>OZ030015.1:28104956-28704956 GCA_964023405.1 Apodemus agrarius | reverse complement strand
GAAGTTTTAGATGATCTTTCAGTTAATAATGGATGAGTATTATTATTGGTCTTGTAAGATAATAGAGTGGAATTTTTTTTGTTGCCTAGTGTTTTGACTGTGCTGTAGCGTGCTACATTGCCTATAGTATTAAATACAGGAACATGTGGTTTTGAGGCCTGGAGCAGCAGGCTATACCATCAGGGTTAGGTGTATATAGTGAACACCTGTGATTTTCATTCTAGGATGAAAAAGTCAAGACTTGCTCAAAATCATGTATGTAATGGGCATTTGACAGATTCTGGACGACTTCTGTGTGACCTGGTTCCTGGGTCAGTGATAATCTTAGCACAAGTAACATGAAATCCATGTGGGATCTAGAGACACTGACCCTGCTGTGGAGAACACTGGCGCTTGAATGCTCTGATGCTACTAATGTAGCCGCAGAGGCTAACACAGGTGCTCTGTGGCAGCAGTGAGGATGTCTCCGTGTGAGGGGGAAATCCTGCTGCTAAGAGGTTTTTTCTCTGTCCTGAACTACTTAACCAGTTAGGTTCTGAGTACAGATAAGGGATGGAGTGTCCTAAGCAGGTCCTTAAGCCTTTGTGAATTATTGTGTTGGTTCTAGTGTGTAGTGAGTGTAAGTGTCAGGAGTGGTGACACAAGCCCTGGAATTTATCCCTTAAAATGAAATGTAAAATGTGAAAGGCTATATTGAGTTGTATAAACATGTGTGAGCTGATCTTAAGAAAAGAAAAGCTATTAGGGAAATCATTCAGAAGCGTGTCAAATTAGATACCTTATAATTCAGACAAGATTGAGTCTCTCGCTTGTGTTTGTTCTCCTGACTTATAGTTTGAAGTAATGCTTTTTAATATTAATATTATAAAACACATCAACCTTACAATTTGGGAGAACATAACTGACTGCCCTTTTTATGGAAACCAGTCTGTATAAGTAAATGGAAAAGTGAAATAAATGTTATGGCAAAATGTGGCAGAAAACTGGTGTGAATGTGTAATAATCTCAGCATGTAGAAGTGCATGACGGGGCCTCTATGAAGGCAGTCCCACACCCATGGTGGAGGGAGAGAGCTGACTCCTGCAAGTGTCCTCTGTGTGTGCACATGGTGTGCACAGGCACACAGCAAATGGAGACAAGGATAGAAAGCTCACGAGGCAGTGCTCCGATAGATAGAGGTCACCCCGCCGTGCTCAGGCCACGCTCGGCTCTCGGCTGCCCCTGGTCACGGTAGACCAGGGCAGTGAAGTGAGTCAGTAGAACGCACACAGACGACAGAAGGAAACCAAGTGTGAGCAGCGTTGCTAGAGAGAAGTGGCCGTGCTGTCAGTTAGCCTGAGGTAGAGTAGGTGAGTGGGAGAGCTTAAGTAATACCTACCCATGACTTCTTAGAAACGTAGGTGGTGTGAGAGTCCCTTGCAGTGGTGTGTTAGCCTCAGTAACTGACTGAAATGGCGGAGTAGCATGGGCTTTTGTTACCTTTCTTGCCTGAAGATGAAGTGTGATGAGGTCTGTTCATTTTCTGACAGATCAGGCCTTTCATGAAAGCTCATCTAAACCGAGATAAAGACAAGGAGCTGGTGAAGCTCACTCAGTACCTCAAGGAGATAGCTAAGCTCGATGACTTCCTGGAGCTCAATCACAAGTACTGGGAAAGGTAATGCTGACTGCGGCACTTACTCTGGATACCAGCGTGGGAAGACACGCTGCCTATGCCAAACTGTGCTCTTAATTGTTATATAAGGTGGGAAAAGTCTGAAACTATTTTTCAATCTACTGGAGTCCCCTCAGGTATTTCTGCTAACCCCTAACTTTTTCATAAACTCACATTCCTTCAGGTCTTTAATATTCCAGTAGTAGGAACTTGAGAAGCTGGAGAGTCACTTTGGGACACTAATCAGGTTACTCTAAATTCTCTGCTCCTCCCACTATGATTCTTTAAGGCAAGGTCTTTGTGTGGCCTATGCTGGCTTCAAATTTGTGATTCTCCTGCCTCAGCCTCCTAGCTGCTGGAATTTCAGACACATGCCAGCATATGGGGCTGACTAGGAATTAACCACTATTGTCACACTGTAAGTTGTGTCTGGATGACAATGTTTAAAATGTAAGAAACTTTTGTGTATAGCAGCAGAAATAGAAAACAGAAGCTTGTGACAGTTCTTTCTAAAAATTACCATATTGGTGTAGAATTTTCTGGTCTCTTTTCTAAGTGTAGCCATGGAAAAATAATATAAATTACAGTCAACATCAAAATGATGAAGCTGGGGAATCCTGGAGACATGGGAGGCCATGCTTAGAAATCAGACCTGTGTTCCTTTGGTCCCAGTGAAGGCGCCAGGAGAAGCTGCCAGTGGGCGCTTTGCTCCCTCCCCGCCTGCTTTTGGCTTTTCCATTACTTTGACACAGAGCTTCTGTGTAGTGTCTTAGGATCGTAGGAAGATGGAGTAGTTTAACGGAATCATGCAGGGAAGTGAGACTTGGCACCCACCACACAGAGGGCAGCTCTCACCATGAACTCATCTCTTTCCTGCTTCTGTCTCTCTCAACACTGCTAATGATGATAGTTTCTGAGTGTGAGAAATTTTAACTTAGTAGTGGGTCCTATTAAATAATGTGAGGAAACAGCTGTAACAGATGGTCTAGTCATTTCTTTGTGTAGTACTGGTCATCAGGTCTAGCCATGTGCATGCTGTAGCCACTGCCCCTCTGAGCGACAGCTTTCTCTTAGGTTTTTGCTAGAGTCCTTTTATTGTTTGGTTAATATATTTTACGTGTGGGGGGTGTGCATGCATGTATGTCCCCCTAGTATCTTTTATTTCACTATATGCAGGTAAAAATATCATCTTCAGATAAAGTCTGAATTAATTAGAAATCACAATTCTATTTAATGTTGGGAAGTAGGCAGTAGGTGTGGTATCTGATGCTTTCAACCTCTCAAGGCTACTTGTAATTCTGAGCAGCCTGGTTGGGCGACTCGCTTAACTGTGTCTGAGAAACATGAGGAACATAGCACTCAACAGTTCCAAGTAATTTCTAATGTTTTCATCTCGAAAGGCCCACACTGAAGGAAGTCCTGTGGCAGGAGGGGTAGATTGCTTTCCTGAGCTTAGTCTGATTCCATTTTGATGAGTTTATTTCATTTCCTGCAGGTATCTATCAAAGAAGCAAGGACAGTAGTTACCAGTTACACTCAGAGCTGAAGATCCTTGAGACCCATGGGCCTTTGTTTCTTTGCTAGGCATTACCATGATTGTGCTGGACACTGAAGCAGATGCCAGGCTGCCTAGCTGTGGTCTTCCAATGCTTTGTAAATTTAATTTTGTATTTTTTTTTGAAGATCATAACAAAGTTCTAAAAAAAAAAAACCCAAACAAAAAGTTCTCTTCCCTCTGTGTTAATTTACTCTTGAAGAAATAAATGTTCTCTGGCATTAATTATTGAAGTGTTTTCCAAACCCTCTAAAAATGCAAAAAAGAAAGGAAAATGAAAAATGGAGAAAAACATATCTACGAGTGTCATCTTGTGACTTTGGAAATGAGTTTTGTCTTATGCCTTTATGCTTTTGTCTCCTTGTATAATCAGCTGCCTGAGTCCGAGACCAAATCTATCTTCAAACTAGCTAGTATGTTCCCTCTTAAAACCAAAAGCAAAACCAAAAATCCCAGACCAGCTTTTAAGTAATGACCTGGTTTGTTAGGCTGGAACTCCCAGGAGCTGTCCTTCAGAGTTTCTCTACTGCAGTCGACCAGGAAGACCCGGAAGCTGGAGGAGTGTCCGTGCTCTTTAAGAATGAAGGGCATCTGTATGCTAAGGCTGTGCCCCAGATGCCAGGCTAACTGCAGACTGAATAACACTACAGGACTAGAATGTGTTTCTTTTTAGTGGCTGAGTAGAAGCACTTCTGCCTAACACTAGTCATGAGCACAGCTTACCACAGTAGTAAAAGGCACCATCTCCGACTCCTCTCTCAGAAGCATGGATAGCATTTCTGCCTACTCCAGCTGGGTGTCATTGTAACTGCTCACACCGCTGCAGCAAACATCTAGCCAGAAGATTAAAAATACCTGTTACTTGCAATACTTAAGCCTGCAAATATGTAATGTGACTATTGTTTTATGTTGACAGTATTGCTTTATACAGTTCTTGTATTGAAGGGAATTGCTCCTTTTAAATGAACATGGTGTACATTGTTCTTATGGGACTATTTCAGTGGTGTAAATAATAAATATCTTTTCTTAAAACATTGGTTATTTGTTTTATACTGTCTTAAATATTTTACCTCTTTGTCAATTCACCAGCCATGTTCAGGCAAGGACCTCTGAAAATTAAATATAGAAGCAGATAAGAATCAGAGCTGGAGGCCAGCTGCAACTGGATCTCAAGCCAATATGTGTGCTGCTTTGTGTATATCACTGTACAGTCAAAATGGTTTTAGCAGCTAGGTAACATGCGCAATGAAAATAATGTATTAAAATGTTTCTTAAACATCTGAGAATTTTTTAAAGAAGCAATTAAGGGCCAATAGAATGAAGTTTGTAGTCTCTGTGTGTGTGTGTGTGTGTGTGTATGCGCGTGCGCACGCACATGCGCCTTTGTCCTTTTCAGTTGCTGTCTTACCGATATGGCAGGATCTGCCTGCCCCCTTCCCAGTCCGAGGATGCTAGTAGGTTCAGTCCTGTCTGCATTCCCCAGTACAGGGATGCGAGGCTCATTTTGTGTTGTTTGGCTTTTTCCTCATGTGGATGTGTTATGTGTGGTGCACGTGGAGGCTAGAGGTTGACATTGGACATTTCCTTTGGTAGCTCTCCACTTTACTTGAAGCAGGGTCTCTTGATGGACCAGGTAGAATAAATCTAAGCCAGTTTACCCCCAGGATTCCTTATCAATATGCCGAGTGCTGGGATTACAGACTTTGTTTGCCATCTGTTGTATGAGTAGGTGCTAAGGATCTGATCTCTCACCTTGTACTCAGATGGCAAGCCCTCTACTCATTGAACCATCTCCAGCCCCTGTGCCTGGCTCTCTCATGAGTGCCCGTGATCCGAACACAGGTCCTCATGTTTATTATGCAGGCCCTGCCATCTCCTCAGTCTTTGACTAGAACATTTTAAGAGTATTTAAGGTTAGTTAATTTTTCTTTGTGTGATGTCAGTTATTGTTCCAAATAGTAACAGAGAAGGCCTTCGTACTTTAAAGTGAGCTGAATATGAAAGATAAGTTATTAACCTAGGGCAGGAAAGAACAAATACATTTTATTTTATTTACATTTCAAGTGTTATCCCCTTACCCAGTTTTCCCCTCTTCCGGAAACCCCCTCTCCCATTTCCCCCTCCCCCTGCTTCTGTGAGGGTGTTCCTCCATCCATCCACCCACTCGCACCTCTGCGCCCTCGATTCCCCTACACTGAGGCATCTATCAAACCTTCATAGGACCAAGGGCATCTCCTCCCATGATGTCTGACAAGGCTGACCTCTGCTACATATGCAGCCAGAGCCATGTGTACTCCTTGGTTGGTGACTTAGTCCCTGGGACCCAGCTCTGGGGGTCTGGTTGGTTGATTTTGTTGTTCTTCCTATGGGGTTAGAATTAGAAACCTCTTCAGCTCTTCCAGTCCTTTCTCCATTGGGGACCCCACAATCAATGCAATGGTTGGTTGTGAGCACCTGACTCTGTATCTGTCAGGCTCTGGCAGGGCCTCTCAGGAGACAGCTATATCAGGCTCCTTTCAGCAAGCCTTTCATAGCTCCACAATGGTGTCCGAGTTTGGTAACTATCTGGGATGGATCCCCAGGTGGGACAGTCTCTGGATGGCCTTTCCTTCAGTCTCTACTCTTTGTCTCCATATTTGTTCCTGTGAATATTTTGTTCCTATTTCTAATAATGGTCAAGGCACCCACACTTGGGTCTTCCTTCTTCTTGAGCTTCATGTGGCCTTTGAATTATTAGCCCAGAACAATACATTCTTTTTTGTGTGTGTGTGTGTACTTTCTTTTTTTTTTTCTATATTCTATGTTTACATTCCAAAGGCTTTCCCCTTTCCCAGTTCCCCCCCTCCCTATGTCCCATAGTTCCTCTCCCCCCCAACTATTCCCCAATCATTCCCCCTCCCCCCACAGTTTCTCTACAAAACTGGATCCAATCTTTCCAGGCTCAGGGTCCTCTCCTTTCTTCTTGGGAATCATTTGACTTGCTAATTGTGCCTTGAGTATTTAGGGCTTCTGGGCTCATTAATATCCACTTATCAGTGATTGCATTTCATGTGTATTCTTTTGTGATTGGGTTAGCTCACTCAGGATGATATTTTCCAGGTCTAACCATTTACCTACAAATTGCATGAATTCATTATTTTTAATTGCTGAGTAGTATTCCATTGTATAAATATACCACATTTTCTGTATCCATTCCTCCTTTGAGGGATATTTGGGCTCCTTCCAATTTCTGGCTATTATAAACAAGGCTGCTATAAACATAGTGGAGCATGTGTCTTTATTGTATGCAGGGGAATCCTCTGGGTATATGCCCAGGAGTGGTATGCCAGGGTCCTCTGGAAGGAACATACCCAATTTTCTGAGGAACCGCCACACTGATTTCCAGACCGAACAATACATTCTTAATACAAGTTAAACCACATTTAGCCAGCTGGTTTTTTTTTTTTTTTTTTTTACATTTCCTACCAGTAGGTGGCACTCAAACCCAAGTTTGCTAGCCAGTATATTATTGACCACTGAGGCTGTTTGGGATTGTGTGCTTTGTGTGACAGTTCAAAGGTGTATCTGCTAAAGCTCACTCTTACCAGGCATAATTCCAAGATTGAAATAATTGATATTTACTGGTGTACATTTATCCTAACGACTGTATAGCATCATGAAATCTTACATTCAGAGAGTGGTTTGCGATCCAGGAGCCCTTTGGGTTTGCATCAGTGAACACTGGGATATAGAATTCTTTGTATCTATAGTAGCATTCAGGTCTATAGGGGAATGAGCAGGTGAATAGCAAGCAACTGAAGCACGTTCAGTTCTGGAAAGTGAACCAGTTGCCTTCTGTGGGGGTCGAGCTACACAGAGTCACGAGACTAGAAAGGCTGTGAAAAAAAAAAAAAGATTAACATCATTTAACTGTAAATACTAATAAAATATTTTTCTTTTCTTCTTTTTTTTTGAGACAGGGTTTCTCTGTGTAGCCCTGTCTGTCCTGGAATTCACTCTGTAGACCAGGCTGGCCTAGAACTCAGAAATCCACCTGCCTCTGCCTCCCAAGTGCTGGGATTAAAGGCGTGCGCCACCACTACCCGGCATAAAATATTTTTCTGGTTCTCAAAGCTTTCTCCCAAAAACTCCTTCGTTAAAGACTTGGACCCCAGTGCTCAGTGGCGGGGCCTTGAGAAAGCGATGGGATCCCAAGGGTACTCACTTAATAAAGGGATCCCTAGCTTGCTGGGTTTCACTGTAGCCTATACCGCTAAGCAGCGTTCTCCAGCAAAGTGCTGTCAAATCCTGAAAGACAATACAGTCAGCTGGCCATCTGCTAACACCTCCAGTTAGACTCTCTTCTTCTAAGTTGTTTATCTCAGGTACTTTGTCCCCGAGCACTGACACAACCATGAATAGTGGATAAGTCTATGTGGGATTTTCTCCTCTCAAGTCATCATCAGAACCCTCTCATAATATAGATTGTTTATTATAAGTTTCTACTAAAGTATAAAACTTCAGAGGTGTCTTGGAGAGTAATGCATAACTATTTATGTAAAAATCTAATTTGTCGAATAGCTTTGGGGAGCCATGTGGGTCTTAGTATGAATGTCAAACGTTTTGAACTTAGAACTTCTTGGAGATTCTTTGATTGATCTAAGACTTAGGACAGATCAGTTCATTAGAAGAGAAAGGGCAGGCCATTCTCAGACCTGTAAGTTAGGCATGCATGACTAGAAGTGAGAGTGAGGTCCTCTGTAGAATGTGATAATAGCAGTACTCCTCCAGCAAAACTCACGAAACCTAAAAGCCTTTCAATGGTAGATTTCCTTCCTCTTCTTCCCCTTCGCCCCTTCAACCCTTTTCTCCTCTTTCTCCTCCTTTCGACATGAGTATGTGATGTTGGTCTTCTCTCTCTGCTTCCGGCTGTGGTTTCCCCTCGAAGGCTTTGGAAGAAAGTGCAGTGTTCAGTCAGGAAGGGGGGTCCTTGGACAAGTGACGTCGGCTGCGCAGTTATCTTTCCTCCTGACAGAGCACCGAAAGGGAAACTCTTCTGCCTTTCTCATGGGCTGTGGTAAAGATCAAACAGAACAACAGAGGCTCAAGTGGTTTCGAGCACAGGCTGGCGTGAAATCAGGTGTTAGGTGCAATCCACGCCACCGGCCTGTAAGAGAGCTGTGCGGTCTTTCTGGTTTTACAGTGCTATGGCTGGGACTGTCAGCCTCTCTTTACCCCTGACCTACATCCCCACGCAAGCCGCATTAGTCTCGGAATTCTCATCACCAAGAGTGAACCTTTGAAAGGAAAGAAACTGACTCGGCATATACCCTGCAAAAATATTACCTTGGTTTTCTAAGAGGCTTAAGATGTGTTATACGTTGATGTGTGTGTGCTTGTACGCATGCGTGTGTGCATGCTTGAAGGTGTGTGTGCATCAGAGTACAGATGTCCGGGGAAGCCAGAAGAGGACATCTGGTTCCTTGGCGTTGGAGTTCTTTGGATTTGTGACCTTTTTGACATGGGTGTTAGGAACCAAATATGAGTCTTCTGCAAGAGCAGTCTGTGTTCTTGTCTGTGAGCCGTCTCTCCGTCTCTATAGTTTTATTGATCAACTTGACACACTCTAGAATCATCTGGAAGAGTCTTAGTGAGGGACTGTCCTGATCAGGTTGGCCTGTAGGCTTGTCTGAGGTGGGTTGCTTACTGTTGGTTGATGTAGGAAGATCCGCTTGACACCATTCCCTGGGCTTCAGTCCTGGATTAGTTATGTAGTAGGAGCTGGGAGGGGCGCGGTGTGAGCATGAGCTGGCATATGTGTATCATTGTCTCTCTGCCCTTGACTGTGGCTGTGAGCAGGTGCTTCGTGTCCTATATTGGTCGTGCCACGCTGGTGAGCTGTAACCTGGGGCTGTGGCCAGACAAACCGTCTCTTCCTTAAAACTGCTTTTGTCAGGATGCTTCATCACAGCAACAGAGGCAAAGCTAGGGCCCTGCATCCGGCCAGTTGGTAAGAAGTTTACTTAACTCACAGTTTGAGAGCGTGAAAGTCCCTGAGTACAGCCCATGGTTCTTTTACACTACAGTGGGTAACAGTGATAAGACTATGCCAGAAGAGTTCACACTGTCAAAGCAGGAAGCCAGAGAGAGTGGCTTCCCAGGATGCCTTCCCAGAGCACACTCCCGGCTGACCTGAAGACCTTCCTCCGAGCCCCACCGGTTGTAGGTCTTGCTTGCCAACGACACTAACCTAACAAACGGAGGACCAAGCCTCCACCAAGTGCATCTTCCAGGGGTCCGTGGAACTATATTCAAGGCCTATCAATGGCATTTGCACAGAGAACTGGGTAACAGCTGTTATTTAGGATTTATAGACACAATTATAGTGCGAAGACGTGGATAAACCTGCAGGCAAGTCGTCAGATTTAGGGTCTAGTGGGAGAAAAGTGGCGGGAGAGGTAGGCGAGTCCACAGAAAGGGAACAGTTCTGGTGGACACTAAGGGACACATGAGGGTCCACTGCCAGATGTGGGAGTGGCGATGGTTTACATTTGTTTCTGTGTTTGCATAGATACTGGGATAGCATTTCTGCACTAGGAAATCTCCCCACTTGAAGTGTGATTCAGGGACTCTTAGAATATTTGAAAGCTGTGTAATGATCACAATGATCACATTTGTTATTATCTGATACTTTTTTTTTTTTTTTAAGAAAAATAACCACCTGAAGTCTGACAAGATGGCTTAGCAGTTAAGAGCATGCATTGCGCTTGCAGAGGACCTGGGTTTATTTCCCACCATCCTCTTCGGGTGGCTCACAACTACCTGTAACTCCAGCTCCGGGGATCCGGTGCTTCTGGCCTCTGCAGACACCTTGTCTCATGTGTGCATACTCATGTATAGGTGAGCACACGCGTGGAATAAAGTACATCTTTTAAAAGGAAACTTTTATAAATGAGTCCAAACTCAGAGAGACTCTGACAATAGGTACAAAACCTGCCCAAGTTCAAACCAGACAAAGTTCCAGCACCGAGGAGGGAACAGGGTCCCACTCCTAACCCAGAAGGTATTTGTAATTGATACCTTCCAGGAAAGGAAAAATCAGTTTTGTGTGGTGTGTACTGCCACTGGGTAGATCAACCACACTCTGTGGTCAGCGCTGTGCTCAGAAGTTTTTATTGAACCCAAACAAGACTTCATGTGTTTTTATTGGGTGTTTTTGTCTTGTTTTAATATTTTTGTTTTACTGGTTCTGATTTTTGTTCATTTTGTCTGCTTTGATTTTCAGTTTTTATTTTCTTTTTATTTTGAGAGAGAGAAAAGAATATGAAATTGGGTGGGTAGGGAGGATCAGGAAGGAGTTGGGAGGGGGAAGAATATGATCAAAGTATATTGTGTGAAAAAAAGAAATGAAAATTTTTATAATTAAAAAAAAATCTCTTGCTGGGAAGTGGTGACATATGCCTTTAATCCTAGCACTTGGGAGGCAGAGGCAGGCGGATTTCTGAGTTCGAGGCCAGCCTGGTCTACAGATTGAGTTCCAGGATAGCCAGGGCTACACAGAGAAACCCTGTCTCGAAAAACAAAAAACAAAACAAAACAAAACAAAACCAAAAATAATCTTTCTGGCTCTTGTTGAGATCCTGCCGCGGGATCCTTGCGTGGCTATGCGCGTGCTCGGGAAATACTACTCCGCCATGTTTGACAGCTGTCAGAGAGTCAGTGTGGAGAGCAGAAAGCTCCGTGTCTCCAAGTCTCATCGCGGTCTGTGACTTCTAGCCACTCTCAGTCCAGAGTTCTGACATCGAGTGTCCATAGGCGTGGCCTATGCATCATGCGGCAAAGCAGGAAGAAGTCCCCTGCTGTTTCTCCCCACGAGATGCCGTAGCCAGGGCACCCGTCTCCGTGTGTCATACATGAGCAGCGGAGAACAAGCGGTCAGTTCACGCAGCGTCATTCATGGGTTCCTTCTCTTGGGCTCTACTGTCGCCTCCTCCCTCCACTTGAATGAAAGCTCCAGTGCGTCCCCTAGTCCTGGCTCCCATGAGGCCCCTCTCATCAGCAGCCCCAGTATCACCTCTTACAGACAGTAAGGTGCTTCATTTCGATCAGACCCTTCAGGGCATACTCTACTATAAGATTTATGACACTTCAGTCAAAGCAAATACAAAAAATAAGTTTAAATGTCCAAAGGGGGGAAATAGTGTAGTGCACAATTTGGAAACAAAAATTGTAACATTTTCGAAAGAATGTAGATTATAAATGTTTTTTTTTAGAAAGATTTCTTCATACTTATTTTGTGTATATGAGCATTTGCCTGTATGTATGTATGTATGTATGCATGTATATATGTATGTGTGTATGTATGTATATATGTGTATGTATATATGCATGTATATATGTATGTGTATATATATGTGTATATGTGTATGTATGTATATATGCATGTATATATGTATGTGTGTATATATGTATGTATATATGTGCATGTATATATATGCATGTATATATGTATGTGTGTATGTATGTATATATGCATGTATATATGTATGTGTATATATGTGTATGTGTGCATATATGTATGTATATATGTGCATGTATATATGTATGTGTGTATATATGTATGTATATATGTGTATATGCATGTATGTATGTATGCATATGCATCTTGTACACGTAGGAGACAATGGAGGGCAGGAGAGAGCATCGAATCCTCTGGAACTGCATTTAGGGATGGTTGGGGGGCCCTTTGCAAGAGCATTGTGTGTGTCAACTGCTGAGGCATCTCTAGAACCCACAGTTACTTTTTTATTATCCCTTAGCTGCCTCATTGCTAAAAATAATAATAATAATAACAAAGCATATCATTGTTTTGGTGAATCTATGCAGTTAATGTTAGGGATGATTTATGTTGGAGTTAGACTGTGAAGTGTGGTGATGTGTCCCTAGGTCCACGTGAGGAACGTTTGGTTTCCAGCTGGAGGCAGGCCTTGAGGTGGGGGCTATCTGGAGGTGGGTGGGGTGGGACACTGACAGCAGACCTCGAGGTTTCTTAGCTCCACCAAGTTTCCGTCCTCTTTCTGTTTTTTAACTGCTGATGCTATGTGACCAGCCTGCTCCTCCCCTAAAACCTGCCCTCTTAACTCATTTCCTGTCGGCTATGAGATGATGAGGATGGGAAGTGTAACCAGCAAGAGCTTTCTTCTTGAGTCAGGATCTCACTGTGTAGCGCAGGCTGGCACTGCTGTCTAACCCCCTGCATACGAAGATTACAGGTTCATGAATGCCCAGCAGACCGAAGGTTATAAAGAGGTGAGACTCCTTTCACTCCTAGGGGTGAAAATCTTTAATTCCTTTTGCTCACCATCTTGAAGTCCATGCTGGCCCTTCTGTCACAAAAATAAAAGCACGACACATCTATGTGTTTATTTTTAAGATTTATCTAAACATTTATGTTTTTTTTATTTCATGCTTTGAGGTTTTAATATAATTACATCATTTCCTTCTTTCCTTCCCTCCCTCCAAACCCTTTCATATATCATCTTGCTATCTTTCAAATTCATAGCCTCTTTATTCATATATTGTTTGTTTTACTCTCTCTCTTTCTCTCTCTCTCACACACACATACACACACACAAACACACACACACATAAGAGAATCTGTTTAGTCTTAATAATGTTACTTGAATGTAACCTTTCAGGACTGACCATCTATTATTAGATAACCATTTACCATATTCTTCCCTGAGGAAGACTTTCCTCCCAGCATTCCTTAGTTTCCTTAGTTCCCCGTTATGGCCGAGGCTTCCTGGGCTTTCTGTCATATATGTTAACATGTCTACTGGTGTTGTCCTTGTTCAGCTGCTGTCTAGGAAAATCATGCTGGTGAGACTTTATAAGTGTAAATGAATATTTTAACAACATTTTATATAACCCAGGCACTTTCAGCAATAAAGACCCAATGACTCAGGAAAAATATATGAAAAATGACCGAATGAACATCTCCATAGAGACACAACTGGATAGGAGGTAAGCTATGAAGCTGGCTGTGGTGGCACACACCTTTAATCTCAGGATTCAGGGGACAGAGGCAGGCAGGTCTGTAAGTTTGAGGCTAGCATGGTCTGCAAAGAGAGTTTCAGGGCAGCCAGGGCTGTTACACAGATACCCTGTCTCGAAAAACAAAAACAAAATAAAGCAAAAAGAAAGTGGTGAGCTACAATCTAATGGAAATGAACTGGGGTGAGCTTATCAAGGCTGTTTGTTCAAATTCACCTTACCTCTCCTTGTAAAATCCCTTGCCCCTGAGGATGGTAGGATTGTTAGATCACAGTGACATGGCCTTGCTTCTACAGCTCCTCTGGGCTTCTTCCCTTCGAAGTCCTGAACATTATAAAGCACTGCTTTGAGATACCATGTGTTTGTAACAGGCCCTCAGACCTTAGCACAACTGACGCCACGTTGGAGGCACCATTCTGATCTTAGAGCCTAGCACATAGGCCCCAGCATCTGCTGAAACAGGGATAAGGACCAAATCCATCAAAGATCTAGCCCATAGTTAACGATCTAGGAAAGTCCCTAAGTGTACTAACCTTGCCTTTTGGCTTCCGTGGTTTTGCTTCCCACTAACTGTTCTTGCTAATCGAAGTGTGTTAACCAGGATGTAGTATTTTGTGCATGAAAGGCAAAGAATGGTGAAGTTTGGGCAAGTTCCTGCTCCACCTGCTGGCCAGCAATATAGACTTTCTGTTAGGCTTACAGAGTGTCTGTGTGTGTTCTCTGATGAGCCTTACCTTGTGGCATATTGGTCCTATGAATTGTTAATATTAAACATGATTTTTTTTAATTTTATGACCCTCATTTGTTTTAGAAATAAGTATAACTTAAAAAAAATACATATAATCTCACATCCCAAGGTTGCTACCATGAAGTTGTATTGTGATCAGGATTAGCAGTGTGGTGTACATGTGTTTGAGAATTCCTCCCTTGAGAACTTAGTTGATATCTATCCATTTCGCATAGTCCCAACAACAGTAAGATTACACCAAAGTTTAATGTGGAGAACCAGTGGTTTTATTGAACTTACCTACGGAGCTTAGGTGAGAGATTACTATGGGGGCATGGGAGAACTGAAAACAGCTGCACTGGAAGACCTTTACCCATCATAGGTGTTGGCTTCCACATGGCTACATACGTGTGGATCTTACACATCTCTGCCTATATATACTCTGACCCTTGCTGAAAGCTTCGGTGGGGCAGAATTGCATACAAATGGCTGAGAGGTTTGAATATGCTTGCTCCCCTGCAGTGTCTCTATTAAGAGGAATGGATACAGAAAATGTGGTATATTTATACAATGGAATACTATTCAGCAATTAAAAACAATGAATTCATGAAATTTTTAGGCAAATGGTTGGAACTGGAAAATATCATCCTAAGTGAGGTAACCCAATCACAGAAGAATACACATGAAATGCAATCATTGATAAGTGGATATTAATCATCCTAGAAGCTCTGAATACTCAAGACATAATTAGCATATCAAATGGTTCCCAAGAAGAAGGAAGGAGAGGGCCCTGGTCCTGAAAAGGCTTGATGCAACATTGTAGGGGAGTACCAGGACAGAGAAAGGGGAAGGGGGTGATAGGGGAATGGGTGGAGGGAAGAGGACTTATGGGACATATGGTGAGGGGGGAACCAGGAAAGGGGAAATCATTTGGAATGTAAACAAAGAATATAGAAAATTAAAAAAGAAGGCGTGGTTTTGCTGGAGTAGGTGTTGCCTTGTTGGAGGAGTGTGTCACTGTGGGGGTGGGCTCCTCCTAGCTGCCTAAGGGCAGGCTGCTCCTGGCTCCCTTCTGATTAAGATGTAGCACTCTCAGCTCCTTCTCCAGCCACATGTCTGTCTGGACACTGGCATGATTCCTGCCTGAATGATAATGGACTGACCCTCTGAACCTGTAAGCTAGTCCCAACTCAACATTGTCCCAGTATAGGAATTGCTTTGGTCATGGTGTCTCTTCACAGCAGTGGACACCCTAACTAAGACAGAGGATTAGCTAGAATCTCAGGCGAGAATCCAATGAATCTCCTCGCCTGCTCCGTCTGTGAGACAATGTCCAGTCCAAGAGCCTCATCTTGATGGTTTCTTTCAGGCAGGCACAGATGGTGGAGTGAAGACAGCAGAGGCTTCGTGCAGAGGGTAGTGCTCTAAAGCCGCATCCTTCCAGGAGTTTTTCTTTATACACGTGTCTTCCGACAAGATCTATTCACCAGAATGGGCCATCTTCATGTCATTAAAATTATGAAGCCACACAACATATGATAGGTTTTAAAAAGTAGCAATAGGACCCATCATGGTGGGGCAGGCCTTTAATCCCAGTACTTGGGATGCAGATCTCTGTGTGATTGAGGCCAGTCTGGTCGAAATAGTGAGTTCCAGGATAGCCAGGGATATACGCCCACACCTACACACCAGAGAGAAAGATTATATATAGAGAGATCATAATACTTATCCAGGGAACCAAATGAGTGCCAGCACCTGATGCAAGCCTGTCACCATGAGTTTGATCACCAGGATCTCCATGATAGAAGAGGAGAAACTACTCCCACAAATCCTCCTTCACATCCAGGCTGTGCGCAGACACACACACACACACACACACACACACACACACACATGCTCATATCCATGTATACACATACATGCACACACATATACACATGCACATGAACACATGATCACACCTTTTAACAAGCACACACACTACACACATGCACATACACACACATGTGCCAATATTTACAAACCACACATAGAACTCCCACAAGTATTCAGAATATCAGCAACTATATGTTTGATCTAAGACATCCCACCTCACCGCTCTAGCATCCCCCTATGCTGCGGTGTCAAGCCCCCCTCCCCTCCCACTGATGTCAGATTAGGCCATCCTCTGTTATATATGTATCTGCAGCCATGGATCCCTCCTTGTATACTCTTTGGTTGGAGGTTTTGTCCCTAGGAGCTCTGGGTGGTCTGGTTGGTTGATATTGTTTTTCCTATGGGGTTGCAATCCCCTTCAGCTCCTTCAGTCCTTCCCCTAGCTCTTCCACTGGGGTCCCTGGGCTCAGTCCGATGGTTGGCTGCCTGTGAGTATCTGCATCTGTATCGTTCATGTGTGGTATAACCTCTATGTGGGTGCTCCTCCACCCAAAGAAAGAACAGGGCCAAAAACCGGAGCAGAAATAGGAGGAAAGGCTATCCAGAGAGACCTAGGAATCCATCCCATCTGCAGACACCAAACACCGACACTATGGCTGATACCAAGAAGTGCTTGCTGACAGCAGCCTAGTGTGGCTGTTCCCTTATATGTTTTTATTCCCGTGTGTCTTATTTAAGGTTACTACCACTCTGATAAAACCCTATGATTAAAAGTAACTTAGGGAGGAAAGAGTTTATTGGGCTTATAATATACCAAGTTACAGTCTATTGAAGGAAACCAAGACAGAAACTCAAACTGGTTAGGAACCTGGAGGCAGGAGCTGGCACAAAGGCCACAGAGGCCATAGAGGACCACCAGGCCAGGAGTGGCCCCTCCAACAGTAGGATCCCCCAGCAATCACTAATAATCCACTCACCACTACCAGCTTGCCTGCCTACAGCCCCTCTTCTGAAGGGATTTTCTCAACTGAGGTCTCCTCCTCTCTGATGACTATAGCTCTTGCCAAGTAGATATAAAACTAGCCAGCACACCACACACTTACGGTTTAAACACCACGTGTCTATTACTTCATAGTTTCCAAGCTCCAAAGTCCAAGCCTGGCTTAGTTGGATATTCTGACTCACAAGGCTGACCCTTTGAGGGGATGCTACAGCTGTCTTGTTTAGGGCTGTGTGTGCATTTATGCTCGGCACTCCGAGCAGCCATACGCCTCTGCACTAATCAGCATTCTCTATAAAACAAAGCTTATCCAACGGAGACTGAAAGCAACTCTCATTCCTTCTCTAGCTTCAGTGGCTGCTTCACGTTATATTATGAGGCAGGAACACCCATTGCATCTACAGCCTATTGACTGGGCAAGGTTGGTCAGTGAGTTTCAGGAACTATATCTGTCTCTGGTCAGTCATGCACGGTGTTATGCCTAGGTTTTGAATTGGTATTCATGCTTACACAGAAGGTACTGGTGAACAACCTTGCAGCTCCATTTGCCATATTATGATAGAGATTTCCTACAGTTTGACTCCAACTGTCCCCTAAAAACCCAAGTGCTGAAGGTTTGTTCCCCAGAGTGGCACCATAGGGTGAGGGGAAGCTTAAGGCGTGGGGTCCTGTGTAAGACTTTTGGTCATTTGGAGTGTATCCTCCAAAGGAGATGATGAGAAAAATTTGCTCTTGGACATAACGTGGAGAGTTTGCCATGCGCTGCCATTGTGCCATTACCCCTCACTACGGATGCAAAAGCAGCCAGGCCAAGCAATCATGGGCAGACATCAACGAAAATTATGAGCCCAAATAATCCTTTTGCCTTAAAATTATCGCTGGCATTTGTCGTAGTTGCAGGCTGACTATCCTGGAAGCTTCCTTGTTGATGTGATTAAATCAACTGAAGGAAGGCAGGAAGGAAGGAAGGAAGGAAGGAAGGAAGGAAGGAAGGAAGGAAGGAAGGAAGGAAGGAAGGGTTTATTTGGCTTACAGTTATAAACGGATAGAGTTTAACATAGTGGGGAAGACATGACAGCAGGCATGGAAAGATAACAGAAGCCGTGCTGGTCATGTTGCCTCTACCTGCTGGAAATAGAGACTGAACCAGAAGTGGGGCGGGGCTACAAAGTCCCACCCCCAGCAACCCACTTCCTCCAACAAGGCTCCACCTCCCAAAGGTTCCACAGTCTTCCCGAAGAGTACCACCCGCTGGAATCAAGTGTTGGGACACGTGAGCCCTTGGGTACATTTTACAGTCAAGTCACGACACAGACTAACAGCATTCTCTCAGGCTGCCCTTGTGGGATTCCTTTCGCTCCTGTATTCGCAGTCCTTGCGTGCCAGAAGAATTTCATTTCATTGGTCAAAGAGTAACAGAAAGCTTTGCTTGAATCATAGTATCTACTCAAATCCACTGCATTGCTTCTGAGACTCAAAAGCCGATAATCAGCTATTCTGCTCTGTTTTCCTCTGAGTGGGCCATTTCTTTAGGCAATGGATGACTGAATAGGGGTGAGAATGTGGAGGGCCATGTCATGCAAAAGCAAGAGTACACACGCACACACACACACCAAATAGGGGGATTGTTTTTAATTTAAAAAATTATTTGTCCACCACAAACAGTACTGTTCATTCATTAGTAATGGAATTGAACATAAACCCTAATGCACAGCAACCCTAATATTTGAATGTTGGAGACCAATATGTCTATAATGTGTACATATATGTATCCCCAAAATAAACCTCTTTGGCATAAGGATTATTTTTAGCTTTTTGCCCTTTTCCTTAGAAGACAGAGTCTCATGGAGGCCAGGTGGGCCGCAAGCTTGCTCTGTAGGTGAGGATAACCTTGAACTCTTGACCTTTCTGCATTGATGTACGGAATGCTGGAATAAGTCTGTATCGCCACAACTGGTTGTGAGCCTACCGGACTAACAACAGACACCGGAATTCTGAAGACAGAGTAGAAGCTGCGAGTTTGGATAAGGAACTAACATCAGGTGGCTTGCTTTCTGACTGGAAACGCTGGCATAGCTCAGTGGTGGATAAAGCTGTGGACTAGCATCGGGGAGGCCCTTGGTTCTAATGTCTGCACCACCAAATGAGCCCAATAAGAGGAATCACAGGAAAACGTTTATCAGTGGAGAAGGCACCGGCTTGACCTCCTGCCATAAACTGTACCCTTGATTCAGGCACTTTTCCGAGCCATCCTGTCAAAAGTCAAATTGTTCTCATACCCTGATGCATACAACTGATGAGACTTTCGCCATCTTGCTATGGGTCGAACATGTCTGTTAAAGCCAGCGCCTTGGACATTAGATGGCAAATGCTACAGGGCTCAGAGCAAGAACCTGCGAGAAGGGTTGATCCAAACTCTCTACCTTCATGGACTGACTAATGCTTTTATCGACGGAGTGGGTTTATTATAAAAGCCAGTTCAAAAATAAATACATAAATACATAAAAATAAAAGCTAGTCCAGCCCTTTCTTACTTCCTGACCAGGTAGGTGGTAATGCCTTCCGCTGAGTTATGATACAGCAAGAAGGCCCTTGCCAGGTGGAGCTCCTTGATTTTGGACTTTGTAATCTTCATGAGACAAATTCCTGTGTATTATGAACTAACTACCTAGCCTGCGGTGCTCTGTGACATCATCCTGAAAGAGACTAAGGCATACATGTAAGGGACTTCTTCTTGAGAATGGGTCATTTTATTTTCTGTGTGTATTTTTCAAGTACATTATTTCCCAGTGTACATTAATTAATGTCTGTTGTTATTTATCTGTCTGTTACAAAGATCTTTACTACGTGCTGGAGAGATGGCTCTACAGTCAACAGCACATACTGTTCCTCCACTGTGGACCAGAGTCCAATTCTCAGCACCCCCATCAGGTGCCTCACAAGAGCCTGTAACTGGAGCTCCAGGGCACCCAATTTCCTCTCTGGTCTCTGTGAGCGCTGCACAGACATGGCATATATTTACACAAACACATACATACACACACTCTGAAAATTAATCTTAAAAATTATAGCTTTGAGTTTAAATTATAAAACTTAATGGTAATTTCAATTGGTAATTGGAAGTGTAAAATCACATATAAGGATTTTTCTATTTTGAGTAATTTTTCTACTATTTAGAAGTCAAAATGTTTTCTTTTTGTGAACCTTGGGCTAAACACAAACTCATAGATTTGCTTTTTTGTGTGTATTTGTCAATGGAGAGTTAGAAGTTAATAATTTCTTACCTAGTGAAATTAGAATTACTCTGGTTTGTTTCAAAACAAATAAATTTAAAATATCATTTTAAATCATTGCATTTTTCTCTTGAAAAGTGTTGACATTTGTGGCTGTGTGTATGTGTTTGTGGTTGTGTGTGTATATGTGATTGTTTATGTATATATGGTTGTTTGTATGTGTATGTGGTTGTTTGTATATATGTGGTTGTATGTGTATATGTGATTGTGTGTGTATATGTGGTTGTTTGTGTATGTGGTTGTGTGTGCATGTGATTGTGTGTGCATGTGGCTGTGTGTGTGTATGTGGTTGTTTGTGTATGTGTGGTTGTATGTGTGTGTGGTTGTGTGTGTATATGTGGTTGTGTGTGTGGTTGTGTGTATATATGTGGTTGTGTGTGTATATGTGGTTGTGTGTGTGGTTGTGTGTGTATATGTGGTTGTGTGTGTATGTGGTTGTTTGTGTATATGTGGTTGTGTGTGTGGTTGTGTGTATATGTGGTTGTGTGTAGTTGTGTGTGTATGTGGTTGTGTGTGTGTGTGTGGTTGTGTGTGTATATATGGTTGTGTGTGTATGTGGTTGTTTGTGTATGTGTGGTTGTATGTGTGTGTGGTTGTGTGTGTATATGTGGTTGTGTGTGTGGTTGTGTGTGTATATGTGGTTGTGTGCGTGTGAGTGTGCAGGCACACACATGCTATGGGGAGCATGTGGAAGACAGAGGACAACTAAATTTCAGCCCTTACCTTTGGCCTCCCGGGTCTCTGCTAGTTCCTATTGCAGGTGCCAGGCTGGCTGGGATTTGAACTCAGGTCCTCATCCTTGTGCCTAACCCACTGAGCTTCCTCTACAGCCCCTCGGCAGTATTTACATAACAATCGAGATAAATCCACGTTTCTGCTCCCTCCTTCACACTATGCCTTCTCAGAGCCCTAATTCCTTTGGCATAAATATCAGAGGTGGATTCTTTTTGGCTCATCAGAATCAGCAGTAATTAAGCACAATTGCTCACTCGGCCAACCGCGTTCTAAATTCTAACCTCTTCAACACAATAATGTTTCTTCATGATTTAGTTTGTACGATTTGTTTTAAAACATCACCCTGCAAAGCAGGCTGGTCCATGCCTGTCCCAACAAACTTGGTCCTGCTGGAAACTTTCTTTAAAGGAGACCACAGTGTGTCCTCTACAGTCACCTAGACACGTCGACGCCCATCATAAAGTGGGTTTCCCATCATACACTGGGTTTCCTATGACATCAGCCCTGAGATATGGGGCCAAAGCTTATAAGCCAAGGCACATCAATGCATTTCTAGATTCTAATGTCACCACTGCTGTAATTTTTCCCAAGCTGTCCGTCCCTTGGGGTATATGGATGCTGTTGAAACTTTAGATACAATAAGTTTGATATATCTTAGTTGATCCTGAAGAACACCCCAGCAGCACGGCAGCCCACACTAGCAACTTCCAGTGACCATCCTACAGCTAGGGCAGGCAGACTTTAAGGACAGGAAAGGGGTGTGGGGGGCAGGGCAGAGGAGCCTGGTTCCCCAGCCGGACCTTTGCCTTATTAGGGTAAAGTCTGATGCTCTGGCAGTCTGTGACAGTCTGAGGCTTGGGTGTTGTTCTTGGCTGAGACTCAGCTCTTTGTCTGACAAAAAGAAAAAAAAATTCCTAAAATGGGTTTGTGGTTCATTATGTAGGGATTCAAGGTATGGGCCCAGCCTCTGTTCACTTTAGTAATTGAACAGTCACTTGGAGGTGGTGTATTTGTGACAATTGTATTTGTGACGTCTTCGGCAAGTCGCAGCCTCTTCCTCACTAATGATGGCAGCTCCAGGGAACGCCGTCATAATTTGTCTTTATTTTTATTTGCCTTTACACTTTTTCATTCCTGCTTGCCCCTGGGCATCGTGCGCATGCCCAGAGGTCTCTCAAGAGCAGCAGTATTCTTAACCACGGAGTCATGTCTCTAGTCCTATCTTTACAGTTTTAAATAGCACTCGAAGATTCTACAGATGCCCAAAGAAGGAATTCAAAACAACTGACATAACACTATTCGTACTTTGGCCTCGGTGAATGCCGTTTAAACGAAGTAGAGAGAGAACAGCAAATGTGAATCAAACCCATCCCTTAAAATGTTCTTGTATCTACATTTACCAGAAATGTGACATAAAGGTTAATAATACTTTAGCTTAATATTAAAAGAGATATGACTATAATATACAACCAACTCAAACGTTAGTAGCGAGTCGTTCTACAGTCTCTAACCCAGAGTATCCTTTACTGGGACATCTTTTCTGTTCAAGCGCTGGTGCCTGTCGGCACAGGTCAGTATAGGTGGTTGTGGTTTTCTTTCCTAGGATTGGGGTATTTACAGAGAAGCATTCCTGGTTTTCTTAGAAGCTCGTCCAGGTCTGAAGGTGGAAGCAGAAGACTAAGAGGGTGGTGGGGCTGGGACCGACAACAAACACAATAGCTAAGACAGAAAAAAGGCCCGGTGAGATGGCTCAGCGGGTAAAGGAACTTATTCCTAAACCTAATGACCCGTGTTTGACCCCTGCACTCCACAGGGTGAGTGACTGACTCCTGAAAGCTGCCCCCTCATCTCTGGTCGGGCGCAAACACACACGCATAATGTAACTATTTAAACAACAATATGAAAGAAATATAGAGAAAGCAGTATTAGATTAATCTCTCTCCACTTATCTCCAGCTATGTAATATATACTTACTGACTTTCTAGAAAAGGAAAGATATTCAAGACTATTCAGAAATAGCAAGTGGAGGAAGAAAGCTTAACACTTAGCCGGAAGACAGTAGGTGGGCGCTTGGAGGACAACCCCACCTCCACCTTGCCCGTTATCCAGTGCAGCCCATTACTGCTCTGCCCTGGTCTCCCCTTTCCTGGACTGTCCTCCCCCTAAAGCCACAGCACTTCCTGACCCTTCTTTCAGGCCTCTGTGCCACCTGACCTCTTCTACCTCATCTGAGGCATGTTCAGGTCATCCAAATAGTCTTCTCTGTCCCGTGTCACCTTGCTGTGCCTCTGGGGTTAAGGTTTTCATGGAGCATCTGCCACAGATAGGACGGTTTCCCATGAAACTGGAAGCTGGAATCCTAGGTTTTGTCATTTATTTTGCTTACTGCTTTCCACTGAGCATGTAGAGAGCTAGCTGGCACACAGTAGGTGTTTAGACATGGTGGTGGAGTGGATGCCTGGGAGAAAGAAATAAAGAGACCTAGCCTGTGGGGGCAGGGTGTGCTCGCAGCTAGTGGGAATATGTTTTTGTGAAGCACGGCTCAGAATTTTCCTTTCTAAAGAAAGGCTGATTTGTTTTCAAGCACCCAGAATAACATTAGGCTAACTAAGGACTTCTGGAAAGCCTTGGGGTTTGTTTTAATGAATAGCTGGAAATTGTATGTAATTAGCATTAATTTTTATGTGTATATCCAGTTGTACAAAAACAGTTCTCTTGAATAATTTAAACATCCTCTTAGCCCCAAGAAGTATTTGGCACACTGGGCCTTCAAAGATTCTATTAATGGGAAGTCATGAAGTTTAAATGCAAAATAAAGAAGGATTTTTTTTTTCCCTTTGTGTAGTACGTGGAGAATACTTCAGAAGTGGGCAGACTCAAGAATCGAGTCTTAGGGAGCCCATAGAATGATTTCTGAGAGTAAGCTAGAAAGAGGCTTTAGTTAAAACGGAAATAATAGTAACGGGAAGAGTGTATATATATATATATATATATATATATATATATATATAATTCTTACATATCATAACATAAATTACAATGGAATGCAGGTTGATAATGTCTAGAAATAAAAAAATCACCATTAAAGAATGATTCTTACAAGCAAGTATTAGCAATTTGTGACAAAATTATTGTGTGTAAGTGTGATCATAAGCAGGGTCTCACAGTGCACCTCCAGAGGCACATTCATCCCACAGAGTCAAGAGTAACGGCACGGGAGAGAACCACTGAGGGCACTACCCAAACACATGGCCAACGTTAACATCACCAACCCTGACAGTGTCAGCCCCCTCATGGTATTCATTGAGCTGGGGTACAAGATGGCTGTGTGAGGGCCTGGGCCATGGCTCTGTGAAATGAAAGAGCTTGCAGCCAAGCCTGACGACCTACGTTCGGTTCCCAGGATTCACACGGTGAAAGAAGCAAACCAACACGGACTGGAAGTTGTTTTCTGACCTCTACATCCTGATGGCGCATGCTCAGCTCTCTCCCCTCCCCCATTATGGAGAAGTAAGAAGTAAATAAATATAAAATATGATTATCAGTGTAATAAGAAGAGGAAGAGGACTAGGAGGAGGAGTGGGAAGAAGGAGAGAAAGAAGAGGAGGAGGGGAAGGAGAAGGAGCACGAAGAGGAGAGGGAGGAGGAGGGGGAGGAGGGAGAGAAGGAGGGGGAGAAGGGGGAGGAGGGGAAAGGGGAGGAGGAGGGAGAGGAGGAGGAAGAAGAGAAGAAGAAGAAGAAGAAGAAGAAGAAGAAGAAGAAGAAGAAGAAGAAGAAGAAGAAGAAGAAGAAGAAGAACTGGATTTAATCACTAGGAAACAGACAAATCTGGGAGACAATTACCCACAAACTGGCCACTGTTCTTCAAAGCACCAGGGCAATGTGTGAGTGAGGACGAGCAGGAACTTTCCTAGCACTGATGTGGTGGCAGGAAACTCCATCGATGTACGAGTCGATCCTACATCGCCAATGAGGACATTGATGGGACAGATCTGAATTAAGAAATGGGAGTAAGGTAATAACATTGTGCAAATGTTAATTCTGGGTATAGTGCAATTGTGTTAACGTTAGGGAAAATCTGCTGACAGTAATAGGAAATACCAACAAGTATTTTAAATCCCCCAATAAACAAAAACTGAAAGTTTAAAAAGAAAAATACATACCTTAATTGGTAGCCTGGCATGAGTATGGCAATAATGTTTTAAGTAGAATGCCTAGATGGTAAGGTTGGAATGTGCTTCTGTAAGATTCATATGGAGGAGATTGCAACTTGGTGTTTTCACATGTGCTAGAAGTAGGCTTCTACAGATGTAATTATTAAGATGGGGTCCTATGGCAATAGGATGCGTCCCTAATCCAATATTTCTGGTTTCCTCATAGAATTCGAACTTTGTACATACATGGAAACACAGAGAGCTCTCTTAAGAAGGTGTAGGTAGGGTGCTGGAGAGATGGCTCAGTGGTTAAGAGCACTGACTGCTCTTCCGAAGGTCCTGAGTTCAAATCCCAGCAACCACATGGCGGCTCACAACCATCCGTAATGGGATGCTCTCTTCTGGTGTGTCTGAAGACAGCTACAGTGTATTTAGATATAATAATCAATAAATCTTAAAAAAGAAAAAAAAGAAAGTGTAGGCAGACGCAGTAGTCCTGCAGGAAAGCTGAGAGGCAGTAGGACTGTTAACAAAACACCAAGAACCAAGGAGAGGCACAGTGAAGATCTGTCCCTCATAGCCCCCGCTGCTTGCCACCCTATTGTCTAAGCCACCTGGTTGTTTGTAATCGGAGCCTTGGGAAATGAATACACTGGGTAACAGGTATTGCAACCCCTTTCCCTCAGGCTCTTAACAATAGGCATTGTTGGTGCTCCCTTCTGTAAGCTGACCATCTTGTAGTCTCGCAGTTGGTATGTGGAAGAACAGGTTTTTAGCCTCTGCACCTGACATCAGCGAACCTATTCCTAATCACCTGTGAAACAGTTTCTTTCTCCTGGATTCTAATTCCAAAGGCTTCTTACAGGGTTAGAGACGGCTGCTGGATTAATTACTTTTCTGTCATGGTGATAAAACGCCATGCCCAAGACAACTTAGGGAAGAAAAAGTTTATTTGGGCTTATGGTTCTAGAATGTGAGATTTATAATGGTAGTTGAGTAGAACCATGAAACAGAGAGCACACAACATATGCAGGCAAAACTTTTTACTTTCAATCCTAGGCCCCAGTGACCTACTTCCTCCTACAAGTGACATACTTCCTTCTACAAGGCCAGACAAGCTAAATCTCCCCAAACCTCCAACTGGGGACCCAAGGCTTAAATTGCCAAGACGATGGGGGTTATCTCTTCTTCAAACCACCACAGTTCCCTGTCAATTTCTTGGCACACACCGTATATAATTCCCAACGGTGGAAGACAGTGAACTGTACGCAACCTGGACACCGCGTCCAGTTTCATTATTGCCCACCCCTGCTTTAACCACCTCAGCCTTGTGTGAAATGAAATATCGGCTTCTCTGGAAACATTGAAAGTCAGGCTTGTTGAGTCCTCCCAAGGGGATGCAGGAGTCATCCAGGGAGAGGATCCGTTTTGAGAGCACCAACCAATCTAAACGGAAACTAGAGACTTAGCTCAACAGCTGAACCGCAAGGGAGGGTGTTCTGGCGCCGTGGGATGCCTTCAGAAAGAGCGGAGAGCAAGGCCTTCCTTTCTGTGAGGAAAAAGCAGTGTAAGAGAGAATTGCCCGTTGGGTTCTATTCATTTGTTCTTCTCGGTCCTTCCCTCATTCAATGATCTGCACCGAGTACTTCTAGTGCTTCCTGGCACCAGCTCAGCCAGCATGACTTGAAGAACGTGGTCCCAGTTGTCAGTGGGTCTCTCATTCAGGATGGGGCCTTCCGCACGTCAAGCATACATTTGATCGCTGAGCTATACGTCCACCGTCAGAACGAGTCAATGTCACTGCTGCCTTGTATATCCTGCTGATCCCTAGTCCTTACCACCCAGGCCAGATCTCACATAGAGTCCTGGATTCGTTCGTCCAGTCTTGGAGGATTTCACCGTTGACCGAGCCGTGAACATCCACAGATACGAAGTGGCAGTGGTTCACCCTGCTTTTGTTTCTGCAGCGAAAGCTGACTCCAGGGACCAAGCGGTGCAGGGAGATGTCTCTAAATTCCTTTGCTGAGTAGAGATGATGTCTGTCTTGCCCGAGTGTCTATGTCTATCTGTCTTTGGAGAGTGCTAACAATCAAGGGTTGGATGAATTTGCCTCATTCATTCTCATTTCTTCCTCTTTGTTAGTACTGAGACCTGTGATGTCATATAGGTGACAATTAGCATAGTGTGACTATAGGCCTATCACGAAGGCAACGGCCGCCATATACCCAGAATTCAATGGGCCTACCTTTATTTGTAATTTACATCATCATCCGTATATAACTGGGTAGCGTTTCTCCTCTCTCATTTCCATCCTTCTTCCCGCCTGCTGCACCTTTACCCCATCTTAAATAAAGTCCCATGTGGAACTGTTTGGTCTAGTGTGACCCCTCCTTGTGGCGCGCATGGCGGGCAAACAGGTGATTTGCACGGCGTGCAGGCGGACGAACCGAGTGGAAAAACCAACACTCTTCACCCCTCACGCACCCTCAGCAGTTCCTGTCAGTTCTACCCTCCTCCCTCCCCGCCCCCCCCCTCCCAGCACGCAGGCTGCGTATGCTCGCTTCTCTCTCTTCATGACCCCAGGTGTGGTGCATCGAGTTGTTCAAAGTTACGCCATCTTGATTTCTCAATGGGCAGTGACTTGGGGTTGGGAGCTAAAACAAACCCTTTTTTTCCCCGCTCCTACATTGCTTCTTTTTGTCAGATTATTATTTCATCACAGCATCAGAAATGGAGCTAGGATGGACCGCACTCAGGACCATTGTTTCTCTGCCAGGAGTTCCCTCCACCTCCACCTCTGGGTTTCATGTCCCTCCTCTAAGCTCTGGTAGCAGGCGCTGGCCACGGTCTAACACACTGTGCTTTCCCACCCTCAGCTCCCTCCTGCCCTCCGTGGGTGGAAAGACCAGATTCTTAATTTTCTAAGCTTCTGTTACAGCTAAAATGTGGGCATGTGCTAGGGGACTCTGGGGGGGGATGCCTTTCCTAGTTGAAGAACAAAACAAACAAACAAAACAAAACGAACAACAAACAACAAACAACAACAACCTCTTTTAGAAGAGAACTGTCCTTCTGGTTTTGATACACCAAAACACAACAGTGTTGGTTGTTGATGTAGCAGCCATCTTGGGGGAGGAAAAACAAAGCAATAAGGCTGGTGGAAAAGACCCGAGCTTGTAAATGATGTCACTGAATTGCTGGATTAATTAATCGCCACATCTTCCTTCCAGAAGTCCTGGCATTTTTATCCTTTATGTCTTTTATTGGTCAAGTCAGCTTTAAGACGGGTCCTCCTCTTACCTGTAGCTCAAAGTATCCCAACTTATAACTCCCTTCCTCACCTATGCAAGCCCTGACCACACTGTCTTCTGTCCTGTCTAGGGTGGAGGATCTTAAAGGGCAGTCATTCTGGCCACCTTGTTCCTGTGTTCTCTTTTTACATCTAGACGCATGCATACAGAGGCAGAGTAACTATCTGCTGAGTGAAAGAGGAAATAAACAACAGAATGAAACTCCTCCTTCAATTTCTCCCAGCACCAACCTTTTTCTTTTCTTTTTTCTCTTTTCTTTTCTTTTCTTTTCTTTTCTTTTCTTTTCTTTTCTTTTCTTTTCTTTTCTTTTCTTTTCTTTTCTTTTCTTTTCTTTCCTTTCCTTTTCCTTTCCTTTCTTTTCTTTTCTTTTCTTTTCTTTTCTTTTCTTTTCTTTTCTTTTCTTTTCTTTTCTTTTCTTTCCTTTTCTTTTCTTTTGAGTATCGATGACTAATGAATCAAGTGAGGGCCTTAATCTAGCTCTCTGCTACCAAATTACACGGGCCGACAAGAGGCCAGGTGCCTGCTGCAGTCACATGAACTCCTTAGCCCAGGGCTGCCGAAGGACCCGCCGCAGGCAGTGCAGGACAAACCCTGCCGTGACCTTCCGAAGTTGATGAGCCACACCGGTTACTCGCCGTTACTCGCCTCGTTGCTTTGACAAAGTATCCGACAAAAGGGACTTAAGGACAAAGAACAGTTCGTTTTGATTGACAGCTGGAGAGTGCTGCAGTCCGTCGTGGGAGGGAAATTCCCGTGTCGGGAGGTTTAGGCAGCAAGACACACTGCACCTGCATCCTACCCACATTCTGCAGTCCGGAAGCAGAGCTGGACGCGGGTCCTCCGCATCTTCCCACGGTTGGATCCCGTCTGCAATCCCGGTCCACGAGAGGGTATCACTTACACAGGGTCGGTCTTCCCGACTCAGGAAAGCCAATTTAGAAGCACAGACGTGCTCAGGACTTTGGTTCCATGATGATTAAAGGAGACAGTGAAGAAAAGCTACGACACAGAGTCACATGGTTTGCTGGGGTTTTTCCACCCTCTCACGGGGTGGAAGGAAAGTTACTCTCCCGGTTCTGAACACCATGATCCGAGGAGACGGACACTATTTTGAGAAGGTAATTAGCACTAGAGCATGCTCGTAGGAGATAGTAAATTTTAGCGCGCTGTCTCACTCTGGCGACAGACTGGTCATATTAATGCCAATCTCCCGGGAATTATGACTCATTACGAGGGCTGGACAGAGCGGGAGTCGGGAGATCAGCGGTCACGTTTGAGCACTGACATCAATCAGGCTCCAGTCCTTGGGCAAGGCACCAGGCTGCCTTCATTTTTCTCCTTTTACAGGGCCAGAAATTCTTCAGCTGTGTCCTGCAAAGCTGTGGGAGTATGGCTAGGCCTAGGGCTCTCTGTGATGAACAAGGCTGGGGGGGGGGCTGGGGTGGGACAATTCTGTTTTTGTCTGCTTCTCCTGTGAGAAGACACAAAGTTTAAAGTTTCATCCTACAGGAAATAAACTAATACATTCTGCTAGAAAGGAACCAGAGCACCTCAGGGGCATCAGATACTCCTTTATGATCCTCCCGCTAAAGCACTATGTGGTGGCACTTCATCTGAGATGCCCAGCTGAGCAGAGAGACCCTGACTCCCTGACTCAGACCAGCTAGAGAACTTTTGGTTGGTAACCTCTAAGGATGTGTGTGTGTGTGTGTGTGTGTGTGTGTGTGTGTGTGTGTCTCAGTGAAAGGAACTGGCCACAGCTGAAGAAAGAATAATGTTCTAGAAGATTCTGCAGAACGATTTTACATGCATTTTTGAAGCAGGCCGTTGCTTTGGCTTCTGTGACTTGGGAGCCCCGTCACTGCCGTGTGTCTGGTAAGTGGCAGAACATAGCTCTGGATGAGTACAAGGCCCAAACCAAAAGGAGGAAAGAAGAGAGGATTTAGGATTGCTTCTCCTGTGCCTGACCTTAGAAGACCAGCAGCCACAGTAGACATTCTTTGTGCTCACCCCCCCACCCCGCCCCCAAACCCAAGGCCACTGGAGGACACCTAGAGTCCTGATCCACATTTCTCTCTTGACCCTGTCCTCTCTCATTCTTTAATTAAACGCCTTCTACCAGCACCTGGGGGAGGTGCCAGGTAGGCTGGGGCAAAGGGGAGTTTCGAGGTGGTGTGTGCTCTTTGTGAGGCGCGGTGGGAACTCAGTGAACAGCTGTGGAGCTCTAAAACCCCCGGCATCCGTCAGCGGAGAAGCCATAGGAAGCCGAGGGAGGGCAGCGGGAGTGCCCAGATCTGCAGAACCCAGGCCTGTGTGCAGGGATATGTAAATGAGGCCTGTAGCGAGCCTCCCTGTAGCAGAGGGAGGGGTTTCAGTATGCGCTCCTGGTTCCCTCAGCCTTCAGCTGATCTTAGTTTTGCATTTTATGAGTCTGAAAGAGGGAATTAATTTCCTTGGTAAAATACAACCCTCTGGAGAAAGTCTTGTCCGAAGACATTTTCCTCACAAATGCTCTCCTGGAAGAAGGACTGTACCGAAATGGAAGGACATGCTTCGAGTCTGACTTAGAGGCAAGGCGAATTGGTAGGTTGATGCTAAATTACTATATTCTGGGACGATGACAAAGAAAGCACTCCTCCCAGGAGCTATACACCTCTGTAAGGGGAACATTTGTGGTGCAAACACCTTTATTTGAGCTGGCTGAGGTTTTAATTCACTCGCCTTAGCGGTGTGTTAAATATTCTCTTAACAGACTGTATGATCCCCGAAGTCAGCCGCTGGGATTCGCTGCATCTTGATAGCTCCACATGGAGGAGGGTTTGCAAGCTGATTTGTAAGGAAAGAGATTCTGAGCCGAATTATCTCCTCCCGACTGACTCCCCCTTGATGAATGATCCCTCAGTCCCAACCTAGTTCTCAGAGATCTCAGCCGCAGACTCCACCTTCACCCCTACATGGAGCTCAGGTCCAGAATCAGAATTTCTTTTTTTTGACGCAGTGTAAGTTGATTGTGGTTTGAATCCGAGGCATGCTCAGGGCCTCATGTGTTCAATCCTTGGCCCCCATCTCGTGGCACTATTTAGAAGGCTGTAGAGCCTCTACGAGGTGGGGCTTGGCTGGTGGAATTAAGTCAGTAGAGACGCTCCCTGGAGAAGTCAGACTTCTGGGTTCTGCTTTCACTCTCTTCTTCCTGAACCACGGTCAGATAGGTGAAACATCTCCCAGCATTCTCCTGTGGCCAAAAGGACACCTCCTGATGCTTTCCTGTTATAATATCAGTCTTAGACTTGACTTAAACCCTCTCTTCATAAGTGGTTTCTGTCAGGTATTTTAGTACGGCAGTGCAAAAGTAGCTAACACAGAAGTTTAGTAAAAATTCACTTCCTCAGCATTCCTGGGGCTTGGAATAGGGAAGTCCAGTGTGACACTTGGGCACAGGGAGGTGTTTAAACAAAAGGACACTGGAAGGACCTCCAATGCAAAATCTCTCTGTTTGCAATCCGACACAATGTTACCAATCAGGCACCTTCCTGGCTTGCCCTGGGGAGATGCTGTGGGACAGGAAGACTGTCATCATTAGCTGCCCAGAGGCGACACCTTCCAATCTGTTGTCCTGTCACACGTCCTGCGCATACACCGCAACCCCTATAAAAAGCTGTGTTTTCCTCCCTCCCCCTCCCTGCCTCTCTTCCTCCTCCCAGAGACAGCCTCTGTGTCCCCCTTGCCCCTCCCTCTTAGTAAACCTCCCACGTCAGACCTATTGCCTGGTGTGATTTGTCAGAACCTGCTGCTTAGTTCCCTCATTGGTGCAGAGACAGATTCGCGGCCCTGCCTATGTGTGCACCCCGCCACCGTGGTGGGGTAAGCCCACAGGCTAGGACCCTATCCCAACAAATCTGCCTGCTCTGTAGACCTGCTTTCCAGCCACCAGCTTGATAGAGCTCTGCTTTCAAACACAGGCATATTGGGAGTTTCCTCTCCTGGTTGGCATAAATGCCCTCCCCTGGGTCCAAGGGATCAACTGTTGCGCTCCCAGCAGCTCTGGTGTCCATTGGGACAGAGGAACCCCGAGCCAGTGTCTTCACAGCTACGGCTGGCACTTCTTGCTTACCCCACACTATAGGACCTTCCCCCTTGGGTGAGATTTCTCTCTTTCTGACACACATCTCCTCCCTTTCCTCCCCAAAATCCTGGTCCTGGGTGGCCTGTGCTTTTCCAGGCATCTGCCATTGGTCCCTGGCTATCATGTGATGACTTGTTCAGCCAGTTTGTACCACATTGTTATTATTTTCCCTATCTTCAGGATGCTGTCTGGGGAAGAATAGCCTTTTTCCTCACCCAGGGGATGATTTTCCGTCCATCCCTTCATCCTCCTGGGAAGCTTCCTGGAAAAACCTAGAACCTCTAAACTTAGAGTTTGATTTAAAGTTTTCTAGATTCATATGCCTTTGCAATCAAACTAGGCCCCCATACCTGTTAGGATAAGGACTCTAAATGGCCGCCTAATGGCACTTTTGATCCTATTATTATAAGGGAACTTCTAACTTAGTTATTATTATAACTACCGCCATATTCCAGAAAATGGAAGGAGGTTTCCTATGTTCAGCTTTTTCTTACCTTCTCTCCAAACCTTCTTTTCATTTTTTCCTGTTCCCCAACTCAGCTCCTCCTAGCTATGAAAACTCAACTAGACGAGAAACTTCTACTCTCCTTAATCCAGCCACTGAGCCTCCTCCTTACTGGCCTCTGCTGGCCTCTTCAGCCTCCTCTGCGCCCAGTCTCTTCCTCTTCGCTCCTGGTCTGTCTTCCCAGACTCCTCCCTCTTCACCAGCTACAGCTGCTCCAACTGCCCCACATTGCACACTTACCGTCACCCCACACACAGCTTTTAGCCCTCTCACTCCCAGCTCTGTCTCTGTGGCCAAATCTCCTCCTTCTTCCCCTCCCCAGCCTAACCAAGCCTCGTTCTTCCTTGGTGTGAAGTTTCTGGGGTGGATGGTCCACTTAGGGTGCAGGCCCCCTTTTCATTAAGTGAACTTTCTCGATTAGAAAAAAAAAGACTGGGATCCTATACTTTTAATTCCTCCAACTTTATCAAAGAATTTCAGTATATTACTCAATCTTGTAGTCTGAATTTCCACAAATATGCATATATATAAAACATATTATTATATTATATTAATATAATTAAAATTATACAATTATTATATTATTATTGTATTATATTATACAATTAATATAATGATTATGATTATATAATTATATAATATAATTATATTAATTATAATTATAAAATTATATATATATATTTTTTCCTCACTAACAATCTACTCCCTGAGGAGCACAGGCTAGAGCACACGCAGATGAAATACACCAAACCAACACAGTACACCCCATTGGGTCTGAGGCAGTGCCCAACCGGATCCCCAATGGAATTATAATACCTCAGGTGGCATTTTAGCTAGAGATCAATTTATAACTTGCCTCCCAGCGGGTCTCTATAAAGCTGCCTTTAAATCAGTAAATTATGAAACACTCCAAGAAGTCATCCAGGACAAACATGAAAACTCATCTCATTTTTAAGAGTGTATTATAAAGGCTCTCTTACAATATATTAATCTAGATCCTGAAAATCCAGGTCAACAACTTCTGATACCCTGTTTCTTTTCCCAAAGCTAACCCGATATTAGGGTCAAGCTTTAACACTTGGATGGAGGACCCTTAGCTCCACAGGTGGAAGTCTTAGTGCTGGCCTTTAAGGTGTGCCATGGGAGAGAAGAAAAGGCCTGCAAACAAAAATACCAAACGCTGTCTAAAGCCTTTCAACCAGTCGAGGCAACTGCCTGCTCTTCCTGGCCTGCTAAAACTCAGGAACCACCAGGTCTCTGCTACAAATGAAGTCAGCAGGATCATTGGGCATGGGCCTACCCTAATCCCAGCAAAACACGAGGGCCATGTCCAAAGTGCCACCAAGAGGGTCATTGGACTGCTGATTGTCTTCATGTCGTATGTGGCACAGAGATATCACTCCTAGATTGCCCTCCAGCTGTCCCCCAGGCCTGTTCATGGGCAGCGGAAGGAACTTGAGCTTCCTTGACCCCAACCTCTACCATCACTAACAGTGAGCTCTGGGTAGTCATCATGGTATCAGGAGACACATCTCTCGCTTTTTGGACACTGGGACCACTTAGCTGGTAGTGATAGAGTTTTGGGGACCCACCTCTCCTTCTCTTTTCCCTATTGTTGGGGTAGAGGGACAGCCTTGCCAACCTCACTAGATCCCACCAGTCAGCTGAGTTTTTAGGGGTGTTTCTCTCACACATTCTTTTCTTGTAGGGCCAGTGTGTCCTGTTCCCTTATTGGAAGGGCCCGTCTAGCCTAAGTGAGAGCCTCTATTTCTTTTACTCCCCTCTTTCGCCTTGAACTAAAGCTCAACGGCAGCCCCTCTCCTTCTAGTTACCCAGTCTACTGGCTCTAACACATCATTTCCTTTGCCAGCCTCCTAGGTGAACCTCCACAGTGGATCCCCCACATCTGGGACTTCACCCACATGCCTACTGTTAAACATGCCAAGTACCTCCTGGACTTGGTGGATACCTTCTCGGGGTGAGTGGAAGCATTCTCAACTACCAACAAAAGGGATCATCAGATAGTCTCTGATCTCCTCCTCCTTGAGATCACCCCGCAATGTTGAATCAATGGTCCCGAATCACCTCCTAAGTTTCTCAAGTCCTATCTAAAGCTCCCAACATCCCTTGGTATTTTCATAATCTGCACCAGCCCCAGTTCTCAGGAAAGGTAGGATGGACTAACAGCTCCACTCCTTAAAAGCCACTCCTGTCAAACTGTCACAGTAACTTCACCTCAACTGGCTCTTTTCAGGCTACAGGCTGCCCCCAAGAGACCTCTTTTCGTCTCACCCCTTGAGCTCATGTATTAACTAGTTTTGACTCCCCGCCCTCACCCAAGTCCTTTCCTCTCCCTGATCATCTTTAATCTGTCATCTCCTATGGAACGTTTCTGACTACCATCCACCATGGCCACACAGTCTCCTGCTTACTCCCTATCAACATTGGAGATCAGGTCCTTTTCTCTCCTTCAGACCATTACCCCTCACCTTTTCTCCCTAAATAGCAGGGCCTGTTCAATGAATTTCTCATGATCTCCACAGCTGCTAAGCTTGAAGGACTCTCAGTGGGTTCACCTGTCTCACCTCAAGCCCTTTACCCCTCTACCTCAAAATAACTCTTCTTATACATCAACCCACCACAAGACCCTGCTCCCTTAAGCTTCAGAGGACCCTGAGACTTGACCCGGCCTCTTTGCTGGGGACTGCCCTTGTCCCCAGTTCCAGAAGAATGAGGCTCTACTCTGGCAGTTGTGCCCCACTCTAATGGATTACACATGGGTTTCTCCTCCTCCTCTCCTGTTTGTTTCTATCCAGGGTAATCCTTATGTATGGAGATTCAGCGTTTGAGAAACCCTTGCTTATGACAGTCTCCAAATAGGGTCAGAATTTATCTATAGCTGGATGCCAGGAGCCAATCAGAATTCTTATCGCCACCCCTCTGCTCATCATTCCTTCTAAATATTATGACCTTTTTGTTTGCTTCCTTTTTGACCAAAGAATTATTTCAAGGAACGGCCAGACAGATATGGGGGCTGCCCATATTGGTCTTGCCAATTAGACATGTCGACATCACAGATCAATCACTTTTTCGGTCTACTAGGCCATACCCTCTTCTTCTGTATCCAGGACCCATGGAATCCAAGGTGGGAAATGGGCATTGTTGGAAGACTCTACTGCACCAACAACTCTGGGCTCCTGGTTAGCACAATTCATATCCAGAGAAAATATGTCCCAATTATTCAACCTCTGGAGATAGAAGAACCAGGAGGAGGTACTGTATACTTCTCCAAGGTCATTATTTCTGTGACATCCCCTCTCCTAAACAATACTGACCTGTCATTTTGCCTTCTGCTCCAGACTCTGATCTCGGCCTATCAGCTCTTTAATGTCACTTTTTCTGTATCATCCTCTTTAAGTTTAAGTTTAACTTTAAGTTTCCTGGACTGCAGCAAAACCCTAACTCTAGAGAGCCCATCTCTACTGCAATGCCCTCCATTACTAACCTTAACCTCTTCCCGGTTCATCTAAGATCTTCAACAGGTGGCCCATGGCATACTTACTCTCCAAGGACAGATGGATTTTCTGTCCACAGTGGCACTTGAAAACTGACAGGGACTAGACATTTTTACAGCTGAAGATGGTGGCCTTTGCTTTTTCCTCCAAGAAAAATGCTGCTTCTACCGTCAGCCAGTCGGGTCTAGTAAAAACAAAATCCAACAGCTCCAAACAGACCTCCAAAACCATAAGGACGCCTCTGATCCCCGGGCCTTTGAAAACCCCATATAGAAATGGAAACTGCCTTTCCTGACCCCTCCTGCGTTTCTCATTTTCCTGCGTCTACTATTTGCACCCTGCTGCATTCAACCTCTTCTTCACTTTCCTCCTTTGGCGAATCCAAAAGAAAAAAATTTCAACCAAACGCTTAATCAGTTCCTCTTACAGGATTGCCGCTAGACACAGAGGAACCTGAAACCAACAACTATCAAATGTGTCCAGACAGTGAGGATCAACGACATCCTGAAACTGATGACTCCTTCAGATGGCCGGAAGCAGTTTAAAAGATCCGATGCGCCTCTCCCCGCCTCACTTTCACCCACCTTTTAGTTCTCCTCTATATGATTTAAAAAAAAAAAAAAAAAAAAAAAAAAAAAAAAAAAAGAGGAGGTTAACCATCAGGCACCTCCCCAGCTAGTGAAAAGGGACCCTGCAACAATGTTAGCAATCAGGCACCTTCCTGAGTCCCGAGGGACTCAGCATTACAACAACATGTGTCATCACCGGCTGTGCAGAGGTGACACATTCCCATTGTAGGCCCTGTCACATGTCCTCCTGTGCATGTGCCTAGGCCTGACCAAACACCTGCGGTTTTTCCTTTCAGCTTTCCTTCTTCTTTCCTCCTCCCAGAAGTAGCCTCTGTCCCCCTCCCTCTCCCTCTTAATAAACCTCCCAGGTGAGACCTGTCACATGCGGTGGCTTTGTCAGAACCTTCCACGTAATTCCATTGTCTCCTGCCTCTTTCCCTCTATCGCCAACCAAAGCAACTCACATAAAATAAGATTGTGTTCTCCGTGACAGATTATAGAAGCTAGAGCGTCTCACACCCAAGCAAGCTACCAAGCCTGGAGAATGAGCTCAGCCCCTCTCTCTTCTTCCTTCCCTTCTCGAAAACCCTCATACCCAAAGTGTCCTGCTCCATTTCTGGGGGCAAGGACTGTTGCACCAGGAGATGGAGGAGAACACAAACACACAGGCCTTGCTGGGGTCCCCTCCCCTGTCTCTCTCCATCAGATCAGACCCTTCCACCCGATCATTTGTCTATCTGCTGTCAGCCCTTTATTAAAGCAAAGCACAGAGCACCTTCCTCTGGAGCTTTGAGCCCGTGTTCATTTCTGAAATGGTTTAATTCAATGACGTTGCTGCTATTTTTCTCATGTTAACTTGCCTCGGCTGTGGGGAAATTGGCGTGACTCCCGTGGTGGGTACAGGAGGGATCTACTATTTTGCTCCCACAGCCCTTTAATCCTTCTAACTTCTCACTGAGGCCGGGATTACAACGATCCCATTAAAGGGTAAGAAAGCTGGGTCTTGAAGATGTGAAGCAACGATACTCATAGCTCTGTCTTGTCAGGAACACCAAAGTATCTCAGGGTTTCCCCAGTGGGGTTTTCTTACTTCTCATTGGCCAGGACTGGCCTCCTTGGTTTTGCTGAGCTTGAAGCATGGCGGGGTCTTCGCTTCAGAGAGAGAAACGTACCAAAGAACTTCTCCTGTAGTCACGGCGCTTTCTCTTTCAGTTGTGCTTAAACCTGTTCTTCCCTGTCAGGAGGGCCTGCCATTTCTCTCATTGTTTCCTGCTTCAACTCATCTATTACAGTAGCTCCTAGCTCTCCCCCTAGTTCCAGACCTTCAGCTCCCCGTGCTCAGTGGTGTCCTCCTGTGCCTCTGCAGCCTCTGGCTTCTGCATTTTCTATACCTCAAGGATGAACTCTAGCCTTCATGGTCTGTTGGTGATGCTGGCCACGCCCTACCAGCACAAAGAACCCTGCTTTGCCCACCACCGGAAGCATCTTCACCCGCCACATCTTGCCCTCTGTGGTCATAGCAGACCTTAGGGCTTGGAGCAGGCAGAACAGCACCAGGGCCTGGTGGCTGGCACCCAGAGCCACTACTTCATCCAGTCTAAGCTCCACCCCACAGTTACCTGGTAACAGCCAGGTATGCCCCGCCCCACTGTTACCTGGCAACGGCAGGTAAGCCTGACCTACTATAAAAGAGGATGCTCAGCCCCTCCTCTCTCCCTTGCATCTCTCATTCTCTCACTCTCAGCTTGTCTCTTGCCCACTCTTGGGCTCTCCTCCCCTCTCTCCATGTGGTCATGGCCAGCCCCTATTTCTCTACTCTCTCCCTCTCTCTGCCTTTCAACTCCCCTCTTAACTCCCCTCCCATGCCCCGAATAAACTCTATTCTATACTACACTGGCATGTGTCTGGTTCCTCAGGGGGAAGGGATGCCTCGGCATGGGCCCGCTGAGGGCGCCCCTTTCCCCCACACTGCCGTAGAACATATTACACCTCTTTCTCTTTTTATGATCACAACACTTTAAATAGAGAAACTCTACCTCGCATGCACTGAAGTCAATCAAACATTAAGAGGTCATAGCCGAGAAGACACTGTGTAGTGAAGGCCAGAACAGCTAAGCTGGCCCTAAGCTTGCTGGAAGTTTGGGAGAACATTCCTAAGTCTCTGTGCTTATACAGCGTGATTATTCTTTTCCTTATTAGGACAGTTCAGTTCGTACCTACTAAATGCTTTGCTGTCCCTAGATGAAAGACTTCATGGGAAGATTGACGGTTGTTAGGAGCCATTCCCTGCTCTCAAGTGTGGGCTCACAACAGGACGTTGTGCTCCGAAGGCTTGCATTGGATGATTAAAAACTTCCCTTTATCCTTCTAGAAAGTGCGACTGGGGCTCTGAGCAAATAACTCTACCAAAAAAACCATTCTGCCTTTGCAAGGAGGCTCAGATGTGCCCAGAATAGCAGCGAGCTGGCGCAGATCTCCGTTCCCTGTAAGTTCAGCACGTAGTCTTCCCACAGGAGCCACTAGGAGAACACAACAGGCCCCGCCCATGATTGGAACAAAGCCCATTTCTCTTTTCTGTTCAATCTGTTGAGATCTTGGGGGCGTCATATGCAGTGAGCATCTGAGCACTTAATGGGGTTAAACGCGTTCAGTCTTATTTTATAAGCAACGTCAAGAACGAGTACTCTTTGAGGGGAAAACAACATGGGAGCCACTGGAAACCCTGAACTTGAAGGGCTAAGGCATGTCCAGACACGATACAGATCCCGGACAAGTGCTGGAGCTGAATGGATGGAGAGGGGACGTGAGGAGGACAACGGGGCTCATCTATCTCAATTGGGGTTTGATTTCACGGCGTAGGGGGGTGCTGCTTAATTTTTGTCAACTCTCTAGAGTCACCTGAGAAGAGGAAACTTCAACTAAAAACCTCCCCGGTGGCATTGGCCTACAGGCAAGCCTGCAGGGCATTTTCTTGGTCTTCTTGTTCTCTTAGATTGTTGATGCAAAGGACCCAGACTACTACCGCCTCTGCCTCAGTTCTTACTCTGTCTTCCCTTCACAACGGGACCACAAGCTGTAAACTACAACAAACACTTTCCTGCCCATATTGCTTTTGGCTGTGACTTTTTTTTTTTTTTTTTTTTTAAATCATAGCAGTAAGTGCAAACCGAGACAAGGGGAAATCAGAGAATCACTTCAGGATTGATGATGGAGTAGCCAACCCCTAAGGAGGGCACAGGTGCAGGTGCAGTTTTGTGCCCTGGTGGAGTTCCTGCTGGGAAGCCTGCGGGGGGGGGGGAAGAGGGGGGGACACGTTCCCTGAGCTCAGCGAGATGCTGACGCTGGAAATGCTATAAAGGGAAGGCTCGACTCTGCACAGTTGGAAATGAAATCACTACAAGGAGAAGCAGTTTTTAGATGGTGGGGCCGGGGCAGGGGTTTGGGGGAGGAGATGTGCTTAAATAGGCTTCGAAAGGGAATGCCTGAGTCAGCCGAGTGAGTACAGAAACCGTGACTGCAGAGGAGAGTTTTTATTTTATTTCGTCTCAGACAGCATGAACAAATAAACCAACACATGAGAAAAAAAAATGCAAGTCACTACAAGGATCGTGGTCATTGTGCCCTTATGTTGCGGTCGTATCTTCATGGCGTGGTACACTTTGCCTGGTCATATCTGCACTCAGGCTGATGACACGGTGATCTTGGGTGGCTTTCTTTGCACCCATGTGTGTGGCGATTAAGCCACCCTGGAGTTTATGTCTTTTAATCACAGGCCACGCTATAGTTCCCTTCAAATTCCAAAAGCTTCTGCTCTTCCAGACCCCCAAGATGTCTCTGCTCCCGTGACTTATGGGTTGTTGGAGATGGGGCCTGCCTAGGAGGTAAGCAATTGTCTCTCCCCACCCCATGTCCTTCCCTTCTTTTTGAGATGTTATAACGTTCTATCATGCAGTCCAGCCTGGCCTTGTTATGTAGCTAAGGATGACACTGACCTTCTGAGTTTTCTGCCTCTCTGCCTAGTGCTAGGATTGAGGTATGCACCACCATGCTTAGTTCCTGCAGTGCTGAGGACCAAAGCCAGCTCTTCAGGGATGTCAGGAAAGCACTCTGCCATCTGAACTATGCACCAATTTCTAGTTTTTGTTTTTGTTTTTGTTTTTTTTTTTCATTTTTTTCACTTTCTAGTTTTTTGGTTTTTTTTAAATTGTTTTTGAGACAGAATATCTGTGTGGCCCTGGCTGTGCTGAAACTCACAGAGATCTGCCTCCCTTGGACTCCCGAGTGCTGGGATTAAAAGCATATGCCACCAATACCTGGTCTTTGAAAATTCTTTTAAATTTAGGTACCCAAAGGTTTCCTTTCCAAAGAAGACTCTTTGTTTCTTGTCGATACCACTTCTAAAAAGTCTTCCTTGGTGTTGAAACTAGTGCTAAACTCTTCAGAGTCTACAGCTTCTTCGTGTCTCTAAATACCACCTATGTCTCTACTGGTCACAAATATGTAACACTGCTTGTGTCAGAATATTATATTCCTATTGGTTGTCCCAAAAGCCAACGTAACTACGCAGCCTTGGTTGAAGAGCTGTTGAAAAAGATAACAAGTTCACATTTTGCAAAATAGAGCCTGGTCCCTGTGGATCAGGCCATGAGCACATGAAATATTCAATACATCTTGGTGCACAAATGTTAAATACAGAAATAAATTAATAAATACATAAATTACTTAAATATTTCAATAGCATAAGGCCAAGTGGAATGTTAAAACATCTATGCATAAATTAGCTCATTGTCTCGCCGGGCATTTAACATTTGCATGTGGAAATGTAGCAAAGATGTCATCATGAGCTTAGAAAAACCGGAAAAAGCCAACCTAGCAGAAAGTAGCTTTTGGGGGGGTCTCTTCCATCATGAGTTTAAATTTTTCTTTCCTAATGTCTTCCACTTTTCTTTCCTTCCAAAGTTGCATCCTAGGATCGGACCCTGTGAAGGAATGTGGGTAAGTCCATGTTGGTCAGAAGTATAGCTTCAGTACCCTCCTATTTCACAGCACACAGTGTCCCCAGACATTGGTTCTTGAGGTGTTCGGTGTGAGAAGACCCAGCCCTTCCTGACAGGGCTCAGACTTCAGGTCTCATGCTTGCCAGGGCCTCTCTTGAGAGACTTTTCTTAAAAGATCTTTAACTGGGATATTTCCTTATTAAAGAGACTTCAGTGGTTCCCTAGAAGCCCCCAGGACAAGATTCCAGCTTCTGTCCACTTCCAAGTCCTCCAAACCCTGACTCCTGATTTCCTCCCGATCTGGTCCTTCTTGCCTTTCCCTGTATAAGGGTGGCACCCATGCCTGTTTTCTTTATTGCAATGTACTTGACCCATCCTAGTGCCTGACCTAACATAGACATCAAATTAACATCTGCTAATGGACGAATGTGTTTCTGACTCTGGAATCCCTATGCCAGGAACCCCACCTCCGGACTCCCTCACAAGCCGCCTGTCCTCCCACCAGGACCACTGAAGGTGCAGGTGCGGCTGGGCCTCATGAACCCGCTCACCCACCTGCAGGGCACACACGCCCACTTGCTGCAGGAGGAATTGTAGTAGCGATCCTGAGCTTGCACGCAGATGTTCCCACCTTTGCATTGGACTTCGGTAGAGGTCTTCTCGACGAACGCACCTTTCTGCAGTGGAGAGGAAAGTTGAAGGGCTTTGGGCAGTATAAGGCAGGCTGGCATGCGTGCTTCCCTTGCACCACCTGCTGGCAGAAGCTGTAAACAGCCGTGTGTGTGTGTGTGTGTGTGTGTGTGTGTGTGTGTGTCCCACCTCTTTCCAGAGCTGGGGTTGCTGGCATTACTATTCAGTTTTACAGAGTTTCTGGGAGTTAGAATTCAGGGCTTCATACTTCAGCATGACTTATCTGTCTCCCCATTCTCACTTTTCTATTTAGTAAACTCCACGGCTTACTCCACCTTCTGTCTCTCTCAATAACAGCCTCGCCCCAAAATCCCATGGGTAACCGCTCTCATAGGAGGCTGATGTTGGGACTGAGACCAGCTTTCCTTCACTGTCCTCTGGACATCAAGAAATACCATGGCTGTCAGCCTACAAAAGTGACTTCAAACCCTGACAATGCTGCTAGACAGCTGCAGTGCTTCAGGAAAATATCTTTGGCTCTCTGTGTCTCTTATTTATGAATAGGGCCCATGATAATGCCTGCCTCTAAGAATTGCAGCAGCTAAATACATTTAGGTAAAGCTGCTTAGAAAGTGTCTAGGAAGTAGAAAGCACTACTTAAGACGTTACCTACTTAAGATAGGTATATTAAATATACATACACAGGGATGAAACTTAGCAAGATTTTAGGAAACAATTAAAATTTGTTTCAAAATAATCCCGTTTCCTGCTCCTGTTTGTAGGGAGTGATTGAATCTCTGAGCCGAATCGCTACCACATTCTCAATGCTATGTAGGAAAAAGCCTTTGATCTGTGTCTGAAATGCTCTGTAAAACGGTCCCCCGAACCTTGCAAGAGATCACCGTGTTAAAGGACCAGAAAGCTAGAAAACCCACTATATTAACTTGTGTAAGTGTGGGCACCTTGTAAGGTAAAATAATTACACAGTATATTAAAGAAGTAGGGATTATCTGTATTTGGTGAGACCCAGCACCAACGTTCTAGCATTTATTATATTTGCTCAGTTGAAGCAATCATTCTAGGCTCTATATCGGGGACAATTTAGTTGAGGACTGACAGTTGACTGTTCTGGAGGAACTGAAATGGTTGGGTTAACCATCTTTGCCTCCATCAAACCAGCGCCGGGTCCAAGTTCTGCTGCTGCTCCCGCTGGAGGAATTTGGGCAAGTCATAGCCTCTCTGAGCTGCCCTGTCCTTCTCTGTGAAGAGGTGACAGCAAGACTGGTCGGGTCTTTGTGTAGGTTGTGCGTGATACGCACGAAGAGCCCTCAACACGGTTCTGGTCCCGTAGCAAGCTCCTGGTTGTTAGGATCTTCCCATTGGCCCCGCCATGGACTGTTGATCCCACCTACCTGATTACACCCCTCGTCTGTCTCCTTCATCTTCTCTCTCTTGCGCTGGATTCGAACAAAGAACTTGAGGGAGAAGTAGGAGTGGGGAGTGCTCCAGGAGTCAGGGTACTCCCAGCTGACCTCCACCTGAGAGTTCTTCAAAAGCTTCACCTGCAGGTTCTTGGGCGGGTCTGGTTTGACTGCAGAAGAAGACACGCATCTGTTATTATCCTGGTCGGGCTTTGGAGCCAGGGCTTCGTCTTCTGAGCTTGGATGACTGAGCCATCCACCTTCTAGTCTCTAGGACAGCTCCTTCAGTTTTCTGAGCATCAGGGCAGTGCCTGAGAGGGATCTGCTGAGACTGCTCCTTCCACAACTATGGGCCACACCCTACAATTTAGAACCCTTACTTCACTGCGCAGAATGGAAGTCCCTGCTGGTTGAGTCGTTCTGTTTAATAAAGTCTCATATCTAGGCTCTGCAGTCAGGGGACCCTCCCTGTGCTTCACTCCCCGCTTTACACTAACCATGTAGTTAACCCATAACCCATTAGGTGCCACCATTGGGGCCTGATCAGGGTCTGGACTGCTATCTGTGAGATTTGAGATCTGGAGAAAGGGAGCTTAACCCTTTCATTTCCTCATCTGTCAGATGCAGATGGCAGTGTCCGTGTCGTGCTTTTCAGGAGGTACAAAATGAAAGAGTGCGGGCCAATCCTATACCCCAGGGTATCACAAACACACGGCAGACAGCGTCTTTGTTTCCCAAGCTCCCATGCGCCAAGCAAAACTCACTGATGTCCCTGATGAAGAAGCTGGTGCTGTAGTTCTCGTACTTATTCTGCTGCCGGGCCTCCAGTGCCAGTTCGATGGGCAGGGTCTCCTCGGCCGTTGGGCAGGTGACGTCCTCCTGGCATGCCACTGAGAACTTGTCATAGTCCCTTTGGTTCAGCGTGACCTTCTCCGGAGATAGAGACGCTGCTCCACATGTCACTGCCCGAGAGTCAGGGGAACTGACAGCAAAGACAGAAAGAGTTCTGTGTCACAGATCGGAGGTCTAGTGCCTGGCGACTACAATCCTGCCTGTCCAGCTGGTTAGATTTCTCCTATGGGATAAAACAACACAAACAGCAACAAAAGCACCCCAGCCCTTTCCAGAGTGGAAGCTTAGCCGAAAGAGACTGAAACTTACATCTCTGGCCTAAATGAACCTGAAAGTGTCTTAATGCAAGAGAACCTGCTGAATTATAAAGAATTGTAACGACAAAGATGATTATAAAGAAAACATGCATGTCTCCGCAATCCCCCTTTTAACTCGCATCTGAGTCCACATATAAACATTGTTCACAGTTTGTTACTTCTAGAGTTTTTCCAATGAATATTTGAGATAGACATATACACTCATGTATGTAGTTTATCCAGATAGTAGCACGACTTTAAAAACAAATGAAAATTACATATGTATGAGTTGGTAACATATTTTTCCTCTCTGAAGGTATTGTGGGGAGTTCTCGAAGCAGAACATCAAAGTTGGGTTATTTATTTCACATTCGTGATCCGTTTGAGCATGCTTTTGCTAATTATGCAAAATATCCCAATACCCCTTATCCATGTCCCGGTTTCTTCAGGAACATGCATAAGATTTCTCTAGCAAGAAAATGTATTGCACTTGTCTAATTTTTTTTTTTTTTTAAGCGCATAGAGGTCTGGCATGTTACTCTAGGTACATAGGTCTCCTTCGGGACTGCCTTTACCAGCTCAAAAAAAATTTCTCATATAAGCAGAAAGGACTCTGATGTCTGAATCATTATTTTTTAGCTATGGTTAAGTCATAGCAAATTCATGCTAAAGATGGAAAAGGGAGTCGTCCCCTGTTCATTCCTTTAAATAGTGGGAGAGCCAGGGTGATCGTTCCCTGCCCCCACATGGCTCAGGGATTTAGTTGCTGACTAAAGTCAGCTGTAGAGCAGTCTGACAATACCAGCTCTGCAGCCCTGGGAAACGACTTTTTTTTAAACCCAAGTGCGTTGGAAAAACTGAACTTCAGAATAACGGTCTTGGAGGGGGGAGAAAGAAGTTGCAAAGGTTCTAGGAAAATCTCAAAAGACCACAGAGGGTTCTGGAACCCTCTTCCCAGAGCTTCCAACAGCTAGGAGCACTCAACTCTGTTTTTGACACAAGGTGGAGCTTTGGTGAGTTATTCGAGGCTGTGGGTCCTTTTTAATTTCTCCCCACCGTGCTGTGAGCCTTAATGAAGTGCGGCCAGGCAATTCGGATGAGCGAGTCCAAACTCCCCAGACAACTATTCTCAGAGGGCTGGCTATTTCCTTAGGAGAGCAGAAGGGAAGTTGAAAATAAATATAGCATTGACTCTGCTGTTCCGTTACCTGTCCCTGACCATCCACCGGCAGTCTGAACTTATTCTCGTTAGGAAGTAGAGCTGGCAAAAGGCTGAGCAGTCAGGGCAGCCCCCTTACCTACTGCGGCTCTTGATGTTGAACGTCAAGTCGATGTTCCTCTGCACCAGCCACGAGCAAGTGAACCTCCCCGAGTAATTGGGCGCCTCACATTTCAGGAAAGTCTTGTTTTTGAAATCTGAATTTGAAAAGGAAAAAAAAGTAAATATTTAGGAGTCTTCTTCTTCTTCTTCTTCTTCTTCTTCTTCTTCTTCTTCTTCTTCTTCTTCTTCTTCTTCTTCTTCTTCTGGTTTTGTGGATTTGGTTTTTTTCGAGACAGAGTTTCTCTGTGTAGCCCTGGCTGTCCTGGAACTCACTCTGTAGACCAGGCTGGCCTCCAACTCAGAAATCCGCCTGCCTCTGCCTCCCAAGTGCTGGGATTACAGGCATGCACCACCACCGCCCGGCAGGAGTTTTCTTCTAATAAAGACATTTGTTTTTGTTTTATTTATCTATCTATCTATCATCTATCTATCTATCTATTTATTTTTATTTTTTTACTGTGGATGGAGCACTGGCCATTACATAGGACAAGGGTGAGACTTTTTGAGACAAGGTCTCTGGATGTCTTTGACCAGTCCAAGTAGCTTATTGGTGACCTATGGGCCAGTGAGAGTTCCTGTCTCAAAGGAGATGAGAAGCATTTCTGAGCCTCAAAATTATACACACCTGCACACACACACACACACACACACACACACACCATACACACACTTGCAATTATTATTATTATTATTATTATTATTATTATTATTATTATTTTTGAGGAGAGGTAGAAGAAAAGATACTATCGCAGGGGATGAAATTACTTTTTAAAATTTCAGTGGACCAAAATCCATTTTCCTTCTTGTGGAGCAGCAGATGTGAGCGGCTCAGAGTCTCGCCTCCTTTGTGGCAGGTGTACTGGCCAGCATCTAGAAACTCTTTGACAGTGACGGTCAGGGTTTTTCCAGAGCCTATGACTCCGCGTCTCTGGTCTGAGGTCCAGGTGATGTCGTCTTCTTCAGGCGTGTCACAGGTGAGGTTCACCGTTTCTCCAGGGGCGTCGGGACACCAGTCCACCTCTACAACATAAACTGGAGAGCACCGCTGGTGAGCACCTGAACCCGGAGCCTCACGAACCCTGGAGCTGGGTTTCATTCAGTGTCGCGACGCGCCCGCTGCCCCTGGGACGTCAGAGCTCACAAGAGTTTGGCAAGTGATTGCTGAGCTGATCTCAGGGCACGGGGACAGGACAGAGAAGCAGTTTTATAGCTGCCACCGAATCATTTAACGGACAGGTGGCCTGTGATAATCTCTGATTAGCAAGGGAAGACCTTGAAACAAGAAAGATGCAAACAGGACAAGATTCCTTGTCAGAAGCCACACACGTACGTGTGCGTGCGTGCGTGTGCGTGTGCGTGTGCGTGTGCGTGTGCGTGTGCGTGTGCGTGTGCGTGTGTGTGTGTGTGTGTGTGTGTTGGGGATGGGCATGAGGGGGAATAAACTTCCAGTTGCACTTCATAGGGAATACACAGGGCAGAGTATTGAGCCGAGTAACACAATGGCTTAAAGCATAGGCGCGGAGAAAGAAAGATCTGGAAATCCTGTCTTCTCTAATTGTAAAGGAGATTTTGAGCAAGGTCCTGAAATACCAGTAGCCTCAGAGTCCTCACAAGATGCTAGGAACAATCGTGTCTATGCTAATAGAATTAGCTGCGAGGATAGATGGTAAAATGCTTGCACCTTAGCCCAGCTAAGGTTACTGCAGCATAACCCTGTGCTAGCTTTTTATCATCATCATCATCATCATCATCATCATCATCATCATCATGCACAGGCCAAAGAGCCAGGCACAGAAAACCTCTTAAAATTATCCAGGAAGATTTAGTTTTTTTTTTTTTTTTTTTTTTTTTTTTAAGTCCCTTCTGCTTGAAATTTGTCAATGGAGATTGGCTTTTAAAAGCTATTTTACACTCTTTTGAAGGAGTAGATGATAGTCTCAGTTTTTGAAGGAACTGTTGTTGTTTGTTGTTGTTGTTGTTGTTGTTGTTGTTTTCTGATGCCAAAGGGCTAAGCAAGGTCCCATCAAGCACGAAGTGTAACAAATGCTGTAGCTCATAATCTCCCGCGTTCTGCAATGGAGATCTGATGCCAGTTTCTAAATGAGCCCCCCAGAATATCCCCATAAGGTAATCTGGAGTGTGTCACACTGAAGCTTCATGTGACAAAGCTTCCGAGGTTGCCAACATATCAATTAATTAATTGGAAGACTAGCAGTGGCCCGTGATGCCCGGTGGTCCCCCCACACCTCCATTATCAACATCACCTGGAAACCCAACAGTAATGTTTGTTCTTGGTTGCTGATTTAGAGATGTCGGGATGGCCCCGTGATCTGATGCCTGACTGAATCTGGAAGGCACAGTGGGGAAGAGCTTGGGGTTCGGAACGGCACAGCTACCAAGCAGAGCCAACAGACGGCCTTGAGAGAGCCAGGGCCTCAAGGTGTGGGAAGGGACGAGGAGTTACTTAGAATTTTACTTTATAGCACAGGCTGGCCACAAAATCGGGCTTTCTCCTTGTCTTGACCTATCAAGTTCAGGGATTGTAGGTATGAACTACTAGCTATGCCTGTGTCTGATGTCATTCTTAAAAAAAAAAAAAAAAGGTAAAATATTAGTGTTTTTTTTTTTAACATCTAAACTAATTTGTATGCAAGCTTAAGACAGTTCCCTTAAGTGCCCTGTGAATGGTGGCTTTGTGATTGGCACTGGAGCTTTAAGACTTGTGAAATGCTAAGCTCTTCCTTTTACATCAGTGGGATTTGTAACTGCTGAACAGGGAGGAAAGATAAGAGGTACAAATCACTTGAGGCCAAACTCTTTGGAAATCAGTAGTCTGCGCTGACACCAATCTACAGGACCCTTTGGCTTCCAATTTCTCTTTGTTGTCTAGGCCAAGAAACAGCTCTGTCCGTTATTTCCCTTTTAGAACCTGAACTCAGAATCCCTAGAAGAACTTGGCCCCGGGGCAGGGAAAGAACTTCTTGGGGACGTTGGAACCCGAGCTTAGATATGGACTGGGCTTCAGGCCACCATTGTGACTCCAACATGAGCTCTCTGTGTGTTTCTCAGGTTGTTCTGAAATGTCTGTGGTTTACCAGGTCAGAAGTAACTAAAGGGTTAACTCTGCCAGGGCCTAAGTTGTAGATCTGGTTGTGGCAAAGGGTTTACTTAGGAAAGCATCCAAAACTGTACCGTGTGTGTATGTGTGTGTGTGTGGCCAGACTTGGTATTACTCTTTTAAAAGTAGCATTTAATTCTTCCGTGTGTGTGTGTGTGTGTGTGTGTGATTAGACTTGGTGGCAAGCACCTTTACCTGCTAAATATCTTTCTAACTCTTATGAATATTCAGAACGAAAAAAACAAAACAAAAACAAAAAAAGGCTCACATTTTTGTCTGAGTTCTCAAAAGATTATTTCTAATTAGCATCTGAGAAATCTTTTCATTTTTTAATTTATGCTCATTTCTTCTTTATGGCCAGAGGAAACAGTCACTTCATGCCTTACTTGTAAAATCTAGCATTTAAGCACACAGGCTCTGAAGCAAGACTAAACTGGGATCAAGTTTTGTTCTGGACCTTGTGGGAAAGTCACTTAACCTCTTGAGCCTCAGTTTTCACCATCTGCAAAATGGAACACAGATAGCTCCTACTTTATATGGTTGGTGTGAAATTCAGTGAGGCTCTGTGTTCAGCAAATATTAATTATTACTAAAGTGTAGCTATAAAAGCAGAAATTCCTGACATGACTACCTCATATTTCATGAAACATTTGAAATTCTGTCAGGAACAGATGAGGACTGAGTAGACAGGTATTTGCTGACTGTGAGATGGTACAAGGACAGAGAGCGCCCCTTGCCGTGTCTTTATTATTTGTCTATTAGTAATCTTATCACCATTGGGATAATGAAAAGTTCAGAGACTTCTTTTTAAACAATAGTTCTTGCTAATACATATGCTCACTGTACTCATTAACAGATTCAATAGCCCACTTGGGCTGTGTAGTATTGAACACCCAATCAAGAAAACTGAGGTCTCAAGGCTACCCAACCTCAAAGATTCAGAATCAAAACTTGGTAGAACCCAGGACCTGAAACTAAGTCAGTGTGAATGTCAATTCCCAAATAGCCAGAGGACAGCCATCATGGTGCCCACGGAGAGGATGATGTAATGTGGAGGACAGAAGAGAGCAGAAGACAGACTTGCTACTTTTCAAATTCTTTGCTATGAACTTTCAGCTGTCTAGAAGAGTCTTTTTCTCGTATCTAAGGCAAAGATCATATTCCTGTTTGCTACCACAGTCCACCTGAAGCTCCTTTCCTGTCATCCAACATGAAAACCAAACAAGGCAGAGTCAGGTGGGAGAAGAGAGGTTATCCCTCCACCCTCCCTGAGGACTCTTCCTGAGGAAACCCCATGCAGCTGTCTTCTTCAGTCTTCTTTAACCCTTCCCAGCAGGCTGCCTGGAGCTCAAGCTGAGATGCTGGCACTCCAGAGAAAACAGAGGAAAGGCTGCTTACCGTCTTTCTCCAGTTCCCACATGGCCATGAGCGGAGACACCAGCAAAACCATGGCGAACCAGGAGATGGTTAGCTTCTGCTGACACATCTGTGTGGAGGAGGGGCAGGAGGATGGAGAGAAACTGTCAACCGTTAGCCAATTAACCAATTAACTTAGCCAATTAACCGATCCATGTTTTTATCTGCCTTTTGTTTGTTTGTTTGTTTGTTTTGTTTTTTCAAGACAGGGTTTCTCTGTGTAGCCCTGACTGTCCTGGAACTCACTCTGTAGACCAGGCTGGCCTTGACCTCAGAAATCCGCCTGCCTCTGCTTCTCAAGTGCTGGGATTACAGGCATTTATCTGCCTTCTAAATACTGATTTTCCCCTTTCTCTTCACACTGTTGGACCAGGATTATAGGAGGTCTGTTCTGCCTTTGGGTAAAAACATCTCCAAATATAGAACTAAAGGCTACCTGGAGCTGAGATAATCATAGGACCCCAGTCATCTGATACTATTTTGTCTTTTTAAAAAAATATTGATTTATTACGATTGTATGTGTGCACGTGTGTCTTAGCATGTGTGGAGGTCAGAGGACAACTTTTGGGACTTGACTGTTTCCTTCCACTATGGGATCAAGGTTCAAACTCAGGTTACCAGGCTTGTGCAGTAAGTGATTTTACCTGCTGAACTGTCTTACTAATACCTACAATCAGCCCCCTCCTCCCTCTTTTTGAGACAGAGTCTCAGCCTTGGCTGTCCTGGAACTCACTATGTAGATAAGGCTGACCTCAAACTCACAGAGATCCACCTGCCTCTGCTTCCCGAGTGCTGGTATTAAAGGCGAGAGCCCCACACCCGGCTCGTTATCTTACAGATGAACATGGCTTCCTGGGTCTATGTTCATCCGTCACTTACTTAGTTTTGACTGTAACATTAATATGAAACCCAAAGAGCATTGAACAGAATAGGAAAACACTGCCATGTTACCAGTGCTGACCAGGACAGTGTCACCTGGCGTCTGTGTCTCCCTGCTGTGCAGTAGGCACTGAGATGCCCCAGGCTAAAGGACCAGCTTAGGTGTGGGAAAGGTAATACAGGGTAAACTTTCAAGTTCTGACAAGTTCTAAATCTACTATAGATTTGGGGCCCAGAACTCCTTAAAATTCAAAGTGTTCTTTGGCAGACGACCATAACATATTGATTGACCCACCATGAAGTAGATAAATCAGCCCTCTTCTTATATTGTAGCCCAGTCTAAAGTAACACCAGGGCAACAGAAACCTTTAGACTGTAAAAATTATACCTCACGCACAAATGTGGTTGAGATCATTAGTGTCTAACTAATTCCCTTCAGAAACGCTTCCATCTCTCTTGGAGGATGCCCCTGTCTGGCAGGAACAAGGTTTGAGAGACCACAGGTCTGACACACATGAATTAAGACTTACGCACTATAGGCAAATACCTTAAAAATGAACAGGCCTTGGCTAGAGACCGTGCCTTTTTAGAGAGCAGAATTACTGCTAACCTCTGAGGACCTTGCTATGATTTCTCTTTCCTTACAAATATCATCAATGACAGAGACAGGACTAGCCTTGTCTAGGTCTAAATTATCATATAACTAAGTCAAGTACTAGCTTGGGTGCTGGTTGCTACACTTACAGGCTTAGAGTCAAGAAGACATGGGCTTGGATCCTGGCCCTACTGCCCAATAGCTGTGTGGTGCTGGTCTAGTTCCTCTGACCCCCTACTGCCTTCATGTAAAAAGACATAATAAAGGCTTATGTGGTCTTAAAGAGCTGTTGGTTTACACGATGAGATGGCATGGTATAATTCCTCGCACTAGTAGAAGTGCTAAGGAAAAAAAAAATTGAATTTCTTTCTGTTTTGTACACAGTGGGTTGAAAAGATAAAAACCTGCCAGGCTGTAGAGAGACATGCCCAGAGAAGGTGGTGCAATGTTCCATGGTTGTAAAACCCAGATGGTAGGACTCTGGGAAGGGACAAAGGCAGAAATTCCTGACATCTCCTGGCGATCTCTTCATATGCTCTCGACGCAGGGATTTCCCCTTTGGCTGCACGCCAAGCACTTCCTCTGTCAGCCTCAGATGCACCTGAGCATCACACATGAACCGTATTTCATGTTCCAATGGTCCGAGGAACCATCTTCATTTCGGCATCACCTACATCTTAGATCATAGAAGACCGGCAGAGGGTGGAGACGGTGGCGGGTTGCCTCTTAATCAAATCGGCCCAAGCAGAAAGTATACCGTATGTAGCCAGACTTTGGCTTTCTGGATGATGGGCAGATGCTGGGAACTGTTTCCCTCTTACTCCACAATTCCTCTGTATGCTACCGTTTTTTTTTTTTTAACAATTCTGTTTTTTCGTTAGTTTGTTTTCATTTTTTTATTAGATATATTCTTTATTTACATTTCAAGTGATTTCCCCTTCATTGGTTTTCTTAACTTCTGAAAGTCTTGTACAGAGAACACGGAAACCCTGAGGTAGATATTCTAGCTCCCTAGATCATGCAAATGCTCCTAACGTTGCTGCCAGCTAATGCCTGAGTGGACGTCCTTCTGTTATTTTTTTTTAATTAAAAAGAGAAATGATATATAAAAAGAAACAACAATGCACAGTACAGATGGCGTGGCTGTCGGGGATGGCAGGGAGGACACTGGCAAAGGGCCCTGGTGCTGCAGCCAAACAGACCTCCGTTTGTCACTTGTTAGTTGTGTGACCCTGACATGTTGTGTTGACTTCTTCAAACCTATACTTCTAGACTAAAAAAAATAGGAACTCTGTCAGGATAGGCGTTCACGAAATGATCCATAGAAAGTGCCATCTTGGTCCCCCAAATGAAAACAGGACCCCAAATACCTCCTCGTCTCCTTTAGCTTCACTGAAATGGCAATCGTTTGATTACATTGTTACATCTTTAATGCCTATTCCTCAGCCCCCCCATGCCAAGGCATGTGTCAGGGGTCATGTCTATCTTGTCTTTTAACCAGACTCTAGCCTAGAGAGAGTCCGTGGATTGCTGGCACAATAGTCATAGTATTTCAGATCTCAGCATAATGAATTCTTGGGGGTGACCTAACCTCATCTTGAAATGCCGTGTTTGAACAAATCGAGCCATCAGCTGAGGCTCAGCGAACCCTGGCTTAAAAACAAGACGTCAACCTGACCCTTCCGATGCCCATGATTTCACCCGGGCAAGCAGAAGAAGTCAACCCGTGAAGACTATCTTTCTTTCCCTTTCTCATAGATTTTAGAATCCTTTAGGAAGTTGTTTGAAACATGCCTCAGGCTTTTCAGTTTTGAAGAGGTGGCAAAGTTAGCTAAAATTCAAAGGAATCCCTAAACCCAGCTCTCCACTTTCATTATCATAGCAGATTCTAAAGGCCACCACAGGTAGGACATTCAGTTATAGGCTTAAACTTTAAGGGGTGTATGAAAGGCTTTTTAAAACTTTCACTATTAAGGCAAGAACAGAATTTTAATTACACTCCTTAACACATATGCATTAGTACTTAAGAATATGCACACTGTGTATGAGTCTATACAGACAAAGCACACCTTTCTATCAAACACACATCTGTCCACAATATTCGGCATATATTATTAATAGCTCCCCCCCTTTTTTTTGAGAGTCTCAAACTCATTACATAGCTGAAGCTGGCCTTAAACCCCTGGTCATTCTGTTTCCCTCCTCCCAAATTTGGGGATTACAGGTGTGCACCATCCCGCTGGTAATCAGCTGACCTTTTACATGAATATTTGAAGCTCCTGTCTCCAAAGCACCTGGTTTCCACCAGCAGGTAAGCCGCCTGGGACGCTTCCAGAACCCACTTATCCCCACTTCCACGCTGCCTGGTTCAGGGGCAGCCTGTCCCCTGGGAGTCTGTATCTGGACAGCCTCTAGATGCAGGGACTTAGTGACAGGGAACAGGAGAGCACTTACCTTGCTTTGCTGCGGGCTGCCTGGTCAGATGTGCCTGGACCCCTCCTGCTCCTTCTGCTGCTGTGGCTGCTCCTGGAGCTTATATATTCTACTCCTACAGAACTTTCGGATGGAAACCCAAACTAGAAACTGACTAGTCTCAATTGCAACACTGAAAGCTAGTGTCAAAACATTCTGGGGGAATTTTAAGAAGTTCCTCCCCCCCCCTCCTCCCCTTCTTGCCTCTCTGAGCGCATCTACCATACAGAAGGAATATAGACATCGAAATCCCAGGTTAAGAGGAAATGACTTCGGGGGTGTGGAAAAAGGAAGAAGGCAGAGATGCTAATTTCTGTTTACATCATGCTTAAGGTGAACAGAGGTGGCGGTGGCTAACCTCTCCCGATTCCACGGACTGGGGAAAAAGGAAGGACTGTCCCAAACCGAGTTCATGGTTCAGGCCACAGTCAAACAAGTAGGTGCTACTATGGGCCCCAGAGAATAAAGAGCCTAGTGTGTATGTGGGCTACCTTTCCCCATGTTTTCTTGTTAGCATCTGAGTTTCAGAAGCTATTACCTTTCCATGTCTCCCTGCCTCATATCTATGCGGTCTGTATTCAGAGGCAGCCCTGGGGAGGTCAATAACTAAATAAAATTCATTCTGTTCTGAGGGCATCTCCTATGCTTATAGGTCCTTACTTATGGATCGATAACGACATGAGCTGAACTAGCCATAGGTAATCGTATAGATGACCTATGCCATGCTCAAAGGTCACTCTTTTGGGTACCCATATTATATTCTCACTTCAGTAATCACGTATCTGTGGTCCTAGAAACTCTGTGTAATTTCTCCCTTTGAGGTATTTAAAATTGCAAAGAGGCGTGCAATCCTGTCAATTGATGTTACTTCCCTTCCTCAATCCGTGCTCAGAAACATTAGCTCTTGCAATCCGATTCGCATACAGATGAGCCGCCGATAGAGGGCGCTGAGCGAGGGACATCCTCGCGGTTGGGACGCACGGGACACGCCGGCCGCTTCTCCATTCTTGTCCACGGCCTGGGTTCCCGCCGCCTGGGAAGTTCCTAGGGCTGAGGCTGAACCCGGTTAGGTTTCGGGCGGTGTAGATTTCCGGCCTAACTTTCTTCCAAGTGTCAGCCTGCCTGGGGCGCGGGGAGGGGGACGGGAAACTCGGGCGAGAACTGCGGAGCTTCCCAGCCACAGACTTCCTCCCTCCCGCAGCCCAGCAGCAATCCCTCTGGTCCTCATCGGGCTTCAAACTGAGGGTGGAGACATCAGTCCCAGCAAGGTCGCTAGTGACATCCCCGTACTCCCAGGCTTCGAGTGAAACTGGTTTTGTCTACAAGATTATTCTTAAGTGAACAAAGCAGGTTTCGTTGCATAAGGAAAGCTCAGTAAAAAATAATGTGCTGTTTATGGCGAAGCTCTGAGGACAGCCAGAATCTCTATGACTAAGATTGCTGGCCAGACTGATGCTACATACAGAGCTCAGGGTCACCTCTGCTCATCTCTCCCAAGGACAGATGGGGAGTTCATCACCTTCTTGGTAAGCTACATAACTCCTCTTAGCCACACTGCTGCAGTGCAGGGCTGGCAAATGTCCCCTGAGTTTAGACTAGCTGTAAGGATGAAAGGGATTTCACGACGAGAACTGAACAAAGCAATATGGGGCCCACTCCATGGGCTTATTTGGGGGGGCGGGGGCAGGGGTGGGGCTTGAGGTAGTTCCCGAGACAGAGGAATCCTAGGCACAAGGGAATGATGTGCAGAATAACAGCGGGGTTCACAACCAAGATTCCTCATAACGCTACTAGGCTCATACACACACACACACACACACACACACACACACACACACACATATATATATATGTATATATACATATATATACACACACACCACACACATATGTGTGTGTGAGATGTGTGTGGTGTGTGTATGTATGTGTGTATGTATGTAAACATATATATCATACCTATACATCATACACATACATCATACACATATATATCATATACATATATATCATATACATATGCATACACATATACATCATATACATATCATATACATCATATATATCATATACACATACACATACATATACCCCCTGTATATATTTATGTATTTGGTTGTGTAAGTAGGATCTTGTTATATGCATTAATCTGAAAATTCCTTTTATGTAGTGGTTGGGAAATGGCCAGGCCTGAATTATATCACGATCCAAGTTTCAAAAATAGTCACAAGAGTTTTCTTGAAGACACATTTTCCACATGTTAGTCAATGGCTTTCCCACCCAGTTGTATCTGCAGCCGCTCAACAGCCTTTAGTGAGTGTGGCCATGGCTTTAGTCTCTTGCTGGATCCTACTGAATAGATTGCACATCTGGGTCAGTTAGAGACCTGGCTTGGTCTTCCGACTAAGCTTCTCTCTCCAGATGGCTCTGCATTTCCAGGTAACAGATAATCCAGGATGACATTCAGAGTGTGTGTGTGTGTGTGTGTGTGTGTGTGTGTGTCTATGTTTCAGAAAAAAAGGGAGAAAGGGAGATGGAGTAAAGAAAGGAGTGAGAGAGAAAAGAGAGGAGAGAGAGCTTTCTCCTGGGAGTCTCTCTTAAGAGCAAAGTTGTCTTAGAAGCTCCCATAACCTCTTCTTCAAGTCCCCTGGACAACTGTAACCCAGTCTTCTGGAGGAGAATGTGCTTACAGTGACTGAAGGCTGAGCTGGGCAGAGTCCTGCTCACAGAGGAATGGGTATACCAGCTAGGAGCCCGTAGATGAGCAACAGGAATCATAGGTGTTGCCCAGATAAGGCTGGTAGTTAGTGCTGACATAAAAGGAAGAAATCGGGTAATGAGACAATGAAAAATAAACCTTCCTTCTTAGTCCGTCATGTACAAGAGACGTGTCTGCCCCCGGGCTACGGTTGCTGCTCCTGCCTGCTTCCTTACAGAGGTAGAAGCTTTGACAGGGAAAACACCCAGAGTGTTTGTGTCAGTGTGCGACTAGATGATTTTATGGTTTGTTTTGTTTATTTATGTATTTTTAATGGCTTGGCTTCCTATTTTCCCTCAAAATGTCTACAAGTAATATGTATCATTCTTAAAAAAAAATTTGGTTTCTTTTTATATATGCTCATGTGTTGTGTACATCTGTGTGTATACATGGGCGTGTTTTTTCAAAAAATCATATTTTGTTAGTGTGTGTGTGTGTGTGAGCTCACAGATGTGTGTATATGTATGTGTATGTGTATTGTATATGCATATGTATATGTATGTGTATGTGTATGTGTATATGTATATGATGTGCATGTGTGTGAACGGCATATACCAGGTGGTTTTCTCCTACTGTGTGGCTCCCAGAGATTGAACTTAAATCGTTAGACTTGGAAGTAGGCACCTTTACTACTAAGGCATCTTACCAGCTCACCATCCTAGCTTTGTAACCTGGAGCTGATGGATTTGGACTGTCGGGCCACTGAACCTCGGGACTTTCCTATCTTTACCTCCCCAGTACCACAATCACTGGCACATTTTATTATGCCCGCTTTCTACCCCTTTACCCATGGAGACGTCCCCCCAGTCCCATGTATCATGTATAAAAAAAGATCTGAAAAGAACAGTTGACTGAGCCACGTAGAAATGGTAGCGATTAGGAATTTAGACTTCAGAAGCAGACTTAGGATCAGATCACCGTTCTCCTTCAAACGCAATTGAGTGCGCTCCTGGGTAGAAAGAAAATTTCTGGTCATACAAGTCATCAAATTGTTACTGAGACATACAGTGGGGATAGAGAAGCCCATGTTGTCTGACATGAGCTCACTCAGGTTTCCACGCGTCCTTCTGACCTATGCCTGCTCCTTCAATGCTTTGACTGTTAGGTAGAATTAGCTTCATTCTTAAAGGGACCACGATGTCTTCAAGTCGACCTCCTCCCGACAGTGACTCTGAGAATCTTTCTGTCCTGTCATTCTTCCTCCCTTGGCCTGTGAGAGGAAGGCAGAGGGTGTGGCATTAACCCTGGACTGTTTCATCATCCCGATGGGCACCTGGGCCTGCTCGACTGGACCGACCGCAGGGAGAAGTTGGTGCTCCAAATGGACATGGCTGCTCCTGTGTGCATGTGGAAATCTTAGCGTTTCCCTCTCTAGGCTAATCCTAGTGAAAGGGATGGGTGTAGTGGGAACCGGAAGGAAGTGGGTGTGTTCTAGGCTCTGTACCTGCTGTTACTAAGGGAGGTGTGCGGGAACAGATGGTCTGGGCAGAACCATGCTAAGTCAGCAGGTGGATGGGGCTGGGACCACAGGGCGACCTCTCCTGGATTGTCTGACGTTGTTCTTTCTACTTCTCATGCACACCACACACTCTGGTTAACTCATCAGCTGTGTGCCTGTGTTTATGGGATATCAAACCATCATCCAACAGAGTACTTCGCTGCCCTGGTGCCGAGAGGATTCTCCATGGGAGAAGTGGCTTCATCCCACATCAGGGCATGTGGATGGCATGGGACGCACAGTTGAGTCTGCTTCTCTGAGATTCAATAAAGCCCCAATGACTTTATTACACATTGCTCTGAAAATCCTATTTATCTGTATGTATTGTTAATTGCTCTTTTTTTTTTTTAAAGTTTATCATCATAGTCATTATCTTCGGCGTCATCATCATCATCACCACCACCATCTCCAGCATCAACACCATGGTCCTAAGTTCTGGATCTCGTACATGCTAGGCAAGGACTCTACTACGTTCCCAGCTCTTCTCAGTTTTATTTCGAGACAGCCTCACTTTGTATTTTAGGCCTGGCATGAGCTCTCCATGGAGTCTGGACTGGTTTTGAACTCAAGCTCCTCCTGCCTCCACCTCTGAAATAGGTGGGATGGCTGGCGATCGCCATCCCAACAGCCTTCCAACGGTTCCCTCATTTATCCTCGATGGCACTTTTATAAAGGGATCTCACGCCTTGACTATGTTACAGCCAGTTGGCACGTGTCTCATTCCCATTGCTCAGTAAGAAAAAAGACATCCCTCTTTGATCTCTGGGTGATAGAAAAAACACGAAACCTAAACGTAACCACCAAGAGGTTACAGTTAGCTGGGGCGATGTACAGAAGCGGAGGGAGCCCAAGGTAAGGCAGCGTGTGAGCAGTCACCCACGGGTGTGGCGTTTGTCTGTCGTGTTAGTGCAGCCATATTTTTTATGTGTTCGGTTTCTGGGATACAGGGATGCGATGAGGGTTTGGAGCTTGGCATGCTTGGCATATGAATGACAACGACAACCGTGGGGATACTGGGGAGGCTGGAGAAACTCAGCAAACTGGAACTTTTGAATCCTCAACCTCTATCAGCAGTCAGTGGTATGTTCCGACCCTGGGGCTGGACCTGTAGTCTTGGGTTTGGTTCCCTGCTTGATCCAACAGCTATGATATCATAAGTAAATAATGACCTCAGCTCTCTTGGTATCTGTCTCCTATGGTGTACAATGAGACTCCGAGCATCTCGACTTCAGGGAATAGATAGAATAATCACGTATTTCATATAAAAGGTAAGTTAAGTATGTATTAACGCTTACATAGATTAAGTAACACAATTGTGTGCAGTTGGTTACATACAGTGAGTCTATGGTGTCAACACAGAGGCAGTTTTCCCTTGGTTTCTTTGATATTTCTATGTAGCTCAGATAGCCTCAAACTCTTCATCCTCCTGCCTCAGCCTTGTCTGAATGGACCACCATTCTTGGCCTCACAGTAACATTTTAATAACTGATTTGTCACTTGCTCTGTGACAGGGAAGGAATACAGTCTGTGATAATAGTGTGTTCAGAACACCAGGACACCACGCAGAGACCGCACAGTGACCCTGCATTGTGACCTTTGGGCACTGTGAAGAAACACAGGATTCTTTGAGGGGAATGTGGTCAGGGAAGCTCTGGAGAGCCGTCTAAGCTGAAATGACAGATGAGAACACGATAGCTAGCTTTCTAAAGTGTGCTCCCCACAGACCCGGGGCTGTGTTTGTGCTTTGTGTGGATTTTCTCACCCAGTCCTCACAATCCAGCCATGAGCTAGAGACAATCCTGCTCCCTTCACGCCAGGCTAGCAGGCTAGCAGCATGGACTCTGTAATGGGTACTTGTGAGCTGAGAGAGCCTGGGGCCAGCACGGGCTTTGCTGTGCTAACAGGCACGACCACAGTTAGCTGTTTGTCCTGAGTTTCTTCTGGACCTGACAAGCAATGGTGTGTACCAGGCATGGACGTAGGGTTCTGTGAATACAACTGTGAATCGAGCAGCCCCATCTCTCTCTCTCTCTCTCTCTCTCTCTCTCTCTCTCTCTCTCTCTCAAAAAGGTCTCTGTATCTATAGATTTCCCACTCACAAATCCAACCAATATGGGATTGTTGAACTATATTGCATTAGAATGATATAGGTTATATCTGAGGGGGAAAAAAGCAAATATTGGCTGGACATATGCAGACATTTTTGAGAGGTCATTTATTCCTAAAATTTTACTACCACTTAGTACCAAATTCTTAAGATTTAGGTACCACTTAGATTATATTCAGAGTAGAGATGATTTAATGTTCAGGAGATGGGTGTAAATTATATGCAAGCAGGATGCAAACATTTATTAGAGACTGGAACATCTGTGCATCCTTGGGGAGAAGAGACCCTCCCCACCCGACCCCCATACCGAGGGTCAGGTGCATGCTTAGAAGGTAGTCCCATGGAGAAAATGAATGAGTTCCCACCATTCAGAGAATGTCAGAAGTACAGGAGCAGTGGGCCTTTGAGAAGCAGGGGGGATATCACTCCCTGATGAGGTGACATCTAAGGTCAGACCTAAAGGTCAATTAGGAAAAGAACCAGCAAGAAGTTCTGAGGATGGGAAAGGGCTTGGGGTGTTTGAGGCTCTAAAATGAGGCCAGTGTGTGAGAGACCAGAGAGAATGGTGCTCAGAGAGGCTGAGGCGGGGCAGTGCAGAGCTGTGACGCTACGAAGCCCCTGGAACCAGGCACACAGCCTGGGAAGATAGGAAACACACAGAACTGAAATACTCATGGCAACACAGACAGAGAGACAGCCACCCACACAACCACACACAGACACAGGCACACACAAAGAGGCAGAGATACACACAGAGACACACACAGACACAGGGAGGTACAGATAAACACACTCACATGCACATACAGACAAATACACAGCTATAGACACAGATACACACACAGACACAAACACACACAGACACACAGACACACAGACATACAGACACAAACACACAGACACAAACACAGACACACAGACACACAGACACAGACACAGACACAGACACAGACACAAACACAGACATACAGACATATACACACAACCCATATTTCACCATTCTTTATAACAAGAACTGGCTTTATTAGTGAAACTCATGGAATTGAGGGGGAAGAAAAGACTAAATCAAGAAGAGATTCCCACCCCACCTCAGCTTAAGGAATCCTGGGTAGCTGAGTGTAATATCAGACATCTAAGGCCAAAAGAAATATCTAGAGACTTTGTACTTTGTTAAACAACAACAAAACCCAAGTCTGTTAGCCAGGTGGTAGTGGCACACACCTTTAATTCCAGCATTCGGGAGGCAGAAGCAGGTAGATCTCAGAGTTCAAGGCCAGCCTGGTCTATATAGAGAGAGTTTCCAGGTTAGCCAGGGGCTGGAGTGGGCAGTACAGAGATTGAAGCTTCAAAGTCCTGTACACACATACATAGACACATAGCCAGGGCTACACAGAAAAACCTTGTCTCAGAAAAACAAAAACAAAAACAAAACAAAACAAACAAAACAAAAAAACCAAACCAAACAGACCAAACCAAACCAAACCAAACCAAACAAAAAACCAAACCAAAACTGGTGTTGTAAACCATCTTAATAGCTTTTTGTTGTTGTTGTTGTTGTTGTTGTTGTTGTTTTATTTTTATTTTTATTTTTTTTGAGACAGAGTTTTTTCTGTGTAGTCCTGGCTGTCCTGGAACTCACTCTGTAGACCAGGCTGGCCTCGAACTCGGAAATCCACCTGCCTCTGTCTTCCAAGTTCTTAGTAGCTTTTTGAAAAAAAAATTCTTTTTACTTCATTTTTAAATCCCTACAGTTAGCTAGTGGCATGCGTGTGTTTGACGGTTCAATTCCTCTAGCTTTGGAACCCAGTTGGAGAACATTGTCTTTGTTTCCTGTCCCATACTGATTTCATGTGCTTTCTCTTACTACTGAAAGCATGGGTTCCACCAAACATGTCGTCATGGAAAGGGATGTACTATGAGAACGAGGTAGGATTAAAACCGAGAACATGCTTGCTTGGACAATGTCCAATATCTACTGATCGATCGACAGATATGGATATGGATATGGATATAGATGATATAGATATAGATAATATAGCTATATAGATGATATAGCGATAGAGACAGAGAGAGAAAGAGAGACAGAGATATGCCCTAGTGTGCCTTGGAGCCTTCAGACCCCTTATGGCACTTCTGAAAATAGGCAACTTTGTTCGGAGCCATTAGGATCTGGGAAGCACACAGCAGTGCATATAGATGATATAGACATGAATAATATAGATAGATATAGATATAATATAGATATAATATAGATATAATATAGATATATAGATATAGATATAGATATAGATATAGAGATAGATATAGAGATAGAGATAGATATAGAGAGACTCAGTTTCCAGGTTGTGAAACTAAGCTCTTCTTTTGCCATTAAATCCTTTCTCACATAATATCTAAGCACTATTTTTATGTGTGAAAATTATGTAAAGGATTTTGTTATTATTCCTTTTAAGTTTTGGTGTGTGTGTGTGTTCATATGTGTGCATAGATGAGTATACATGTGTGTAGCAGTGCATGTACACATGTACACGTGTGTGGAGGCCAGACAGTAATGCTGGGTGCTGTTCCTCCGATGTCACCTTCTTTCTCTTGGTCAGGGTCTCTAATTGAACTGGAATGTGCCCATTAGGACAGGCTGCCTGGCCAGCAAGCCCCAGGCATCTGCCCATCTCTGCCTTGCCTCTCTCTACGAGGCAGAGATCATGAGACACACTTCCCAGGTTTTTTGATGTGGGTTTTTAATGTGGGTTCTAAGAATCAAACTTGACTCTTCATTCTTTCAAGGTAAGCAAGCCCTTTACTGACTGAGCAGTCTCTCTGTCACCTAGTCACCACCCCCTTTTGAAATTGTATCCCTGTCACCTCAAAATCAACAGCGGGTACTAGACTCAGTCTGGTTCATGTGGATGGAGACAAAGAGGGGTGAGAAACTCCGACAACCCTCTAGCAACGTCATGCAAGCGCACCTGGTGGAACCAAGAGGAAATGAATATGTAACACACTGCAATCCTAAGGGCAGCTTTTGGGTCAGACCTGCAGTTAAGCTGGCAAAGTCACAGGCGTCGCCCCTTGTGATTAGGAACATCCCCGTCAGGAGGAAATTAAATAGTAGGAGAGTTAAATGCACAGAGGAAACCTACCACCCAGCTCGTTCAGCACATTCCTGTGGCTGTTCTCATCTGCTCCCACAGCTGGTTCTCCTTCTTGGTGAGAGAAAGTGTGGGGATTAGTAATCAGACGGAACACCCCACTGCCATGATGCAATGTGACAACCACAGTCCCAGAGGACCGTGGCTGGTAGAACTAGTCGACTTTAAGTCCACTCAACTTTTTCTTTCTGTGTGACATAGTGTATGCAAATCCTCCGGGCTGGTGGAGTCACTGGTGAAACCAGAGGGAGATTTTTTCTTACACCATCATCGTCGTGGCTTGCTCTGCGTGATGGGATGGAGAAGTCCTTCATTCAAATGTAAGGTGGGTGCTCATTGGTCAATATTTCAGGCAGAAGGACAACGCTCTGAAGGAGGATGAGCCACCAGGTTGCAGATGACCAAAATGAGAAACATTTCTTTGAGGGGAAGAAAAGAAAAATCTTCGAGTTAGAAACTTAGCGCGTATGAGTGGAATGATTTGAGTTCTCTTTGAAAGGTGTGGCTATCTGGTGCCACCTAGTTTTACCACACTGTACCATGAAGAAATTGGCTGTGGTGGTTAACCCTTGCTGAAAAAGAACACTTGCGTGTGTGTGTGTGTGTGTGTGTGTGTGTGTGTGTGTGTGTGTGATGTTGATGGGAAATGGTGCTATATAAGTGAGCCATCCATTTCAACCCCAAGTCGGGACAGTCCTCTTTCCTTGTCTGCCTTAATGTCTTCTAAATGTTTGCCTTGTTTTCCTGCTGAGCTGAAAACTCCTGTCTGAGGAAATTTGCTCACAACCACATACAATCATACACTAGACTGTTAGCAAAAGTGTTGTAGTGAAGAGGTTAATAGATAACACGTGGATTTTTTTCCCTGACCACGTATGGATGTCAGCTTCCCATGCACAGCTACAGCACACTTAGACATAAAGTAGCCCAGATGCTTGAATAGCAACTCTGTCTTGTGTTGCTTATAGGAGATTGGGTAGGACTATCGATCATTTGATGCTGCTTTTTCTTTGTGTTAAAGAGGTGGCCCCACTACAAAGAGCTGTTTCCAAGGGTAAGAGAGAGAGAACTTGGTGAACCTGCCTCCCACAGACACCCTGTTGCCATATGTATTTCTGTTCCCCAGAATGAACAGGTTGTAAGTTTCTTTGTGCCTGAGCCTCCTTATATAAGCTTTTTCCCCCATTGCTATCTTGTCCCCAGTGTCTGGAGCAATGCTGAGAACATAGCTGGTTCTAAGGAAAAGCTCTGTTGATTAAAACACTTGAGAGAATATTATTCTGCTTGAATGCTCAGGCATTTCTGGAAGCTGTGACCTCTCAGTGTCCTTGGGGATTATAAAGGTTTATTTGTGTGTGTGTGTGTGTGTGTGTGTGTGTGTGTGTGTGTGCGCAGAAACATGTATGTGTGTGTACGTGTGAGTGTGCACATGTGTGTTTGTGATAAATGCAATTACAGTTCCAGATGCGTAGGCATCATTTTCTTCTGCATCCCCTCGGAATTATTGTATCTGGACTGAATATTCTTTTATTCACATTCCTTTGCTTTTCCAACCAAAACTTTCTGGAACTAAGACTTGAAGGAAAAACCATTTGTGACGATAAATTTATAGGGATGGCAAGTTTCCAACCCATTGGAATTCCGAAAAATATAAGAAGCGTGATGTATCTGACACAAAGTGGCCCCGGAGGAATAGCAGGAAGCGACATCCCATGTGAATGTACTCAGACTCAAAAATTGTTTAAAAAAGACACTGTGCTCACTAAATAAACATGTTCTTGAGTTGGATTAGATGGTGCTGACTGGTATATCCAAGCTATATTTATATTCAGTTCATACATACATAGATACACATACACACACACACACACACACACACACACACACACACCACACAACCACGAGGCCAGGAATCTAAAATAAAATGTTTTTGAAATACATGAATTGGTTCATCTATCTACTCAAGACATTTTGATTAACAGACCAGTGTGCTACTGTGCTTGGTTTAAAGGAAAACTCATTCTACACAAACTTCAGTGTTCAGCAAGATAAAGGAACCAAATACTCATAAGACCACGGAACAGGCAAAGTAAAGAAGGGCTCAAAGTTCAGATGTGTGCTTGGGGGGGATTTAAGAGACAGGGAGACCAGTTGGGTGTGTGAAGCAGATACCATGGTTGAGCTATTCATCAATCGGAAGGCTGGACTATATCAAAATCATAAGGTGAGGGTATGGATGGGCAGGGAATGATGATGCAAGAAAATCCAGGGTTGAGAGTCTGGGAGATAATAGTTGTGCCCTGGGGAGTAATATCTGCCTAAAGAATTGAGAGCCCATGGATATACACATGTACAATGTATTGACAAGGGTGGTTGGGCAATGTAAACACAGCCCAAACCGGAGGATAGTAAAATGCTGCTTTGCTCTGAATGTGGGCTGTTTACTGTTATCTCTCTGTTGCCTTAATTTCTTCATGTGTAAAATTGGGGCGTCCTCAACATAGACCTGTATGCTCTCACAAGAGGTCACAGTGCTTACTGAGCATAACCTATGTGCTTAGGTACTATGTGCTTTAGGCTTTTCCTGGCACCAGACTCCAATGGTTTCTTTGATCCTCACTGACGTCTGATGAGGTACAGAAAGAGCACGTGAGTTGACTGATAGGGCAGCGATGGTGAGATATTACCTAGTCTGTGACATGGTTGAGATCATCCTGCAGGTGAGCTTTGAGTTCAGTGCCTGACTAGAGACACGTTCGGTAACAACTAGCATCGGGAACATTCTAATCAATTATATTATCGTTATTTGAGTGGGAGAATTATAGGCTTGGCAGAAGAGGTCATGTTTACAAGTGGCTTTAGGGGGTGTAGACTTTGACACAAGGAATAGGGCCAGAAGGACACTCTAGATTATGGGTGTATGTAGATCTAATGCTCGTTGGGAGCAGTAAGGTAACCTGGATCGTGATCTAAGGCTTTTTGGGAAGCAGGAGAGACAGGACTTACTGGTAAGATGGTAACATTTGCCTGCTGTCTGTCTGTGGGTACTGTTGGCACTGGAGGTTTCAATACAGAAAGGGAGCCTTTCTCAGCTCTCTGCCTGGGGAGCTGGTCTGTCTACTCTTGCTGCCAGGTTCTTCTGGGGACATCTTCATATCCAAATCCATGTGGGCAGCCAGTTTAGCTGGTGACAGTCAGGACAGAGGGGAAAAAACAAACAAACAAACAAACAAACAATATTTTGGTGACCAGGAGTCCCCCACTCAAAGTCCCTCAACTTTCAGTGTCGACTCCCTGCTTCTCCTCACGACAGCTTGTGGCTTGCTGCTCATGCAACCAAAGGAAAGAAAAGATAGAAAGGGAGTGGTAGAAGTCCCCCCCCCCCCCACCCCCCCCCCCCCCCCCCCCCCCCCGCCAGGCTGACCTAACCTCTCTCCGAGGCCAGACACTCCTGGCTAGGCAAAAATGGAGGGGCTTCTGGAGAGGAAATGAAAGAAGACAGACGTGGTTTTCTCTTAAGACTTTCAACTGAGAGCTGTGTGTATGTGTGTGTGTTGGGGGTGGGGAGACTCATTTTGAAATAGAAAGCAGGGTTCGTTTGTGTGATGTCAATACACATTTGGAATCCCTCCGCGATCGAGGAGGGAGATGAGTAGGGGTTCTCCACCTACCCTGCTGGAATCCTCTGCTGGGAAGCTGGCACCATGGGTGAAAGGCACAAGAAAGAGGAACCAGATCTCCTGGGGCTTCTGGTTAAATGTTTTCCAAAGGGCAAGCGCCATGTGATGCCAGAGCCCATGGGGGCAGCTCCGTTTGGGACTCTCCTTTACCCCCTCTGGGTCCTATGCTCGCCTGGAACTCATGGATTTCAGGCTGGCCATGACACATTGTCCATCTTCCTGCTTCAAACTCAGAGGTGTCAGCCCCTGTAACTAATTTAAGAGTAACTTCATGGTGGTATAATACATTATTTTCCAAGGTTCGCTGCCCACCGAACGGAATAATACCCCGAGGCTCTCCGATAATAAAGGCTAACATTTGTAAAAGCCATTGCTCATATGTTGTAGCCTTGAAATGACTATCCCACTTAATCTTTGCACAGACTCAGGATGTCAGTGCTATTATAATTATTAGAGTCGTAATGCCAAGTTTGTCCTGGCTTTTGACTTAGACTGAAACATGGCCTATGTCTGGGTGTTGTGTCCACTGACTCTACAGACTTGATGGCAGACTTGTCTCCTGGGTCCCCAGCTTGCCCACTGCATATGTTGGGACTTGTCATTTTCTATAACCACACGAGCCGTATAAGACATCCATTTCTGTACATATGTGTAGATAGATGTAGAGGGCATGAGGTCTTTGTGCTCACAGGTACACACTAGGGAAAACAGGAACGTTAAGCCCATGGGCTTGTCTCTTCAATGGAAGGGATGTATATACCTATTTTCCATCCGAAGGCGGGGGTGGGGAGGGTGGGGGTGGATGTTTTTAATCACCCGGCGATCTGTGCTATCTGTAGGACCAAGCCTCACCTTAATCCTTGAGACCATTACATTGATTCCAGCGTTTCCCTAGACTTTAATCCTTAGCTTTGTTTCTCAGTCAATAGAACCCAACCTTACAGGAGATGCCACAAATGGTTCTCTATAGCCTGGGAACCAATATGCTATCTTCATGAGCACCAGATCTTAAGGCCTTAAGCTGTAAACCCCATCTTCACGGTAGAGGTCATGTGCACTTTGCAAAAGAGTTTTAATGTAGTCGCTCCTTGAGCTTTATTGATTGAGATCATTCTTAGGAGGAAACCTTTCCCCAAGACTGTAATGTCCTTAAATATGTCTGAAATAAACTCTAGAGGTTTGAACGCACGTGAGCTAACCAGGTAGTGATGACTTGGATTTCCTCCTTGCCCCGCTCGGATCGCCCCCTCTGCTGGCTGTGACATTTGCAGGTATTCCCTGTGTAAAAACAACAACAACAACAACAACAACAACAACAACAACAACATCTCGGGAAGGGTGTCGCAGGTGTCCTGGTTAGGACTAAACAGCCACTTATTCTCAGCTCTCTGACCAGCTCTGAGTCTATGTAGAAACCAGTTCTCACTGCAAGAGAGACCTGAGCGAAGCCCAGGGCAGCACTATCTCTGCGCATAATCAGAACTTTTAAGATAATTGCCCAGGCACTGAGTGCCCATTGAGCATAACAACAGCCAGCACTAGCGTCCATATCAGGGCCCCCGACCTATCCAGCTAGGATCTTTTGACCAGGTTTACAGCACCAGGCATGGATTCCCTCCTGCGGATTGGGCTTTGAGCCCAATTAGACAGTGATCAGTTGCCCTACATCAGCTACAGGTATGCTAGCGTCCAGCTGACACACGTTCTAACGGACGGGGATTGCGGGCATTTGATGTCTTTTCTTCCCCCTTCAGCTTTCTAGCACCTCCCAGCACTACGAAAGCTAGCTAGCAGGTGAGGAAGCTTCCAGCCTGGCTCCAGTTTGATTTCTTAATGCAACCAAACTAGGTTGATGTCTTCAGTAATCTGGTTTTACTGTCTGGCAAAAGGAACAAACAGACAAAAACCAAACAACCACAATGACGATAACCTGTATTATTTTGGAGACATCGGGGACTTCAAATGGCCAAACACTCACAAGGAATATCCCACGTCTGACTTTGGGGTTTTAGCTGATAAAGTTGCTTCTGGGAGCATCATTGGCCACACGTTCAGGGTGCCTTCATAGAAGAATTCTTTCTTTTCTTGTAGATTAAACTTTTAGTTAGCTTATATGGCAAGGGGTTTCTGTATGGCCTTTTCATATCTCTTAGTTTTCGTTAACTCTCTCCCATTTTCCAGTACACTCACCGCATTCCTGTTTAAACCGGTCCATCCCCAGCTAGTTTGGTTCTAGCACTGGATTTTTCAGGTCTTGAGTGTTTTACTCTCTAAGACACTGCCAGTTCATTTCTGGCTTCCTAACCTCTACAAACACACACTTCAGCTTAAACATATAGTAACCTCAACATCCTACGTGAGGGCTCACATATTGAGAATATGCAGTGCTTGTATTTCTTGACCCGGGTGTGCCCCACTGGTTCTATTTTCTAGTTTTCAACCACTCTCCTGAGATTTTTGAAAGTCTATTTTTTTCTTTATGTGTATGCATTATATTTTAATTACACACTCATCAGCCGATGGATACCTAGGGTGGCTCTACTTCCTAGCTATGACAGAAAGAAGAGCAGTGAGCGTGGATTCTCAGGTAGCCCTATCATGGGAGATGATCTCCTCGGGAGTCTAGGAGTGGTATAGCTGGGCATAAGGTAGTTCAACCTTTAGCTTTTAGAGAAACTCTATTTCCACTCTGGTTTAATTCCACTGATACTGAATAAAGGGTCCCCTTCCCCCACATCCCACTAGCACTTGCTGTCATTTATTCTTTTTTTTTTTTTTTTTTGGTTTTTCGAGACAGGGTTTCTCTGTGTAGTTCCGGCTGTCCTGGAACTCACTCTGTAGACCAGGCTGGCCTCAAACTTAGAAATCCGCCTGCCTCTGCCTCCCAAGTGCTGGGATTAAAGGCGTGCGCCACCGCCACCCGGCACTCATTTATTCTTTTGATAGTAACCATTCTGACTGGAGAGAGATGGGATCTTTAAAGTTGTTTTATTTTTAACTTTATTTGTATCCCTCAGATCCATCTAAGGATGGACACTTAACTATCAGTTGTTTGTAGTTCTTCTTTCTAAGGATTGTCTGTTCAGTTCCATTGGGCATTTTCTTTCCTCTTAAAAAGTGTGTGTGTGTGTGTGTGTGTGTGTGTGTGTGTGTGTGTATGTGTGTGTGTGTGTGTGTGTGTGTGTGTGATGTGTGCACCTGTTTCACACATACACCTTCCTCACAGTGCACATGTGGAGTTGTGGAAGCCAGAGTCAAGATCAGAGGTTGACCTTGGGTTTTTTTTTTTTTTTTAATCACTCTCTACCTTAGTTTTGATGACAGGTTCTCCATTGGAATTTGGAACTCATTGATTAGCCAGATTATCTGGTCACTGCACCCTAGGGACCTTCCTGTCTCTACCTGCCAGCACTGGGATCGAAGGTGTGTGCAGCCACATGTGACTTTCTATGTTGAATAGAAAGTGTCTCACCTCAGGTCCTTGTGCTTTGGTGGCAGGCATGATAGCCACCTATACCCCAGTTTTTAATTAGGTTATTTATTTATTTATCTATATGATGTTTAATTTCTTGAGTTTTCTGTATACTCGAGATAGGGGCAGAATGATGCAAGAGCCAGAGAGACAAAGATGATCATGCTCCTGTTTCTGCTTTCAGGAGTCATTCGGGTCTTATCTACTCACACTGCTCTGGCTTTTCACTCTTCATCTGAAGAATACTTGGGTTTTTTGTTTGTTTGTTTGTTTTCCTTCTTTCAAGACAGGGTCTCACATAGCCCCAGGCTAGCCTTGAACTTACTATGTAGCTGAAGATGATCTTGAAATTCTGATCTTTCTTTCTCCACTTCCAGTGTGCTGGGATTCCAGGGGTGAACCGCCGTGCTCAGTTTATGTGGTGTGGGTTAGTGATCTAACTCAGTCCTTCTCTCAGGGTAGACACGCTACGCCCCCAGACCCATCTGAGTGATTTCTGGACCCTTGAGTTTGACACTTGTCACATGTAACTATATCCTCAAATCGTCTGAGACTTTATGTTATAATAAATAAACTGAGAATTATCTTTATGAAAAAATGAATCCAAGATACCAAGAAGATTAGAAGTTGGACCAAAACTATAAAAAGAAGTTTACACAGCCTTCCGTTACTGGGGAAGAAAGTTGGTGGGTACAGGAGGTCTGTCACGAGAAAGTCACTATCTTACGTGTCTCAGTGTATTGTGGAACACAAGCGCTTCCCTGACATTAAGGCATTTTGAACATTTTGATTCCACATTTTGGTATCATTTTAGGTCGGGATTTTTTTTTCAGTTGTTGTTGTCAGCAAAACCTAGGCTTTTGAGGAAAAAAAAGGAAGTTCAATATTACCACGGTACTCACTTCCTCTTGTTCTTTAAAGTCCATGGGGTTGCCCAGATAACCGATGATAATGATCCTTTAAATAGTTATGTAACGTTGAAAGGCATGCATTTGACAATGACCTATTTCAAAATGACCCTCAGGGACTGGCTGTTTCACTCTTACTAAAACACACTCAGATAATACCAGTCTAGGGACACAGGAAGATTTCAAATAAAAAAAAATCCCTCCAATTAGAACATTTTTTTTAACCTAGAAAAATCACATCACTAAGAAAATAAAAAGGAAATAATAATAATAATAATAAAGAACAGAAACTTAGGACCTCAGAAATTCACGTTCTCCCATATTCTGAATTCAGAACAGTATGAGAGATTATGAACGTATAGGAAGGTGATAAAATTCAAAGGAAAAGAGAAATTAAATTGGAAACAATAGCAATAAAGTTCGGGATAAGCCCCATTAAAAAATGAGCGTGACTCAGATTCATGCATATTGCACTACGGGTGCCAAGTTGTGTTCAAGCTTTTCTTGTCAACGCGAATAGGAAAACCCAACCTATTACATGATTTACTAAGACTGTGAGGCAAAGCAGCCAGCCTTCAGGACTGAAGGATAACTGTATTTGGTGCTATGGCTATGCTGTGTCCCCAGACTTTTAGGAAGAAAGCACTGTAAGACCTCAGGTCCTCCTTCCTAGAGACCCCTGGGGCATTAGCTCTCACATGGTAGTCCTGGGGCTGGCGAGATGGCCCTGTGAGTTAAGGGGCTTGCTGCTAATTCTAATGAGTTCTACCCTAGGATCCACATTCTGAAAGAGGAGAGAACAGACCCCCATAAGCTGTCTTCTGATTGCCACACAAACACTATAGCATGTGATTTTCTCCCCTCCTGTTCACAAAATAAATAAATTTATTTAAATACTTATATTAATATCTGTATACATTTATGTATGTATTTAAATATTTGTATTTATTTAAATACAAAAATATATTAAAAATTGATCTGACATTCTCATAAACACTGTAATAACCCTAGACACAAAATAAAAATAGATTCACAGTTATTTAATAAATAAATAAATAAATAAATAAATAAATAAATGTGAAGTATATTAAGATTGGAATAATGTTTCATTTTCAATATTTTAAAATTTTCTATTAAGTTATTGCTGTTTTACATGTTTATATCCTATTAAGGTACCTCATTAGTTCTCTACTTCCTACTTTATATGAACTATCAAGCAGCTATTTTGGCACTCTTTTTTAATTTTAGCTCACATTACAATTTTTCTAATGCCCCTTAAATTTTCTAATGCCCTTTAAATTGTTTATAAGTAGTAAAGTGAAAAAGCCCGTTATGACAGAGAGTGATCTGACACACCACTAACATTTTGTGTGCCACCCTTGGAAACACTGGAGCAGAGAAGAAAAAAACACCTGACATTTGATTGCCCATGACCTCACTGCATGGAACTATCGTCAGACCTTATTTTCCCCTAGAGATGAGGGAATGGAGGTTAGAGGATTTTCAAAGTAGGCTTGAAACTGGTCTTATGTTGAAAATCAAGTTCTAGCTCCTAGATTAGTTTACAGAGGGTTGGGTTACTCAGTTGGGCCATTTGATTCCTTCCCGGTCCTGTTAGGACTGTGGTAGTGCTTCCCTACCATGGGACTGGAGGCAGCAGGTCTGTCAGGCACACAAGGGACCCAAAGGGGGAACTTCATCAACTGTTATGGGCAATTCTGCCACTTTGTGTCCCATAAGTTTTGGGGAGACTGTTTTTGGAGCTCACCAGGATCTAATTAGGCAGGACAGTTGTCCTCAGGTGGATCTCTACACTCCTGGAAAGTACACTGATGAGGTTTGCACTGGCTTCACTTTCGACTGTGGTTCTTGGTAAAAACTGTTAATCAAGAACCCTCTTGGAAAGACCTGGAAAGTCTGAGAATTGTGGACTCCTCATAATCTTGGATGACTATCCCTGAGTCCTTGGCAACAGCTTTCTAGCGAACCCTTGAGCCATTTCAGTGTGGAGAAGAAATCTCTAACTCTTACAGAAAGATGACTTTGGTAAATGAGCCCAGGGTTGTGATCTGCATTTCTAATGAGACCCAATTCTTAGTGGGAGTCTCCCTCTAGTTTTTAAAAAAGTAATATTTTCTCCTTTATTCATCTCTTAAGATTCTTCTATCTTCCTATACACTAAAAATACTCATATTTATTTATAATTCATTTTCAATCAAAATCTTACTGTGTGGCCCTGGCTGGCCTGCAACTTGCTACATTTCTCCACAGATACATCTGCTATCTTGAGGCAGATCACCTGTGTGATGGGATTAGTTCAGTGTCTCAAGAATGGGGATGGAGCATCGAAAATGCCTTTTTATGAAATAGATACCATGTGGAACATTCCAAAAGCCAGAATGAGACATTTGACATGAACAAACCAGGCTTTGACTGGTGCTAGACTCAATCTCATCTTTTCTTATTAGGGCAGTGGTTCCCAACCTTCCTATGCTGTGACCCTTAAATACAGTTCCTCATGTTGTGGTGACCCCACACCATAAAAATATTTTGTTGGTACCTCATAACTTTAACTTTGCTACTTTTATGACTAGTAATGTAAATATATAATATGCAGACTACCTGTTATGTGACCCCTGTGGGGGTCACGACTCACAGGTTGACAGGCATTAGTGGGTAATGCATGAGCCAGACGTTTCGTGCCTGTGACAAATACCAGAGAGAAACAGCATAAGTGAGAAAAGGTTTATTTTGGCTCACAGTTTCAGAGGGATCGGACCAAGACCACCTGGACTCGTCAATTTATGTTTGAGGGGAGGCAGAATAATTGTATTGTGTCTGGAGCCTGTGGCTGAGGCTGATTACTGTCTGACAATTACAAAGCAGGGAGGAGACAGTAAAGAGCCAGGAAATGAGGTATATTTTTCCATGGCATGCCCCCATGACCTATTTTTCTCAACTCTGCTTCTCAAAAATATCACTGTATTATGAATCCGTTAATAGATTAAGCCATTAATTATGTCAGAACCCCTCATGTCTCATTGTCTCTGGAAACACACTTGCACACACATACACAAACCCAGATGTCCCTCAGTTCAATCCAGTTGACAGCCAAGACTAACCATCACAAATGCAGTATTGTTAAGGTTACTTATGCAGTGGGAATTGCTCTTCAGGGTAGAGCAGGGTAGACACCTATAATGTGCTATTTGAAGCTGTCCGATTCTTCTGGTTGCTGATGGGAAACATAATTTTTATCTTAGCCCTTATGCCCCACCTGAGTTGAGGATCAGCCTTTCAAATGCTCTGAATGTTATGTTACGACCTAAAGCTGTGTGCTGCCACAATTCGTATGCTTAATTCTTGGCTCCAAAGCTGATGGTATTAGGAAGTGAGGTCTTTATGGGGTGGTAATGTCTTGAGAACAGAACCCGCATGATTGCAATTAGGAACTTTGTGAAAGAAACTCCAGGGAATGCCCTGTCTCTTCCACCAGGTTGACAGCACATGAAGAACATGTTTGGTCTGAGGAAACAGGGTGCCAACAGACTCAGGATTTTCGGAACCTCAGTCTTAGTCTCCGGCCTTCTTACCTTCCCTGAACAACTTCCAACTTTAAGAATAGACCTCTGTTGCTTAGAAGCCACCCAGTCTATGGCATTTTCTCATAGTAACCTTAGAAGATGAAGACGGGCAAAGTTGGTGTGGTGATTCTCTTAACTTTATGGCCAAGGAAATTGTGCGATGAGAGGACATATCACAGCAAGTGGTAGTTTCAGGCATAGAGGCCTGAGTACTGAAGAGACGGTTGTCTCTTTCCTTAACTCTACAGGGCAAGTTCTGGTGATGTGAAGGATCAGGAGGCATGTGGTACTTGAGGTCAAGAGGCCAGTCAGAGATATCCTAGCAGTATGAGGGGTGGTGATGCTGGGTTTCTGGATATATGCCCAATCTACATGGCTCTTGTGAGTAAATATGTGGAGATACAGGTGTTAGGCTCAGTTCTGAGGATAAATTAAATTCTGTTCTTTATACGTTATAGGCCCCACCTATTGTTATATATCAGAAAATGCACTAAGATACCTCATTTCTTCTATGAATTTTCTAGAAAGTGGTAATAATAAGTTGACCAATCTCAAAAAGGTAGCTGTTAGAATTTAAAAAGATAATAAATTTAACTGTGAATATACCCAAAATTATAGAAACACATTGGAAAGTGGTCGAGATTCTAAACCCTGTACAATAAAATGTTAAGATTGTCAACTCAGTGTTTCATGCCAGCCACCGACTCCCAGGCTGTAAATGATGGACCTTTGACATGGTAATATTTATTTTAGAAAGCCTAGGTACATTCCATTAGCCACAACCCGTGTGATGGTTAGTTAGCCTTTCTTGACACCTTGACTGTATGTAGAATCATTTATGGAAGCACATCTCTAGGTGTTTTGATGACAGTGTTACTTGAAAGGTTTAACTGAAGCGGGGCCATCTCATGGGCTGAGATCCTGGACAGAATAGAAAGGATTTGAAAGGGAGCCGAGGGCCAGCTTCATCTCTCTCTACTTCTTGGCAGCAGATGCAACGTGACCACCTGCATCATACGCCTGCTGCCCATGACAGAATGTGCTCTCAAATGGGAGCCAAAAGGAACCCTCCCTCCCCTAAGTCGATGTTATTAGGTGTTTTGTCATAGGCACGAGAAGTAACTTACAGAGCCCGTTTGTGTCTGACTTTGCATGCAAAACCTTTCTTCTTGCCTTGGAGCGCTGTGAGTTGCCCTGTCTGTTGCCTGAGAAGGTATTCTGTGTATACGTCTGCAATAAGCTATACTCTTGGGAATCTGAAGTTTCTTTGCCATTTTTTTTGAGTTTCTCAGCATTTTCTACCCATGGCAACAGGTTATCATACACCGGGTAAGAAGCTACTCCAGTTAAGGATTATCACAATGTATTTTCCTTCCTATGGAGCTTTCCTGTACTCCTCCAGCGAGATGCGTGGCAGGGAGCATGCGCAGCAAACAGGCCATGACAGAATGCACCTGAACTTGCTTGTCAGGAGCATAGACTCTCACTGAATTTGGGGGACATGGTTGTGAGCATCCAGCTACAGGGGCCTTGTCTTTTCAGGCGTCTCCTTGGGGACCCACCAGCCATACAGACTCCCTTTATTTTTGATGTCTCTAATAAGGTCAGTATTTCATTTTTTTTTTTTAAAACATCAAATGTTCGGATTGTGAAATAGCCCAGCTAAAGACAGAAACTACACTGACGATCCAATTCACCACCACAAGTAAGTGTGAGAGACCCTGAGTGTAACCACATTTCTCAGATGGTGAAGAAAATGGGCAACCAGCATTCTTGAAATGAAACCGAGAGCCCAACGAGAGTCTTTCATTATCTGATAGTCAGGCCCATGAAAAGAATCGAATTTATGAGAAGGTCTGAAGGGCAAGCTTATGCTCTTTATGTCTTCAGAGAAAAAGAAACATCGTGTGTGTGTGTGTGTGTGTGTGTGTGTGTGTGTGTGTGGTGTGCACAGATAACTTTTAGTCATTGGTTCTTGTCTCCCACCTTGCTTTTACGGACCAAGGTCTCTCTTGTTGCTGCTACTGCATTTTTTCCTCCAAACTAGCTGGGCAATGATCTTACAGGCATTTCCCCTTCTCTACCTCCAACCTCTCCATAGGAATGCTGAGGTCATAGATGTGTGCCTTATCCTGCCTTTTATGTGGATTCTGGGGATTAAAAGCAGGTAGTCAGAAGTGGGTGGTGAGTTTTTCCCAGCCCCATTGATGATTTCTAATCTTGTTATCTGTATAGGGAGTATTTTGTCTGCATGAATACCAGTGTACAATGTGCATGCCTGGTGCCTCCAAAGGCCAGAAGAGTTCATCAGGTCTGCTAGGACTGGAGTTAAGGTTGTGAGCCACCATGGGTGTGTTGGGAATTATGCCTAGGTCTCCTAAAAGAATACCCATTGTTCTTAATCTCTGAGCCATCTCCAGTCCCGTGCTTATTTTTGACGGGCCTTGAAGATAGAGAGAGGGCCAGAAGGGAGTGAAACAAGCACTTAGGAGGGGACACCCTCTCTCAGCAGGAGCAGCTGTATGAAATGTTTGCCCAAAGGGCAAACAAAATACGAGTTTAAAAAGTTTCTTTGGTAGTTGCTGGATCCTTTCTGGGGCATACTGTTTAAGGGTTCAGGATACAAAAGAGAGACCATCCGATCTGTTTTATAATAAGGAAACTAATTCATAGTCAATCTGCTGCCATTCACTCTGTCCCTGAGATGTCTGGAACCTTCGTCCATCAGCAACATAACTGTGACCCCACTACATTGTCTCAGTAAAGGTCAGCTAATCTTTAATGTTTCTTTATTTTTAAAGGTTTATTTATTTATTTTATGTATACGACTACACTGTAGCTGTTTTCAGACACACTAGAAGAGGGCACCAGAGCCTATTACAGATGGTTGTGAGCCACCATGTGGTGGCTAGGGATTGAACTCAGGACCTCTGGAAGAGCAGTCAGTGAGTGCTCTGAACCACTGAACCATCTCTCCACCCCTTACTGTTTCTTTAATGCAAGGTGGAATTATGCATTTATTTAATTGTTTGTCTGTTGAGTCAGAGGCTCACTGTCTAGCTCAAGATTCGCTTGAATTCATTGCTTAGCCTGGGCTAAGCTTCAATTCTCCATCCTCCTGCTTCAGCTCTCCCAAGAGCTGGAGTGACAGGCATGCATCACCACACCCAGCGGTTCCATGTAAGATGTACCACACGCTAAGTGCTTTCCTGACAGAGCAGTTATATACACAGTGTCATATTCTATTTCTTGCCATGAACATTCCTGTTCTTGCCAGGAGCAAGGAAACCACATCTCACCGCGTATCTGAGACCCATGGATACTCAGGGGGCAAGGTCTGGCTTCATATCCGAAGTGGACATGAATGTTCTTGGTTTAAGCAAAACAAACTCAACTTCCTCTCTCTGACAAGGTTTTCACTTCTGAGTAAGGACAGACATGTTCAAGGAAATAAAGAGAAAGAAATGAAGGAAGGAGTTGTGTGGAGGAGGACAAGGCCCAGGGTAGAGTAGGAAGAAGGCTTAGTAACAGAGGAAACCAGTGTAGAGCCACGGAAACCCAAAGATCTAATGTTAAGAGAGGAAACTCCATGGAAAATCCAAACAAAGAAAACACAACAAGGGAGGAGAGAAAGAAGACGTGGATCCTCCCATAAGGTCACTGCTTGGGAGTGAACAAAATGCCAGGATTTCACCCAAAGCCAAGACCCAAGTTTCTGTTTTGATCAGATTAAAAGGGCCATCGAAAGCCAAGCGAATGCTCAGTCCCAAAGAGGTGGTGCAAGAAACTGACCTGGGTCACACTGTCTTGAAGATGGACCCCACAAGTGGCACAAGGCAACTTTTTGGAAGCACCTAGCTTATGAGGCCACACTGTCTGTTCTCGCATGCCCTGGTTGGTAGTGGTTACCCGTGCCATCCCTCGGTGGCTTCTTCCCAGTGACTGAAGTCTTGGGTAGTGTCTGAAGTGATGGACTGGCTTGGCCCTTAAACCAATCGTGTCCAGACTTGGGGGTAACCTAGAAACCAAGGGTCTTAGTTAGGTGATATCTTATTCTCCAAAAGACAAAAGAAGGGTGAGGAAATGAAAGAGAAAGCTTTCAGTCTGCTGGAGACAGCGCATCCCTGCCGTGGCGGTTCCACTTGTGACATTCATTGGTTGCTAAAGTGGGTGGGAGGACAGCCGCACACTGTGGTTTGGTAGAGTCGATGCATGGCTCTCGTAGTCTCCATTGTCTGAGTGGGGGCGGGGTGAGACTGCTGTGTGGAAGCCACTGCCCAAGGACACACCCCTTCCTGCTGCCCCCGCCTTCTTGAGAGCCCCTTCAATAGTAATTTATTGCTTAGCGGTTCGTTCAGGAAAGGGATGTGGGCTTTTTAAAAATAGAATCATCTGCTAAGTAGGAGGGTGTCCAACTTTCATTCCAGAGCTGAGAGTTGGAAGCTAGCCTGGTCTACACATGAGTTCCAGTCCAGCCAGAGCTACACAGTGAGAACCCGTGTGAAAGAAAAAGAATATTTTCCCTTTACAACTTTATATATGTAAACACTGTATTTTGATCATACCCATTTCTTACTTACCCTTCCTTATCCTCCCAGGAACCCACAGAACCACCTCCCATCTCCATCTCTCCTCTCCCTCCTCCTCTTCCTCCTCCTCCTCCATTGCTGCCTCTGTGAATCACTGAGGACAATCAGACCTGCCTGTTGGGATGTTGACTGATACTGTTGGCTGGGTCCTGGGCAGGAAACCAACCATAGCTTCTATGAATTCATGACTACAATGTTCATGCAATGCTCAGAAGACAGCATTCCACAGCATGTCTCCCCGGTCTCTCTACCTGCTCCTATCTGCTGTGTCCACTTAGGGCTGAGCACTCAATAGACACTTCTTTGTGGTATTTTGATTAGCTATGGTTTCTACATGAACTGTTGGCCACTTCAGAGAGAAGGCTATGGCCAAGGTTGAGAGCAGAGCTAATCTGATGCTATAAACATAAATATTTAGAAGGTAGCTTGATGATGGATGTGTTCATTGAGCAAGACAACTGTAGTAGTTTCTCACATAGAGCCTGTGACTTCCTGAGCCATGGGCCGGGATGTGAACTTTTAAGATACGCACGTACGCACCTACGTACATATGTACATATGTATGTATGTATGTATGTATGTATGTATATTTACTGGAAGTTTTCTGAGAAGGAAAAGGCAAAAGCTCATTAAAGGCCTCTGGTATCCTAGACCACAAACTCACTTTCATCAAATGTTCCTCCAACTCTGAGCAGGACACTATCAATTTCATTTTATAAAAGATGCTCAGAGATTTCTAGAATCAAGAGAAGGTGTGTCTGTTATAATTCTTTTGACTACTTGCTCTATCTATCTATCTATCTATCTATCTATCCATCCATCCATCCACCATCCATCCATCCATCCATCCCTCCACCTACCCACCCACCTACCTACCTATTTGTTTATTTATTTTGTATCCTCTCTCTTTTAGGTGTTGCCTCCTTCTTGAGGACATCTTGTGGTAATTGATTTAGATGCTTACCCCTCACCCAAGGACACGAGAATAGGCACCAAAGTTCTGGATCCCTGGCATGGTCCATTCCAGGGCCCATGAGATAACCTGATTATGAGAGGGAGTTAGGTGTAATATCCACAGGGAATCAATTCCAAGACTTCCAGTGGATGTCTAAAACCACAGGCATCAGCAAACTCTATACACACCTTGTTGTCCTTATGTGTACATATCCATGACAGAATGTAATTTATGACGATAAATAATAGAACAGTTGTAACCATATGCTATAAGTTCTTTGAAAATTATGAATTGCTTCATTTTGGACTGTTGTTAACTGTGGAAATCTAGAGATGTACAAGATGAAACTGAATCAGGGTAGAAGGCTGTCTATGATAACAGCAAAGAGGAGAGAAGGATGGATGTTTGCATGGAGATATTCTGATGCTGTGAAAGCATCATAAAACTGATGTCCTGAAAGAATGAGAAATGCAGCCTAACTCCCCAGTGTCTAACTCTCCAATGACCCCAAGAAGTCTGAAGTTTAGGAATGCTATCTCACTCCTAAGAAGCCCTAAATACCTCAAATTCCAGACCCTGCTCTCTGCCAGTAAATAGGTAAAAGGTCACATTTCCTGAGCCTGCTCTCTGTATGGAACTAGGTGAAAGGGCATTAGATAGGCCCTTAAGTACATGATCCTGGCCTAGTAAGATAACAGGAAATGAGCTGACTAACCGCTTATCTAGCTTCTGTAAACTGCTTGCGCCATAGAAGGAAAGCCCATGTGACCTATTTTAACTAAAATCTGTCCCCCCACCCCATCCAGGAGCCCAAGCAAATACGAACCTCCAAGACTATAGGAAACTGATTGGTCCATGGAGCACGGGCTTGGATGATTTGAAATGACTGGCCTAGAAACTATAGAGTGGTACAAATTGATTGGCCTACACTGCATGGGCTCTCATTACCAAGGAATGATTGGTTTGCCATGTTCGGGCTTTGTTGTAATCCTATAAAAGCTGTCCTGACTCTGCACTCGGGGTCTGCAGTCCTCTACCCCTGCGTGGTGTATGACTGTGGACCCCAGAGCACTTGGAATAAAAATCCTCTTGCTGTTTGCATCAATACCGTGAGTGATTTGGTGTGTTGCTTTTCTTGAGCTGGAGCGTGGGGGTCCTCACTTTGAGGGTCTTTCAGTCCTAGTTAGGATTACTAATGCTGTGATAAAACACCACAACCAAAATCAGATTGAGAAGGAAGGGACTTATTTGGCTTACATTTCCATATCACTGCTCATCACCAAAGAAAGTTAGGAGAGGAACGCAAACAAGGCAGGATCCTGGAGCTAGGAGCTGATGCTACTTACTGGCTTGCTCCTCATAGCTTGCTCAGCCTGCTTTCTTATAGAAGCTAGAGGGCAACTTGCTCAGGGGTGGTCTCACCTACAATGGGCTGGGCCCTCCCACATCAATCCCTAATTAAGAAAATGCCTTACAGTTTGCCTGCAGCCCCATCTTATGGAGGCATTTTCTTAATGCCTCCCCTCAGGTGACTGTAGCTTGTGTCAAGTTGACATAAAACTCGCCAGCGCAATGGGCAAACAAAATAAACACAGTCAGAACATTGTAATGCTCAGTCTCCTGCCTGGCTCACCTCTTAATCTCCTTTGAGCCCAATGTTCAAGAAATTAACTATTTCTTTTTATCCTACCACAAAAGCTTCTTTGCCCTGCTATTTGGGTTCTTCTTTCTGTTGGTGGGAGTCGGTGGGAATAAGAGCTGAGCTGCTAAGCTAATTGCGACTAAAGGGTAGATTAGCTAATGGGTAACTCCTCCTGTGACATAATGTTAATAGGTTAGTATTGCTTCCCTTCTGATTGACAAATGGTGGGGATTCACACTGTGCTTGGCATTCCTGCAGCCACACCCAAGCTCTGGTTTCCTGGTCTTCAAAAGGTGCAAGGGTGGATGATACCCAGGCAAGGGTGGATGACAGTTGTCAACTGACCTTCCAAGGAAAGAGGAAAGACATTCATAATAAGACCAGAGCCTGGTTATTGGACCAAAAATCTCCAAATCTCTGAATTTCCTGATGGCTTCACAAGGGGCATAGTGGGTGCTATTAGTTGGATGAGGAATTTTAGCCCCTCAAGAATTCACCTGTTGGGAGCTTGTTCTCTAATGTGATGGTGTGGAAGGTGAGGGACACTCTTCCCTCATTCCCTAGAGTTGAGGACTAGTGGGAGGTAGTTAGGTTACTGCTAATTCTGAAGAATTCAAGGTACTAAGTTCCTGCTACCATAGTTAAAGGCATCAAGATTGGCCTCTCCTATTTGCCTTCCTTCTACATCACATGGTCTCTCTCTTTCTCCTACATCACGATGCTACCAGCCATGAGGCCCTCATCAGAGCCTGTGCCATGTTACTTGAACCTTTAGCTTCTAAAACTGAGACCTGAACACACCTCTTGTCTTTAAAAGTTTTCCAACCTCAGGCATTTCATCATGATTATGAAAAATCAATGAATAGGGCAGCGAAAACTAGGACTGTCTTCAAGACCTTTTATCATAGCTAATTTTTAAGCTCTTGATAAACATAAACACATTTGGGAAAAAAAAAACCAAAAAATCACCCGAAAACCAAAATCCCTAGAAAAGAATAAAAAACAAAATAATCTTGCCTACTACCAGCCCCCCCACCTAATGCTTCCAAAATAGTACTAAGTTTGTTTGTTTGTTTGTTTGTTTATTTATTATTTTTTAATCGATATATTCTTTATTTACATTTCAAATGATTTTCCCTTTCCTGGCTCCCCCCTCCCCGAAAGTCCCATAATCCCTCTTCCCTCCCCCTGTTCCCCCATCCACCCCTTCTTACTTCCTGTCCTGGTATTCTCCTACACTGCTGCACTGAGCCTTTCCAGAACCAGGGGCCACTCCTTCCTTCTTCTTGGACATCATTTGATATGTGGATTGTGTCTTGGGTATTCCAAGCTTCTAGGCTAATATCTGCTTAACAGTGAGTGCATACCATGAGTGTTCTTTTGAGACTGGGCTACCTCACTTAGGATGAGCTCCATCCATTTGTCTAAGAATTTCATGAATTCATTGTTTCTAATGGCTGAATAGTACTCCATTGTGTATATATACCACATTTTTTGAATCCATTCCTCCATTGAGGGACAGCTGGGTTCTTTCTAGCTTCTGGCTATTATAAATAGGGCTGCTATGAACATAGTGGAGCATGTATCTTTATTACATGTTGGGTGTTGTTAAATTAATTTATTGGTAAGTTAAGTTACCATCTAAACTAAAGAAGGCCCATGTACCTGGAGTAGTTTTGTCTTCAGAAGAACCAAACCTAAGGAAGCAAGCAAGCAAGCAAGCAAGCAAGCAAGCAAGCAAAAAGGACAAACAATTTCTACTTTTCCACCATCAAGTGTTTTCTCATGATCTTTATAGATGTTGCTTCCATTCTTCTGGCCTTCCCCACTATAGTTCTGGTACATTCCCTGTCATTCTGTAGAACCCCATCCTTTAACTGCATTTTCCATGTCAGAAAATGCTATTTTTTTTAAAACAGCCTTTTATCAGTGACTGATGCCCAAGTGTTAAAAAGATATCCATGGATACACAGCTTTGGAATTGGAAGGAACTTTCTATCATTTGCAGAAGCAGAGGCATGAGACAAACACACACACACATGATTTGGGTGTGCGTGATGGTTTCGGAGATGACGTTCCTCTTCATCCTTGATGCTCTTACCAGCCCCAGTAGGGAGGCAGAGTGAGATAGCCTTGATTCTGCTGTGCAGATGAGGGAGCTTAGGTTCCAGGAGGCTGCTCTCCCCAGTAGCCTGTGGTCTCATCCAACAGCCTGGGCCTGGGAAGCCTCACAGCTCCAGGGCCTTAGTGATGCTGTAGAGCGAATCCAGATGTGGGGAAGGGGTGGGAGATGTGTGAGGCAATTCTCAGGGTGTCTCAGGTGGCAATGCTTAGGAGGCTGGTTGCTTCATAGAAGTTGTAAGCCAGCTCTGGCTCAAGCAGTCTGCTGATTCCACCCTTCACATTTTAATTGACTTCTGGCTCTGGGTTTCTCAGTCATAGGGATGAAACCAATGTTGCTTGAGACAGAGGCTCCATGTCTTGGGGATATACAGACAGACAGACAGACAGACAGACAGACAGACAGATGGACAGACAGACACAGAGAGAGAGAGAGAGAGAGAGAGAGAGAGAGAGAGAGAGAGAGAGAGAGAGGAGGAGGAGGAGGAGGAGGAGGAGGAGGAGGAGGAGGAGGAGGACCAAGAGCATTTCTTACACTTAATACATTGTATTTTCTCAGTGTCCTGCACAGATTTGAGCCACATCCCTACATATATCCTTCTCCCCCCCCCCCACCATTATGTTTGTGCATTTGCTTCTAAACCTCTAAAGAGCAGGTGCTTACTTTCTTAAGCTAACCTCCTTTAAGGTCAGCATGCAGAAGAATGCAAATCAATCTATTCTTATCTCCTTGTACTAAGCTCAACTCCAAATGGATCAAGGACCTCCACATAAAACCAGATACACTGAAACTAATAGAAAAGAAACTGGGGAAGAGCATTGAGCACATGGGCACAGGGGAAAATTTCCTGAACAGAACACCAATAGCTTATGCTCTAAGATCAAGAATTGACAAATGGGACCTCATAAAATTACAAAGTTTCTGTAAGGCAAAGGACACTGTCAAAAGGACAAAACAGCAACCAACAAATTGGGGAAAGATCTTCACCAACCCTACATCTGACAGAGGACTAATATCCAATATATACAAAGAACTCAAGAAGTTAGGCTGCAGAGAGCCAAATAACCCTATTAAAAATGGGGTACAGAGCTAAACCAAGAATTTTCACCTGAAGAACTTTGAATGGCTGAGAAGCACCTTAAGAAATGTTCAACATCATTAGTCATTAGGGAAATGCAAATCAAAACAACCCTGAGATTTCACCTCACATCAGTCAGAATGGCTAAGATTAAAAACTCAGGAGACAGCAGGTGTTGGCGAGGATGTGGAGAAAGAGGAACACTCCTCCACTGCTGGTGGGATTGCAAGCTGGTACAACTACTCTGGAAATCAGTCTGGCAGTTCCTCAGAAAACTGGGCATGACACTTCTGGAGGACCCTGCTATACCACTCCTGGGCATATACCAGAGGATTCCCTGGCATGCAATAAGGACACATGCTCCACTATGTTCATAGCAGCCTTATTTATAATAGCCAGAAGCTGGAAAGAATCCAGATGTCCCTCAAAGGAGGAATGGATACAGAAAATGTGGTATATTTACACAATGGAATACTACTCAGCAATTAAAAACAATGAATTCATGAAATTCTTAGGCAAATGGTTGGAACTGGAAAATATCATTCTAAGTGAGGTAACTCATTCACAAAAGAACATACATGGAACACAGTCACTGATAAATTAATATTAATTAGCCCAGAAACTCTGAATACCCAAGACACAATTCACATATCCAATCATTCCCAAGAAGAAGGAAGGAGAGGGCCCTGGTCCTGGAAAGGCTTGATGCAGCATTGTAGGGGATTACCAGGACAGAGACGTGGGAGGGGGTTGATTGGGAAATGGGCAGAGGGAAGAGGGCTTTGGGTACTTATGGGGAGGGGGGAACCTGGAAAGGGAAAATCATTTGAAATGTAAACCAAGAATATAGAAAATTAAAAAAAAACTTATAACAGAAAAAAAAGTTAACCTCCTTTACTCATAGGGGAGTAGGGAGCGAGGGAGTCAGGGCCAGAAGTCAGACTTAATTCATGAATGTGGTGACCAGATGTTATCTATGTTAGGGACATCCATGCAGACCCAGACCAGATGAAGAACTCAGAGCTATACCGAAGAGATGATCACCGGTTACAGCAAGGCAGATGTGTGAAGAATGGTGATGGGCTTCAAGCAATAGAGTCCAAGAGCTAGAGATGTTCAAAAGGTCTTTCATTCTTCATTCCTTGAAATTCAGAGCTGGGCTGGTAGCTTGGTGAGGTCCCCATGAAACCTACTTCTGCTCTGCTGAGTAATTTCGCTTCCTGGCTAAAAGGTAGCTAAAAGGTGGTACAGATTTTGCATCCCAAGTCAGAAGAAAAGAGCAATCGCAGAATGGTGTTAGCTGACCACACCTTCTTCAGTCCACTTCTTTGGAAAGCCCTATGCCACGAATATTGACAGACATTTATCCTCTAACCTACCTACAAGTGAGAAGGATGTCCAGGTTGTTTGAACTTTGCCTTCCTTTTTTTTTTTTTTTTTTTTTTTTTTTTTAATGCCGGGCACATTATCTCCAACAACATAGTGCTTGCTCTTATGAAAGAGAAAAGGTGGGGCTTAGGGAGGGCTGGAGAGACGGCAGCGCAACCCTCAGGTCACGGGCTGCTCTTATAAGTTCAGTTGCCAGTACTCATACAGAAGGACTAACAACTGCTTGTAACTCCAGCTCTAGAAGATCAGATGAGCTCTGCTGGTCTCCATAGGCACCTGTACTCAAATGTGCACCCTCTGTCCCCCATATGCATAACTTAAAAGAAACTACATCTTAAAAAAAAAAGAAAAAGAAAGAAAAGGGGGTAGAGGTCCAGACGAGATGAAGAGAGGTGTCAGCTTAGTTGGGTGGTGTCAGTTCAGTTTGACGAAATCTGTAAATAATTATACTTCTCCTCCCGAAATGGAGATCGGAGCAACAGCTGCAGCCTAAGTCCTGTATTGTACCTCATTCTCATGAAAGTTCCATGAGTCTATGAGAGAGCTTGGCGAAGAGCTTTGGGAGGTAAACTGGGAACACCTAATGAGTGTCACTCATTGTCTGGAAATGTGCCCTTCCCCCAGCCTTGAGCAGGCTAAATCAGACCTTGTTTGCCAAGGTCACCTAGCCAACCTAGGTGAAGTCTACTGTTCTGCCACATCTGCAGCTCCCTGCAAGAAGCCACTCCCTGCTGAGGAGATCCTGTTAAGATATTAAACATTGAGCCTTGATCAGAACCTTTGTCTTGGCTTCGTTATTTCTCTCACCCGTCCATTCTCTTTCAGCCTCAGCTCTCCTTCCGGGTGGACCCACTTTGATCAAAGTTGCTGGACAGCTACACAGGAACCCAGCAGATAGTGGGTATTCTGATGGTTTGCTACCTCCTGCCCTCACACTGCCTGGGTTCGAATCTCACTTGCCGCACATGAAGATATTTAGGCAGGCACTTGTGTCTCTCAGTCTGACTATTGAGAAAAACTGACCCAACAAAATGCGAATTTCCTCAGAAATCTCTTGCTAGGAGAAGGAAAACACCATGAGTCTGGAGCCAGGCAGAGCGGGCACTTGTGTCCTGGAAAGAGTTTCCACGTAGTGTTGACAGCTTGTCAGAAGTGCATCTTGGGACTCTGGAATCCAGTGATGGGTCAAAGTGGGCAGGACCACATTTTGACCAGTACTGCTTAAATGTATGTATGTATTCTTAGTTCTCTATTTCATGTTTAAACTTAAAAGCCCTAAAGAGGTATTAGAGGGGTGCATGACTTCTTTGTCTCTCCTCCTCCTGACAACTTAGTTACTTTTCTCCTGCTGTGATAAAACACCATGACCAAGGGCAATTTAAGGAGGAAAGGGTTACTTCTAACTCCTTGGTTTTACCGGGGGTTCAGAGGGACAAGTGTTCATTATAGAGGAGAGGCATAGCAACAAAGCCCAGAGCAAAAAGCTGACTGCTCACATCTTCCAAATGCAAGCAAGTAGAGAGTGTGAATTGAACATGGAAGGAGGCTAAACACTCAAAACCCATGCCCAGGGCTGGACTTCCTCCAGCGAGGCTCCACCTCTTCACACCTCCCCAGACAGTGCTACTACTTGGAGATCAAATTTTCAAATAGCTGAGTCTGATGGAGGTATTCTCGTTCAAACCACCACAAGCCACATTGCACAAATCTTCCTTTTCTGCTCTCTGTTTACTAATTTGAGTGTTTTGAATTGGCTTTTGGAGGATGGGTGGTGAAACTTGGGTTCCTGGGGTATATAGACTGTGACCCCAAGTTTTGCAACATTACTATTCTGTTCATTTTTCTCACGGGATAGGATTTTAGACAGTGCCCAGTTGAGTTCTTATCAGATTGGGGTGATCCATGCAGAGGGGTTAAGTGGTTTTGTTGTGTTGTGGACACCCAAAGAATATTATTCACTGTAGCTATAGAAACTCTGAGAAGGGTTTAATGGGCTCAGTGAGGTGTAGGTTGGTATGGGTAGCTTCCTGGGCTCGGGTGTCTGAGTTGTGTTTGGACATCTGTGAGGGGGGAGGGCATCGCCTTGTAGAGGGGCAGCATGGAGCCATGAGACAGCATGGTGAGCTCCGAGCTGGGAAGGCTCTGGTGACTGTGGAAACCAAGGTCAGAGGACAAAGGCAACAAGTTGATGCAGAAAGGTAGGCAGTGTTTGGAGCTTACACCGAGGACTTGATAGCTCTGGGGAAACTGGGTTTACCCCTCCCCTCTCCTAGAGTTGTTTTCCAAGGCAAGTGAGATCATTTCCACAGATAATAACTTAGCTGGTTGGAACAATGTTTGTTTGTTTGTTTTCTTTTTTCTTTTTGGCCTCTGCAAAACCTCCACCTGTTAACCAAGGGCCCCAGGCTCCGACTGTGGCTAGACTCCTTTGGGAACATGTCATTAATCAACTAATGACTTCAGCTTTGGCAGAGAAGGCAAGGCTGATAGCTTGAGGCAGTCTTGAGCGTAGAGGAAGGGGAAACTATTGGAAATTCTTACAGGGAAGTGAAGACACGTTGACTACAGTGCCAATACAACTTTATTAACTTCAGAGAATGAGGGACGCTTGTTTATCAGCCTTCCCTAAAAGTGAAGTTGTTGAGGCATCTGGAGAGGTACATTCTGGGGTAGGGAAAGAGGACAGGGAGGGAAATAAGAGAGTCTGAGGATGCAGAGTGATATGTTAGGAAACCTAACCCCAGGGACAATGAAGAAGTGGCAAGTTGCTCTTCAGGAGAGAGCCTGACTAGAGAGAGCACTTGACACAGTCCAGGCTCGTCTCCATTCATAACTCCCTGGAACTATTATATGCTGTTTCCAGGATATGGGTCATAACGTCCATTCAGTTGCTATTCCCAGGCCGTTTAATGATCAGATGAGCATAAATAGGGTGTCTTAGAGCTTTGTATAGAATACCAAGAATCACGTAGAACCCCGCCTACCCTCCCAGGCCTTCTAAAAGATCAGACCACGCAGGCTCTCCCCCCTCACATGTTCCCACATACGCTGACACACATTGCTTCCTTTTCTTCACAGATAATTATCCCCTTGGCCTGTGTGCCTCTCTGGGTCATCTTCTCAGAAAGGCTTTCCTTAACGCCATGTCCCAGTCCAGCTAGTGATGTACATCAGCTCTGAAATGTAATTTCTCAGCTCCAAGTGTGGACCTCAGACATATGGACTGACATTGGCAACTGGCTAGCCCTTTTGTGCCATAGTTTCTACATCGATCTGCAAGACAGAGGTAGTAAGAGTATTCCTCTCAGAAAGTTGTTGTAGAGAAAAATGTTACTAAAGTTGTTGGGGTCAGAGCCTGGGCCTCGGTAGACCTACCAGTCTAAGCTTTGCCACCAGCCCTCAGTATGTCAACCAAAGAGATAGATGATAGTGAAGAAGTTATAAAAGAGGTTTGTCAGGAGCCATCATAGAAGAAGCTAAAAACTACCAGGTGATCTTCCTGAGATGGGTCTGCCTTGGATTAAAAAAAAAAATTCTGTGACAGATTTGCTTGTGTAGGCAAGGCACAGAAGAAATCCATTTTGGGAAAGATTCCTGCTATTAATACGCCTTTCCCATTATTATTAAACACATATAACAAGCACTAGGTATTTGCCTTCTCTTTTGAACAGATCTCTGCAGACCTATGAAGATGTACTATGTTGTAGTGATGCTATTGTAAGACTCGACCAGTCTTATCTTACTGGACCCCCTGAGTGGACCATGTGGAGAGGGAAATCGATGCAAAAGGTATGAGGGATTTTTATTTTAAAAAAAACACCTAGCATGCTAGGGCCGCTCTGCATATGAAGAGAGAGTGACCCCACATCTGTGCTGTGTGGGTTTTTATACTCTCTTCAGGGCTGTCATCATTAAGCACAGTGTCATTGGCAGAGCAGTGCTACAGATAAACTAATTGGTTGCTAGGTGATGGGGTTGGTAGCCAATGGTCAGTCTGGTCAGTCCTTCAGAATGCTCCCCTAGATCGGTCTCTCCCTCTCCATTGTGATCTGAGGAATGCAACCCAGCCCCTGACCCTTTTAAAGTTCTTGAGTTAACTCTTTTACTATATAGACAAATAGATAATAATTCTATAGAATTTCTGACTTGATTCAAATAATTTTAGGAAGAAAGTCTTTAGAGATGGTCATAGTTGCTAGAAAGATGTAATAAGATTAGAATCAAGAAGAATAGAATGTGCCCGCTCCTCAGAATAGCAAGTAAAGGCTGCCTAATAAGAAATAAAATGGGTTTTCATAATCACACTAAAAAGTGAAATTGACTTGGGACAATTTTGTTCAAGGAAAAACATTTAGGTCCAAGAATAAAGTCACAGGTGTGCACCTTGATGGGGTAAGGCCATCTAAAGACTGTTGCTTTGAATATGAATATATTATAGTGAAACACTGCTTTGAGCTTAATATTAATAGCCTTCATTTTATGTAACATTTTATTTCTGAGATAATTTTCTAAAGAACTTTTTGTCTAAGAAGGTATTAAAAAAAAAAAAACCAGAGAAAAGAAATAAAATTGTTGGTTGAATGGTTTGGCTTGGGGAGTTTGGCTCCATCTACCCATCCATCCATCCAAATTATGTTTGTTTGTCTATATGTTTGTGTGTAGGTATATGTATAAATATGTAAGCACACATGAATACTTGTGGAGTTGATTGCAACCAATGGTCAGGCCCGGACAGAGTGTGGGTATATGAATGAGTGAATATGCATATGCATATGCATATGTATATGTATATGTATATGTATATGTATATGTATATGTATATGTATATGTATATATGTATGTATGTGCATATTTGCCTGAATACAACATCTTAATTCTTTTCCTTTCCTTCCTCTTTGGTTCACAAAGAGTTAACCAGCTTAGCCAGAGAGTCTTTTGGCTGACTCACCAGAGAAAGAAGCACCAGCAATAAATCTTTTCACTTAATCCCCTGCTGTTTTATGGTGAGGTGCTAAACAGTTCCTCAGAGGAGCCCACAGAAGGTAGGTAGGTAGGTCAGCTGCTGAAGTACAGTGACTTAGACTAGGACAGGTAAATGTTTTATTATTATACAGCAACCGTAAATATCTCATAAGACCAAGTCTTACTCTTCACTGCCTCTTCCCATCAGAGGTTCAGTCAGTGTCGCCATACTGGAAGAAAAAGAATAAAAGTAAGAAGGAGAAGAGGAGGAGGAGAGGAAGAAGAGCAAGAATATCCAGTATCCATCACCTCTAAGTCCATCTTTATGGCTTAAAACAGAAAGCAAACATGTGTACCTAACTATGGAGTCCTGATCAAAACATGGTCCTGTCCATAGTTAACCCATGATTGTCTTGGTTCCAATATCTCCTACAAGGTAGTCTGACAAACTGTTAGAATTGTGGGAGAAAAGTGATTGATCTGGTTGGTACCAGGGCCCTAGACTTTTCTTGTCTAGTGAGATTTCTAGGGAAATTCCAGTTCCTTGGGATCCCCTATTTGAATCGTCTAATAGGCAAAGGGAGGGTCATGTGTGTTTCCAGAACATCTTTTCTCCAGCCAGGAAGGTTATGGCAAGAATAGATGTTGTCTCTTATTGCTGTTTGTTGGACCATCCTACTTCATTTCTGAAGTGAATTGATTTGTTTGTCCATTGTCTGACATCCACCCCCTTATATAAAAGAATTTTCACAAGAGACCACATCTTTCTCCTTTGTTCTGAGAGGAGGAGAAATTTGCCTAGCATGATGTGTACCACCTAAGAGACACTCAAACAATAAGAGGTGTATGAGGAACTAGGTCTCCAAATGGGTATTTCCTGGGAGTTTCAAAAGCCACCCCCAAGAGATAAGATAGTCTGGGAAGGGTGACTGAGGCAGCCCGGAGCCCCTTTGAGACCAGGTGGGAACTTTGTCACATGCTCTTCTCTGGATTTCATCCCTCACCAGGCTTTTGTTTATATCATGAAACAACAGAGAAACCTCAGGGATGCCTAGGTCCTTCTCCTCCATCTAGGCCAGCATCTCATCACTAAAAAGAGGAAGAACAATTAGAGGAGAGGCGCACCTGATCACATGCTTCATAGGAGAGAAAACCATGTCAAAACCATGTGACAACACCATAGGAGCCTACTGGGAGTAGAGTTCTATGAAGCCTGTGAAATGTAGAAAGAGGTGAGGTCATGGCCAGAGGTGAGGAAGACTCGGCAGCCTCAGAGAGACCAAACAGTGAATAATCATCAGGCCAGTGGCCAAGGCCTTGTCCATCCATCTCTGTCCTTATCTTGCTGTGGACCTTTACCATGTCACCTGCCTCTCTGTGACTCTTTGGTTGCCTCAGGTCAAGTTGAAGGGATATGTATAGATAAAGGTAGAGGGACCATACTGTCTGGGGTCTGGCCACATGTAGACCTAATTTAATCATTAATAATTTCTTTCACTTTCTATGTGGCTGGTTTTTAGAGGATCAATGAGGGGATGAATTTGCTGAGAGTTAGTTCCCATTGTCATATTTTGTCCGTTCTCATCCCTAGCTTCTTTTACTGGTTAGTGACCTGTGACCTGGGCTTCTGATCTTCATAAATGGTCACATGACCACTGTTCCTGTCTTGTTTCTCGGTGTGGCAAGGACAGAAGCTGAGAGTATTGAAAAAGAGAGCAGTAGTAGAAATCCTGCTGTCTCGTTTGCTGCACTATTAGGTGTAAAGACTTTGTATGCCCGTGGCTTCCATGGAGCCAAGCCTTAATGGCATTGTTCATTCCTACCCGAGTGATGTCTTACTTCTTGGTGCTATCTTGACCGACTCTCCAGATATCTGTGTGGTGTGTGCTACTTGAATTTTGCTGGAATTTGAACCCTTGCCAGATTAGTTGACATTTTGGCCTCTGAATCTCTCTGAGATACCATATAGGGAGTCCTGGAGTCTAGGTGTAGACAGCCTGGATCTTGTCTTCATGGATGCCAGGAAAGTTGGGGGTTGACTTGTGCTGTCTGTCAGCGAGAGTGAGGAATATATGTCTCAATATCAAATAAACAGCAAGGTTTCTTTTTTTTAAAAAAAGATTTATTTATTTATTACATGTGAGTACACTGTAGCTGTCTTTAGACACTCCAGAAGAGGGCATCAGATCTCATTACAGATAGTTGTGAACCACAATGTGGTTGCTGGGATTTGAGCTCAGGACTTTTGGAAGAGCAGACAGTGTTCTTAACTGCTGAGCCATCTCCCCAGTCCCAACAGCAAGGTGTCTAACCTCTGTTTTATTATGAAGGCAAACCAAGAAGCTGAAGGACCATGAAGGTACACATGGCTGCCTTCTTAGAATCCATAAAGACTATCTTGCTTTATCACATTTCCATATAATTATCTTATCATCTTTTCATCTGTCAATCCACTCTTGGCTTTGTACATTTCAAAGTAAAGAGAAAACACCAGGCTATTATTCCCACAAACCCTTCAACCAGTAGAGCGAGTTTTTCCCACTACTGAGAAAGCAGTCAAAGCCAATCACAAAATATTTTGACAATCTCTGATGCATGAAGTGAGACACAGAGTCTCTTCTCTCTCTGCAGTCTTATCTTCAGTCATAAGTGAACCTGTGCTTCCCAACAGCCAGATAAATACATGTTTTTAATTTGTATTTTCTGATGAGTCTTACCTGTACCCCAGGCTGGCCTTGAACCTATGGTGCTTCCACCGCCTCTGCCTCCCCAACTCTGGGATTGTGAGTGTGAGCCATCACTCCTGGCTATCTTTGATACACTGTAAAGTTAACAGTAGAGCACATTCACTGTTTTTTGGTTTGTCTTTGGAAAACTTAACCCTCCTTTGAAGCTATTCTTTCCTACAGATAGCCACAGGTGGCCTGAACCCCCTTAAAGGAGTGTAGGATTTTCCACACTATACACCTTCATGCAATGTCGTTTTACTGGTAAACACAACTTCTAATTTTTGGATTCCTAAATTTTTACTTACAATCTGTCTCTCTGTCTCTCTGTCTCTGTCTGTCTGTCTCTCTCTCTCTCTCTCTTCTCTCTCTCTCTCTCTCTCTCTATATATATATATATATATATACACACGTACACATACACACAATATACACATACATATGCTTTTTTTTTTTTTTTTTGGTTTTTTGAGACAGGGTTTTTCTGTGTAGCTCTGGCTGTCCTGGAACTCACTCTGTAGACCAGGCTAGCCTCGAACTCAGAAATCCACCCACCTCTGCCTCCCAAGTGCTGGGATTAAAGGCATGTGCCACCACTGCCTTTACACATACATCATATACATACACATACATATATGTATGTATATATGTATATATACATACATACACACATATATATGTATATATATATACACACACATATATATGGCATAGTTGTAAACATGCATGCTAAGGTGTGTGTGTGTGGAGGTGAGAGGACATCTTGGGGGGTCCCAGGAATTGAACATAGATCTTCAGGGTTGGTGGCAAGCTCCTTTACCTGCTAAACCATCTTGATAGCCCCGGGCTTCTATCATCTGGGTACAATAAACAATGCTTTTATTCTACAGATATGTAGTAAGTACCAGCAGTGCCAGGCATGATTCTGTGCATGGGGGGGGGCGTGTTGGGGACAATCAACAGGTCATGGTTGTATAGCGTATAACATGCATTCTTGTGGAAGAGACTGTTAAGCTAAAAGATGACAAAATCAAAAGAATTTTTCCAAGTATTAGGAAAATGGAGATGGATGGAAGGTGCAGGTGCCATTTTACCCAGATCAGCTGTGGGGTGGGGGAGGGAGCTTGAGGTGGTGACATTTGAGCTCAGACAGCAATGATGAGACAAGGGAGAAGAAATAAGGTCAAGCACAAAGGCCTTGTGGAGGGAGTATGGTGCTGTGCTATCTTCGAAGAACCAGACAGAAGTCACGTCTCCTGACACTAACTCCTTTCTTACCAGATGACTCAAGAGCATGGGGGCGAGCCAGTTCCCAGGGCTCCTGCATGACCTCTGCTTCAGTTCCTGCCTCCAGCTTCCTGCCCTGCTTCGGTGCCTGTCCTGACTTCCTCCAGTGACAAGACGTTGATGTAGAACTGTAGGAAAGAAAACCTTTTCCCCTCCCAAAGTTGCTTCGTGTCATGATGTTTTGTCACTGCAATAGATGTCCTAAGACAACAGAGTCTCATTCAGCTTCAAACATGAAGGAAGCCCTGGTATGTGTTGGGACAGGGATGAACCTTGAAGGTCAAGTCCGCAGAGACCAAAAGTAGAGTTGAGTTTCTAGGGTCTGGAGGGGGGAGAGGGGAGCTGCCTAACGGGTGCAGAGGTCCAGATTCACAAGGCAAAAGGCAGCCTGGGGACGGTGGCACATACTAAAACCTGCAAGGTGACAGTTAAGGTGGCTCACTTTATGATATAAGTGTTTTTTTCCCAACAATAACTTCAAAAGTCCAGCTGGATCACTTACTCTGGGTGGCTTTTCTAGCCAGTCTCAAAGCACTTGTCCTGTTCTATAAGTAATGCCTCACAGCTGTGAAACAGTTAACTGGGCTATCTAGTTCCTCTTCCTCTCCCTCCTTCTTCTTCCTCCCTCCCTCTCTCTCTCGGTCTCTCTCCTTCTCTCTCTGTGTGTCTCTGTCTCTGTCTCTGTAAAACTTGAAGCCTTGGCCTCAACCTTTGCAGGCTGTTAAAAGAACACGTGTGTGTGTGTGTGTGTGTGTGTGTGTGTGTGTGAGAGAGAGAGAGAGAGAGAGAGAGAGAGTGTGTGTGTTGTGGTGTGTGTGTAGTGTGTGGTGTATGTGGTGTGTGTGTGGTGTGGTGTGTGTGTGTGTGTGGTGTGGGGTGTGTGTGTTTGTGGTGTGTGTGTTTGTGGTATGTGTGTGGGGTGGGGTGTGCGTGGTGTGTGTGTGGGGGCGTGGAGTGTGTGTGTGGTGTGTGTGTGTTTGTGGTGTGGTGTGTGTGGGGTGGGGTGGGGTGTGGGGTATGTGTGTGTGTGTGTGTGTGTGTGTGTGTGTTCAAGTGCTTGTGTATATGGGTCTGTGCATAGAGGGCAGAAGTTGGGTTTGATAGATGGCAGTGAATATTGTATATCTTCTTCGGTTCCTCTACAGCTTAGTCTCCTAGACAGGTTCTCATTGAAATTTGAAGCTGGATCCTGCCCTTTGGGTTAGAATGGCTGGCCACCTAGTTACGCCTCTCTCTGTCCCCGTAGTGCAGGAGTTATATAGGTGTGTGCCTAAATTTTATTCGATATAAATACATTATATATAATATCATAAGTGTATATAAATTATATTTAATATATAAAATAAAATGTATATAAAATGTGTCATCATGTTTTATTTTTATGTGAGTGTTGGGGAGCAGATCCTTGAGCTTTCTATGGCAAATAGTTTAACCCTCACCAGAAACCTTCTGCTTTTAAAGACTTGCGTGGCTTGATTGGGCTAATTTGCATCCTCTGGGGTCATCATTAGGCCTTTAGCCTGAATCTCATTCATAAAATCCCCTTTGTTGTGTACAACAATGGCTTTCACAGTCCTAGAGTGAAGGCATAGACGTTGCAGAGATCATTGTTCTAATAGCCACGGCATCCATTATCATGTTAGAATGAGGTGGTTTCTCAGAACAGGAAAGGAGCTCTGGGGAGGGAGACTTTGGACGCAGACAACAGAACTGAGCCACGGGCAGTACATGTCCGGCCAGGGCGGGTGCAGATGAAGAGTGCCTGGGTTCAGCTTGCTAAAAGCAGAAGACGAAACTCTTGAACACACAGAGCAAAACTTAGCAGGTCTCACACTTCCCTCTTGAGAGCAGCTCCGCCAGCTCTAAGGCCTGTCTGTGACTCCAATTCCTTCCTCCATGAGGCTCACAAACTCCTCACAGGCTTGTTGATGGGTTCACTGCCGCTGGAATGGGTTCACAAGCCTGTTGTTCGTACTATGAGAAGAGGTAACTCCTCGGGCATTATCTCCCTGTGCTGTTTCCCAAAGGAGTCTCTAGAATGTTGGCCGGAGACTCTACTGATAAAAGCTTGTTCCCCAGTGTGAAACTACTGTAGGTGGTTGAACTCTTAAGAAGGGGTGGGGGGGATGGCTCAGAGGTTACAGAACTTGCCACGTGAGGAACTAAGTTTGTATCCCTAGAGTCTGTGTCAACCTGGAGCATGTGTCTGTGATCCCACCCAGTGTTTCTGCTGTGAGATGGAAGGTGGAGTTAAGAGAACCCCTGGAAGTTTGCAGGCCAGCTAGCCTGGATCATGCAGAGTCAATGAGAGAAGAGACCCTGTCATAAAAAGGTGGAAGGCTAAGGCTCCGTTGTCTGATCTCCACACGTATGCTGTGGTGTATGTGTCATATATCCATCCATGTGTACGTGTGTACACATATATAGGGAATAGTGAGAATGAGAGAAAGGAAGGAAGGAAGGAAAAAAGAACTAATTGAAGGAAGTTAGATCCTAGTGTAGGGGGAGGCATGCTCAGTAGGATATGATGGCATGATGGGACTCTAGTTTCTTCGCCCTGGTTATGGTGTCCTGGTGACTAGGCAATCAGCTTGCTAGGCGGCCATCATGTTCTGTTTCATAACACCCACCAAAGCAAGAGGACCAAATGACCACAGAGGCAAACCCACAGGAACACGAAACAAAACAAACCTTTCTTCTTTGTACCTTGTTTGCCTCAGCCATTTTGTTACAGTAGTGGACGGTGACTGATGCGTCAGAGGTACGCTGGCATGGTATCACCATTCAGTCAGTCAAGCCTTCACTATCCTTCCTGCTTCTGCCTCTTCTCCCCTTCTGTCACTTTTCTTCTCCTTCATAGTTTTCTGGAGTCTTAAATTCAAGATTATGGAAAAGGATACACAGCATTTGAACTTAGAAAACAGCTAGATTGTATGCTGACCATGGTGGTTTATGGATATAGTACCAGCACCTGGAGGCTATAAGCAGGAGAATCGGAAGATCAAGGCCAGCTACTGCTACAGAGAAATTGGAGGCCAGCCTGTTCTATGTGAGATCTTGTTTCAGCAAAAACAAACAAACAGGTAAAAACCAACCAACCAACCAACCAACCAACCAACCAACCAACCAACCAACCAACTAACCCCAAATAAAAAGAAAAAACCAACCAAGTCAAACCAACCAAACAAAGGCATAAGAAGCTTAAGAACCATTAACTGTTCTCTTCTCTGTGCTGCTAAAAGTCCACGGGGAAAGGAATGGTCCTCTCTTGCTGGGTTCTCCTAGTCTGTGGAGGAAGAAGGTCTTAAGAGGCATTGCCTTCTGAGGTGAGTGGGGCTGCTCAGTGCTTGCTGGTATGATGCAAGGAAGGGAAAAGTGGCATCGGCTCCTTTGAGCACAGGGAGGTCACGAGCTGCAGGTAACTAGGGTGTGACTCTCCAGATGTCACACCAGGGGAAAGTCCAAGGCTCAAGTGCTCCAAGATCTCAGGCCTTGGGAACTGCAGCTACAGTTGCAAGAGGCAGGAAACCCCCTCCCAACCCTGGCCATCCACACCCTGTCTCTCTCAATTCCAGGCTTCTAATTCTCCCCTGTCCTTCCAACATGGATGGCTAGGGGAGGACATTTGGGAGTGGATTAGGAAGATGAACCTGCTGGTGAGTGCCAGAGGCAGCTGCTCCCCGGGCCACTCAGCAGGGACAAGAAACAGTTGGGATAAGACATAGCACAGGACTTTTCTTTTGACTTCAGACACCATTTGCACACATTTGATTAGATACAATCAAATCAGTGTTAATAGTGATCCCACGGCTGTTGAGCAAGGAGGATGAATCAACCCTGCAAGACATCGCTGATACAATGCCAGCTGCAAGGTGGGTGCTGAGGGCATCTTAGGAGTGGACCATGAGGGTGGCGGCGCCTCACAGGGCTGCGGAGGGGCTCAAGCAGACGTGATAGACTGGGACTCAAATTGGAGTTTGGTGATTTTCAAACCTATTTCCCCTCCCTCCCTTGCCCCTCCCTCTCCTTCACCTCTCTAGCCATTCATGCTCCCTCCCTCCTTTCCCTCCTTCCCTTCTTTCGGATCAAGGACCAATGTTAGCTGAAACCGACCCCTTGGTCATCGCTGGAGTGTTTCTTGTAGTGACTCAAATAGAAGACACATTCATCTATGTGACAGCACATGATCTAAGCCTATAACCAACCACCCCTCCCTCTCCATTCCTCTGTTCTTCCTCCCTGCTCTCCCCAGATTTTCTTTCTTCCTTCCCATCCCTCCTTTTCCTTTGTCCTTCTTCCCCACCGTCTCTCTTTTCTCCCCCCTTCTTCCCTCCTGTCTGTATCCTCTCTCTTCCTTCCAGCTCTTCCTCCTTTCTTTCCTTCCTTCCATGTGAGTGTGTATAAATATACACATACTCATATATATACACATATATACATATACACACATATACTCATATACACACATATATACATATATACACATATAGACACATATGTACACATGCTCACACATATACACATACTCACACACACATATATACATATACACATATATACACATACACATATATATACATATACACACATATATACACATACATACACACACATATATACATATACACACATATATACACATACACACATATATACACATATATATACACATACACATATACACATACTCACATATACAGCTATATATATACATATATACACATATATACACATATGTGTATACACATACATGAATATATACATATAAACACATATACACATACTCACACACATATACAGACATACACACATATACACATATATATTACATTCACATACACACATATTATATATATATATTTTTCTTGCTAAGCACTTCATGCCCTACCTACAGTGTTCCCTTGAGTGAGATTCCTCACACCATCAGTGTTTGATGAGGTCCTGGCATACTCTGGTTCTTCACTGCCCATCCTTGACTTCCTGAGAATACAAAACCCTTCCTCCTTCCTCAGCATGAAGGGTATCCACTGAGACTTCTTCACATGGGATCTAAAGCACAGAAATCTGTGCTGCCGATAATTAATTAAAATGCCACCTCCATAGTGGAAGCCCTGTTGTGCCTCTCCTGTCCCAGTACCCCGTTGCCCTCAGCAGAGGAAGCCTCTGAACTGAAGTCAGAGCCCCTCCCACCCTTCACTCTGGTGCTTTAGAAGTTCCCACCCAGGAACTGGAGCTGCGTCAGGAAGGAAAGGCTGCAGACCGTAAGGCAGGGCCCTCGGCTGCATTCATTAAAATGAACAATGAAAACAGCCACACATGGAAGGTGGAGATGCCGATTTGAAAACTGTCCTACCAGCCCCTGCCCAGGAAGAGGCTGTGAGGAAAGGGTCATGGTAAGGCTCGCTGTGGGGGAGTGAAGTGGCAATTTCACAATACTTATCAAAAATGCAAATGTACAAAATTACAAAATTCCCTGCAGTGTGGAAAGATGCACTGGCGTGTGATCAAGTTTACAGGGTCGCATTGTTTGCAGTAAGACAGGCTAGACACAGCTCACTCGTTCACCAACGGGAGAGGGTTGAACACACTGTGGCACACCTCTGTAACAGAGTCCTATACGCTTAGGAGAAAGGATGAAAGACTTTTGTACTCAAGTGTCAAGTTTTCACATTCGAAGGTCGCATCACTCATCCACAGGGCTCACAAGACTTTGAGGAATGGCTTTTTAAGTTGGCCTCTGACTCTCCATTCCACTGACAAACCTTTTAATTCCTTGTTATTGTTGTTGTCTATTTATGACCTTTTGCATACTCTCTTCTGTCTTCTGGTGAAAATTATATTCCGTTTTGGGGGGGGGTATAAATTGATGACTCTGTGGCTCTAAAAATCTGCCTGATGGTAGCCAGGATCTTTGTGTACAAAGAGAAGTGTGACAGAGGTGAATGAGCTACAGGTCAATGACAACACTTACACAGACTATTCTATAAAAGGCTAGACTGGACAGGTAGTAAGCAATGCTAGGTACACAAGTCTATGTCACATGCGCGCGCGCACACACACACATACACACACATACGATATATTATAAAAATTGAATTATATCTATATAAATTTATATAAGCCTTGATTCTGCGTATGGGAGTGACCATGCAAATGTAGACACATTGAGACCTGTTTATCATATCATTCATGTCTCAACGATTCAACTCTAGCACATTGACATGACTGACAGTTCATAAGGAGGGTGCAGTTCATGTGGAATCAGTAAAGAGGACGGAAAGTAGGGATCGGAAATGATAGACGATCGACCATGTTCCCCCACGAGGTCCTGGGAAGTACATTTGATTAGGGTGGGCCTTGAGATTTATAGCTAGCCTCCGCTTCCTGTGCGGTCTCAACGTCCTGTTCTGGAGAGTGGTCCGTAGGCAGCTGTTGCACACATCTGAAACCCTGGAGCTATTGGCTGCCCTGCCTGCCCTGCCAGAGTGGACTGTACCCCCTCCAACGGAGAGCTCAAGCAAGCCCCTCCCCCCTTAAGTTGCTTCTTGTCCGGTATCCTAGTAGCCACAATGATCCCAATGATACAGCAGCATCATTGGGAGATGACCAATAGAAGTAAAGGTAAATGTTTGGGGTGGGGTGAGGTCAGGGTGAGGGATAGAGAAGACACTTAAGGAGCACTAAATTGACTGAAGGAAATGAGTTGTCTCAAAGAGAAACATTCTAAAGTGTCAGGGCTAGAAGGGTCTTTGTTCTCACTTGCCGTTCACTGTCCAGATGCGGAGGAGACAGCTGTGAAGGGACATTCCTATAATTCTAGCACTGGGGAGGAAGAGGCAGCGTGATGGAAAGTCTAAGGCTAGCCTGGTATATACAGGGAGACCCTGGCAAAACAATACAATGCAACACGACAAAATGAAAACAAGAGCGACGACCAATGAATGCTTAAATAAACAAATTTGAACTCTGGAAAGAGCTAAAGTTCAGTGCGCTTTCACACCAAGCCACCAGGGCTCAGCTCTCTCTGCTGCATGGCCCGATGGTATTTCAACACGGTTTCCGACTTGAGTGCTTATTAATTAGCCCATTTCCAGTTTGCCACGCGACCAGATGTTGCAAGAAGAGCTCCCGTGGGATGGGGTTAAACCTCACCCTCGAATGCCATGCCATTGTGAAAGAGCACGCTGTCGAGAGCGTGGCAGTCGCCTAGCCGAGGGCCAAGATCTAGACACGGCCTCTCCTACTTCTCTGTTCCCTTTTGCCACCCCTACCTGGGTCATGAATGACAAGAATCTGGAGTGTGGGGGGCCATCACTTTCCATGATAGAGATAGTCATTTGTTGAGTGGTTCTTACCAGAGCATTTATCTGGCGCCTGCAGCTAAGCACAGAGGGTAGATGATCTAGGGAAGCTTCCATTCTAATGAGCAGCGTGTTGGCAGATGGGAGACACACGAGGTCATATGAAGAAACTAGCTGTGGCTATAACAGAGCGAGGTCCTGAGACCATCCCTAACACGGCACATCTGAAACTCTGGCATGTATGCTGGATGGGGATTTTTGTGTTGGGAGCCTGACAAAGCCAAGACTCCTTGATGGCATGGGTGCAGTTGGAGGTGCGAGGAGTCAACCTTTGCGGACATTGATTGCGAGGGTCCAAATGGTTTTCTTGGAGAGTTTCAGTATCTTCAGCTCCCTGGACATGCTTCTTACACAGGGGCAGAGTTTCTCAGGCTTAAAGAGACATAATTCTGGGCCATAAAAACCAATAGTTCACAGGGAAGAACTGATGCGTTGCCAGGAGCCCCTTCAAACTCTAATGGTTCTAGTTACTTCTTGGGGGTGAAGGGTCCTCATGAATTAAGGACTTTCTGACCCACATTGACTGACAAGTAATTTCCTCCTCCTGCATCCCTCTGAGAAGCAGTTCCAGGCATCATTTCCTTCCGGTGATCTAGGGCAGTGCCCTAGCACTTTCTCTTAAGGCACAGTTGCCCCTATGGAACAGAACGTGTGTGTGTGTGTGTGTGTGTGTGTGTGTGTGTGTGTGTGTTTTAGAGAGGGAGAGAGAGGTAAGGAGAGGGAGGGAGAGAGAGAGGGAGGGAGAGGGAGGGAGAGGGAGAAGGAGAGGGAGAAGGAGAGGGAGGAGAGGGTGAGGGAGAGAGGGAGAGGGAGAGAGAGGGAGAGGGAGAGGAAGAGAGGGAGAGGGAGAGAAAGAGGGAGAGAGGGAGAGGAAGAGAGGGAGAGGGAGAGGAAGAGAGGGAGAGAGGGAGAGGGGGAGAGGAAGAGAGGGAGAGGGAAAGAAGAAGAGGGAGAGAGGAAGAGGAAGAGAGGGAGAGGGAGAGGAAGAGAGGGAGAGGGAGAGAGGGAGAGAGGGAGAGGGAGAGGGTGAGAGGAAGAGAGGGAGAGGGAAAGAGGAAGAGGGAGAGAGAGAAAGGGAGAGGGAGAGAGGGAGAGAAAGAGGGAGAAGGAGAGGGAGAGAGAGAGGGAGAGGGAGAGAGGGAGAGAAAGAGGGAGAAGGAGAGGGAGAGAGAGAGGGAGAGGGAGAGGGAGAGAGGGAGAAGGAGAGGGAGAGAGAGAGAGGAAGAGAGGGAGGAGAGGGAGAGGGAGAGAGAGAGAGAGAGAGAGAGAGAGAGAGAGAGAGAGAGGGAGGGAGGGAGGGAGAGGGAGAGGGAGAGGGAGAGGGAGAGGGAGAGGGAGAGGGAGAGGGAGAGGGAGAGGGAGAGGGAGAGGGAGAGGGAGAGGGAGAGGGAGAGGGAGAGGGAGAGGGAGAGGGAGAGGGAGAGGAGAGGGGAGAGGAGAAGGAAGAGATGAACCTGGGGAGGACCAAACCTCCTTGAATGCTACTGTGGGCCCTGGGACAGAAGCAGGAAGGGAAAGACAGGCCTAGTAGAAACGATAGCTTGGAGCAATGGTTTAAGAACTGACAGCAAAAGAGAGACCAAAACCACAGCACAGTTAATTAGCATTTTCACTGGACTTTGTTTGAGTGTTTAAAAAGCCCCTAGTCTGAGGAGGGGTAGTCCCTGAGCAAAGGGTTCTGCTCTGGACAAGAAAAAGATGTGGGTGGGACAGGGCTGAGGTGCCTGGTCCCTTCCTCAAATTACTCCCCATCAGCACCCCATGATGCTGGAAAGCCCCCAGGCTGCTGTCCTTTCCTTTTGGCCACAGTTATGAAGTTCATAACGTGTGTGCACAGTTGCTCATTTCCAGACACCGAGAAGTCCGTACCAATGCACTCAGCGGAAAGGCAGAGAGCCAGGATCAGACCCAGGTCTATCTGATCCCAAGCTCACAGGAGCAAAGGTCACTCCTGCAGAACTGATTATTCTCCCTATCAACTCTATCACGTGGCTTTCTAATGAAGATGTCACCCAGCCAGCCAGACCCAGACCGTGGGCCCCAGCCCATGCACTTGAGTCCTGCTCTCTCCCTCTCTCTCTTCCTCCCCTCTCTTCTTCCCTCCTCTCGGTGTCTGTCTCCCTCCTTCCTTTCTTCCTTTTCCTCCTTCTTTGTGTGTTTGTCTGTCTGTCTCTGTGTGTTTGTCTCTCTTTCTCTGTGTGTATGTGTGTGTTCAAGTGGTTGTGTGCCTGTCTGTCTGTTTCTCTGTCTCTGTATGTGTCTGTCTGTCTGTCTCCCTCCCTCCTTCCCTCCCTCCTCTTCTCTCCCTCATTCTCTGTGTGTCTGTCTGTCTGTCTGTCTGTGTGTGTGTCTGTCTCTCTCTCTCTGTATGTGTGTGTGTCTATCTGTCTCTCCGTGTGATTCCTTTCTCAGACCTGAATTTGACTAATCCCATTTTGCTTTTTATCTTTTTCAATTGTTGTTGAGGTAAAATTTATCCAGTTTTCACATGAATTGTACTAAACTTGAGCTCTACAAATGTATATATCTATGCAACTACTACAAAGCTCAAGACTCAAAACACTTCCATCCCATCCTACTTCCCCTGTGCCTCCAAGACTGTTTTTCACCAAAAATAATCAGCATTCTACTAATTAAGTCTTCGGTGAGATGTTCTAATGTTCTAGGCCAGACTGGATACATATACATATACATATACATATACATATACATATACATATACATATACAACATAGACACAGACACACAGACATGACATAGACATAGACATAGACATAGATACATATATGTATATATGTGTGTGTACAAATATATATCACATATAATTACATATATAATGACACATGTATGTAGTTATTAATGAATATAAATATATAACTACACATGTAATATATGTTATAACAGTATACATATTTATATTATATATAATATATTGTTTATAATAAAATTACATACAAGCTAGAAGAGGCTGTTGGAGCTCTCATCGCTATGACAAATTTCCTAGATAAGATTTTAAGTGGATGAAAGACTTATCCTGGGTCGTGATTTCGGAACCTTAGTCCACAGCAATCTGGCTCCGTTGCTTCTGTACTGTGAGCCGGCAGCACACCATCGCCAGGCAGAGAGGACGAAAGCTCACCGCTCCATGGCCAGGGAGCAGAGTGGAGCCACAGGAAGGGGCCAGGGTCAGGTTATACTGTTTTAAGGATAGATACACAGCAACCCACCTCCTCCAGCCAGGCCGCACCTCATGGTTTTATCACCTCCTGGTGATCTATTTGAATTTAGAGTACATCACCTGACCAAAGCTGAGTCCCGTCAGCTTCTCAGGGTCTGTCTCTCCTCAATAGCACGGTGTGTGCTTTATCCATCTGCCAATCCAATCCAGCCAACAACCAAGATTAGTGACCACACAGGCTTTGGTAGGCATGTCCTTTCCTTGAGATTTTAATGCTTATCAAAATTCTCTATTTTACATTTCACTTTTAACCAGAATTAATGGTTTTCAATGACAGTTTGTTTTCTCCTTCATTGAAAAGCTAAGTGTGGGGGCTGGAGAGATGGCTCAGTGGTTAAGAGCAGTGACTGCTCTTCTGAAGGTCCTGAGTTCAAATCCCAACAACCACGTGGTGGCTCACAACCATCTGTAGTGAGATCTGATGCCCTCTTCTGGAGTGTCTGAAGACAGCTACAGTGTACTTGCATATAATAAATAGATAAATCTTAAAAAACAAAATTAACAAAAAGCTAAGTGTGGCAGATAGTGTTATTCAAATATGGCCATGCCGACCTCTAACTCATTCCACCAGCTGCATTTGCTAAGGGACACTTTTTAAATAATGTGACACACTGTCCTTGAAGCATAGGGAACATTTGTGGTTCTCCACCCCCCCCCACGACTCAAGTCTGGCTAGAATTTTGAGTCCCCTCAGCTTATCAACAGTGGCAGAAAAGACAGCAATCAAGGATGGCTGCTGAGGTAGAAAGGAGGTGTCTCCCAGAGAAACGGGACACACCCTTCCATGGGACACCTCAGTGACATTTACCATGACCTTTGGTTGGGCACTCTGGTTCTTGCTACTTCTCAAGTTGTTTCATCGAAACACCCCACTGAAGACAATCAGTAAATGTATTTGACAATTATTAACCTCTCGAGTGAGGTCACTTCAGGCGTGTCAGTCATCTTGTAGGGAGCCCACTGACCAGGCAAAAGACAAGAGGCCCAGCCTTCCCGGTGGGAGCAGCTATGCGAGGTGAGTCACGTTTGGGCGAGGAGGCAGTGCTCTCTGCTCAAGAGGCCGATGCTGCCTATGGATATGGGCAGGTTACTCACCCATATCCATAGGCAGCATATTAATTTTTGAATTTAAAATTACATTTAATGAACTGTGTGTGTGTGTGTGTGTGTGTGTGTGTGTGTGTGTGTGGCGTGCACCATGCTACATGTGTGGAAGTCTGATAACAGCTTGTGAGGCTGATACTCTCTACTCTGTGGGCCTCTGGGATTGAGCCTAGGTTCTTGGCTGTGGGACAAACACCTTTTCTTTATCAGCCGAGCCACCTTACCTGCCCAGATTGGAAATTTGCTTTTCTGTTTCTCCCTTCCTTCCTCCCCTTCTTTCTTCCCTCCCTCCTTTCTTCTCTCCCCGCCTCTGAAACCCTCCCTTTTTCCTTTGATTCTCTCTTCCCTCCTTTTTTTCTTTTATCCCCCCCTTTTTTACCCTCTCTCCACATTATACCACTCACACTGACCTCAAACTAACAGTCCCCCTGCCTCCATCTCCCTGCTGAGATTACTGACTTGCTCCACCAAAGTTTTTACCTTTGACTTTCTCTTTCTTCTGAAGCTCTGGGTGCCCATACAATAGTGTCCTCACCACACACCTGAAAGTATCAAAGCAAACAACACCCCGCATGTTTATAATTCACCCCGCCCCCTCCCTGGGAAGCAGCTTTGCGGGTACCTTTTCTGTTCACTTTTCCAACAGTCCTGTGACAACCCAGAGATTCATCACTCAAGATCTTGGTCTAGCTTTGTGTTTAAAGACTCTTTGAGTAGGAAATAGAAATCTTGGCACAGTGGCAGAGGAAGGCCTTTACCCCTTACCTTCTCCAACGGCGACAGCTGCCTTCATACAGTATACATACTATGGACTAGTGCTGTGTGAGAGCAAATTCCCTGGGCTGGTCGCCTGCACCGCCCCAAGACTCGACAGTACCCGATAGAAACGAACCACCGTATCAGTCGCGTGTACCTCAGTGAGAATTTAAGGGCCTGCTTCCTGTCATAGAGATTCCTGTTTACCTTTGTTGTTAACATTTTATTTTACTTTTTTATTTTATTTTATTTTACTTTATTTTATTTGTGTATGAGAGGCTCACATGCGCTCTACCTCACAGGTGAAGGTCAACGGACAGCCTGTGGCCATTGCTTCGCTTCCGTCACCAGGTAGGTTCAGATGACTGAACTGAGGTCATCAGGCTTGGCAGCAAGTGCCTTTACCCACTGAGATGCCTCATCAGCCCCCGTTTAAATTCTACCCCTCACTGTGGTATGTGACTTCTGGTAAAGACATTTCCGGTATAATTGAGCAGCTCGAAAGGGCATCTTCTGAGTAGTGACGGGGAGAGAGCAGGAGGTATTTCACGGACATTCTCGCCCACGTGCCAGAAAATGGCACAGAAACCCGGTCCTTAGCTTCATGAGGTGCTGAGGACACAGTGATAGGACTGGCTTTTCGGTATCAGGAGCCTGTTGGTATTAGGAAGCTTTCCATTGTTCCGTGAAGGACTTGAGCTTGTCTGCGGACGTTTGGTCTTTCTTCCTCTCAGCCTCGTGCTCCCAGAAATAAGACTCAGACTCAAAACAGATTTACACATACCTTGGCTATTTAGCAAGGCTCTTTCCTGACTATCCCATAACTTATTTATGGGATAGTCGTTTATTCTAATCTATATTCTGCCATGCGGCTGGTTACCTGTGCTCAGGTACCATGCGCATCTCTCAGGCCAATCAGCTGCCTGGCTCTAGTCCAGAATTCTTTCTCCTCCCAGATATCCCATCTCTTATTTCCTACTTAAGCCACACGCCATCAGATTTATTATTGACAGCTGCTACATCCATACAGACATAAGACATTCTCTCCTACATAGTCCATGCATGTAGAGATAAAAAGGTTATTTTTTTGTCATACCCTTTGGATAGTTTTAGTCCATGGTTAGTTGGCCCTACTGCTTTTAGGCCTATGGCATGTGTTGACATGGTTCTCTTCAGGATTTTCATGTGTGTGTGTGTGTGTGTGTGTGTGTGAGAGAGAGAGAGAGAGAGAGAGACAGAGAGAGAGAGAGAGAGAGAGAGAGAGAGAGAGAGAGAGAGAGGAGGGATGAGAAGAGGAATGGGTCTCCTCTTTCCTCCCATGTCTCTAATCACGAGAAGACCTCCCACCAGCTCTGCATCTTGATGATTCCACCATCTTTCAGTAGCGTCACAGGCTAGAAACTGCTCCTTCTACACATGGGTCTTTGGAGGATTCAAGTCTGATCCAAGTTCAAGGGACAGGTAGAGTGTAGTCCATGATGGCTACAATCAGGCAGGGGAGATGTTGAGAGACCTAGCAGGTGTGTTTACAGATAGAAGGGCTGCGTGTTCAGGGATGGCAGAAGGCTCAGTGGGAGTGTGGAACACGTCATGGAGAAGGTACTTCCGTTGGGATGCATCCCGGAAGCAGTAGAACTGCCATTTATAGACTATCTCTGTTCGGGCTTTCTAGAAAATGCAGTCCGAGGAATTCTTTGCTGATAGGTAGGGAAAGTGCAAGCAGTGAGTGTTGAGTACACAAGGAGACAAGAGGTGAGAGTCCTCTAGTGTCCTGGACACACCTGGTTGTCCCTCCTTCTCAGTCACCCTCAGAGATGCCTGTGAAACCTGGTCCCCTGAGAACCAGCCACAGGAGAAGGGAAATCCTGGTTTCTCTTATTTCAGGTCTTCCAGCAGCCAGAACCCATCCCAAGTGGGTGTCGACCTGCATGCATTTACTTGGAAGCATGAGCAGTAGGCTGGCAGTCTGCCCAGGTCTATGTTTATGAGGTGCCAACATAGACTCTGATGTCCATAGCACCACTGGGGAAGACCTTAGACGGCTTGGAGGAGGATCAAGGAGGTGCTAGAGTGTCTTTACACTCTATTGTCTAGTCCTCGCAGTAGCTCGTGCGAGCGGGGCTGTGTCCTTCCCACACTGTCCCCATCCGTTGCTCTTCTAGTCCTTGGGAAATCAAATGTTTCTCTCTTTGGGAACAGTGTCTTCCCGGTTGTAAATGAAGACATAAAGCGGGATGGGCAAGTGAGGGAAGAACTCTGATGGGGATGGTACTGTTTTCAGAGAGTGTTTCAATCTTCCTTGTTCTCAAGCTCTGGCTGTAGCAGGACACAAGTAAGCCCTCACCAGGCCCCAACCACTCAATTCTGACTTGTTAGCATCCCGAACTGTCAATCAATTTCTGTTCCCTGTAAAGTGCCTAGTCCCAGCTATTCTGTTCCAGGAACATAAATGGATTAAACCACTCGGTTCCTTGTGATTGCAATATGATTTGTCTTTTCCAAGACGCGTGTTGAAATTTAATCAACAGTGCCATGGGCCTGAGAAGCATGCTGTTCTACTCTGAGATAAAGGGGTACACAACCCCCTCATCCCGTCAGAGCCTGGCACTGCGCCATTGGACTTTTTAAGCCTTCAGAGTCATGAGCTTCTTTCCTTTGTAAATCCTCAGTGGCCTCTGGGAGGCACTTGGGTCAAGTGGGGACGTCAGGAAGACAGGTTGCAGCAGAGCAGGAAATCTCTGTGGTAGGTGTTAGAAACTATGTGACGATATTCTTAGTATTTGGCTTGGTGGAAGCTCATGGTTGTAGCACTCCAACACCCCACAATCATGGAATCCTAATCAGTTAGTCAGCCGTGCAAACTCTTCAGGATAGGTGTGACTACTTATACTGGGATCTTCAGCCCATACCACAGTCAATTTTATTTCATAATTGTTATCTTAGCGTTCAGATTTCCTGACATTGTACCAGTTATCTGTCAGAAACTCAGACATGTCAGCTGCAGCACATTGTATATTTGTACCATGCTCTTTAGTGGTTATTTTTATTCCCTCCTGATAAACTTGAAATGCCATGCAAAGAGTTCACCTTGGTCTCCACTGTCTCAGTGTTGGTCCCAAACTCCCCTACTATCCTCCAAATCTTTCTGAAAGTGAACCATTTTCTTGTAGTAAGGGTATACTCCCTCCTCTGTTAGAACACAGGTCTATACTCATAGGTTGAATCCTATATATAGCTTGAAGAGGTCAGGCTGATTCTCTTTGCAGCTCTATCTGGGACAGAGTTAAGAAGCAGGCTGAGCTGTGGTCTGACAGATCCCAATTTATAGTACCTGGCTTCTCATTGTACACAGTGTTGAACTAAATCAATCATGTGATATGAAACATCACCACACCCTTAGCAAGTTATAAAAGTCAGACCTTTCCTTTGTTTCTCAGATGCTGCTGGGAAGACAACCCTGAAGATAGCTCTCTGAAGAGGCTCTTCTGGTCTTCTGGTCTACCACCCCTCTCATGGCATCTTGTGCCCCTCCCTCTTTCTTAGCTTCCCTTAAATATTTTTTTAAATGTGCATGGGTGTTTTGTCTGCACATATGTCTGCATACCATGTATAGGTAGTGTGCCCTCAGGGGCCAGAAAAGGCTTCAGATCTCCTGGGACTGGACTTACAGATGGTTGTGAGTGCTACGTGCGTGCTGAGAAAGATCCAGGATCCTGTGCAAGAGCAGCCAGTGCTCTAATCTTCAGACCCATTTCTTCTGTCACGGTTTGTGGCATTCCTTATTAGCATATTTTCATTGTGCAAAATGATTGATTTCTTTGTACTTTCACACCTTAAATAAATCTAGATCTTGCACTTGAGAGAAAGCACAATACATTTCTCTTTCCCAAATCTGCCTTATTTTACTTAACGTTATGATCTCCAGTTCATCTGTCTGCAGGTTACTCACCTGTAATGCTCTTCCCCTGACCCCAACCCTGACCCCCCTGAAGCTTTCTCAGCTGAACAAATTAAATCTGTTTGTCCTTCTCCTGTGTGTGCCCGTTAAGAATAAACTCTTCCCTCACTCCCAATTTGCACATTGAAGTCCCAAACCTTAGTGTGTTTGAATGTAGGGACAGAACACCTGAGAGTTAATATTAAGCAAGATCATCAAGATAGAAATACCAGGACTTTCTTTTTCTCCCTCATTTTTTGTACATACCAGAGAGAGGGGGGAGGGAGAGAGAGGGAGAAAGGGGGAGAGGGGGAGAGAGGGAGAGAAGGAAAGAAGGAGAGAGGGAGAGAAGGAGAGAGGGAGAGGGAGATGGAGGCACAGAGAGAAGAAAGCTACATGAAGATAAAATTGGAAGGCAACCATCTATAGTCTTAGAAAGAGGTCTGGAAACCCACTATGTTCAACAAATAGTGCTGGTTCAACTGGCAGTCATCATGTAGAAAAATGCAAATTGATCCATTTTTTATCTCCTTGTACAAAGCTCAAGTTCAAGTGGATTTGTTGAACCCTGAACTTGGAGACCCACCCTCCAGAACCACAGCCAATTCAAAGGCTCTGTGGAAGCTTTCCAGGGTTAGGGTGACTGTATGATGCATGCCACCTCTTCACTTTGTTACCACACAGGCTTCTTGTCAGCCTTCTCTCTAGACTGTGAGATATATTTGTACTTTTTTTTTTTTTATCCAGACCCAACCCGAGACATTACAGTAAAGTGTTTCATGAAAATATAAAATGAACATAGTAAAGCATGTGTCCTTGCTATATGTTGGAGCAAGGGTATATGCGCAGGAGTGGTATAGCTGGATCCTTAGGTAGTACTATGTCCAATTTCCTGAGGAACCATCAGACTGATTTCCAGAGTGGTTGTACCAGCTTGCAATCCCACTGGCAATCGAGGAGCGTTCCACTTTCTCCACATCCTCACTAGTATCTGCTGTCACCTGAATTTTTTTTTTTTAATCTTAGCCATTCTGTCTGGTGTGAGGTGGAATCTCAGGGTTGTTTTGATTTGCATTTCCCTAATGACTAAGGATGCTGAACATTTCTTTACTTGCTTCTCAGCCTTCCAGTTTTCTCAGTTGAGAATTCTTTCTTTAGCTCGGTACCCCACTTTTAAATAGGGTTATTTGGTTCTCTAGAGTCTAACTTCTTAAGTTCTTTGTATATATTGAATATTAGTCCTCTATCAGATGTAGGATTGGTAAAGATCTTTTCCCAGTCTGTTGGCTGCTGTTTTGTCCTATTGACAGTGTGCTTTACCTTACAGAAGCTTTGCAATTTTATGAGGTTCCATTTGTCGATTCTGGATCTTAGCGCATAAGCCATTGGTATTCTGTTCAGGAACTTTTCCCCTGTACCCATATGTTTGAGGCTCTTCCCCACTTTCTCTTCTATTTGTTTCAGTGTATCTGGTTTTAGGTGGAGGTCCTTGATCCACTTGAACTTGAGCTTTGTACAAGGAGATAAAAAATGGATCAATTTGCATTCTTCTACATGATGACTGCCAGTTGAACCAGCACTATTTGTTGAAAATGCTGCCGCTTTTTGACTGCATGGTTTTAGCTCCTTTGTCAAAGATCAAATCACCATAGGTACGTGGGTTCATTTCTGGGTCTTCAATTCTATTCTATTGATCTACCTGCCTGTCACTGTACCAGTACCATGCAGCTTTTATCACTATTGCTCTGTAGTACAGCTTGAGGTCTGGGATACTGATTCCCCCAGAAGTTCTTTTATTGTTGAGAATAGTTTTTGCTATCCTGGGTTTTTTGTTATTCCAAATGAATTTGAGAATTGCTCTTTCTAACTCTTTGAAGAATTGAGTTTAAATTTTGATGCAGGATTGCACTGAATCTGTTGAATTAGAATATCCAAGCTACAATTCACAGACCACATGAAGCTTAAGAAGAAGGAAGACCAGAATGTGGATGCTTCAGTCCTTCATGGAAGGTAGTGGGTGGGAGGAATTTGGGAGGAAGAGAGAAGGGGGAGGGGTAAAGGGGGGTCAGGATCAGGTATGCGAGGAGCTGAGGATGATATGCAGAGGGTCTGAAATTTGAACAGAGCTGTGTAACAATGGGAAATGGGGAACTGGGGGTAGCCACCAGCAAGTCCCAGATGCCAGGGAAGCAAGAGGCTCCCAGTACCCAACAGGGACAAGATTAGCCGAACTGCTGAGGAAAGGGGAGGGAGAACCTGCAGAGACCATATTTGTAGGTTAGGTAAGGCTTCGCAGTTGGGGGATGGGGCCACCCACTTATCTCTAAATTCTTAACCCAGAAGGGCTCTTGTCTAAGGGAAATATAGGGACAAAGTCTTGAGCAGAGACTGAAGGAAAGGCCATCCAGAGACTGGCTCACCTGGGGATCCATCCCATATACAGACACTAAACCCAGACACTGTTGCAGATGCCAAGAAGTGCTTGTTGACTGGAGCCTGTTATAGCTGTCTCCTGAGAGGCTTTGCCAGAGCCAGACAAATACAGAGGCAGGTGCTCACAGCCAACCATTGGACTGAGCATGGGGTCCCCAACAGAGGAGTTAGAGAAAGGACTGAAAGAGCTGAATGGGTTTGCAACTCCATAGGAAGAACAACAATATCAACCAGCCAGAACCACCCCCCCTCCAGAGTTCACAGGGTCTAAACCACCACCCAAAGTGTACACATGGAGGGACTCATGGCTCCAGCAGCATATGTAGCAGAGGATGGCATTGACTGGCATCAATAGGAGGAGAGGCCTTGGTTCTGTGAAAGCTTAATGCCTCAGAGTAGGGGAATGCCAGGGCTGGGAGGCAGGAGTGGGTGAGTGGGAGGGGGAGCATTCTCAAAGAAGCAGGGGGAGGAGGGACAGGATGGGAGGGTTCTGGAGGGGAAACCGGGAAAGGGGATAACATTTGAAATATAAATACATAAAATATTCACTAAAAAAAAAAGAAAAAAGAAAAAAAGAAAAAAAAAGAAAATACAAAATGAACATTGATTACCAACTAACTCTTTAGTATTGACTGTCTTATGGGTGATTGCTCATAATGATACTTTAGCGAACATGTCTGCCTCTCTAGGTGGGCTGAGATAATCAATCTGGGGAGCAGCACCTCCTTTCTGTGATCTTGTCTCCAGCGTGTGACATCCATAATGCCCTGTACAGAGGAGAGGCAGGGACACACACACTGCAGCCCCACCACACAGTTCTTTGGTTCTGTGGTTTGAACAAAAGGCTGTAGACTCAAGCACCGGGCAACCCGGCTACACATCTCATTAAAAACCCATCCAACTGGGCTGGAGAGATGCTCAGCGGTCCAGAGCCCCGACTGCTCTTCCAGCGACCACAGGGCGGCTCACAGCCATCTGTAATGAGATCTGATGCCCTCTTCTGGTGTGTCTGAAGACAGCTACAGTCTTCATATAATACAGTACTTGCATATAATAAATAAACACATCTTTAAAAACACCGGATTTAACGGATTTTGAATATTTGCATTTATTTCCTGCTTATCTATGCTCTCCGCCATGTCCCTGTTAACACATCCTTTTCTAAGATTTTGGCATTTAATTTTTTTGAGAGTATAATATAATTATAACATTTCTCCCTTTCTTCTTCTTCATCCAAACTCTCTCATATGCCCCTCTCCTCCTTCAAATTTATGGTCTCTTTTTTTCAGTAATTGTTATTTATGTGTTTGAGTTTGAATATATATATATATATATTATACATATACATATACATACATATACATGTATATGTATATATATCTATCTATATCTATATCTATATCTATATCTATATCTATATCTATATCTATATCTAATCTATCTATATATCTCATGCTCAGTCTGTATAACGTTACTTGTATGAGTGTTTTCCAGGCTGATTGTTGGACACTCTTTGGCACTGGACAATCAATTGATGACTCTTCCCTGGGGAAGACCACCTCTCTCACTCCCAGATTTCTTTACTTGCCTATAGTTCTTTGTGTAGTCCTGAGGCCTTGTGGCCTTTCCCATCTGCTTGGCATGTTTCTTGGTGTCGCTGGTTTTTAGCTTATGTTCGGTAGTCATACTATTAAAAGCATGTGGTGTGGTGTGTGTGTGTGTGTGTGTGTGTGTGTGTATAGCTTCTGACCTCCCTAGGAAACACATTCTCACAGAAACCTCCCTGATTCTTTGGCTCTTCCAATCTTCCATCCTCCTCTTCCCTAGTGTTTCTTGAGCTCAAGGCGGGGAAGCATTTTGTGGATGTAACCATTGGGACGTTTCTGTATACACGTGTGGACACAGACAGGGCAAGGCTCAAGAGTGGCTGTCCACACGTCAGAGGACAGGTGGTAGAAATGGGTTCTTTTCTTTCACCATGTGGGTGCCAGGGATCAAACTCAGGGCATCAGGCTTGGCAGCAAGTGCCTTTCACTGGCTTTGGCTGCTCCCCATCCCCTCTCAGGCCATTCTCAAAAAGAAAATGCTTCCAGGTCATCTGCAGGCTGATTCTCCAACACCCATGGCTAAAATATCGGGTGTCTTCAGCAATAGAATCTTAGCATCTGAGTTCTGGTGGACAACCAGAAACAATGCCAGCGGCCTGTGTTATTTGGGGAGTACTTCTGATTGAAGATTCCACGCATGGATCTCACTTCACGACTAAACTCTAAGGGCAGGGAACACTGACAGGGAAACTAATTTTGCTCACCAGAGCATAGCTTGTGTGAGGCCCAAGGCTTGCATACAACACAGACTCGCCGGTTGACCGAGTGAGCAGGTCTTTTATGCAGCAGCTAAGTGAGCAGATGGCATCCCTTTCTGTACAGCAACGCAAATGGCCCCGAAAGGTTGTTGGAAAGGCACGTCTGACACCAGAACCTACTCCATTTGTTTTAATTACAATATTAAGGAGTGAAAATAAATCTTGCCCTTGAAATGCAATAAAGTCATCCTTGAAAAAAAAAATCTGGCCTTTTTTTTTCACTTGCTTTTTTTTTTTTTTAAATAATTTTCAGATAGACTATAAATCATGGTACTCAAAGCAGGTTCTCCTCTTGGTTCCATCACGGATTTGTTACTGGTCATGGGCAAGTCTCTAACCTCTGGTGCCAGCGTGTACCTCACATGAACGGTTCTTCTGAGTCCCTGGGTTGGTGGCATGAGAGCCCTTTGAAGTCAAGATCTTATTTATGAGTCGTTGTTTTCAGTCTTATTAATAATAAGGACAGGCTGAGTGCCAGAGACGCTTGAGTGCGCTTGCGTGGCTGCAGGATTGAGGCCACGGAGCAAAATGCGAAGGAATGAGACTGAGTGAGGAATATTTAAGGGAGAGGGTTGGCGGAGTTAGACAGGCGAGCACAAAAGATGCAGGTTACCATGTACAGCATGGGAGGCCATTGGGTTTGGAGCCAGGGAAGGCTACCTGGGTAAATCTCTATGGTGATCAGATTTTTTTGTTTGAAGCTGTGTGATACACAAAGGGAAAGAAAGGAAACGGGGGAAAAAATAAGGGAAATGGGAAGGAAAAAATTCTCCATGGATTCTGATGCTGTCACAAATCAATGATGCTATTGTCCTCCAGGTGACCTTGGCTAGTCAGAGCTGTAGCTCCATAGACTGCTCTTGGAAGCTTCAATCTGCTAAGCAGCCCTTGGGAGCATCAGTTGTTGGACTTTTCCCATTGGGCAGTTCTGCTGCCCAGCCTGGCTCAGCCCCTAGGATTGAAGCCCCTGGCCCTGGAGATGGATCAGAGCCTGGGATGGGTGAAGGAGAATGTGTGTGTCCTTACAGCCTTCAGGGCAGGAATATAAGAACGGAGTGGGCACTACGTTGAGAGCAGTAACGATCACGGCTGTTGCTATGTGGAGATGCCTCTCCTATCCCTGGCATCAAGCTCTACCGTGGAAGCTGGCTTTCAGTCCAGAATCCTTTTATTTGCAGAAACCCTTGAACCAGCCAGCCAAACGATAAAAGCCAAAATATTTTCTGGTCAAGCAATGCACATGGTATTGCTGCACTCGAGCTGTCTCTCTGCGGGCTCCTCAGATGCCCTGTTTTGATGGTTCTTATGTTCTTCACCACCTGTGGCTGTTGGAGGTCATTTCAGCTAGAAGGGAAGGGTCTTTGAAAAACACCTAACCCCTCTTCTATACCCCCAGAAGACTGCGGGGATAAAACACACATCAGGAAAAGGTGGTAAGTGTATGAGCATAGAGAGCGCAGGGAGTTGATGTTGGTTTCTTGTGGGCTGCTCAGAGCCCTCTCTCCTCCCTCCTCAATGCCCAGAGTGGTTTGAGAAGATCCCGTGGGTTTTCCTGGTCTCATTCCCAGGTACTAAGGAGAAGCTGGGGGTTCAGCGGCTGCAGGATATGAAAAGGATTTCTCCTCGCACCCTTCACAGTCCTTGCCTCTGCAACAGTAGGTGCAGCCCCAGCCAATGGGAGCAGGTGCACTGCTCAAAACCTTGTCAGGTATTCTCATCGCTTGCACAGCTGGAAACAGTTGGCCAGCCGAGGCCGTGGCAAAGAGGGGTTCGGCAAGAGGAGGGGGCAGGAACTGCTGGCTCCAAATTGAGGCTGGCTTGAGACTCACACAGTCTTACTACAAGATATTAAATAGACAGAGGGACTTGGTGAGTCAGGGAAGTCCCCACTGCCTCAAATATGTCTCAGCACTCTTAAAATAGTCTCACCAGACAGTTTTCTAGAAGTTTCTATGGCACTACTTCTTTTCCAAGACAGATTGTGGATGGCGTTTTAGATTCTTATGAAAAAGAGAAAGACATTGTTGTTAGCCTCTGAGTCCCAATCCCTCTGTGGTCTGCAGCTCCTATGCCTGGAATTCACTACATAATTGGGGGGGGCAGCAGTGCAATATACTAATTGGCCTGATGTGTTATTGCTGCCTCTGAACTCCGAGAGTGATGTCTTTTTGTTTAAGGGTGATAACTGCTGTCTGTGGCGCCTGGCACCCAGAGAGGTGTTTGCTGTGAAATAAAGACACAATAAGGGAGAAAGACACGTGCTTGACTCACCACATGGCTGTCCTGGAAGGACTTCTTGCAACATTGGTCAAGCTCTTAGTGTATGTCAGTCACTGGTGTGCCTGTCAAGCCTGGCTGCATATTGGAATCACCTAGGAATTCCTGAAAAGCCCAGCATTGGATTCTACCTGATGTCAGCTGTATTGGAATCTAGTGGGTCATAGGAGGTGACATCACTCTTCTCTGGGGATGAATTTAGGGTCTTGAACTTGCTAGGGAATTGCTCTACTTCTGTGATACACCCTCCTCCCATCTCTCCTCTTCCTCCTCCTCCTTCTTTTCTTTCCCATCTTTTCCTTTGCTCCCGACATCCTCCTCCTTCTCCTCCTCTCCTTCATCTCCCCTTCACTTCCTTCTCTTCTTCTCTACCTCATTCTTTTCCCCTCCACTTTTCTTTTTCTTCCCTCTCCTTACTTCCTCTTCTCCTTTCCTCCTCCTCTTCCGCTCTCTTCTTCCTTATTTCCGTCTCCTCTTCCTTTTCTTCCTCCATTATTCCCTAACCATATCCTCCTTCTCTTTCTTTTTTTCTTCCTTTGTATTTTGAGGCGGGTTTCACTCAATACTGAAGAATAATCTTGAACTTCTGACTCTCCGTCACAACCACGCCTTTCAGTAGAGCTAAGTTTATAGAGTCACAGTCCAGCCCAGTGGACTTGCTCTTGGGGGTTGCTGTGCATTGGAATCCTCTAGGCAGCTTAAGTGCCTCAGCGTCCTGACCCGGTAAGGGGAGGGGCCAGTGGACTATGTGAGCTCCCCAGGGTATACCACTTACATCACAGTCGTGAACTTGAATGATTGTGTGCAAGTCAGGAATTGTGCTCATTTCACAGTCAAGAAGAAAGGTATTAAGAACAGCTAAACAGGTCGCCTAAGGTTACAAGGTAGGTCACTGTCAGAAACAAGAGTCAAAGCCAAGCCCCTCAGGGTTGGCCATGAAAACAGCATGAAGACTTGTAAAAGTATACCTTTTGGAAATGGGAAAGCTGAACCTGACCAGCCCCTGGGTAAGGAAAATAAATCTGGCAAGTAGAACTGACATTCCTGATCTTGAGGCTCTAAGGGACAGAGCTGGGACTTGAGATCTGGAAAATTTCCCTCAGACTGTCAGGGTAAGCATCAGCAAGCCAATCACTAACCACCAGGGAAGGCATCTGGACTCCTTGTTGTGGGGCTGTTAAGTGGTGACTTGAAAAAAAAAAAGCTGGCCACTGTGAGGGAGGGAAGGTCCCTACAGGTTCATTCTGTTCCTCTATTGCTCATGTAGAGCCTTGACCACTAGAGGGAGATGTCCGACAAGAGAAAGAAAATCCACCATTTCTAGGATTGGAGACTGTAATTCTTCTGTAGCTGGGCATTTAAAGCCAAAGCTGGAGGTGTGTGTGTGTGTGTGTGTGTGTGTGTGTGTGTGTGTGTGTGTGTTAATTCACCAAATGATTTAAGTGTTCGCTGCCTTCTTCCCTGGCCCACAGGCTGCTGGGTAACATTCTCAAGATACACTGACCTATGGAGCCACCCTGGACCCTTCTAGATGTAAAGTCCACTGGTCAAGGGAAGGGAAAAGGAAGTCTGGGTTGGTCTGAAATTCGGATGTTTACAGATAATAGGAGGTTTTCAAAAAAAAAAAAAGGACATTTTGTAGCTTCCCAGACATCCACAGCATTGATGGGAGTTAATGTTTCGAGGAATGGCAAGATAACGAAGTTGCATGCTGAATTAATTTTCCATAAATAAAACGGGACATTTTTATGGTTTGCTTTTCCTGACCCATCATGGGGGGGTGCGTCCTTTCAGCGACTGAGCGAGCTCCCCCTTCCCCCCACTCTATCCCTTTGGGTGAGACTGGCCAGAGGTTTGAACCTGGACTGTTTGCTTTGGTAATGCAGCCCTGGGTGAGTCACCTGACTCCTCAGCTGCTGACTGGAAAAGAGAAGCCAAGGATGCTATTGCATGTTTGTTACGGGCATCCTAGGGAGGATATGCCCGAGGGTCTTAGGTACCCGTAGAAGAGCCCTCAGTGTATATTGGCTATTTTCCATACGTTAGTCCCTTTTGTTGGAGGCCATGGTCGGTCAAGACTGGATGGATCCTCCTTGGAACACCGTCTGAGCCTTCATCCGTCCCTTTGTTTCTCTTCTGACCAGAGATGCTGGAGAGCAGCTGTGCAAAGCCTGTGAGGGTTGTATCTCCTTGGGGCCATCGCCAACCCCAAGATTTGTATTTTAGAAGCTCATTGAACTGGAGAGGAATGAGCTTCAAGTGCCAGCCTCTGGAGACACAAAACTATTAGAGCTAATGGTGGTGCCAATTAGCATAACTACTGCACACACAGAGTGAGCTGGGCATGGTGCTAAGGAGTTTGTGTGCATTTTCTTACCATGAACCCCATGAGATGCTTTATGATGTCACTTTTCATGTGGGGACAGTTGAGAGTCAGAGAATGTCAACATCTCTGCCTAGGACACACAGTTCTAGAGTGACAAACCTGAAGCCAAAGGCAGCTGTGACTATGATGTTTGCTGTGGAGAAGGGGCCAGTAATCAAACCTGTGATAAAATGATAACTTGCTCTTAAGGTAGCTTCTGTGGAACAGCTTTGTGTCCATTCAGGAGACTACAAGGAAGAGGAAGCCACGTGTGACAGAGACCTGGGAACACCTGGACCTGCGGTGTCGTGTGGGAAGATCTCTGAGGTCTGCTTAGGGTCCAGGAGGGAGAGATAAGGAAGGGGAAGGCCTGGGAGGAAACACCTGCAGCAAAGACAAGGAGGGAACCATGGTGTCTGACCCAGTGACATCAAAAGACAGAGGAGTGACATGCAAGAATTGCACTTGGAGGAAGGGAAACTGAAACCCTGAAACACAGCAGCCTTAGCTAAGGGCAGTGGCTTAGGGGCAGGTTTAGGATGGAGGTCACCTAAGAGTCTCATGTTCATCACCAATAAAGAAAAATGCCAATAGCTCCTGGGAGGATCTAGGCCAGCCAGCCACTCAGCCGCAGCCAGGGATCAGATGATGGGGATGTGGGGACTGTGGTAGCAGAACCAGTTCCCTTTCCTTTCCTTTTCCTTTCTACCTTTTCCCCCCTCTCCTTTGTTTTCTATTGAAGAAGTGCTACACTCTAGCCCACGCTAGCCAAGGCTGGCCTTAGATGTACAGCAGTCATCCTGTTTCAGCCTTGTGATTGTGGGCTCCATCTACCCACAGTCTAATCCACAGACAGCTGGAATAATTCCCAAGGCTTAAGATGTTGACAAAAGACTGTGTCTGTGTACCATGCCCGGATTTCTCTCCCCTCCTCCTAGGGATCAGGTTACTCACTTGTTTTTTTATTTTTTATTTTTTTAAATATTTCATAATCTCTCTCACCAAACTATAACAAAGTCCGAGTTCAGAATCCAGCAAGTGAAGGATGAGAGGGGGTCCTCCCCCAGCCTGCTCTGCTCCGTGGTCAGTTCTCCTTTCTTCTCTGAGTCTGTACTTGTCGTCCTGACTCTCTCCCCAGCCCCTTAAGGGACCTGGTCATAGACAAGGCTTCAGAAACCTGAAAGAGTTTCATGGGCTGGTGCCTGGTAGAGCCAGCCAGGAGAACCTACCCCAATCTGCCTGCTGCCTGTCTCTTCTTCTGCTAGGTGAGTCTCTAGGATTCCACTTCTTCTCCCTACCTGCCCCATACCAGCAGTCGCTGATGGATAGTGACTGTTCCTAGCTCTACCACAGCCAAGCTCTAGGTCTCTGGCTCTTGACGCCCAAGAGCATCCTCCTACACTTTTAGAACCAATGGAGCCATGGCTAGCTCTATGTGTGTGAGCAAAGCTGTCATGGCCTTGAAGAGTTACGTGTAGAGTTTGGAGTAATATTCATAAGTAGACCAGGTGCTAAGGTTGGGTCTATTGTAGAATGGAAATCATCTGTACACAAAGGTAAGGAATAAGAGGCAACAGAGAACATCCCTTAGATGGGTTTAAATGTAATAAGCAAGTTAGTGATAAGAATAGGGACTGGCCTTTTTTTTCCCTCTGAGAGAAGAGGATGAGCACATTAATTAATTAGTTAATTAATTAATGATCTATTTAGTCAGCATTTGCACACTGAGCATCTATTCTGGTGGAGGACACCAGAGACAGCATAGGATGAAATGAATAGAATCTTTCCCTTCATTGGGTCCTTCACCCTACTGTGATATGGGGTGTGGAAAGGACCTGGCGAATGAGCAAACAAATCTAACACAATTCCTAGATAATGAGGAAAGCAACCAGGCAACAGGCAGAAGGGCTGGCAGAGGGAATCTGTCTGCACATGGACCATGCTTCTAGGTCTAGATGATATTAACATCAAGTGGTTTTTCTTATAAGTAGATGGGTCTTTATTCACAGAATCAGGCTTGCTTCATACAGAAGAAATGTTGTCCAGGTCAGTACCTCATAGGGGAAGGTCAGAGCCAGAATGTTGAGAGTGAGTTTCTTCAACGTTCCACACGAGGAACCTGTGTCCATCCTTCTAAAGCCGAGGTGGGCACATATGTACCAGAGGCCAAGATTATATTGATTATATGTTCTAGCACTTCAGTCTACCTGCAGAAAGCAAGGGTCACACACCATCTCTTGTGGAGGCATGGGCTTGACTCTTGCAGCAATACCAGGATTTCTAGGATTCAGTTTCCCAGTGTGGCTATTCCTTACCATGGGATTATATGTCAAATATGGTCTTGGGCTTGAACTAAATCTGTATTAGTAATTTACTTATGCCTTATAGATATCCCTTTCTTCAAAAATAACCTCTTGGTTGACTGAACAGTTTTTTTTTAATCAGAGAATACTTTTGCTTTGGAAACTGAGATTCCCCTAAACAAGACTGCCTTTTTGTATTCCTATGAGATACTTGGTGACTTCAGATGGCCTGGGGGATGTAGCCCAAATGGTAGAGCACTTGCCTAGAACTAATGAAGCTGTGGGTTCCACCCCCCAGCACTTCATAAAGTAAGTGTGGTGGTACATGCTTGTAATCTCAGCACGTTGGAGGCAGAGGAAGTTCAAAATCATCCTTGGCTGTGTAGAGAGTTCCAGACCTACACAAGAGAGTATGTGGTCATACTGTCTCGAACATACAGGATTTCATCTGATCTTGGAAACTCAAGCAGTGTTGAGACTGGTTACCGATTAAATGGGAGAAACCAGATCAGCTTGGGTTACAGAAGACCCTGTCTCAAAAAAACCAAAGCAAAACCAAACCAAACCAAAACTAAACAAAGCTCTAAACCAACCACCAGCCCCACCAAAGCCACCCCCGCCTGACTGGAAATTATTTGAGGATTTTTGCTTACCCATTTTCCTTCCATCACATAGAAGGATTTATTGGAAACCTTATAGCTAGGAGTCACTGTTCAGGGCACATGTTTAGATAGGACAGACACAGTTGACATTCTCCACTGACAGACACACTTGAGTCAACAAGTAGTCGAAACACGAGGCTACGAGAGAGGAAATAGCTGGAGATGCTGTATGAGTTCTTTTTTCTTTTGCAATGATAAAGTGCTGTGACGGAGGCAGCTCATAGAAGAATTAACTCAGTTTGGCTTACAGTTTTAGAGGGAAAGGAGTCCATTATTGGGTGGAGGCAATGCAGAAGGCAGGCATGGACAGCAGCAGACGCTGGAAGCTGCGGGCTCATGTCTTCAAACGTAAGCACATAGCTGAGAGCAAGCTGAAGTGGTGCGAGGTGTTAAGTCTCAAGACTCACCTACAGTGACACACTTCCTTCAGCAAGGGTGCATGCCATCTAGACCTTCCCCAATCATGCCACCATCTGGGAACAAAATTCTCAAATATGTGGGTCTATGGGGGGGGGCATTCTCATTCAAACCACCATGGGTGCTAAAAGACAAAGGTCTGGGATGGCTTCCTGAAGGAAGCAACTGCCTGGATGAAGAGTTTGGGAGAATATTATTAAGTCCTTAGGGAAGAGTTGAGATAAACCTGGTTCTCCGAATAAGGGAGTTTGTATACGAGGGCTCACATCCGCGGGGTGGAGGTGAGGGTGCATTATTATTAGTATGCTCAACCTATGTGTTTACTCATGACTCTAAAAGCTCAAAGTTCAAGATAATGATGTGAGTAGTTTCTTTTGAGATCTTTCTTTCTTTTTGCTTACAGGTGTCTGTCTTCTCTTCTTCTGTATGTGACTATGCCCCAATCTCTCTCTCTCTTTTTTTTTAATTTTATAAGAGTACCAGTTTTCTTGGACGATAACCCATCTAAATGGCCTTACTTTGACCTAGTTGTCTCTTTAAATCGTCTGTTTCTCAATACAGCTATGTTCTGAGGTGCCGGAGGTTGGGGCACAAGAGAGAGCTGGAGGGATGCAACTCAGCCTGTGGTGGCTAAGGCAGTGGTGAGGGAGCCCTCATCTGGGGTCCCATGAGAACAGCAGGGCTCCTGGTCCCTTCCACTGAGTCCCTAGGGCAGCAAGTAAAATCTGGAGGTGGCCTGAGAGGTGGATTTAGAGGCTGTTGGGCTGAGGCAATTATTAAGGTTGAAGCACAGGGTGCTCTGATACATCATCTACTGGGGCAGGGCAGAAGAGGACCCTAGTGAGTCTGTGGGTGCTTGGTGGAAAATTTCATGGAGATTCCTGATCTGATGTAGGAAGGTGAGTCCATGGTAGGCCTCTATGCCGGTTTGATGGGCCTGTGGGGCAATAGAGCCAGGTCGCCCCTGTTGGAAGCAATCTGAGTTAGGGATACGAATGGAAACTTATCTGCTTCTGTGATTTGGGGAGTCTTGGGTCTAATGAGAAAGGAGACTAGCCATGAGGTTGCTTCTTCGCTTAGGGAAATTACAGTGCTTCATACTGACACACTGGAGATACGTGTGTACCAAATGACTAACACCTCCGCTCTGATGGAAGGAAGCTCAGTCAATTATCTAGTCGATGGTCTCCCGTCTGAGGAGCCTCCTCTGGGGTCTGGAAATGGTAACGAACTTTGGGTACCTTGGGTGTTTATTCCCTTCCCAAGATCTGAGGGCGTTTAATCAGTCCCCGGTGCCCGATGACTCACTGGATGTCCTTCTAGCTGAGTCACCTGAGGCCCCCTTCAGGGAAGGATAGCAGAGCTCTTGGAGGGAGAGCCACCACATGCCTGTTTATGTGAGGAAGCGAGATTATGTGAGGAAGGTGTGATTTTCCCCGCCAGGGAGAGCCCCCCAGTGTTCTGTCGCTGTGTCCTGACACAGGCGTGTATCATGATATCAATGGCCAGAGAGCGCTAACTGGGCTTGCGGGTGTATGATTTGTACGTTTGGTTGTGGTTACAGATTTGTCTTTGAAAATGTCTTTGTTGTGCTGCTTTCATAAAGACAGCAGCTGACATTTATAGAATCCTCACTAGCTTCCAGACAATGCACAAAGCACCTTACGTGTGTGAGTTGTCTTGATTCATCTCTTCAGGCAGGCACCTGGGTTTCCCCAGAAATATCAAAGCACAGAGAAATAAAGCTTTGCCCAAGGCTGGACAGTTTCTAAGCTGCAAGGCTGAGGCGAAGCATGACGGGCAGATGTCAGGACTCCCATAATTCACCACCATGCTTTGCAGCTGCCTATGTGGTCGCCATCAAGTGTGCTGGCTCATGGAGGTGGCTTCCCGGTCAAACACTCTTGTGGGGCTCATTCTAGATTCTCCAGTGACAAGAGGAAAGGACCTGCATATTCATGTCTTTTCTCTGTTCTCTAGGATGGGATTGCGATGCCTTCTAGATCAGAATTCTGCGGTGAGTTTGGTGACGATGAGGTATAACGATCGTAACTCACTTAGACCATTCTTGGAATGCTGAGAATGCGTGCTGTTGGTGGTCTCTCCCAAAAACGGGTGCATCAGTGTCTGTCCCACCCCACACTGTCCCTTTTGTACTGTGCAGTGGTGACACTCCTTCAATAAGTACTCAATTTAGAGTCCCAACTCCTGAACCGAAGAGCATCTTTGCAACTGCCTTAGCCAACAGAATGTGAGAGAGGGGACATGATATGACCTCTGAGTGTCAGTGATTGAGAATCTGGGGACACGTCCTCAGGGAGTCAGGAGATGGGGATGTGAGAGTCTGTTTGCTTCATAGCTGTTGTGCTAGAGCTCGTGAGGAGACTCCGCAAAGGGTGACATCCAAAGACAGCCAGCTCTTCTTGCCCTGGGCCTTCCCATCTTCCCTTCCTAGGCAGCAATTGGAGACTAAAGCTTCCCATCTTATCTGCCAGCCTCAGACCTCGCCCTCGCCTCTGCTTCCAATCATCTCACATGATTCTGAACAGAGCAAAGATAAACATGTCCTACCAAGATTTCAGGTCTGTGAGCACATAGATCTTTCTGGGTTAAGTCTTTACATCTTTGGGTGATTTTTTAAATTAGTTCCTTGATCACATTTACCTTTCCCCACTCATCCCAGATCTACACTTCCTTTCCCCCACTTGCTTGGTTTTGTCCTTTTTTATTTTATTTTTAACATATCAAATCCAATTTGCACTACTCTTATGCTTTTGGAAGGGTGGCCATCCACTGGGATGACTGACCTCTAAGGCTATATATAACCTTAAAGAAAACCGATGCTCCCTCTCCTAGTAGGAATCCATTACCCAGAGCTCCTCAGTTAGGGGTCAGGTTTCATACACATTTCCTATCTTCATGATGGAATTTTAAGCTTGCATAGGTCTGTGCATACTGTCACAACAGCTGTGTTGTGCATACGTGTGACCGCCCTATTGTGTTGAGTGATTTTTAATGCAGCACCAAGGCATGGTAAGAAAAAGGGATTCAGGTACACACAGTACTAAGTAGGGAAATCAACAAAAGTATACTCTCCATATATTAATAGCCTTTTCTTCGACCTGTTGGCAGTGTGGTCCTTTGCAAGGATCTTAATTCCTCAGGTGTCTCATCTGTATGATATGGATTAACTATGGTTATGGCTTCAGAAGGTTATGGCGACAATAAAATAGAACAGTTCATTACTACTGTGTGGCAAGGCCTTAACGTTTGCCTAAGTTGGAGTTTCAATTCAAACAATCTGACTCCAGACTACAACCCATTAAACTACAGTCCATGATATTCTCACCAATTCCTGAAAACTATCCAGACAGGAACACACCTGGGTGTATCCCAGGGCTCATGGTAGGACATGATTTCTGATCCTCCCCAGCCCCCTGTCTTTTCTAGGTTCCTTGGTGGGTGGTGCTCTGTGCTGCAGGCTGTATCATCACTTCACTTTTATGAGCCCAGCTCAAGATTATGTTGGCTTTTTTGGCAGTCACCTCATGGTGTTGACTCATCCTGGCTTGGCAGTGAAAACTCTGGAGTGTTTTTTACCACATGTGCTAGCATCCAGCTGCATCCCTTCCCAGCTAGGATTGGCACAGGGGGAGACTTCAGAAGCCAATCTGCAGAGCTGTCTGCCTTGTTCCTTTAGGTTCACTGTTATACCTGCCTGGTAAAGAGCCAAGATGATCTGCTTGGTCCTCAGAGACATCCTGGATCCTTGTAATATGTCTTTCCTTTCCCCCTTAGGTTAGTTTGAATGCTTGGCTGGTATTGATCACAATAAAAGAGTACAGAAAGACAAACCTCTGGTCTGCATGTCTAGGAGGAAAGATGGGGTAAGGGTGTCAGGGGACAAGACTGAGAAGGCCATTGTGATAGTTTTCATATGCTTGGCCCAGGGAGTGGCACTGTTGGGAGGTGAGGCCTTGTTGGAGTAGGTGTGTCACTGTGGATCTGGGCTTTAATACCTTTGTCCTAGCTGCCTGGAAGCCAGGCTTCTGCTAGCAGCCTTCAGATGAAGATATAGAACTCTCAGCTTCTTCTGTACCATGCCTTCCTGGAAGCTACCATGTTACAACCTTGATGATAATGGACTGAACCTTTGAACCTGTAAGCCAGCCTCAATCAAATGTTGTCCTTTAAAAGACTTGCTTTGGTCATGGTGTCTGTTCACAGCAGTACAACCCTAACTAAGACAGCCATCATGGGGGACTAATGCCATGTGCTCACACTTTCCTAGCTTGTGGCAGTGCCATCATTGGTCATGAACCTTCTGCTGAGTTTGTATGCAGCCTTGTGATGATCAGTTTTGATTGTCAACTTTATGCAACTTAGAATCATCTGGGAAGAGAGTCCCAACGAGACGTTGTCTAGATCAGATTGACCTGCGATCGTGTGTGTGTGTGTGTGTGTGTGTGTGTGTGTGTGTGTGAACTGATTGCTTTAATCAATGTGGGAAGATCTAGCCTGGAAGTGGAAGTGGGTGGCACCACTTTTTTTCTTAGTTTTTGGCCCAGACTATATAGGCGTAGAGGAAATGAGTTGAGTCACAGGCATTTATATCTCTTTACTTAGGCTGTGAATGTGATGTGGCTAGTTGCTTCAGCTTCTTACCTTAACTTCCTTGCAACAATGAACTATAACCTGAAATTATAAGTGAAAGAAGCCCTGCCTCCCACAAGTTGCTTTTGGTCAGGGTACTTTATCACAGCCACAGAGATAAAACCAGTGCATGCCTGGACTTGATCAGTAGACACCTGACTAGGACAGAGGACAGAGCTGCAGACAGGGCCCATGTTCTTAGAAGACTCGTGTTTCCTGCAGAGGTGGTTCAGGTGGCTTCTAGTGTCCCCAGGTCGACTGTCACGCAACCCACATTTTTTCAATTTGCCCACAGGGATCAAATCATTTCTTCCTTGTCTAATTTCTTGCTGAGCTGCAAATTCTCCAAGTGATTGCTTTACTTGGTCCTACTTGCCTGCCAGTACTATATACCGCGTGCTTGCTCAGGTAGTCACTGGGTAGTCAGTGCGCCTATAGACCTCTGGGTGACTAAGTACAGTCCTGGGGCCTAACAGCGTCTCTTCTGCAGTCACTGGTTGAGATCCTGACTCTCATGGAGAGGTCACCAGGGGCTCTGTTTAGCCACTGTGAGATGCACAGTCAAATGGACACTGGTATAGCTACAGTTCTCTCAGAACAGTATCAAAGGACTGTGACGATGCTATCAAAGGCTGAGCCGCCTCTGCATGTTCTGCTACCTTGTCCTTGAGTCCTTCAATTATGTCTTATTGATCTGCATCGTTCTCCTATTACTCCCCAGCCTGAGGCTCCTGTTCTATTCTGAGAACGGGGAAGCTGTACCCTTAAAGATCCTTATTTATCTACGCCTAAATATTCAAAGCTCAAAGTGAATCAGCCGCTGCTTCCTTTTCCTTCCTCCTTCTTTCTTGCCATGTCTTCCTTCGGAGAAGGCCTATAAGCAGCCAAGTTGAACAGAGATGGGGAGTGGTTCTCAGGAGGAATAAATGCTAAAATTCAAAAGCACATTGTTGAATACCTTAAAGAATTAGCACCTCAGACAATTGACAGAAAGTTGCCCAAGAAAGCCAATCAGAAGAATTTTTTTTCTGAGCAGTGTGGAGGGGCAGTCCAAGAGGTAAACAGAGCAAGAACCAGAATGGAGACACATCAGAACCCTGGAGGAAAGGGGCTTTGTGTCAGGTAGCTTTCTATTTCTTATAATAGCTTGAAAGAGGGAAGAGATATTTTGACTCATGGTTTCAGTGTTTTTGGACCACAGCTGCCTAGCTCCTTTGTTTCTGGGTCTGAGATAAAGAAAAACGTTTTGTCAGGGGGAGTGAAGTAAGTCATAGCTTCTTATTTGTAGTGGCCAGGAAGATAAAGCTAGAGGCTCGGTGGCTAAGAACATGTACTGCACTTGAAGAGGACCCATGTCAGGTTCCTAGCATGCATGCTGGGCGACTCATAGGTGCCATTAATCCCCCGTGCTCCAGGGAGATTTGATGCCCTCTTCTGGACCCTGTGGGCACTGCACTTGCATGCATACACAGAATTCAAAAATAAAAATATAATATTTCTAAATTGGGGAGAGAGGGGGAAAATGTTGTAAACAAAATACACCATCCAGGGCATGTTCCCTGTGACCTATGCCTCTAGGCTATTAAGTTATAAATCAATAATGGCTTAATTCACTGATAAGGTCTGGACACTCACCATCCAAACAACTTCCATTCAACTCCCAAAGGTCCCATCCTAAACAATTGTGGACTGAGGAAGCCTTCAACGTGTGGACTTTGGTGGGGACATTTGAGATCCAAATTACACAGGCTCTCACTGCTTTTTACCCTCTTCGGGGCTGAGGTAGCTCAGCAGTGCCTACTTTTTAGAGTCTATCCTATTGTCTTTTTTTGTTTGTTTTTTGTTTTTTTAAAGACAGGGTTTCTCTGTGTAGCTCTGGCTGTCCTGGAACTCACTTTGTAGACCAGGCTGGCCTTGAACTCTGAAATCCACCTGCCTCTGCCTCCCAAGTGCTGGGATTAAAGGTGTGTGCCACCACCACCCGGCCTATCCTATTGTCTTTAGATTGAATTTCCTTCCCTTCCCTTGCCTTCCCTTCCTTCATTGCTTCCTTCCTTCTTTCCTTCCTTCCTTCTTCCCTCCTTCCCTCCCTCTTTCCTTTTCTTCCCTCCCTCTATCCTTCCCTCCCTTTCTACCTCCCTTTCTCTCTCCCTCGATCCATCCCGCTCTTCCTGCTTACTTTCCTTTCTCCCTTCCTGTCTCCTCTCCTTTTTCTGGTCACATCTTCCTCTTGTCTCCCCCATCTCCCCCCCCCACCCATTCTCTCTCTTATTGAGACAAGGTCTCATGTAGCCCAGACTAGCTGCAAACTTGCTATGTAGCTAAGGATGGCCTTAAACTTCTACTCAGTCCTCCTGCCTCTACCTCCCGAGTGCCTCACCTCACATCTGATTATTAAAATGCTGGGGACGACACTCAGGCCTTGTGCATACTAGACACTAACTCTACAAGTGAGCTCCATCCCAGCCCTCTGGCTTTTAATGCTTTGTCAGATATATGGATGGCATCTACTCATTCAGCCCTACCCGCAATCTAAATGTACCAACTAGAAATACTGCCATCTAAAAACATACAAATAAGAGGGTAGAGCAGATATTCAATGAGCCACAGTATATCTGCCTGCAGCGACTATGGAGACACCCTCATACTCTGGCCTCTGCTTTTTCTCATAAGCTGAAAGCCAAGAACTAATCTTGAACGTTACTCTCCAATAGGAAAGAAACTCAGTGGGCTGGTATAGGCCAAGTGTCTTCCTACCTGTGCTTCACCAGCTCTTACTGGGGCAAGATCCCCCAGTACAAGCAGAACTCAGGGCAGTGGCTGTGTTGATTAGCAGATACCACACAATGCTCACACGGGGCCATGGATCACCTTAACATTGGGGTATTTTCTTTGCAAGTGTTCTAACTTTAATGTATCATTTGACTATTGAATCAATAAAACTAAGAATGAAAGTTCTTTTGCAGGATCAATCTTGTGGGACTGTGTGGCAGCTCACCTGAGTCATCTTGGGCTGGTGTTGTTACTTAAGAATGTAGGCATCAGGTTTGGTGTTTTTCCTTTGGGAAACATTGCTTGGTTTCCACTTGTAAGACGAGATGCATGGTAGGAGTCACACCGCCTTCAGTAGAGAAGGCGGTCTCCTGCTGCAATGCCACCTGGGCAGGCACATATCTTGAAAGCACTCTGATTTTCCTCCGCTTCCCTGTTAATGTCCTGAGCTACTGAATCTAATCAGAAGTCAGAGGTCAGAGGTCAGGAGATTCTATTTCAGATCCATCAGTGTTCTTCTCTCTGGGCTCCCAAGCACACCAGAGCAAATGGAAAGACCCATCCCATCTCGAGTTGTATGCCTCTGTGCATTTCATTTCTTCTCTGATGCTGTGATGAAGTAGCCGACCAAATGCAATCCGGAGGGGACAGGGTTTACTGTGCCTTACAGCTCCAGAGGTCATCTCGTCGGGAAGGCATAACACCAGGGGCACGAGACTGACCTAGCAGTCAGGAATCAGAGTGAGAACAGGAAGTGGGTCCATATTATAAAACTTGAAGGTGTCATCCCGGATGAAGTACTTCCTCTAGCAAAGCTTTACCTCGTAGAGTTTCCAGAACCTTCTTACACGGTACCATTGATGGGGCAATCAAGTGTTCACAGTCGTGACTCTATGGGGGTTGTTTAGTATTCATTCCATAACCCTCTGCTGAATGCCTCCCCAGAGCACGCTGCCCCCCAGGAATCACTTGCTCTCTGCGCTGGGGGATTCAACATGGGGGAGTGCAGAGTTCAGCGTGCTAAGGACTGTATCCAGTTTATCCATGTCCCTGTTCCCAGCCCTTACCATTGTGCCTAGCTGGTGATAGGGTGCAATGGCCCTTAGAATGTGAGTGCCTGTATATGCCTGACTCCCCCATGTTTGCCGTTCTCAGAAGGTCTTTGGAGCAAAGGATAGTTCAATATTCTGCTTGAGGACAAAAGGGATTATGTGATGCACGCACACATGTGACCGAGCTACTGCATGGATCCTAACTAAGCCTAGGACACTATGAAAGCACCTGGCTGCTCATTCCTTGGTACTGAGTTTATATCAGAATTCAATTTCAAATTCATTAAATTCACCAACACATCTTTCTTCCTCAAGGGTATGCTAGACTACACACTGCTTCTCTTCTCCTGCCGTGTTCTCACGGTGTCCCCCCATAATAGCATTTGTTTCGTTTCTTAGTCTCTGTATAGGTCTCTTGCTCAAGATGTAGACTGTGGCTTATCAGAGACAGCTTAAAGATTTGCCTCTCAAGGTTTTAGGAATAATTTTAGCACTCATGATGCTGGAGCAGGAGGATTGCTGCAAGTTTAAGACCAGCCTGTGTGATATAGTGAGTTCTGGGTCAGCGTGGTGGGATCCATAGTGGGACCTTGTCTCAAAACACAGCGGACAGACAGACAAACAATGAACATACAGACAGAACATGCCTTGCCTTTCTTGCCATCTTTTTTTTTTTTAAAGCAAGCAGGAGGCAGCTCCATCATTTGCACTCAAGACGCCAGAAGAAACATTCCAGACTTATCAGGCTAATGACGTCTGGTCATCCATGGTGTGACCAAAGCGTAGAGTGCTCCCCAACTGTAGAGCTTGGGTTTGAACTCTAGCCTAGTTGTATGAGCTGAGACAAGGTACATCTCCTCTCAACCTCAGTTCTCTGATCTCTAAAATGGAAATATTGGATGGGATCAGGTAGCATAAATAATTTGAAATCATCCCTGACCCATGGTGAGCATTCACCAAACAGCATAAGATCTCATAAATCCGAGCAACTTGAGCAGGAACAAAACAAAACAAAACAAAACAAAACAAAACAAAACAAAACAAAACAAAACAAAACAAAAACCCTTGAGAGAATTATACGCCATTAAAGAAAGGAGAAAGAAATCAGAAAGCACGGATGCCCTGGGCTGAGTTCTGCGGCTTCTCAGGATTGTCTGTGTCTGACCACACACGCCAGATGGTCCAGGTATGGTAAGAACAACCCCGGAGCTGCGTATAAAGGGGCGCTTCGAAAGATCCCCTGCATTTTCATTTTTCAAGAAAGCATAGAGGTCAGTGCATGTGTCTGTTTTTTTTTTTTTTCTTCTTTTCGTCTTGTTTTCTTTTAACTTCTCTGGGAAAGAACATGAGTTCTTCGGCCTCCGATAAGCTTAGTTCTCTGTAGCTTCCCACAAGGAAATTAAAATCTCAAGTCCTGCACAGCAGTTTAGTTATCACGGATGGGATCGTAGCTGCCATCACTGTCCTTTGGTGGGAGCCGGGAGAGAGGATGGGATTCCGCAGCAAAGGAGAACTCCTCCTCCCCTGCCCTCCCTTAGAGACTCTGACACCCATGGGTTCAAGGTAACAAACCTTCTCAAGCATGAGCTTGCACAACGGCACACACATATGCAAACAAATGGCTGACCCAGGGATAGGGTTTTTTTTTTTAAAATCTTGTGTGTGTTCAGTATATGTGTGTGCCCATTTTGTGCATGTGTGTGCACGTCCATGTAAAAGCCAGAGGCTGATATCCAAGTGTCTTCCTTGATTGCTCTTTGTCTTGATTTTTTTTTTTTTGCCCCCTGTTCCCTTTTTACTTCTCTTCCTGACTGGTTGGCCAGCGAGCTCCAGGGACTATGCTCTCTCTCTGTCAGATTAATTATCACCCGTCACCATTTCCAGCTTTCACATGGGTGCTGGGAAGAGAAACTCAGGACCTTACGTTTGTGCATCAGGTACATTATTGACTTAGCCATCATTCCAACCTTTCTTAGGGATCATTTTTATATTTATTTATTTATTTATTTATTTATTTATTTATTTATTTATTTATATTTATTTATTTCAATATATTCTTTATTTACATTTCAAATGATTTCTCCTTTCCTGGTTCTCCCCTCCCCCCAAAGTCCCATAAGCCCTGAAAGCTGGTACAACCACTCTGGAAATCAGTCTGGCGAAAACTGGGCATGACACTTCCGGAGGACCCTGCTATACCACTCCTGGGCATATATTCAGAGCATTCCCCAGCATGCAATAAGGATACATGCTCCACTATGTTCATAGCAGCCCTATTTATAATAGCCAGAAGCTGGAAAGATCCCAGATGTCCCTCAACGGAGGAATGGATACAAAAAATATGGTATATATACACAATGGTGTACTATTCAGCCATTAGAAACAATGAATTCACGAAATTCTTAGACAAATGGATGGAGCTGGAGAACGTCATCCTAAGTGAGGTGACCCAGTCTCAAAAGAACACTCATGGTATGCACTCACGGATAAATTATTTTCTAAAAAAGAATTTCAACCTACCCATTATAGGTGTACTTACTTAGCCCAACCAGGGAACTGAGAAAAGAGAGGAGGAGGGGGGAATGTTATTATCATGGCTGTGTTCCGCTCATGCCTTCTAGAATATTCTGAAGCAATACATTAGTCAAAAAGCTACCAACAACTCATTAAAAAGCTTCAAAAAGTATTCTGTTAAGAAACTGCTAGCGTTTGCTTTCTTTAGTGTTTCAATGTGATTTTCGGAAGTTTCATGGGTAATCAATCTAATTTAAGAGTCAACCAACCTCGCTCTAACCCACTGTATGATTTGATTATTGGGTTTCCCCCTTATGAAGAATGACTTTTTAAACCTTTTTTTTCCCTAAGTCTTCACAAACCCATATGCATTGAGACTGTGTTCAGCTGAATATAACAGAGATCAGACAACTGAATTAATGAAACAGAAGCTGATTTTTTCCCCCATGGGATTCAACTCTCAGGGTGACAGACCAGGTTGACACAAAGAATTCTTCTGCCTTGCTGTTTTACCAGCTACCTTTCCAAAGTTGCCAAAAGCTCCTTAAGGCAGGGATGGTTTGCTTTGGCTCAGTTTGAAGGGAAGTAGAGAAGCAGTAGGGAAGGCATCCTCAGAGGAGCCTGAGGCCGCTGGTCTCACCGCATCTGGAGTCAGGGAGCAGGGAGTGGTGGATGCCGGTTCTTAGCTTGCTTTTTTTTTCTTTTTTCTTTAATTCACTTTACATCATGATCTCAGTCCTCCTTTCTCCTCTCTTCCTAGTCCCACCTTTACAAATCCCTTCTCCATTGCATCTTCCATTTCTTAGAGAAGGGGATCCCCCCTTGGGTACCACCCCCCACCCTGGGGCCTCTAGTTCGGTAGGATTGGGCACATCCTCTCTCACTGAGGCCCAGCCAAGCAGTCCAGGTAGGGGGATGGGGATACAATGGCAGGGGACAGATGGAAACAGCTTCTGCTCTACTTGTTAGGGCATCCACATGAAGACTGACCTGTACATGTGCTACAAATGTGTAAGGAACCAAGATCCAGCTCCTGCATGTTCTCTGGTTAGTGGCCTAGGCTCCCATGGGTCCAGGTTAGTTGACTCTGTGGGTGTTCTTATGGTGTCCTTGACCCCTCCGACTTGCTCACTTATGTCCCCCATCCCTAATCTTCCAGGAGACTCCCACAGGCCACAAGTGTGGCTGTGGGTCTCTGCATCTGCCTCCTGCCGCTGCTGGATGGAGCCTCTCAGAAGACAGTTACGCTAAGTTCCCATCTGCAAGCATAACAGAGTATCCTTAATGGTGTCAGGGGTTAGTTCTCTCACATGGGATGAGTCTTAAGTTGGGGCAGTCATTGGTTGCCTGTTCCTGCTGTCTCTGCTCCATCTTTGTCCTTCCCTGCACATCTTATAGGCTATTTTGGTTTGATTCAATCTGAAACCCCAACCCTGGTGGTGCTACTCGTAGTTTATTATTTTTTTTAACCAGTTACAGTTTAAGCAACTTGAGGGAGGGAAATTTTTACTTTAGCTTACAGTTCCAGGTCATGGCCCATCACTGAGGAAAAGTCGGGGTAGGAATTTAAGCAGAAAGTATGGGGGAGTGCTGGTTACAACCACCGTCACAGGTTCATGTCTGCTAGTTTTCTTATGCTGTGCAGGCCCGATTGTCTAGGAATGGCACTACCCACAGCAGGATGGACCTTCCTACAATCTCTTAAAAACCTGGCCATGGGCCAGTGTGATGTAAGCAATTCTTCAGTGGAGGTTCCCTCTTCCTAGTTGACTTGAGCTTGTGTCAAGTTGATAATAAAACCTAACCAGGACACCGCCTCAGTGATCTTGTGTAGAAAGTGTCCCTCACAAACATGTCCTGAGTTTTGTTTCTTCAACTATCCCAGATTTTTTTCTAATTGTCAATCAACATTAACCATCACACTGCCCAAGCTTTCTGGACCACAAATGGCTATTCCAGTTGGAAGAAATACAGGTGAAGGTCAAAAATGAAAGGAAACTGAAAAGATGACCCCAGTGTACTTGTCTGTGTTGAAGAACTTTCTTGGCTACATTTTACTCCTCATTGGTCACAGGCATGTGCAAATGACCAGCACGAATGGAGTCTGGATGCCAGTTATTTTACTAAAACACATCTTTCCTTAATAGCCTTGAGCCGTAAGGAAGAAGGCAGGGAGACACCATCAGTCTTTGTCACACTATCCTGGAAAAGTGTGGAAAGGCTTTGCAGGGATAATTCATGTTAAACAACTGGCTGAATGCCTGACATGCGGTAACTATTATTATTTAGTGGTGTTACCTACATCCGAGTGGCTCTCCCTGGGAGGAAGCAAAGGGAGATACTCTTCTTGGTGTTCTGGGTCTCCTCCTGCCTCTGTCACCTTCTGACTGGATCTGACTCATGAGTCTGACTCATGTAATCCCATCTTTCCGCATCCACTCTCATGGCTGTGCTTCTCAGAGGCGCCACCACCTGCTATTTTGGAAACCTGTAGCAGGAAATAGCTCTATCATTTAAATGTAATATATATATATTATATAATTATTATATAATATAAGTATATATTATATATATTTCATGAATAAGTCTATAAGTCTATAGCTCTGTGTTTAATTTTTCTCCCAACCAGGTTACACATTTCTCCAGGGGAGGAATCATATTTTATTTCCACATCTGTGCCTCAAACTCCTGGTTCTTGGTTCTTCTATACATTTATTTGTATAGTAGAGTACAAAGTATACAGAGTATGGAGCTTTCTGCAGTTGTCAGTATTTGTCTAAGTTGGTGGAAGAACTGAGGGTGTAAGAATCCAGGAGTTTGAGCCGGGCGTGGTGGCGCACACCTGTAATCCCAGCACTTGGGAGGCAGAGGCAGGCGGATTTCTGAGTTCGAGGCCAGCCTGGTCTACAGAGTGAGTTCCAGGACAGCCGGGACTACACAGAGAAACCCTGTCTCGAAAAGCCAAAAAAAAAAAAAAAAAAAAAAAAAAAAAAAAAAAAAAAAGAATCCAGGAGTTTGTTCACATACATAGGATAGTGCCTCATTCTCTTTCAGACATTTGTTATGTTTGTTTTTCAAAACCTGCTCAGTTTGTATGTTTCTCGTGTGTATGTTTTCAGGGATTACCATTTGGTATTGGATAACCAATCTGCATGCTCTTCCCTAAGGGAGACAATTTCTCCCACTCTCAGCATTCTTTGGTTGCGTAGCATGGAGGCCTCCTGGGCTTTCCCTCTTTCCCTTCAGCCTGTCTGCTGTTGTCTGTGTTTAGCTCCTGTTTAGTCATGCATGTTAACAACAATTTATGGGTGTAGCTTCTGACATTTCTGGGAGACACAGTCTCACAACAAATTCCCGGATCCTCTGCCCCCTGTTTGCAATATTCCCTGAGCCTTAAGTTGTGGATTTCTGTAGTGGCTTCCATATGTCGCAAAGATAAGTTCCCTGAGGAGGGCCGAGGACTTTCCTTATCGTTGGCTATAAAGACAAATGTTTAGAATTTAGTTACAGATTATGCTGGTTTAGTAAAGTCAGGGTAGTATGTTCTTCCCCAGGATCCATGACTTCACTAGCTTGTTAGTTAGCTATTTTTCTAGTTCCAAGCATAGTTTCTTTCTTGTCCAGCAGATCTTACGGTTACTGGGCCAGATTGGCCGTTGTTGTGGTTCATAGGCATTAGAGCTGGGTAACTGGTGGTTGCTTCCTCCTTTGGAAGCTTGTTTGGCACCTTCTGGCACCACAGAAGATTCTCCTCAGGGAGGAGCATTCACGCTTCTTTGAAGTTTCACCAATGGACTTTTGGGCCCATTCGCATGAAAACCATCCCCTGAAATTGACTTGGCCATGTACATTTTTAGGGATTCCTGTAAAGTCATAATAAATCACGAACACGAATCATGACAATTGTTGGTTGGAAAGCCCTACATTTTACTTCTCTATTTCTATTCAAGACATATTCTGGTCCCTTGGGGGGGGGTCAAAAAATAGGTCTCTGGCATCCGGTTGCACTTCCAGTTCAGTGGGAAGGAAACACTTTGTCTTCAAAGAAGAGTGGATCTTATTCCTCTAAATGAATCAATTCAGAGAACAACAATTGATCTCCTCCTGTGCTGGCATAGCAACAATACCTGGCCACCTGATAGGCAGTTATTAGCCTTTGAATTTCATCACTGAACTCAGGGCCCTGTGCATGTTAGGCAACTGTTTGAATACTGAGACACACTCCCAGACTGAACATAACCATGTGAACAAGTCAATTAAGTAACCAAGCAAATATTTTACTTGATTAATTAATAGGGTTAGAACAATTTTTGTAGACCGATAGAGAACTTGCTATGTGCCAGGTCCTGGGTGTAATTACTTAAGTACCCATCCCCCCTAGGTCCTTTAGAGGCATATCTGTACCCTGAGAAGGGTACGGATAGAATAGTTATTCTGTGCCTTCTGCTTTGGGTTGAACTTGTGAAAGGGTCAGGGAGCCCTGGAAACACAAAATAAGATCTGAAATTCTGGCAGATACCCCCTATTTATTAGGAAACCCCACACCATTTGAGATCATGTCAAAGATCAATATGCTGGTATTTTTAGGTGGAGAGGACCAGACATATCTCCTGTGTATCTATCTGGTCCTGAGTCCCCCTCAGGTCTACAGTATGGATGGGATATGAAAATATCCCCATGCTCATTGGTAGAGAAGAGAAAAGAGGATGGAGCCAGATGTTTGCCATGGGACCCCTGTTATAGGGTTTGACATTATTACCTAGCTAGATATCACTAGTATTAGGCCACTCCCTAACAGTTGGTTTCAGACCCTGCCTTACATTTCCCTTGAAGGACTAGAAACATCCCAACTGCCCCTCCTTAGGATTTACAATACTATGTGAAGAGGTGGAAGCATCGAGGCTTTATTGTGACCCATCAAGGGAAATATAATTCCTCCTGTTAAAAGAATAGAATCTACTCTTAGCCCTTTGTAGAAACACTATGTTCTGATTTGCTCCAAAGGCTAGTATGCTAGTATGTTACTTCTTCTTCTTCTTCTTCTTCTTCTTCTTCTTCTTCTTCTTCTTCTTCTTCTTCTTCTTCTTCTTCTTCTTTTTCTTCTTCTTCTTCTTCTTCTTCTTCTTCTTCTTCTTCTTCTTCTTCTTCTATTTCTTCTTCTTCTATTTCTTCTTCTTCTTCTTCTTCTTCTTCTTCTTCTTCTTCTTCTTCTTCTTCTTATTATTATTATTATCTAGTGTCTTTGGAGTTAATGGAGCTGGACATACCTATCATTGGACAGGTGACCACTCTTCAGTAAAGTTGGTTTACCTAAAGGCACACTCAAGAAGAGTAATAATTCCCGTAGTGAGACAATGACCTTCTAGATCCTAAAATTCCCTCCTCCTCCGTGGTAGTTGTTTGTAACTTTTTCTTGCTAAGTATGTCTGCTTTTCTGAACTCTAACTGAAGATGCTTCACTCGTCCTTTCTCCCTTTTCTGTTTATTTTTGGATACAGACCCCAATCGTAAGCATGCTCCATCCAACCCTCTGGCTTCCTCAGCATGTCTTTGACGCTCTCTTTCTCTTCTGCCACACAGCCACTTGCCAGCCTCCACTGCTGATCTTTTGGACCCTAATTCAGAAAGGCTATCTCTCTTCTTCCTCTCCATCTTCCTCCTCTCAGTGGCTTTCAGGATTTATAACTCTCTTTCTCTCTGTTGTCTTTCTCCAAAACTCTAATTAAATGATCCTCAACCTTCAAGGTCCCTTCTTAAATTCCTCTACTCTCAAGACCAAGATCCCACCGAAGGGAACGCTGATTTCCTTAGTAACAGGAAGACATTACAGCAGAGTCTTGTGTATGGAAGAGCCAAGGCTGAAGCTTCAGAGGGAGGATGCTTTAGGTCTCAGAATTAATAGAAATAAACAGAGGTTGTCCATGGGGGAGATGGCCTGCACACATGGCGCTGCAGTGACATCAGCTAGGACTATTTTAGAAATGGACATAACCAGAGGAAAAGCCAGTCCCCAAGTCTGAAGAAAAAACAGTTTCACAGGAGGCCACGCATGACTTTGACCAGGACCAGCCAGCATGGCAGGTGTTAGGTGGGGACGGATAACTTTGCCAAGAGGTCAGACAGGTATGAAAAGCCTTCTGGGAAATAAGCTTCTGTCCAGGGAAGAAAAGAAAGAGAAGGGGGAGGAAGAGAGCCTTTCTTTTACTTGAAAAAATGACACAGAAAAAAAGGGGGCAGAGAGAGAGAGAGAGAGAGAGAGAGAGAGAGAGAGAGAGAGAGAGAGAGAGAGAGAGAAAGAAGTACTATATAGACTCGGGGAGAGAGGAGGCTCAGGAGGCCTTGCTCCCTTTTTTACATCGACAGTGGGTCCGGAATTGTAAGTGTGAATTTTACATCAGCAACAGGAACTCAGGTTTAACCAGACTCAAATATTCCCTTTTCTGCTCTTCTTATTATTCTTGGCTTCCTCAAAGGGCCTCATAATCTGAAGAGGCTGCCAGGATGACGGTGGATATTAAATCTATGAATAATGGCTGAGCTTTTGTCTGTCTATAGACTCCATATATCCCCCAAGGGAGCGCATATTTATATTCATCTTTTAATCAGTGAAGAGACTAGAGGATGACTCACCTGCTACAGCCCCGGAGCTCAGGGCACCCATGACTAGTGTGTGATAGGTTCTGTTTTCCCCTAGGTGTGGTCCCAGGAAGCCAGGGGCTAGCCTACTGCAGGGAGGCCATGGGACCAGAAGCGAGAGGGTGCCTCCAGCCTCACCCAGACTCAGGCTCCAGTTCAGAAGTTCAACTTCCTTCTCAAACACCCACTCCTAGATTCACAGGCTCACATACAAAGCCAGCCCTCGCGACAAGCCTGGGAGGTGACCTTGCCAGAGGCTCTTTTCCTCTTCCTAAACTAGGAGCTTATGGAAAAAAAATACAAACAGAAGAACCTTACTCTGATAAAACCCTGGAGACAAGAAAAGACTCTAATGGCTGCCTGGAGTTAGCAGCGAGGAGATAGGCTAGCTAGAGCACGGAGAATTTTTAGAACAGGAAAACCACTTTGTATGACATCACCACTAGGTACGCACATCATCATACAGTTGTTAACTCATGGAGAATATATGACACAAAGAATGAGCCTAAATATAACTCCAGACTTAGGGTGGAGATGATACATCTAAGTGCGTTCAGTTGTGGGGGCTGCTGATAAAGGGAAAGGTTGTGCATCTGTGAGAACAGAAGCTCTAGGGATCAGCTCTGCACCTTTCATCAATTTGCCATGGCTCTAAAGCTGCTCAGAAGAATATTAGGTTTTTAAACAACATCAGCAACAAAACCACCTACTCTGCTGAAAGCAGTAGTTGATAGTGTCACCCCCCATTTTCTTTTTTACAGTAGATGTTCAATGCAATTTCTTCCTTATTCTTTTGTTACTCTCTCTCCCCTGACACTCCCCCTCTGTGCAGTGTGTGTGTGTGTGTGTGTGTGTGTGTGTGTGTGTGTGTGTGTGGTTAAGAATGTGGTCACAGAGATGCCGTGGTTCACCCGTGGGAGTCAGAGGGTAGCTCCAGGCATCGCTCCGTGGGTTACACTTTATTTGCGGGAGGGTCTCTTGTTCTTCCCTTCTGCAAGTACCAGGCATGGGGCCTGGTAGCCTCTGGGCATATACTGTCTCCATCTTTCATCTCACTGTAGAAGAGTTTGGGTAAGACCCCCACTATGCTTCTGGCTTTATGTGGGTTCTGGGGTCTGCAATCAGGCCTTCGTGCTTGGATTTTAACGACTGAGTCATCTCCCCAGCCCTTTTCTGATTACATTCATAGCAAACGGGGCTGCTGGGAAAGCGAAGTCGAGAGTTCCCTGGTGAGTCGGCTCAGTCTATGGAAACTCAATATACCGACTTGGAAACCCCCGTCACTTAAGAAGTGATTATTCATTGCCGAGACAATGTATTGCTTCCACTCTGTTCCCCCAGGGACCTCAGAGTCCCCTCATAGATCAGGAGCTTTTGATGGAATTCAGAGGGAAGCAGCAAACCCGAGTTCAGACGATAGATCTGGATAAAGTCAAGAACAAAGATGGAATGCCCTGGAAATCATGTAAATCAATGGAGAACGGGAGGAGTTTGCCAAGTTCGATTTATATACAGATTTGCATAGCATTACAGAGCACCAGGCTTCACAAACACCCAACGGGTACTTTTATGTGCTGAACTTCAGGGCATATGTCCATAGATCTTCCCAATCAGACTGAGAGGCAGACATTCTCCTCATTTAGCAGACAAGGTAACTGAGGATCAAGATAGAAGAAAACTTATCAAAAGTTACAAGGTGGGGGCATGTCTGTAATTCTGGCACTTGAGAAGAAGAGACAGGTGAGTCAGGACTTCAAGGTCACATCCTTGGCTCTGCAGGGAGTTCAGGGTTAGGCTGGGCCTTCTGTAATGAGACCCTCTGTAAAAAAACGCACACTGATGCATACTTCAAGTTCTCATGACTTCAGGAGTCAATAGGACTTAAGGCAGCTCGCATTTTATTTTTACCCTTTGACCTAAAGAGTTAATCACTATTCGCTGCTTTATTTGAAAAAAAAAAAAAAGATCTTTTTAAAAAAGGAAAGTATATTTAGAGAGAGTGAGTTGAAGAGTAATCCCGAGACTTGCTGTTTATTTTCTCTGGGTGCACATACACCCCCATGGATAATTCATCCGGGATGTGAACTGGAGCTCATTAGAAGTCACTGGGCCTGGGGGAGAAGATAAAACCATGATTAAAGACATCTGAGCCTTCTAGCACAATTTATTATCTTGGATTTCATGTTTAGTAGGAGATGCTAATTCACATAAGAAGTCTCTGGAGGCATGCAGGGACTCTAATAGAAGATCTCTGGAATCTCGGGGCGTGCCCTTGCTGCTGCACTGGGCTAGGTACCAGGTCTGGACAGAGGTGCCAGGCCCAGGAACTCGTAGCAACTATAATCAGCGTGACCTTCAGGAAGGACAATCCTTTGCCATTAGAACATGGCTCTAAGTAAGTTATCCCTAAAGAGTCGGCTAATTTGTTTTTTCCTCAAAGTTCTGTCCACTCACGCCAACGAAGAGGTGGAGGCTCGGCCTCCGAAAGAAGATGCATTTCAAAGCATCGAAGCAACCAGCTGAGGGGCAGGCAAGAGAGAACAGTGATCCTGAGGGGCAAATTTCCCCCAGGAGCAGAGCATGTGCAAGAGACAATCTGTGGTGGCCTCAGGTTTGCACAGTGAGGAAGCTGGAAGACAGGTTCTAAGATCCGGAAATTCTGGAGAGGTTGGAAGACAGGAGTAGTAAAAGCCATCCCAGAGGTCAAGGCCCTGCCTGCATAGAGGCTTTTGGAATTGTGACAGTCACGCTAACAAAGAGGGCCGAACACTCTCCAAAGGATGACTTTTGTGATGAATGCTTCAAGGACTGGGGCAGCTTTATGGAGTGGGGATTGTTCGCGCTCACCATTTCTCAACTGAGGTGAGCAGAACAGAGACAGAAAGAGACTTGTCCATGGTCACACAGAGCTGAGTTTGGGATCCAGGTCGTCTAATTTTAGTCCGTCTTCCCTTCTATGGTGTGGACCTGTTTTGAGTGTCAAGGCTTGAGTGCTGGAAGCTTTGTCCCCAACATGATGCTGATGAGGCACTGGGCCCTTTAAGAGGTGGGGAGTAGTGGTCAGGGAGCGTCACCTTTGAAAGGGATTAGTGCAGTTCTTCTCTATTCCCAGCTAGTCACCAGGAGACTGGGTCGTTATACAAGACACAAACCGGAATCTGTCTTACTTCCAGAATTACAGTGTGACTTGTGTTTCTCTCTGGTCATTCCATCCTGGTGCCATCTGAGATAGAGCCAGAAGGCCCTCACGGAAGGCTTAACAGACAGGGTGGCCCAGTCTTGAACTTTCAGCCCTCAAAAAGATGAGTCGTGCGAGTCTTCTTTCTCTTAAACTTCGTATGTTGCTGTTGTTGGATGGTGTGTGTATGTGTGTGTACATGCATGTGCATGTGTAAGAGCACTTAGGGGTGCCTTCCGAGGACAACTCCTTGGAGTTGGAGTTGCAGGCATCAGTGAGGTTTCCAATACGGGTGTAAGGAACTGAACTCAGGTCTTCCGGAAGAGCAGAACTTGCTCTTAACTGCGGAGCCCTCTCTTCAGCCTCGAACCTTTGCTCTTTAATGCATTACCTGGGCCAGGCTTGCGTTCAGGTACTTTGTTATAGCATTAGGAAACTGACTGAGATATAATCCTAACCATATGGTCTTCATCTGTGAGATGGGAATACTCACATCCCTGCCTCATAGGGTTACAGTCAGGATAAAATGATATCACAAATCAAAAGTCTTAACACAGAACGTGTTGGCTCATGGTAATAGTTCGTTAAGGGAAGTAAATTTGTTTAGTTTAGAGAAGCTACCAGAATAGGAGGCTTAATCGTTGCCTACAAATAGATGAAAAACCCCTTAATGGTTCACTTACACTTGATGAATATTGACCCTCTACACAAACAAAAGGATTCGGTATCATTCTTAAGTCTGTGTCATCCCAGAAGGGAATTTAATTGAAACGGGAGAAACTTAATTAGACGTTAAAATAATTTTTTCTTCATGCTGGGTATAACATTTCAGAAGAAATGATTATAATTAGTTATGAAAGTGGAATTTCTGATGTTTAAATAAAGAATTTCTATTTGAGGTAGTCCCATGTACAAATGTGCTCGTCGTACACAGTATGAAACGTACACTGTAGTCTGCGCATGGCACTCCTTGGCAGTGTCAAAATGCAGCCCTTTGGGGAAGTCTTGCTTTATACCTGTCTTGACATGGTATAGAGTTCAGTTTTATGTGGAAGAACTTGACAAGGTTGCTTCTAAATGGACAAGTTATATAGGACCTACCTGAGCTAAATGTCTCCTCACGAGTATTTATTGCGAATATGACCATTTCTTAAAAATACATATCTATTTATGAATGTACCAGAGAGATATGTTTATAACGAAAAGAACCTAGTACAATCAAATCTACCTAGTACAATCAAATCTCCTGATTTTAATATGAAATAAAAGTTCTAAGTGATAAGGCACTAGAGTGTCACGTTGACTTAGTGTGATAGCTGATTTTTGGCAACTTGACACAGACTTAGAAATATCTAGAAGAGACAAATCCCAACTGAGAAATTGCCTCAGTTAGATTGGCCTTGGAGCCTGGCCTGTGTGTGTGGGGGGCGTTTTCTCCCTTGTCGATTGAGGTTGGCGAGTCCGTCCCAGTGTGGGTGGTACCGTCCCTAGGCAGGAGATCCCAGGAAGCATAAGGACAGAAGCTGAATGTGAGCTGGGAGCAGCAGCAAGCAGTTTTCCTCCACCGTCCCCCTCTGCCCCTGCCCTCATTTCCCTCAATGGCTGCGCATGTAAGACAAACCCTTTCCTCTCCAAGTTGCGTCTGGTCATGGTATTTACCACAGCAATAGCAAGCAAGCAAGGATACTTGGATTCCTTCTTTCTTTCTTTCTTTCTTTCTTTCTTTCTTTCTTTCTTTCCTTCCTTCCTTCCTTCCTTCCTTCCTTCCTTCCTTTCCTCCCTCCCTCCCTCCCTCCCTCCCTCCCTCCCTCCCTCCCTCCCTCCCTCCCTCCCTTCCTTCCTTCCTTTCTTTCTTTCTTTCTTTTTCTTTCTTTCTTGGAGAAGGGGTAATGGGGCATCTTCTAACTCCTGGCATCTTAGACAAGAAAGAAATACATAAAGAACTCAAAGAAAATATGCAAAATACCCACGGGAGCAGCCTCTCAATTGTATCCTTCCTTTTCTTCTATGGCCTCTTCCTGCCAATATAATGACGACCTTGACCTCTTAGCCTACAGTAAGGTTCTAAACTCGAGCCACAGGGCATTTAGCTTGCGTCAGAGCAAATGTAGGTTCCAGGGAATCTCAGAGGGAATTGGAGGAGGAAAAAAAAAAGACTTAAGTGCTTTTCAAACATGCCTGTGTTGTTGGAGCACTGGGCAAGACCTTACAAAACAGGGCTCCTTGTCCCCGTCTCTAAGCATCTGAGGTAGAGTATGGAGAAAAGCTGTACTTCACAGGGACTTGAAATCCCTGTAGTTCTCTCCTGCAGAGGGACCAATTTGCTAAATGAATCATCCTGATCCTGGGGCTTGGGAAGAACAACGTCTAATTTGGGTATTTCAGTTTATGAGTCAATAACTCCCCCTTTGGGTTCTTCCTCCAGTTCAGAATCAGGGACCAGGAACACAAGCTCTTACGCACATGGTCATCCTGTTGCATTTTTGTGCTGCTTGAGTGGCTAGCACGCCTGGGAGGGGAAGAGGATTAGGTAGGAAACACTGTCTGATAAATATTAACAGAGAATCCTCCTGTGCATGATACCATGTGTTCCAGGAGACCCAAGGCTGGGGGAGATGCACGGGCTGTGTCAGAAGTTTCAGACACTGTCTGTTTGCCTTTTCCAAGGACAGCCAAATGAATAACGGTCCCTGGATTTAGACCTAGCTTCTGCCTAAGCACAGGAAAGCAGGAGACCAAAGCAAAAAGAAGCAGGAAGAAGTTTTCACAGCCAAGAAAAATAGAGACTGGCAGGGAAAAGAACCCAGGGCAGAAAATGAAATTTCCTCAGAGGAACAGAGAGAGAGGAAGGGAACGGAGCTAACCAAGCCATCCTTGGCTCTAGTCTAAGTGTCTCATCCCTCCCGGGGGCCCACATCGGGTGTCACTGAGGTCACAGCCCAGCTCAGCTCAGCTCAGCAGATTTTGGGAACTTCCAGAAGTCTCAAGTTCTTTTGGGATACCACGGTAATCATTTCATGTGGGTTTTGCATTGCTGAGTTCAAGTACTTGATTTGGGGGTGGAGGGTTTATTACTCTAGGGGATGTTTTTTCTAATGGACAAGACCTTGCCTAGGAAGGATTGTGCAAGGGGTGAGACTTGTTCTGGAGACCCCTCTCCACCCCGAGTCCCCTCGTAGGTACTCCACTTTGGTTTTGTTCAGTGACTTCCCAAGTTGCTATTCTTCCTCTCCTTTTGTTTATGCAGTAGCCTTACACATTGGGGGGATATCAGCGTTTGCTAAGGCCTACGTGACATTTACTACCAAAAAGAGGCTCCAACATGGCCACAGATAGAGATGGCGCTTCTCAGGCTGGCTGACTTTTGCTCTAGTTTTTCCTTTTGAGAAAAATTAATGGTCAAAGCCATTAACATTTCCAAAAAGATCTTATATATGCTCGTTTTCCCAATTCTACTAGGAAATAAAAGTCTATTTATCTGTTTTATATTTATCATAACATAAGTGAATAATATAAAATTAAATATGCTCTAACATAAAAAATAAGGGCTTCCCCTGAAGGCTTCCATATAAATATGGCGGAGTGAAGAGATCTATTAATCTTGGTGTCAACCCTAAACTCTGTTGAAATGATATTAATTAAATAACACACAAATAAAGAAAAAGAGATTAGGAACACCAAGGCCTAGAGATATGGCTCAGTTTGTACAATAGATACCGGCAATGCTTGCGACTCTGGGATTTATACTGGGCACTACATAAAGCCCGGAGTAGTAGTTCACACGCCTGTCAGTCATCCTGGTGCTTGGAGGTGGAGACACAAGGATCAGTTGTTCTCTGTTACTCTCAGATACCTAGCAAGTTTGAGGCTAGTCTGAGTTTCATGAGATTTTCTTAAAATAAACAAAACCAAGCAAAGTGGGGAAATGGAAGATGTCAATAGGATGGGAATGAGATGCAGGAGTGATAAGAGACTCCCGAAAGAACAAGGTAAAGGAAAAATGCAGGCCCCTAAGGCTGCACGTCTCAACCCCTCTGAGGGTTGTATATCAGATATCCTGAATATCAAATGTTTACATTATGAACCATAACAGTAGCAAAATCAGTTATGAAGTATTAAACACAAAATAATTTTATGGTTGGGGTTCCCCACAAATAGGAGGAGCTGTATTAAAGGGTCACAGCATTCAGAGGGTGTAGTGGCTATTCCTGGTTGTCAACTTGACTATATCTGGAATGAACTACAATCTAGAATTGGAAAGCTCACCTAGGATCCTAATCTGGATTCTCAGAGATATACGTTTCTGACCTGGATCTTAGCATGGAGATCTTGAAGCATAGTGGCTATGGATTCCAGTTCAGGATCATCTGGGATTAAAGGCATGGAGACACACACCTTTAATCTGGGCCACATGCTCTGCTGGAGACCTACAGCCTTTAATCTGGGCTACACCCTCTACTGGAGACATATATAAGGACATTGGAAGAAGGAAGACAGATTTTTCCTTGCCGGCTTGCCTCGTGGGACTGAGCAACTGCTAGATCTTTGGACTTCCATCCACAGCTGCTGCTGACTACTGTTGGGGAGTTGGACTACAGACTGTACGTCATTGACAAATTCCCTAACTACATAGAGACTGCCCATACGTTCTGTGACTCTAGAGAACCCAGACTAATACAGGGGGTTACAGTGGGAGCTCACTCACCCCAAAGAAGCTCAGAATATGTATGCACTAGAAGCAAAAGATTCTTCTACAAACCAGGGTGTGGGTGGGCTTGAGTCTAGGAGCATGAGTTAAAATTCTGATTTAGGGCTGGAGACATGGCTCAGTGGTTAAGAGTAGTGACTACTCTTCTGGAGGTCCTGAGTTCAAATCCCAGCAACCACATGGCGGTTCACAACCATCTGTAATGAGATCTGATGCCCTCTTCTGCTGTGTCTGAAGACAGCTACAGTGTACTCATATAAAATAAATAAATACATCTTTAAAAAAAATCTGATTTAGGAGAAAGATTTTTATGTTACTCAGTATGCTATTCCTATAATAATATACCAAAGAGATTACAAAGAAAAACGTCAGAATTTTTTTTAACTAAAAAAAAAAAAAAAAAAAAAAGAGCCAGGCGGTGGTGGCACACACCTTTAATCCCAGCACTTGGGAGGCAGAGGCAGGCGGATTTCTGAGTTCAAGGCCAGCCTGGTCTACAAAGTGAGTTCCAGGACAGCCAGGGCTACACAGAGAAACCCTGTCTTGAAAAACCAAAAAAAAAAAAAAAAAAAAAAAAAAAAACCCAAACAAAACTAAACTAAAAAAAAAAAAAAAAAAAAAAAAGGCTCATAGTTTGGTAGTTCCTAATCCAGGGACAATTGTCTTCTTTGTTTTATGATTTATGGAAAACTAGTGCAGAAATGTGTGACAGAGCAAATATAATTATAGCACAAACTGTGATCAATAAAGAGGAAGAGGAAGGGGTTAGGATCCACTAACTTCTTGGAAAGGACACCTTCCGTAAGGACACAAGGACCTCTTACAGAGTCCCATTCCAGAACTCCCCAATAGCTCCAGCTTGGGGGCCAGGGCTTCAACACTCGAGCCTTTGGAGAACACTTAACCCACCTAACACACCAGGTCCTCAGTGCTCAGCTTTTAGCTCGACAGCCAGACAACTTATCCTTATTTTAGCAGAAGAACAAAATGTTCCCTGGGAGAGGCTAGAGTGGAGAGCTCTGGATTCAGCCACAGTTGAGTAAAGGCAGAGGGACTTCGGGACAAGAGTCTCCGCCGAATGTGGAGGGCTCATTCGGTCTCAGCACTCGGATCCCCAGAATTTGGCTATCATGGGTATACCACTACAGAGGGAACGTTGATACTTGATCTAAAGGAAACATAAAAGATCTCATAGCCACTTTGTGTATCCCGTTAGGTGGCTGTATCTTCCCTGCTCTGCATTTTCCTTAGAAGTGAATGAATAACTGAGGGTGTCTCTCAGCATTGCCAATATTTTCTTTTATTTTTATTTATATGTATATGAGCGTATGCATGCGAGTGTGTGCACACATGTGTAGGGAGTCTATTTGTCCATGAGCACAGGCCCTGCACAGACCAGAAGAGGGCATCAGATCTCCCTAGTGCTGGAGTGACTTATATATCCCAACATGCCAATTTCCCCCCATTCACCTATTGCTAAGGGGCATAGGGCGTCCATACCTGGCTGCAGTAGATGCTGCTGCAAACGTTGGTATTTTTGCAAGACTGTGACTCTACTTCTTTTAGACAGAGACACTGAAGTGGGACTGTCAGATCCTATAACCATTCTTGTCTTTTGGTTTAGAAGAGTCTTCACAGAGTTTTCCACAATACCTCCCCTGTATCCATTCCTCCTAGAACTATACAGTGCTTTTCTTGAGTACAAACCCGTCAGTGAGACTGGGGACATCTTTTGGTAGTAGCCATTCTGACGGGTGCGAAGTGGTATTAAATTGGGCCTTTGATGTGTGTTTTCCTGATAATTAGCTAGGACACACACACACACACACACACACACACACACATACACACACACACTTTTCTTTATTTTCTGTTCTTTTGTAGGCGTTCTTTGGGAAATGTCTGTTTGAGTCTTTGACCGGTTTTTTATATTGAGTTGTTTACTTTTTGATACTGGGTTGATGAGTTTCTTATGTCTTAAATATCGGATATCTTTCATCTTCCTTTGTTCTGACTTTCTATCGTGCTTTGGCTTGATTTCTTCACCTTCTCTGTCCACATCCTGAACGTATGCTTTGTCCTGTTACGGGGCTCACAGACAGCACCTTGTAGTCACGACAGCTCCCTTTTAAACTGTAGGCAGCTCAAGTGCATACAAAAATCCTTCTCCTTTTGCTTTTATTTGTGCTTTTAGTGTTACAGTTTATATCCCTTTACATTCCCATCAAAGTCTTTTAGCCTCACACATTTACGGCTTTTGTCTTTTAGCCTTCGTAGAACAGGTGAAAATTATTTAGATATCCCAATTGCAGTATTAGAAGATCTGAATTTGGCTATGTATACGTCCTGGTTAGCTTTAACAGTCAACTTCTTTGGAATTTGACAAGGGAATCTCAACTTAGGGATTGGCCAGATCAACATGGCCTGTGGGCGTGTATGTATGGAATTGTCTTGATTGTTATCTGATGCGCCCATCCCACTGTAGGCAGCAATGTTCTCTGGGCACGAGGTCCCGGGCTGTGTAAGAAAGCTAGCTGAGCGTAAGAAGTCTGTGTATGAGCCAGAAAGCACAGTTCTTCCATGGCTTCTGCTTCAAGTTCTTGCCCTGACTTACCCCAGTGGTGAACCTGGAAGAATTTTAAGTTAAGGAAAAAACATCCTTAAGTTGCTTTTGGTCAGAGTATCTGATCACAGCAACAGAAAGAAAAATGGAAGAAGATACTTTCCTTTACCAGCACATGACAGCTTTCTACATGTTTTTTTGTTTTCATTTGGATTTATTTTTGCTTCAGAGAGGGTAGCAGTGATGATTAGAAATGAATTTATGTTTTATTACTCATTACTTGACTTCATTGAGCAGACAGCACTCCCCGGACTGCAAGAATAAACAGATTCCATTTGCCTGTGGTCTTCCCTTCACTGCCTCACTACTGGTGTCATTAATTTAAACTCAGTTATTAACCATCAAAGACCTAATGAAGTTTGCTTTTCCCAGGGATTTTGTTTTTCAGTCTAATAGATAACTCCCCAGATTAGAAAGCAACCTTGCAACTCTGAGGATGAGTCTTACTAAGCTGAAGGTATCAGAGTAGTATACCTGTGACCCCAGCAATCTGGGCTGGGGAGAAAGCAGGGAGACAGCTACAAAGTTGAGCCAAACCTCTTTACAAATTGAGCTCCAGACCAAGCAGGGTTCCTAGTAAGATCCTGTCTCAACAAAGCAAGGCTAAACAAAACAGAATGAATTACCAATAAAAACATTAAATATTGTTCCAGAAAGATATTGCTTTTGTGTGGAGGATATGTTATCCATGTCTTTTCCCTCTTCCCCCCCATCCTCCCACTTCCTCCTCCCCTCCCCCCTCCCCACACCACTCTCTCTGTTTTGCCATAGCCTGCATGGCCTGGTTCTGGGAAAACTGACTGCAGGAATGAGGGAGGAAAGAAAGAACAGACACAGACAGAAAAGTTTCGATCAGGTAGGCCATGTGCTCTGATGGAGATTTACCACCAATAACAGCCCCTGAAAAACAGTGAGTTTATTTTATACGTCTGGATTGAGAAGGTGAGCTTATGGTATACAACTGAACAAGGAGGCAGGATTAGTTAATCTTGGTCCAAGTCCTCTGTATGGAAGCAGTCTGAGGCTGCAGTCACGGTACAAGAAGCTGTGCTTTCTGCACACACTGCCAGTTTTTTTGTTACCTCCGATCTTCTCCTGGAGAAGGCTTTGCCATATCTCTGATCTTCACCTAGGGTTTTGTCATTTCAGTGGACCTGAGGCACTGGTGTCTTTGATATGGCTGTGTTCATGTCAACAATACGCACCATTTAAGACTTCATCTCCTCCTCATCTGGTTTCCTGTTTGAGATGGGAAGTTCCTCACTCCTTGTTGAGGTATTGATAGAAGGGGGTGTCCTTCCCCACAATTCAATGGTTCCCTCTGTCTCTCTACCCTAAACACTGTGACACAACTTAAGGTATTAACTCTTGAGGGTCTAGCACACCGGTGAAAGAGCCCCCCCAGCCCCCCAACCCCCATTCTGGTGGCAGGCCACACTAGCAGCAGCACGCCCACACATCCCACAGCTTCCTCACCTGGCCATCACAATGCCACCCCTGCTGCTTTCCCTAAATCTTCTCTTGCCTGGAGAATAGGGATATGTGTTCTTGTACATATCCATCTTAGGACTGAGGAAAAACCTGGCCCTTCAATTCTCACAGGGCCGAGAGCTGAGTCTGCTGCTTCTAAGGAGATTGAAGCAATGTCTGGGACCAGAGGAAAGGAACACACACGTGGAGGGACAACACTGCACAAGCTGTAATGGCCTCTGGGTCTAGGGAATATCGTCCTGTTCGTGGCCTAAATCTCTGCGACTAAAAGTCATACTGTCCACCCCCACCCCACCCCCACCCCCGCTCTAGATATCTTTCAAATTGATTCCAATGTGAGAGAAAGGGACACTCCAATGCTTGCACACACATAGAGAGGTTGGCCTTTCTCACACGTGTGAATGCCTTTTTCTTTTGGGAAAAAATCTTACTCTTTCTGATAGGAACATTCCAGTGTTTATTCTAAGAGCACGTGTGGACCTTATTCTGCAGAAAAGAGTCTCCACACACACTGCTGATGGTGGAAGAGAGAACCAATTTGCTCTCAGTCTCCACGTGAGCACTACTTCATGAACATGCCCCTCCACAAAGAATGTCTAAAGAAACTGAAGATGAACTATATAAGGCAGATACTTAGAATTCTAACCCACTTCCATCTCAGAATGCTGGCTTTCTAAATAAAATGTAACATGAAGATTCAAACCCTGGTTTTTGTTTATGTGGTGGGTAGTGATCATATACATATCTTCACATCTATGGTTGAGGTTGTGGGTCAAAATTAGAACAAATAAAAATTGGATGATCACATTCCCTGAATGCTGGATGATTTTATTTTATTTTATGCCATGTTATCACTCTTATAAGATTCAGTTACCAATACTGCAGTTGGGATTGACAGTCGGGGACTATCACTTCAAACTTATACCTTCCTAACCCAGGGGAAACCAACAGATAAGCCTCCATATCAGTGGGGGTCACTGTCCCAAGAGCCAAGTAAGTACCCCATTCAGAAAGCTCTGGGAACCCAAATAAACGTTTACCTTGCGTTCAAGGCTAGTTATGTTTTTCCTTCCTAACCTCAGTCACGTGTTGTAATTGATTGGCCCAGGCATGTGTACAGGGAATGACAAGGTAGACCCTGAGCCCACTTGCCCAACCAGCACTATGGGAACGGAAGGCTGCCTTACCTTGTTGTTGAACTCAGATCATGTCCTACTCTAAGTGACTCCAAACAAACAATGATTTTTGTTTGTTTGTTTGTTTTGGGTTTGTTTGTTTTTAGACTGTGCTTTGTCCAAAAAGGCTCAATTTTACAGGCAGCCTGTGGGTCCATTTTGAGAATGGAGGATGTCCCTGTACCTACCTGGATATGTGAATGACACCATTGAACTGGTATGAGCAGGAACGAGTAACTTCTTCCTGGAAATGGGAAGGGTGCTAGTGTATACATAGATCAGGGGGAACTGGGACTACAGTGGCACATGGCACACAGGCAGACTAAAATCCTACCAGGAAAATCAGGGATAAGAACTTAAGAGGAGACCGTGAGAAACTCCCTGACATGGACCCCAGAAAGAAGCGGACGCTTAACATTGCTATGGTAATGGTTTCCACCAGTTTGCCATCTGGCCAACTGGTGTGTGTGTGTGTGTGTGTGTGTGTGTGTGTGTGTGTGTGTGTGAAGCCACTGATAGAGGACTCTCAACTGTCCCAGGGGCTTCAGCTAGGCCCAGTCCCTTGCTGCTGATGCCGCCTAGTCATCCTTTTACCGGCTCTCCATCTCTCTGCTCACTCGGTCCCTTTGCCCCTCTGCCTCCGCACTAGACCTCAAGTCTGCACTTCTCCTCTGACTTCTCACTATCCACCAGTGGCCACGGCAGCTTCTGTTTATAATTAATTATCTCAACACCAGATTCTGTTGATATTTCTGTTGGCTTCCCTGCTTCTCGGCTCTCCCGAAACCTCTTGAACTGTGCTGCGCCCAGCCTCTTAGCACTTTCTAGTCATTCTGCAACACGTCTATAGATGCAGAAGTTCTTACTCTGTGCCACGGAAATGTGTGGTCTTAGAATTAAAATTAGTAATTAAGAAGAACCTGTGTTTACTTACCTCAGCCATGATTATCAAGGAAAGTAGGAGGATCTAAAAAGTTACTACCAAGAAAACTGCCACACAATCTGAATTTGCCGCTAGCCAGAAGTTCTCCCATTGTGGAAACAAACATGTTCTACTCTGTTTCCGCCATCATCGCGTGCTTACATTGTTCTATCTGGCTCTGAATGAGTGAGGAATATCAGTAGAAGTGACATTGTCAGTGGCTATGGGGTGTGGGTCAGAGTCTCAAAAGATCTTTTCAGAGATATCTGCTCAGGTAAAATCTAGATCCCCCCCTCAGCCCCCTGCCCCATATTTTAGTTAGGGTTTCTGTTGCATCATGATCACTGCAACTCTTACAAGGAAACATTTAATTGGGGCTGGCTAACGGTTCAGATAGTCCATGATTGTCATGGCAGGCAGTGTGGTGGCTTACAGGCAGATATGGTGCTGGTGAGGTGGCTGAGTTCTATATCTGGATCAGCAGGTAGCAGGAAGAGAAAGTGAGACTCTGGGCCTGGTGTGAACATCCAAAACTTCAAAGCCCCACCCCCTCCAGTGACGCACTTCCTCCAACAATGCCAGACCTACCCCAGCAAGGCCACACTTCCTAATAGTGCCACTCCCTGTGGGCCTATGGGGGGCCATTTTCATTTAAACCACCATGCTTCCGGAAGAGCAGGTACCAAGTCTCTGTGGGAAACCTGTCTGTGAGCCCCACCACCACCTGCCAGTGTAGATAGCAGATACTCTCGGTACTGTGGTAGGACGGCAGGCCCACCTGGCACCTCTTTCCCAGGTCAGGTGGTACAAAATGATCCCCTCCCCCAAGTCAGGATAGTTGCCAGCATATTGTCTTGCCTACTTTTGGGTTCCATTAGATGGTGTTTGAATTCCATCAGGACATTCTTTCTTTACATCCTGTCCTCTGGGAGCGTCTCGTGAAGTGAAGGCATGTCCATATTCTGACACCTCTGTCCATTTTCTGACACTTGCCGAGCCTCTGAGTTCTGGGTGTCACCCAAGACCAACACCTGTCTTCACCAACGGGTTCCACACCACTAGCTTGGGATCCAGGGCAGGCAGAACCCCACATCCACCAGCGTACTCAAACCCCAACATTACCTGCAACATTCATTCAGCCTGCGGGATGTGCCCAAGTCTGACTGCCACAGAAAAGAATTTTCGTGGCAAAGTAGTATAAAGTAGATTGGAATATAGTCAAAGAGTTAATGTAGAGTCAAGCATGGGGCTAAACAGAGAGAAAGGTGGTCAGGGAAAAGAGAGAGCTTCCTTAGATGTTCCCACTCAAGCGCCTTCACGTGTCTACAGTTTGGGGCTTCTGAAGTTCCATCTCAAAGCGTTGCTAAGGAGCTTCATGAGATCCCAGGGCAGTTCCCGAGAGAGCCGTGTTTACTGTTAGAGACTCAGGTAACACCCTAGATCACAGGGAAGTTGCACAAGGAAGTTAAGATGTGTTTACTATCAACGAAGTGTGGAGCCCTGTTTGGCGAAGATGTCAGGTTTCTGGCTGAGAAGGTGGTAAGGTCACAACTTAATGTTTTGAGCACAGTTTGTTGATGTTCTAACACTGAAGTGTCTCTGTGTGAAAGGACTATTGTTTTTATGTAGTCAGCCCTTCATAGACATGGTAATTGTGCTAGAATTCATTACTCTTGGCTGGGGAGAGATGTCACCCAGACTGTGGGATGACAAGCTTTTCTTTATGTCCTGTTAAATTTCCTTCTCTTTCCATGCTACTGCAGCACTGCTCATGTCCAGGCATGTATGATACACTGGACTGGCTTCCTTTTACATGTGGCATAATGGGTTGATAGGTGGAAAGTATGTGTGCATGTGTGTGTGTGTGTGTGTGTGTGTGTGTGTGTGTGTGTGTGTTTGTATGTAGGATTTCCTTCCAGGAAAAGGAGAGGAGGATTCTCATGCTGTCTAGCATAGTATCTGGAGCATGGTGGTTGCCCAGTCAGAACTTCTTAATGAGAAGCAGCAAATGATCAGAATCTAATGAGAGGCACAAAAGCAAAAAGGAGGTCAGGAAAGGCTTCCTGCAGTGGGAGGCATTTCTGCGTCCTTCACCGAGTGCATGGGAGCTTTTGCAGTGAGCATCTCCTTGCGTGGCTGATGCCCATTGCGTAGCATAATCATGGGATACTATATTTCTTGTGGAATGTTGATTGGAGCGTTTGGATCAACCAGGAATTGTCATTGAAGTTGAGCGTAGGCAAATGATGCCGTCTAGAAGTCCTTAAGTCTCTTTTCACTGAAATTATCTCATTAGAAACCTAGGCCTGCTGAGGACTTAGCGACACAAAGGAAAAAACGGACAAGTGTCCATTCACATTCTACGAACACGAACACGCCATCTGCTGGAATGGAGCCGTCCTTATCAGTAAATCATCCCTACCAACAGCCCACACCCACACGTGGGTTCTGGATGACAGTCGGCACAACTGAGTAAGCCTTGGCTGTCCCTAGAGTCGATAGCAATCAGTAAGTAGAGCTGGGTGAGAGAGTTGCTTATGCTTACAAGGGTTGTGTGAAGAACTTTCGTCGGACAGTGAGCACACCCACCTCCTCCTCACTCTGCTTCTCTCAAAGGGAGGCATTTGACCACGGCATTTTAGACAAAGGTATGGGTATTTGGGTGTATTTAGAGACATTACTAAAGTTAAAGATAATAAAATAATACTCCTCTGAAGTATTGATTGTGAATCTCCTAGAGAAAAAAAATGAGGTTAATTCCCTCAGCCTGTGCAGAAGCCAGCACCTTGAACTTGAGATGGAGAACTTGGCTTGACCCCAAAACATGCCATTGTCATGAGACCTCAACAAAGCTGCCTCAGCGATCCCACGAGTTCTCACTGTGATCATACTAAGTACATTAGTTAGGGTTGTCCAGAGAAATTTCACCATAGAAACCCCTGAGAACTGGGAGCATCCATGTCCATAACAGAAGATGCGGTCCCACTTCCAGCAGAGAGAGAGATGGTTACCCATCTTCTTCTGTTCTAGTTATTCCCTCCGCAGTGAAAGTAGTCTTCAGCCGGCATGCTAATCAGCATGGTAACCTCTTCCAGAAGCATTATCACACTCCAACCAGGAAGTGTTTTACTGCCTCTCGCAGTTCACCTTAGCCCAGTCCAACCACGCATAAAAATGGACCCTTGCTAATCCTTTGTTGATTGTCAGGCTCAGAGTGCTTTGGGATAAAGAAGATACTTAGAATTTGTCCCTTGTACTCAGCCAAGTGTGGGCTGAACTCACCTGCCCCTTTCCCCACCTCTGTATTTTCTAGCTTTCTCCCCTTTGGTTGAAAATGAGCTTTTGACCATGACAGAGGGAAAAAGGGCACAGTGACCACAGTGGTCAGCTCCACGTTCACATGAACTGAAACAATAAGCTCAAAAGGAGCACAGTGGCTCCCACTTCAGAAGACTGGGAGTCTAGAAACTCTCTCTTTCTCTCTGTCTCTCTCTCTGTCTCTCTCTCTGTCTCTCTCTCTGTCTCTCTCTCTCTCTCTCTCTCTCTCTCACCAATTCACACTAACCAGAGTCACGTGTGTGGAGAGGAGGCTACACACTTATTCTTCCTGAGATATGGGCAGGAAGTTAGAGCAGGGAATCCTGTCTGGAAGTTTAATGAGGAACCAATGAGCCGTGGATGGATATGGGGTAAAGAGGCTGTTGTCAAAGATCCAGAGAGGAGAGAAATTAAAAAACCCAAGTAACAGGTGTCCTCCAGATTAGGGATGAGGGGAGACGGGGGAGATGCGGTAAGTTTGGGACTGAAAAGGAACAAGGGATAAGGAACTCGAGGGATTCTGGAGCCCAAGACAGTGTGTTCAGGGGCCTTTGCTGCAGGCTTGGAGGACTTGAATGGGTATACACAGGAGGCTGTGGTTGGTGTCAGCCAGGCCTTGACCCTGAGGAAGAGTCAGTGGGAACGAAAGCTTTTCCCAGGTGAGAGCCAGTGGACACTTCCTGCCTTAGAGGGACAAGGGGATGGATCTTTGGTTTGCTGGCTTCATGGTTTCAATGTTCTTTTTCTAAGGAAAAGGCTGCGCAGTGTGTGTGTGTGTGTGTGTGTGTGTGTGTGTGTGTGTGTGTAAGATCTGATGTCCTCCCTTCTTCCCTTCCTTCCGCCCTCCCTCCCTTCTCCCTCCTCCCTCCCTCCTCCCTCCCTTCTCTTCCTTCCTTCCTTCCTTCCTTCCTCTCTCCCTTCCTCCCCCTCTCCTTCTCTCCCTCTCTCCCTCTCTCCCTCTCTCCCTTCCAATTTTTGACAGAGGAGTTCATATCCCCCAGGCTGGTCTGGAACTCTTCCTTGTAGCTGAGGATGGCCTTGATCTTCTGATCCTCCATCCTCCATCTCCGGAGCACTAGTTTATAGTTGTGCACAACCACAACCCATGTCTGCAGGGTTGAGAATGGAACCCAGGGCTCTGTGCGTGCTAGGCAATCCACTGAGCGAAAGCCCAGCCCATGGCCTCTTTCCCACTACCCTGGGAGGTTTCTCTCCCATCGATCAGGAAGGAAAATTGCCAGTTTAGCCAAAGGAAATCGTCCACTTACGCTGAAACCCTGGAGCTATTTATTGAATTCGGAATAGCAGTCTGCATTGTGAAGCTGTTAGCTCTGATGGAGCCCTGTGGACAAGGAGCTAGCTGCTCAAGACTTGGAAACATGAAAGTGAGCAAAGGGACCACAGAGAACTGTGACTCGGCTGACAGAAACATCTTGAATCTGTTGATTTTTATGAGTGGAAAAAAGTGTGTGTGTGTGTGTGTGTGTGTGTGTGTGTGTGTGTGTGTGTGTTTTCCTGGCACAATCCCAAGGCAAAGTTTTCCTGGAGCAATTCCTATCAAACTTTATGGATTTGTTTTCTAGGAATGGCTACTGGGACTGAATAGGAGCAACTCCTTGGGTGTATTTTTTTTTCAAGACAGGGTTTCTCTGTGTAGCCCTGACTGTCCTGGAACTCACTCTGTTGACCAGGCTGGCCTCGAACTCAGAAATCCGCCTGCCTCTGCCTTCCAAGTGCTGGGATTACAGGCTTGCGCCACAACGCCCGACTCCTTGGGTGTATTAAGAAAGGTTCTGAAGCAGTATCCAGGCTCTATAGGAAAGTATTAGAAGGAATCTCACTGAATATAGAGAGAGTTGAAAGTCATGTCTACATGTGTGCCCCTTGCAACTCAAGAATCTCATTCCCAAGGATTAACCTCAGGGATTAATTATTAACAAAGCAGAAGAAACGATGTCATATGTTATACAGATATTCTTAGAGGGTGGCGTGATGACTCAGTGGTGGAGAGATCGTACTGCTCCTGCAGACGCCTGAGTTTGGATCCCAGCATGCAGTGGGAGGCGGCTTACAGCCACCTGTAACCCCAATGTCTCTGGCTTCAATGGGCACCTATGTTCATGGGTACATCCTCCCCCGTCACACATGTGATTAATCAAAAGTAAAAAAAAAATAAATAGAATTAAAAGAGCGTGTTTTTTTTCATGCTGTTTACCACAGCAGTAATTTGTCTACAGCAAGGAATGGTCATTGTCAAAATCAAATTCTCATCCACAGAGACCAGAGAAATAAGAAAGAAAGATAAGTAAAAAAACAACAACAACAATATATCCATGCAATAATTATAGTCGAGCAGACAACGTAGACCCCATGACACATATGCAGGTTTGGGTGCACAGCAGGGCCATTTCTTCCATGTTCATTGCCATGTAGAGCCTTACGACACAGATGCACAGCAAATTCTTCTTGCCATTTGTGGCTAGCTTTATATGGGTTTCTAATAAAAATAACTTCCCAAAGAAGGAAGAAAATTAAAACAAAAAGAACGAAATTGGCCAAAAGTCAATGTGCTGATTTCTTCTCCCCAAGAAATAAGGATTTATTTGACTTCCTCCAGTTGGCCCCACAGCCCACTCAGGCTAAGACCGAGGAACTCTAAGGACACACACAGGCTTCCATTGCAGTCCTCTGAATGTACCGAGTCACCAGCACCACAGTGCCTGCCTCTGTGCTGACATTCCCAAGCTGGGCCTTCCAACACTCTCTAAACACCCTTGTTTATTTTCCTTTTAGAGATTGTTGACTTACCCCAAAGCAAAACTTTTCCTTTTGTTGAATGTGACTGATAACTCACTAGGTGTGCTCAGCATTCAGACCTGATGCCCGTGGACATGGTTGCCTGGAGGGGTTGATAGACAGGAGGAAGACAGGAGTGGAGGGGACCTCAGCTATTGACTCTGGAACAGATCTCTGAATAGGCGAACAAGTCACCAATTACTGTATAACTTTCCTAACTTCAAAAACTCTCCCACTGATCTATAATTCCACCAAACAATAATTATTCTGTTTTTTTTTCCCTCTGAGACATACAAAGGCACCCATAACCCTCCATTAGGAAATTAAAGTTTATTTTCAATTTCCTTGGGCGAGTCAAAGGCAGGAGGAAAATTAACAGTCTGTAGCTTGTCTGGAGCTAGATGAGCATTGAAAATATGGAGAGGAGACAGAGTACAGAAAAATCACCCAGAGACAATGCAATATTTAACTGATGGTAATCTCAGAAGATGTACTCAGAGGGCGGGCCCCGGATGAAACTGAGAAGAAAGGAGAGGGGAGGAGGTAACTGGAAGTGATTTGGATCATTGGGAAAAGCCATGTTGTAGCCAGTGTAATATCTTGGACAATATCTGTCCAGTTCCCTGGATCCAAATACCTGCCCCCAAGCCCACCCCGTTGTCCCATGTAGCTTGTTCACGGTAAAGCACTTGTTTTCTATGCTTTCTATCTGTCTTTATTTCTCACTCACAGAGCTTCTGTTCCTTGCCCTTTCTTTGGAATGACAACACTCCTCTTGCTTTTTGTAACAATCCTATCTACATGAATCTGGCAGGCACATTTATGTTGAGGGTTTCCCACGAGCGTGTACTGCTGCGTGGGACACAGGAGAGTGAGCTGAAAGGAATGGTGGAGGAGAAGGAGTGACTCCACAGGCAGTTACCAGGCACCATTATGATTTGTACACTCAACACACAAAGGATGGGCCTGCCCCAGGTCTGGCAAGGCCTTCTGGAGGAGATGACATTATATATGATGGAATCTATGCTGTTACATATAATATTGTCATACATGCGTGCATACCAACACACAAAGATTGATTGTATCTATAGATACAGAAATGAACATGACATGGATGGATTTAAAAAGCTACGGTCTACATAGGTCTCCGTGTCAATTCCCATACCCTTAAATGTGTGCTGGAAACAAGACCGAATCGATTAGCGATATTGTCTGTGCAAGACGTTTCGTGATGCATATGATGACTCTTCGTGTCCAATTTTTGTTTGCAAGTCACAGAAACCAAACCTGGTGGAATTAAGTAAGGAGGAATTTTCAAGGCTCCTATAAGATAGCCAAAGGATCTGTGGAGGGCTACGGTGGAAAAAGACAGAGAAAACCAGGGCAGTTAGCAGCAGTGAGCAACGGGACCCTCACTCCTGGAATGGCCTACCCCTGGGGGACCCTCACTCCTGGAATGACCTACCCCTGGGGGACCCTCACTCCTGGAATGGCCTACCCCTGGGGGACCCTCACTCCTGGAATGACCTACCCCTGGGGGACCCTCACTCCTGGAACGGCCTACCCCTGGGGGTTAGCAATATCCGTTCACTTCTTAAGGTTCTGTGAAGGGCACCTGGCCCAGCAAGCAGAGCTAATATGCACCATGTGACTTATAAGATGAGAGGAAGTGGAGGAAATGCTTCATTTGATTTCGAATTAAGAAATGGTGAAATCTCAGGGTTGTTTTGATTTGCACCAGTCAGAATGGCTAAGATTAAAAACTCAGGAGACAGCAGGTGTTGGCGAGGATGTGGAGAAAGAGGAACACTCCTCCACTGCTGCTGGGATTGCAAACTGGTACAACCGCTCTGGCAATCAGTCTGGCCGTTCCTCAGAAAACTGGGCGTGACACTTCCGGAGGACCCTGCTATACCACTCCTGGGCATATACCCAGAGGATTCCCCAGCATGTAATAAGGATACATGCTCTACTATGTTCATAGCAGCCCTATTTATAATAGCCAGAAGCTGGAAAGAACCCAGATGTCCCTCAACGGAGGAATGGATACAAAAAATGTGGTATATATACACAATGGAGTACTATTCTAGCCATTAGAAACAATGAATTCATGAAATTCTTAGAGAATTGGATGGAGCTGGAGAACATCATCCTAAGTGAGATAACCCAGTCTCAAAAGAACACTCGTGGTATGCACTCACTGATAAGCGGATATTAGGCTAGAAGCTTGGAATACCCAAGACACAATCCACATATCAAATGATGTCCCAGAAGAAGGAAGGAGTGGCCCCTGGTCCTACAAAGGCTCAGTGTCACAGTGTAGGGGAATACCAGGACAGCGAAGTGGGAAGGGGTGGATGGGGGAACAGGGAGAAGGAAGAAGGCTTATGGGACTTTCGGGGAGGGGGTGATCCAGGAAAGGGGAAATCATTTGAAGTGTAAATAACGAATATATCAAATAAAAAAAAAAGAAATGGGGCCCTGACTTATGAATGTAACCCAACAGAGATCATTCCCCACTCAGGCAAGGAATGAGGATACGGTCATCAGGAAGACCCACAAACAACCTTTATCTCCTCGGTACTGAATGCTAGTGTATTACCTGTCTCCTGCTTTGCATTGTATCATAAAACTACTGAACACACTTCTGCTAAAATTTGGAGCACTTTGATAATTACCTCCTTCCGATGAATTCACCTGAAACAGACTTTCTGGATGGAAGGACAGGAACCCATATGCATACTTTTTGAAAAATCACACTGGTTCCTAAGCTGCTCTGGGGTGTCCGCCGCATGGCCAGGCTTCCACTGTAATTTTGCCCATCGTGGACAGGACCACTTTCAGATATTCTCACACCCCCTCTTCTCTGATCTGACCTCTTCTGTGCAGCCCAGACCTTTAAACATTTGTTCTTTGAAGTCAAAAGCCGAGTGGCAGGAAGAACGCTTCAGTAAATACGTTGTTTGTTTTCTTGAGTTTATTTGTGATAATTACTTTCATTGATTTTTCTTCTCCATTAATTTGATTAATCCTGGGGTCTGCTTCTTTAATAGGCTGCAGAGAAGAGATTTCTCTTTCTGTTCTGGAAGGCCAGTGTTGACAAAACAGAGGATGTGTCTGAAATAGCAAGAGATTGGGTTGCAGAAGGGAGTCTGTGGGATTGGCACGCATGCTCTCTGAGCAAGAAGCTAGGCAGAGATTCTCTGCAATTTCTCTTCCAGAACCCCTGTTTAAAGGCGGTGCAAGCCCCCACTGGTTCAGGAGTTCAAGTCTTAGAGTTCTTCAACCAAAATGACCATGAGGGCCAGAAAGTGTAATATTCTGTGACCTTTCTACTAATTTAGATAAACAGTTTTAGCAACAAATTGAAAGACAGGAAGAATATTAGAGCCTAAGCTTTCTTTAAGAGTGCTGCAAACACTATAAACCACTAGGATGGCTTAGTGGTTAAGACCACTGCTTGGTCTTGCTGAAGATCTGGCTTTGGCTCTTAGCACCCACAGAGTGGCTCATAACCACCTGTAATTTCTGCCCCAGGGGATCCAGTGCCCTCTTTTGATACCAGTTGTGAATGTGGAGACTATACATACATGAAGGCAAAATACTCATGCATATAAACAAAAGTAAAGGGGATGGTGAGGATTTAAAATAAGAGACTTTGTGAAAATTGAAATATCATGTATTAAGCAAGAACCTTTTCTCCCTTTCTTGTTAGTACTAGGAATCGAACTCAAAACCTTGAGTATTCTCTACAAGTGCTCTACCACTGAATTGTGTCTCTAATCCCACTATATGGAGGTTGACATATTTTACATGATGCACTAATTAAAGAGATATGATAGGATATATTTGCCCACACTTACAGACATGTATTAATTATACAGAGTGGATTCTACTCTGAACTGTGGACTGTACTTAATGAAAATATATAATTAGTAAGCCATCAAGATAACTCTGGTTGAAGACATTTACCTCTGAGCCTGACACCCTGACAACTCCAGATCCCACATGGCAGTGGGAGAGAACAGATTCCTTCAAGCTGTCCTCTGAACTCCACATAAGTGTTGTGGCATGCAGGAGCACGCATGCCAGATAAATACACAAATAGATCAAAGTATGTCATTATTGCATTCTTAATGTAAAAAATAATTGTGAAAGCCATGTCCGATAGGGAGTAGTATGTGGGGACTTTCTATCATCTGGAAGATTTTTTCTAGGAATTTAAAATGGTTCTAAATATGTTAGTCAGCTGGAGCTGGGGAGGCAGTTCAGGTAGTGAACTACTTAACTGCATAAGCATAGAGTCCTGAAGTTTAAGTCCAGCACTCCATAAAATAATGCTGATCACTATGGCTTGCAGTCCAAAACTCTAAGACCAGGGAGATCTCTGGATCTCATTGGCCAGGCAATAAAGTTGAATCAATGAGATTGTGGTTCAAAAGAGAGACCCTGTCTCAAAAATCAAGGTAAAATTTCAGGTTACTTGGTCTTTCGTAGTCCCTAGGAGGCGTCCCATGTTTCTGTTGCTATGCTCTCTGGTCAGAAGTAACTGAATGAATAAACACAAATACCTTCTCCTGGCCTCAGGTCTCAGAGTCCTCTCTAGAGCATTTAAGACAAAGACAGAAGTCAGGCAGAAGACAGACAGTTCTTAAAGAGAAAGTTTTTTTTTTTTGATTTGCATAGTTTATTTCTTAAAGCTCTACCACTGCCAAACACTTTCCTACTTGCAGACATTTACACAAAGGATTGTAACAGTATTGTCTTATTGTTGGTCTTTATTCACTAGTGCGTGTGTTAACTTTTTAATAGGCTTAAGTGGCTTATTAAATATTAAAGAACTAGTGATAAATCCTGACTTTGGGTCACTATATGAACAGCCATCTTTCTGTCTGTATTGAGTGTTGTGGTGTCTGTGCTGAGGTGACTGTGGGGCTCTGACCAGTGGGATGGTCTCACAGCCATAAGGCCTAACATCCAGGCGATGGTGCACCCTCTCAGGATGGTGGGATGCGCCGACAGCCATGGTCTTGAAGGAACATCATGCTCTTTGAAAAGTTTGCACAACACAGAATCATTGCCTATTTTCCTGAAGTAAAAAAAATATGGCAATGCCCCCAAATTGGATCATGCCCAATCACAGAGATAAAATATTCCTGTACTCATTTTTTTTCCCTAAGAAAAACCAAGATGATATGCATGTTTACATTTGTGTGCTTTGAGCAAACCTCATTAATGTGAACAACATGTGAGTGTTCTGAGACAGAGAAGCTCATTGGTTCATGCTAGTCTGCACAGTAGTTTGTTATGAGCCAGCAGGTTCGCACACACAAACATTGTTTCTGTGAGGTCTTCACTTCCATCAGCCACAACGATCACACAGAGCTGTGCCTCAATTTATGCTCCTAAGCTCGAGGCAGGCATCACTAATGGATGGTGACACCCTTTCCTGATGAGATAGCTGGCAGGACCTCAGGGTTTCAAGAAACACCAGAATGCTCTCCCAGCCCAGTGGAGTCAATCAGCTCCTTTTTGTGGAATGCCTATTTCTCGAAGTCGTATGAAGATCCTGCTTGTCCTGGCAAATGGCTGATGAGGTAGGGTGAGGACCAAGGTACCAAGATGACGTAGCAAGATGTTAAAGACTTCCGTTTCTTTCTTAAAGGCTTCTCTGGATCTCTAAAGTAGAGCAGTGATTGATAAATATGGACCTATCTTTCCTGGAAAACTGAACATTAAGTGAATCCATATAGAGTTAGAGAGAGGGAGCAAACATAGTCCCTCTTCCTGTCACCCACCTCTAGTCTGTGAAAGAGAAAGAGCCTGAGAAATCCGTGGTGCCATTTAAGAAGAATGTCTCAGGAGCAGAGGACAGACTCGATTCTTCCCACTGTGTCTGCCACTTCCCAGCAAATAATGACGTGAGAGTGAATATATGGAGACTTGGGGAGGCATCTTCCTGCCTCAAAGACCCTGGAACTGCCTATGAGAGAGTGGGCCTGGAAACACAGTAGCGGGGGTAGGTGGACAATGGTGCTTATGTCTTTTGGGAAAAATGGGTTTTCCTACTGACTGAATAGGCCCAGAAGAGGACCCAAAGAACTTTCTAGAATGTGGCTGCCTGGTTCTTTTATCCAAGAGACGCTTTGACAGATGATTGAAGAGGCCTTCCTTGACCACTTAGGCAATTAGAGTGTCCCCTCCAATCACAGAACACCACCTGGCCTATTTCCTTCGTAGCATACACAGTGTGAACTTAGTTTTCAGCTTTTAGTTTATTCGTTGACTTGAAATTGCTCAAGGATGTTTTTGGTGGTGGTGGTGGTGGTGGTGGTGGTGGTGATGGTGATCAAAGGTGAAGACTGAGTGTTTAAGGCATGTCAAATAGGCACTCCTCCTATCATAGCATATGATAATGTCACTGGACATAAGTTCAATGACAGTATGGACCTTGTCCATTTTATTTGGCAGTATTGCCAGTACCTGGAACATAGTAGGTGCTTAGTGAAATGATGTGAGGAAAGTAGGCCCCACCCAACCGGGATCTCTAAAAGGTAAGTTGCAGCTGACTGACTCTGATGATGGTGCTCTCTGAAGCCCCTGGCCTGGCAGCCAAAGCTTGTGTTCATAGGTGTGGTGGGAGGAAAGGGTGGGGACTACAAACTAGAACCAAACTGGGTCCTCCCTGGGGTCTCGTTATCCCGCCTTTCACTAACTGCACAACTGGGAAGCAACTTTGCTTTGTCATTTTACTTATTCCTTGAGAATTTCAGATAATAGTTTTTGATTATGTTCTTTTCCCCCAACTCCTCCCAGAGTCCTCCTTTGATTCCCTACCCAGCAACTTCATGATATGGAGTTTGTTTTGTGTTAGCTGACTGCTTCTGAGCATGTGATTTGCTGTGGAGTATGGTTGATATATCTGTTGTCACGCCATTGAGGAAAACGGACTTCTCTTCCAGCTACTATCAGTTGTGAATAGCTTCTTGGCTAGGAGTGGATCTTTGTGCCACTTACCTTCCTCCATGCTGGACACTATCTGGCTTGAGCCCATGCAAGTCTTGGGCATGCTGTCACTGTCTGTAAATTCACATGCTCAACTGCCTTGTGTTTCACTCTTAAAATGCACCCCCTCTTCCAAATAGATCCCTGAACCTTGATGAAAGTGGTGTGATAGAGATAGATATCCCATTTAGACCCGAGTCTTCCAGCCTCTTTATTCTCTGAAATATGTCCAGTTGTGGGTCTCTGTGTTAATACCATCTCCTTTAAGAGGAAGCTTTTCTGAGGATGGCTAAGTGCACAGATGTAGGGATAAAAAAATATTGCATCAGGAGTCATTTATTTCCTGTGTCTATTTAGCAGAATGAACAATAGTAGACTGAGATGCAACCCTTTAAATGAATTCTTTCCTCCTCTCTCTGCAGCTCCTAATCTGTTGGAAAGTCACATGGGTGCCCAGTTGGCTCTGACTGATAGGCTGTCAGGGGTGAGCATTTTTCAGCTCAGATGCATGCCAGGCTTCAGGAAAAGCTTAGACCCTACCGGCATGGTCAGAGATCATCTGGAAATAATGGAAATAGACCCGCATTGGCTAGTGTTGGCTAACTGTATTTTTCTCAGACTGCAACCGTCTCTAGAGAAACCTGGGGTAAAGCAGGCCATTTGCGAAGTCATTCATTCTTCATCCTTCTAATTAGAAACACAAATGAGCATCCCACAAACCCAGTCAAGAAATTACAGCCTTTCCTTGCAGCAAGTTATGCAGTTTTAAAAGATATAAATAACAATCTCCCATATTCGAGTAGATAGCACTCTGCAGTTCATAAGCACTTTTACCTGTATTATACAATTTGATCGAGGGAAAGAGAAATTGTCCTGTAATCTTCAAACTACCGAAGTCATAAAACTGATAAATGTCATGTGCGTGCAGTAAATAAAGAGATGCCTGTTTGAGTTCAATCCGGAGATGAGTTGCTATGGCGCACTCCACTTAGAGTTAGCGTTATACATCAAGGTCACATTGAATGATGAATGCATGTAACAGGCATTGGGAAGACCGCTTTGAGAACTAGATGGTCAAAAACCACAGTCAAGTCCAAGTGTAAGACTTGTGAAGCCCAGGAGGTGAGTACCTACAAGTGGAAGTGCACCTGTATCTGTGTGAATATATATAAACTGATTCAGGAAACTTAAAACACTTGCAGTCCTCCTACCTTGGCAAAAGAAGTCTGATGCTCTAGAAGGCCCAGTTTGAATGGATCATTCTTAGGCAACTTGGGGTTCTCTGATGGGATATGAGAGTTTAAGAGTCTGAAATGAGTACTTATCCCTTTCTCCTCGCAACTTCAGTTCATACCATGGATGCCTTGATTTCAGGCAAGTGTATCACCAAGCCCTATATTGAATCTCCACCTATCATTGGGAGTTTGGACCCTTGGGAAGAGGTCTGCATGACTCCAAGGTGTGAACTTGGGTCATCCAGACAGAAAATTCTGGGGCGCTGGGTCCTGTGAGAGATGTGGCTCCAGGATCTAGGTGACATGTCCTATTGGCTCCTGGGAGTGCTCATTCATTCCTGGGAGAGAAGTAGTGAGAGGAGTCAGCAAGCAGGTTTAACCCAAGTGTTGGGAAAGGCCCTCTTTACCTGGGCTCTAAGGAGAAACTATGAGTTTCTGTGTGAGCTACTTAATTTCAGGGATTTTTGTATAGTAGTTCAAGTAGACTAAGGTAGTTAGTATTAAATGAATGTTGATTGCTTTGTGGCTGTGTCTCAGCTACCTTTTCCTTGATGTGAAACCTTCTCAAATGTATGGTTCCTAAGGCCACACTAATTGTGTTTAAGTCCAATTCACATATTTATTTGGGGAAAGTGTTAGCGATTCAACTCTACTCCGGTCCTTCTGTATGGCAGGCAAGTTCGCTGCTACTAAGATAACTTCAGCCCTGTGCTCTAGAATCTTTTGTTTTTAATTATTTGGAGTTGAGATAGACTGTCCAATAGTTAGAGCAAGGGAACCAAAATTAGAAATATAAAGTAGGGAGATAAAGCATGCTGGCTCCAGCCCAGACAGATGAATTAAATGAACAATAAGGATAATTATATTTCTTTGATATTATAAAGTATTATAGAGCTTTTGTTTCCCAAGCACACATTCCTTGCCATTCCTCTTGGAAGCCCCCTGCTTTCACTCTTAAGACTGGGCACCCAGGACTACTGACCAGCCCAGGATCTCAGAGAAGTCAACAAAAGAAGAGAGATCATCTATTTCTACCTCCCCCCTGGGTCTTCTACCAATAAAGAAGCAAGCATTCAGAGTTCTGGACTCAAAAGATGCTTTCTTTTGTCTCTCCTTGCCACCAATAAGCCAACCCATTTTGCTTTTGAATGAATAGATTCTGAAGGAGGGTTTACTGGCCAAACTGACCCGGCCAATTGACCAACAACTCTCTCACGCGCTTTGATAAGGTTTTGAGGGTTGACCTGACTTTCTGGCAAAGGTATCCAGAGAGCATCTTGTTACAGTATGTGGATGGCCTCCGAGCTGCAGAGACAGAGGACGAATGTGAAAGGTCACTGAGTGTTAGAGGCACTACAGGTCCACCGAGTCTCAGCCAAGGAAACCCAACTCTAGGAGCGTCTTATCACCTACCTGGGATGCAACTTGGAAGGAGGCAAACAAAGGTTGTCCCAGAGCCAACTTTTGGTGATCCTGCAGATACCCATACTGAAGATAAAGAGACAGGCGTGGGAGGTTCTACAGCACTGTTGCTTATGGATACCCAGGTTTGTGAGTTTCCATTGGCTGAATAACCCATTATTAAGTACTCTTCCTAGACCAGCTTTCTATCCTATTCTGTAAAACACCAGTCATCAACCCAGCCAGCCTACTGCCAGATGATAATCTAGCAGAGCTCCTTATAATTTCCTTGAAGTGACTGCTGTAGTCAAATATACCAGAACTGATCTAACCGATGCCCTGCTGCCAAAAGCAGAAGAGGTGATATACTCTGATGAAAGCAGTTTTGTTCGATATGAAACCAAGTATGCCAGGCCCACAGTTTTCATCTTGGACAGGACAGTATGGGCCCAGTCTCTTATCCAAGGGACTTTAGCACAAAGAGTTGACTATTAATCCATGTACTTCACTGGGAGAAGAGCAAAGCCATGACCATGTACACAGACAGTATGTATTTGTAACAGCCTTTGCACATGGGGCCCACTATAGGGAGAGGGAGCTTCTCACCTCAGATGAAAAGGATATTAAAAAACTAAGAAGAAATAATGGCCGGACTAGAGGCCACATGGCTGCCAAAAGAGAAAGCCACTGCCTATTGCATAGGACATCAAAGAGGGGAATCCCCTGGAGTCCAAGGAAATAGGGGAGCCGGCGTGACTGCCAAGAAGGTGACCCTAGAGTCCATGGGGTCATTCTAGATCTTGGTGACCCTGCCTGTACTGGCTGGTTTTGTGTGTCAATTTGATACAGGCTGGAGTTATCATAGGAAAAGGAGCTTCAGTTGGGGAAGTGCCTCCATGAGATCCAGCTGTGGGGCATTTTCTCAAATGGGGGGCCCTTGTGGGTGGTACCATCCCTGGGTTGGTATTCTTGGGTTCTATAAGAGAGCAGGCTGAGCAAGCCAGGGGAAGCAAGCCAGGAAGAAACATCCCTCCATGGCCTCTGCATCAGCTCTTGCTTCCTGACCTGCTTGAGTTCCAGTCCTGACTTCCTTTGGTGATGAACAGCATTGTGGAAGTGTAAGCTCAATAAACCCTTTCTCCGCAACTTGATTCTTGGTCATGATGTTTGTGCAGGAATAGAAACCCTGACTAAGACCCTACCTGAACCTGAATTTGCTCCAATGCCCAAAGTACACACCGAAAAGAAACCAAATGGACAAAAAGGGCAGAGGCAATGAGTGGTGGCTTGTACTCCCTGCTACTATTGGAAGAACAAATGGAGTCAAATCTCCACCAGGCCATCCATCTGGGGGTCTTCAAAACTGCTGATTTACCCAGGCCCAGTATTATATCTTTCAACTCAACAATCTTGTCAAAGACATCGTGTCCAGATGTACCTCCTAAAGGAGGAAGAAGAGTCCTGGAAGGACTTTGCCCAAGGAATTTCCCTCAGAGAATATTAGGAAGTTGACTTCATAGAGTTAAAACCCAAAATTCTTGGCTAAAACTATTTGTTAGTTTTCATACATAACTATATAATACTACGCCTGCCTGGCTGACAGTTCCCTGAGTGTCCAGGATCCAGACAGTAGCATTGTACACAGTGGTGCTGAAAAACGGAGTCTTCCTCAGGGCACCGTGATCCCTTCGTAGTTCTAGAAAGGAAACCATCACAATCTACCTGTAGCCCTAGACAATACAATCTCAGATCTATAAATGTCAGGGCCAGGAGGGAAGCCAAATGTCATTATTGGGAAACCATTGAACCAGGGAGTCAGTGGCCCAGACCCAGCCAGCAAATTTCCTATCTAAAAGCAATTGGCACCTGGGGTCATCTAGCCCATTGACCTGGATGGCCCCATTATGTTACTCGCGATTTATGAGCACCTAAGATGGTAAGTACTAAAACTTCAGCTTCCCCAGAAACTGACCCAGTAACCTAAAGCGTTAAAGTCAAGAAGGCAGCAGAATTTAGCTCCACACTGTTCAGGATGCTAGAAAGAGCATATCAGCTCCTCAACTGTTCTCAACAGGCCTATGCTCACCAGGACTGTTGTCTATGCCTGAACCGCAAGCTACCATATTATATTGTGATTAGAGCTAATCAAACAATAAGGTGTACTTCCAATCCTGACAACTGTACCTGGGACCAACCTAAGCTGATCCTAGGGGACTGCCAAGGAAAGGGTACCTGCTTAATGTCACCAAGATTCTGCCTACTTAGTTCCCCCTATGCAGATTCCTGTAGCCACGCCCAGCACATTAACCATGGAAATGATGGGCAGATTTTTTTTTCAGGCTCCAGAAACTACCTGATTTGCTTGCACTAATGGCTTAATCAAGTGTGAACCTTTTGAATTGTTTGCCTTGAAGGAGAACCCCCTCCTTGAGTCCTTGTGTAAGCCAGGCCCCAGCTGTTTGTTGAAAATGGAGAAGAGGGCAGGGTCTACTTTCAAGATTCAGGGCATTTTTGTGAATAGCGAGTCATCCAAATCCTTATACCTCTATTGGTGGGGACAGGTATTCTGGGCTCCATCATAGCTGGGCCCTCAGCTCTAGGTAAGGGGATTAAGATTGTTAAGAAACTTAAGTGTTCAGATACATGTAGACCTGGGACACCTGAAAAATTCTTTTTCTCCTTCTGGAAGTCCAGTTAGACTCCTTAACTAAGGTTGTCCTTCAGAATCAAAGAGGATTGAACTCTTTATGAGGCAAGGAGCTCTCTGTATGGCACTGGGAGAAACTTGGGGCTTTTATGCCACCCAGTCAGGGGTAATTATAGAAAGTTTAGCCAGGGATGAAATAACAACCTTCAGGAGAGAGAAGAAAGGAGACATCAAGAATCTAATAACTGGGGCCCATCTTTATTCTCCAGGTCCCCTGGTTAACTGCTCCACTCACGGCTGCGGCTGGGGCATTAGTTCTTTTGCTCTTAGCCCTTACTGTAGGATCCTGCTTGCTCAACTGCCTACTTAATGATGTTAAACAGAGAGGAAAGTCATTTAGCTTGGCAATAAAGGCTTTCTATTCTGCTTTCAGAGTGTCCATGTGTGTTCTCTGGTGCAATTACCTTGCAACAGTACTGCTGAATTTTTTTTTTTTTACATAAAAATATGCACAAAATGCTTTTACTCATTGTACGTGAAGCAATGGAAAGGAATGCTTGACGTGAGAAATAAGGCTGTATATAGACTGTTAGACTGAAAGACGGTGTTCTGTGAGACTTTTCTTTGGGGGATACCACAGACAAACACACACACACACACACACACACACACACACTTACTCACTTCAGATAGGGAACCTGCAACAGATCAAAGTAAACACTTATGCCTGAGTCCAATTTGGTGAACAAGAGCTCATTGGAGCTCCTTTCAGGAGCACAGATAAGTGGATACACATAGACCGGGCCTGGTACTACCCAAAAGCATCTGCACTGCTGCAAAACTGAGCCCTCATAGGTGATGACTCAGATGCTGCATTCTAGAGCTCTCTGCAGGACTGACAGACAGCTGGACAATGCTGAGGATGTCTTCTTGACAGCTGGGCTGTCTCATCTCCTCCTCCAGCAGCCACATGCTGCTGCTCCAGTCTTGGGGAGGAGCTCTGGAGAATCTTGTGAATTTCAGCTTTTCCAGTCCTCTAAAGTTTGTTTACTTCCCAAGTCTCATCCGCCCTACCTCCCACCTTTCTGGAGAGAACGTTTCAATTTGGAGAAAATTGTTACAGAACCGATGATAGAGATTGGAGGGAGACCAGTATGAAAGAAAGAATCGAAGGCAGCGGAGAGGACATGGAACAACTTGGATATGTCAACGGTGGCTTCCTGAAAGTGCATGAGTGAGAAATTCTCAGGCCGTGCCTGAACTCAGTGAATGGTAATGGATTCGTCGTGTCTGTTATAGTCAAGGACGGGGCCCCACAGTGGCATGTGTACCACGAGTGTGGCGCCATTTGACTGGAGGAATGCATATAGTTTATAGTGGGGGAAAGCAGGGTACTTTGTTATCTCTACTCCTTAGCCATTGTCAGTAAAGAAGACAATCTACATTATTCTTTTAAATTCATTCTATCTATCTATCTATCTATCTATCTATCTATCTATCTATCTACCTATCATTTATTGTGTGTGTGTGTGTGTGTGTGTGTGTGTGTTCAATTGCATGTCCATGTGCTACCACTGCTCATGTGTTGAGGACAGCTTGAGCGAGCCAGTCCTCTCCTTTCATTATGTGGGGTCCAGGGATTGAACCCTGGTTGTCAGTTTAGAGGCAAGTATCTCTACCCTAATCTGTCCTCGTGGCCCTCCCTAACCACATTCCTACTAAAAATTCTTATGTACTTGAATATTTGTGTTCTTTTGGCAAAAAAATGATCTTCCCAGTGTCTTTGAGAAAGATAATTTCCAACCTATGGATAAAGATCAGCCCGACCCCTGCTAAGGTGTTAATTGGTGATAACTGGATTAATATGAGACCTTGGGAGCTCTTTTCATCTCTGTCACTAGCTGAGTGACCTTGAGCAAATCCCTTAATCCTCCTAGACCTCTATTTTCTTGTCTTCAAAACAGGCACGCTATCTGAGTGATGTCCCAGAGTCTGCGAGGCTGAAAGGAGATGACAGCCGAGCACGTGGCACACAGAAAACGTTGTGCGGATGTAAACCATGATGGAGACAGCAAACTGGTCAAGGACAGCATTTTCCCAAAGTGTGTCCCTTGAAACTCTAGTTCCACGAGATATCAGTAAGTGCTACCCCAAGTCCACTAAACAAATAAAAGCATTCTCTCCCAAATCAGTTTAGGAAACTTGTTGATAAATGAAGTTAAGTTAATATATTCAGCATGGAAATTATCAACATTTACTTTTTTGACTTTGCTTCTGAGGCTTTCATTTGTCACAATGTATGGTTAGGCTGGCCTGGAACTCCCTATGTACAGCTGGCTGGCTTCAGTTTTCCTGCCTTTATCTCCTGTGTGCTGCGATTACATGTGTGTGCCAGCATGCCTGGCTGGGTAGTTTTTATGTTTTTCTCTTCTCCCCTCTCCTCCCCTCCTCTCCCCTCCCCTACCCCCTCCCTTCCCTCCCCTTCCCTCCCCTCCTCTCCTCTCCTCTCTTCTTCTCTTTCTTTCCTTTATTTTTGTTTGTTTGTTTGTGTGTTTGTATCTACACACATACAACATGGATGGTGTGTGGAAAGCCAGAGGACAATGTGTAAGAATTAATTCTCTCTTACCAGGTCGGTGCTGGGGATTGAACTCAGTCTGTTGGGTTGGTGACAAACACCTATCCCTCTGTACCATCTCCCCAGCCCCAGTCTTTGCTGTTTGATGTGCACTGTCAATCATTGAAAGTTTGGAAATAGTACACATTGATTCCCATGTTTATTTAGATGCAAAAGTCTTCTAAAAATCCATTCTTTGACATAGGCTCCTTTGGAAAGCATCGAAGAATCTGTCTCTACTCTCCCTTCGGACATCAGTGCTCTCTCACCCATTCTTTTATTCAGCTGATGTTGAAAATTCCTCTGGTATGTGTCAGACACTCTTCAAGGGACAGAAAGGAGAAAAAAAGTTTCCAGTCTTGTGAAGTTTATGTCCTAGCAGTTGATGTCACTTACCAAAGTATGTCTGTCCTTAGAAAACTGACCACTGCAGCCTATCTCAAACATATATACTAGTTCCTTTGAATAAAAAACTCCAACACACAGTGTTGGTCAGGAAAGGATAGGATTGTAGTTTGATCTGCTGTGGTTATAAGCACCACAACTAAAAGTAATGTGGGAAGGAAAGAACTTATTTCATCCTGCAGGATACAGCTCATAACTGAGAGGGGCCAGAGCAGATACTCAAGGCAGGAACCTGGAGGTAGGAACTGAATCAGAGAAGGCAAAAATTGCTGCTACTGACTTTGCTGCCTCTGGCCTGTTCAGCAAGTTTTCTTATATAGTCTAGGCCAGCCTGTGGAGGTATGGCCCTTCCCACAGTGAGCTGGATCCTCCCACACCAATTACCAGCCGAGAAAATGCTTCACAGACATGCCCACAATCTTCAGAGGACATGCTATAGTTGAGTATTCCTCAGATAACTTGGGGCTGCGTCCGACTGATAGCTGAAGCTAACTAGGAGAGGTGGTCTAAGAACAAGGAGACAGACTTCTATGTCTTTGCTTTTCTTTCATTCATTCACCAAAGTGAGGTTACACCATAGAGAGAGACCTGAAGCAGGAGATGGTGTTACACAGGATGGGAGAAACAGAGTGTTCTTGATTCCTTCACTCATGGGTTCAGTCTCTTGAGAGATTATTGCATCCAGCACACAACAGAGTATGCTGACCTTCCTAGGGTCTGCCTTCTAGGTGGACGGTAAGAAGAAGATGTGATCACTTGTAACCCAGGTTGTCAGGTATGCTGTTGATGGGTAGCACAGGGTAATGTGGGAGTTCATCACAGTAGCACCTGCCCTAGGCACAAGACAAAACATCTTAGTAGAAGCATCATTTCAGTGCGATTATCCAGACATTGTTAGGAGGCTGCTGAGACTGGGTAGGCAGAAATAGGGAGTAGGGAAAGTGGTCTGGTCAATGAGAACAGCCACAAAGGCCTGGAAGAGATCCTGTAACAGGAGTACAGTCAGAAAGGAAGGAGTGTGAAAGGATTATATTTATACATGAGGATTCCACAGCTGAAAGAAAACTGAACACATTTGGCGGTCTCCCAAAGCAAAGTTTTGAAGCCATGACTACCTCTATAGTTCTTAAATGCTACCCTTCATATTCGTCTCGTCTGCTTTTCTCTCTCTCTCTCTCCCCCCTCCTCTCTCTCTCTCTCTCTCTCTCTCTCTCTCTCTCTCTCTCTCTCTCCAAAAAAATCTGTATTTTCACAAGAACTTTGGCACACTGAGAATTCTTCTAAGTCTAAGGCACTCATTGCTTTTCACAGATACAGGCACTGATAGTATTATCAGGGTAAACAAATGCTAAAAGCCCAACTCAAGATGTTCATAGCAAAATATGTAGTTAAATGTCTTATGTTACATGGGAAAAAAATTCAGAAACTCCAGACCTAGTGTCCCTCGTTTCCCATTCTGCTACCCTCTAGGAATCCTATCCACAGGCAAAAAGATGGTGGTAAGATGGCTGCCAGAAACTCCAGGCTGATATTTTTTCATGTTGAAATCAAATGCAAAGGAAAAGGAAAGCCTTCCTGAAGCTACTACTACATACGTACATAGGTCCCTGCATTCATCCCGATCGCCCCATCTTACTACACGTGTTCACTCCTGAAACAACTGATTGGACAGGCTTGGATCACATGACCTGATTCTGGAGCCAGAAGTGAGACTTAGACACAGCCCAGAATACTCATTTCATCCCTTACCATCCCTTACCATCTCTCTCTCTCTCTCTCTCTCTCTCTCTCTCTCTCTCTCTCTCTCTCTCTCTTTCTCTCTCTATTGTACCTTTTTTTTTAACTAGGAAAGGAGAAACTGAGAATTCCAAAGAATAGTAAACAAAGAAGAGACAGACAGAGACATTTTATTCTATCTACAGAATTATGAAAAATGAATTGGTTCCACAGAGCACTTTTGGCTGTTGGAAATAGAAGGGGAAATATGGGGAAAGGAGCCACAACCCCGATGTTATTTAGATAAGGCCCCCACCCCCAGCCTAGCACTGACCAGTCACTTGACCATCAAATTTCTGGTTCTAGGAGAGGAATGTGGAGGTCATCAACTCGTGGCGATCACGGAAGACTTGGCCTTCCTTCAGGCCCAGGCCCGGAACCAGAGCACACCGGGCTCCAGCTGTCTCCCAGCAGCAGGAGCACTTTCCTCTTGAGAAGAAACACACTGTCTCTCATCATTGGCTTATTGGTTCTTACACCCGAAGTTGTCTCACCCATAACTCTGCAGGCTGCAGATCCTTCTCATCCATAAAGAGAAGGTATCATTTAGGTAAATTGGTGGCCTACAGCCAAATCTCGCCCTGGACAGTGCCCAGATAATTTCTTTTTCCAGACAAGGTTTTGATTTGCAGCACAGGATGACCTTAAATTTGTGATTCCCCTGCCTCTGCCTCCTAAGGGATGCTGGGATTTATATACACGCACCCACAAACCTGGCCTGAACAATATTTTAAATACAAATGTGGGAATCTCAGGGCATAATCATGGTCTGTCATCTGCGTATCTCGTAGGTCCCTGATTCCTATTCCCTGTCCCTTTGCACGCTCATCTTGACTGTATGGCAGAGGAGAGATTTGATTTTTCAATCTTGACCCAGTTCTTCTTTCATGCATTACTCAATCAGGCACTTGAGGATGTCCTTGTGATCGGGTATTTCTAATGACAAGAAAGGGAACGAGAAAGAACTGCGACGTGTCCTCAGCCAGAGAATTCATTCTCCTTCAAAGCATCACCTTGCGGTAACACACGCTTCGCCAGTGAGACCGGGGGATGTTTAAACTCCTCTTGGAATTGTTCTCGGTGTCTGAAGCTCCTGTTTTGAATATACTCAAAAGTGGAAAAAAAATCCTCATTCTTTATGAAGGGATCTGATCTCTGGAAGAAGCCTGCCGTAGCGGGGGCCCAAGTGTGTCTGACCAGGACAACCTGAGCTCCTGTCTCTTCCTTTTCCTTTCTGTCCAAAGCAAAGTGCAAGGGCGTTACCATTAGTTGAGGTCCTTGGGGACCTCTCTAAAGTATTGTTTATCCTTATGGTTCAGATTTTTCATGTGTGGGGAAGGAGGTGTGTGTGTGTGTGTGTGTGCGTGTTTGTGTGAAATTGTGTGAAGGCAAGTGGTTGGCTTCTGGTGTCTTCCTCAGTTGCTAGGCCACTTTTCTCTTTGTGATAAAGTTCCTCCCTGAACCCAGAGCTCATGCGCGGCTTACTGAATAGTCTGCGATTCTCAGCCCTGGGGTTCCGAGGTGTGCAGCACCATGCCTGGCTGTCTACATGGCTGCCAGGGATCCAGCTCAGGTCCTCATGTCTGCGTAGCAAGCATTTTGCTGACTGAGCCATCTCCCTGTCTGACTCATATATTAGATATTCCATAAAGGTCTGGGTGACAATGTCTTGGTTCACAACTCACAAGTGCTGGTGCTACTAGGTGGTTGTGGAACCTTTCAGAGATGAGACCTAGAGGAAAGATGTTAGGTCATTGGGTTGAGGGATGTGCTTTGAAAGGGCATATTGGGACTCTAAGAGTTGCTCTCTCTCTCTCTCTCTCTCTCTCTCTCTCTAACTTTACATCTATCTCTCTTGTCTCCTTCTCTGTCTCCTTTGATCTTTGTCTGTCTCTGTGTCTCTCTGACCTTCTTTAGCTGTTATTTAACAATCCAGGCATCTCACTGCATAGCCCAGGAATGCTTTGAATTTGCAACTATCCTCCTACATCACCCTTACAAGTTGTATAACTTCAGGCGCTCCGCCACACTTTTATTTGAAGGCAGGGATCAGGGTTCTACCATGCAACTCTGGCTATGCGGGAACTTGCTACACAGCCCAAACTAGTAGGCACCTCCAGTGCTTTCTGAATGCTGGGGTTATGGGCAGACACTTCTATATTCTCTTTCTTTTTTTTACTTCCTGGCCCCCACAAGGTGAGCAGCTTTGATTCAGTACAAACTTCCCATCTAGGTGTTCTTCCCCATCTTGTAAAACCGTGGGGCCAAGTGACCATAGACTGAGCCTGAACTGGAATAAACCTTTCCATCTTATGCGCTGCTTATCTCAGATGATTCTGCACAGTGACAGAAACCCGAGCAACACATTTATTACTTCCTCACGTCCCTAATTTAATAACCAACAGTTTACACTTCAGTAGTTGAAAGTGTAAAAATCACAATATAAGACGCCCCCTTCCGTTCTTTGTCCCTCAGCCAATCAGCTTTTCTTTCAAAATTTCCAAGAGGATTTCTAGAGCATCTAGGCAGTTGCCTTCAGGGTCTCGAAAAAGCCTCAGAAAAGCATCTAGAAGTTAACTTAAGCATTGCTGTCCTGCTGGCCTAAGATCACAATGTCTATGTTGTATGTCTAATACCCACCTCATCGCTTTATCCCTGACCATTCTTTGTAATGGAGATCAGATCTTGGCCGAGCTGTGCAAGGAATGAGCCTGGTTTCTTTATGTAATCCCATTATGAAGCCTTTACTGGGTGGGGCAGATACCATCAGCAACCCCTCACCCTCCCAAGTGGTGAGGATTAAGTGAGATGATTTGTGTAGACGTCCCTAGGAGGGTGTGCTGGTTAATTTCCTTTGTCATCTTGGCTCAGCAGCATGCCCAGTCATTTAGATATCACTCTGAAGGCATTTTGTAGATGTGATGAGCATCCCCAGTCAGCTGGTTGGCCATGACTAAAACACATCGCTCTTTGTAAGGAGGATGAGCCTCACCTGCTATGATGAAGGTCTTAGAGCTAATTCTATTTTTTTTTAAAACTTTTTACTAGATATTTGCTTTATTTACATTTCAAATGTTATCCCCTTTTCTCATTACCCCTTTGGAAACTCCCTAACCCATCCCCCCTCCTCTTGCTTACCCACTTTCCTGACCTGGCATTCCCCGACAGTGGGGCATTGAGCCTTCACAGGACCAATGACCTCTCCTCCCGTTGATGTTTGAAAAGGCCATCCTCTGCTACCTATGCAGATGGAGCCATGGGTCCCTCCATGTGTATTCTTTGGTTGGTGGTCTAGTCCCTGGGAGCTCTGAGGGTACTGGTTGGTTCATATTGTTGTTCCTCCTATGGGGCTGCAAACCCCTTCAGCTCCTTCAGTCCTTTCTCTAGCAGTCCATTGGTTGGCTGTGAGCCACGGGTATTTTGATCCCCCTTCTAGGAAGGACCAAAGTATCCACACTTCGGTCTTCCTTCTTGAGTTTCATGTGGTCTGTGAATTCTTAAGTATTCCCATCACAGCAATTCTATTCCCCAAAGGAATTCTACTTTATGGCTGAGGCATAGGAAGAACCCTGCTGGCTCCAGCCTGCTGATCTGCCCTGTGGTTTACATCTCAAAACAGCAACATCAACCTCGCACCTGCACTTGCAGGCTACTGCTTTGTCCTGTGAAGTCCAGACCTGCCAGTCTCCAGGGTCACGTGAGCCAAATCCTCAAAATAAGTCTCCCTGTGTTTTTATATAAACTCCATTGGTCTGTTTCTCCGGAGAACTCCCACTGATGCAGAGGAAGAAATTTCGTTCACAGGGAGAAGAAATTTATATAAACTTAAATTTTAACCCTGGTGCTTCCACTGACTGCTGAAGGTCCAACCCCCCCCCCCCCAGGCAAGACTCTGCACCCTCTGGGCTTCTGGTTCTTTACCTATCCGCTGCCCCTCCACCCTGTTGAGAAAGACAAACACAGAACATGGTTACTAAGCATCCTGTGCATGCACACTGTCATGGCTTGACTCTGCCATTGGATGCGAATGTATCTGTAAAATCTCCCATTGGTGAGCCTAGACTACATCTCTCTAAACAGGGCCCTTTCCCTGAAGCCTATCTATCATGGCTGCACATGTCAGGAGATGAAGGCTGATCTTTTAGCAGATACTTGTCAAATGGGGCTGAAAGGTTCCAACCCGGGCCAACAGAGGGTTCTACGCAGACACGAGGAAGCAGAGGAAAAGAAGGGAAAAGAAACAGAAGGGAGAGACTTGTAGAGGTGGATGCAGGCTAGTAGTAGCCAATGATGACAAAGTTAGGGAGAGCGTGGGGGGAGGGTCTTAGGATCCAGGTCTGATTTGCTGGGGAGTCAGGTCAGCTCTGCAGCTTGTAAGCTGATTGCTATGGATTAGCTGGGACCTAGAGAGGGCTTCGTCAGAGCGCAGGGATCCAACCCTAAGGGCCCCACTTTTCCTCTCCTCTCAGGATAGAGCCAATCAAACTGAAGAGGGTCGAAGGAAGCACCGGGAAAGAGCCTCTCCGTTGCCACCGTTGTGCGTCAGAACAGGGCGCAGCCGTGTTCCACTTATTTTTAACTGCCAGCGACTCAAGGGCTGGTGCTCAAGTCGGATGGAACATTCTGGAGTGTCTGAAGTGCCTCTGTGTTGATGCCCACCCGGACTTGGTGTTCTTTATTACATCGTTCAGACCTTTTCCGGTATGCCTGACTCAGAGTGCAGATGACCTGCTAATTGCTTACCTAAAGCTGCTGCCTCTGTTTGAGCGTGTGGTGAGAGCAGAGCCTCTGTTTGTTGAAGACCGAGTTTTGTGCAGCTCAGGCTGACCCTGACGTCACTATTATAACCGAGGATGGCTTTGAACTGCTGATCCTTCTGCCTTCACCTGCTCAGTGCTGTGGTTACAGGTGTGTCACCTGCACAGACTGAGACCAGGAACCTCATTTAGCTTGTATCTGTAAGTATGCACTGACAGCTGCAGACTGTTCATTAAGGAATGGGATGAACAGAAACATTGCTGAGAGCCTCTGTGTGCCAGATACAGAGCCCAGAACTGTTTAGGCATTTCTCCTCTCTCTCTCTCTCTCTCTCTCTCTCTCTCTCTCTCTCTCTCTCTCTCTGTATGTTTGTATGTATGTACATGCATGCATGGGGAGGCCAGAGGTATCTTCCTGGAAGTTTCTTCATATTCCTTTTTTTTCATTTACAGTTTTAAAATTATTTTTTTTATTTCACCATTTCACGTGTGCACATGCTATACACTGGCACTGTCACCCCAGACCTCTCCCACCTCCTGACTGCCTCGGTCCACAACTCACTTCCTTGTAAATATCATTCTGGCATTTGAGTTTATTCTCTCTCTCTCTCTCTCTCTCTCTCTCTTAAAAGATTTATTTATTTATTATATGTAAGTACACTGTAGCTGTCTTCAGACACACCAGAAAAGGGCGTCAGATCTCATTACAGATGGTTGTGAGCCACCATGTGGTTGCTGGGGTTTGAACTCAGGACCTTCAGAAAAGCAGTCAGGACTCTTAACCGCTGAGCCATCTCTCCAGCCCCTCGAGTTTATTCTTCACTATCTTGGAACTCAGTGACTTTGCCCAGGGCAAGCTGTGTGATCATGGGTATGGAGCTATAGGTGGAGCCTAGTGTGAATGAACAACCTAAGACAATGGCTGCCCCTCTCTCTAGAATCTATGAACAGCTAGTGGTTCGTCAGTAAGGGATAGCCCCTCCCCTATTCACCACCATCAATGGGGCCAGTCTGTGTAGATCCAGTATGGGTTAACCATAGTTCTAAGTTCACAAGTCTAATGGCTGTAAGGAGTCTAATGGCTGGCGTGTGACACCTCCCCACCTTCCAGCTCTTGCATACTTCCTACCTGCTCTTCCACAATGTCCCCTGAGCTTTAGAGATGGTTAGGGGTGGTAGTGTATTTAGCGGATAATTTTAATTATCGACCCAACACAATCTAGAATCATCCGGGAAGGGAGCATCTGTAAGAGATTGTGTAACTAAGACAGCCTATGGAGATTTTCTTAATTATAGATTAACAGAGGGGAAAAAGACTAACCCTGAGTTTGGGTGGCACCATTTCATGGTCCTGGATAGGAGAGAAGGTGAGCAGGGCATGCGTGCATGGCGCTCTGCTCTGAGATGTGGGTATAACCTGCTCCGTTCCCCCAAGCTCCTGCCACTGTGAATGTCTTGCTATAATGGTCTGTGGCATGGAACTGTGAAGTAAAACAAGCCCTTTCTCTCCCAAGTTGCTTTAGTCTAGGTATTTTATCACAACAGAAAACAAAGTAAAAACATTTAAATGTCTTGTTTAGCGCTGAGCCCACAACAGTTGATTATTCGCATCATCTTGGGCATCTATGAGTCTTTCTTCGTCTTTCTTTGTATCCACAGGCATTCAATGCAAAAAGAGTTGTTCTGGTTAAGAGTCGATCGAGAGAGTAGCTCGATCTACCTAACACTGCCGACTCTTTAGTATAGTTCCTCATGTTGTGGTGAGCCCCAACCATAAAGCTATTTTTGTTACTACCTCATAACTGTAATTTTGCCACTGTCGCAAATTGTAATGTAAATACTGGTGTTTTCTGATGGTCTTAGACAACCCCCTGTGAAAAGGTCCTTCAACCTATAAAGGGCTCGAGACCTACAAATTGAGAACCACTGGTCTGTGGCTATAAACACAGAATACTTAATGCTGCAATTTGATGCTATATCTATGTAACTGAAAAACAACAGTTAAGCTCCTGCTGTGGGCCTTTGATCTCCGCACGCATGGGTTTCTTTCTCCTCAAATTCAATCAGAGGACATTTGTGCCCCTCCCGCATTGGTAGGCACATCATCTCTGATAGGCTAGTTATGTGGGCCATAGGGTTCACAGCTGGGCACAGCATTCATGGTTTTACTCCCCCAGCAGCCTGAATCACAACTGCTGGCACTCCAAAAGCTAGCCAGTGGAGAGAAAATTTCCAATTCAGTTCTCGTTGGCTGTTGCTATATCTTGCAACCAAGGTATGTGGAGTCTTCAACAATAGGGCCTTATCCTCTAGACCCTAGGTGGGCAACCAGGAAGACTGACAAAAGCCTGTCTATTTTTGAGGGATTCGTGGGCCCCATGATCTACTTCTACAGTGGTATTCCATACTTGGAACTGTGATTGTTCAGTACTGTGCTACTAGAAGCAGTATCATCTAGGCACACAGATCAACACTCTTCTTCCCTTTTTAGTGTGCTTCTTTTTTATTAGATATTTCTTTATTTACATTTCAAATGTTATCCCCTATCCTCGTTTGCCCTCTGAACCTCTCATCCCATCCCCCCTCCCCCTGCTCATCAACTCACCCACTCCCGATTCCCTTACACTGGGGCATCGAGCCTTCACAGGACCAAGGGTCTCTCCTCCCACTGATGACCGACAAGGCCATCATATGCAGATGGAGCCACAGGTCCCTTCATGTGTTCTCTTTGGTTGGTGGTTTGGCCCTGGGGTACTGGTTGGTTCATATTGTTTTTCTTCCTATGGGGCTGCAAACCCCTTCAGCTCCTTGGGTCCTTTCTCTTTGGGTCCTTTCTCTAGCTTCTCCATTGGGGACCCTGTGCTCAGTCCAATGGTTGGGTGAGAGCAATCATCTCTATATTTGTCAGGCACTGGCAGAGCCTCTCAGGAGACAGCTATAGCAGGCTGCTGTCAGCAAGCACTTGTTGACATCCACAATAGTGTCTGGGTTTGGTGAAGGTATATGGGATAGATCCCCAGGTGAGCTAGTCTCTGGATGGGCCTTTCCTTCTGTTTCTGCTCCACACTTTGTCTCTGTATCTTCTCCCATGGGTATTTTGTTCCCCCTTCTAAGAAGGACCAAAGTATCCACACTTTGGTCTTCCTTCTTTTTGAGCTTGATGTGCTCTGTAAATTATATCTTGAGTATTCAGAGCTTCTGGGCTAATATCTACTTATTGGTGAGTGTATACCATGTGTGTTCTTTTGTGATCAGGTTACCTCACTCAGGATATTTTCTAGTTCCATCCATTTGTCTAAAAATTTCTTGAATTCATTGTTTTTAATAGCTGAGTAGTACTCCATTGTGTAAATGTGCCACATTTTCTGGATCCATTCCTTTGTTGAAGGACATCTGGGTTCTTTCCAGCTTCTGGCTATTATAAATGAGGCTACTATGAATATAGTGGAGCATGTGTCCTTATTGCATGTTGGAGCATCTTCTGGATATATGCCCAGGAGTGGTATAGCTGGGTCCTCAGGACCAATTTTCTGAGGAACCACCAAATTGATTTCCAGAGTGGTTGTACCAGCTTGCAATCCTACCAGCAATGGAGAAGTTTTCCTCTTTTTCCACATTCTTGCCAACATCTGCTGTCACCTGAGCTTTTGATCTTAGTCATTCTGACTGATGTGAGGTGGAATCTCAGGGTTGTTCTGAATTGTTTTCCCCTGATGACTAAGGATGTTGAACATTTCTTTATGTGCTTCTCAGCCATTTGGAATTCCTCAGTTGAGAATTCTTTGTTTAGCTCTGTACCCTATTTTTAAATAGGTTTATTTGTTTCTCTGAAGCCTAACCTTTTGAGGGTTTTTGTATATATTGGATATTAGCCCTCTATCAGATGTAGGGTGGTAAAGATCTTTTCCCAGTCTGTTGGTTGCCCTTTTGTTCTATTGACAGTGTCCTTTGCCTTACAGAAGCTTTGCAATTTTATGAGGTCCCATTTGTCACTTCTTGATCTTAGAGTATAAGCTATTGGTGTTCTCTTCAGGAAAATTTCCCCTGTACCCATGTGTTTGAGACTCTTCCCTACTTTCTTTTCTATTAGTTTCAGTGTATCTGGTGTTATGTGGAAGTCCTTGATTCACTTGGACTCGAGCTTTGTATAAGGAGATAAGAATGCACGGTTTGCATTCTTCTACATGCTAACCACCAGTTGAACCAGCACCATTTGTTGAAAATGCTGTCTTTTTTCCACCGGATGATTTTAGCTCCTTTGTCAAAGATCAAGTCACCATAGGTATGTGGGCTCATTTCTGTGTGTTCAATTCTATTCCATTGATCTACTTGCCTGTCACTGTATCAATACCATGCAGTTTTTTTTTTTTATCACAATTGCTCTGTAGTACAGCTTGAGGTCAGGGATTGTGATTCTGCCAGAAGTTCTTTTATTGTTGAGAATAGTTTTTGCTATCCTGGGCTTTTTGTTATACCAGATGAATTTGCAAATTTCTCTTTCTAACTCTATGAAGAATTGAGTTTGAATTTTGGTGGGGATTGAATTGAATCTGTAGATTGCTTTCTGCTAGATAGCCATTTTGGCTATATTAATCCTGCCAATCCATGAGTATGGGAGATCTTTCTGTCTTCTGAGATCTTTTATTTCTTTCTTCAGAGACTTAAAGTTCTTCATTAGATGCTGAGAAAGCATTTGACAAAATCCAACACCCTTTCATGATAAAAGACTTGAAAAGATCAGGAATTCAAGGCCCATACCTAAACATAGTAAAAGCAATATACAGCAAACCAGTAGCCAACATCAAACTGAATGGAGAGAAACTTGAAGCAATCCCACTAAAATTGGGGGCTAGACAAGGCTGCCCTCTCTCTCCCTACCTATTTAATATAATACTCGAAGTCCTAGCCAGAGCAATTAGATAACAAAAGGAGGTCAAAGGGATACAAGTAGGAAAGGAAGAAGTAAAAATATCTCTATTTGCAGATGATATGATAGTGTATTTAAGTGACCCCCAAAAATTTCACCAGAGAACTCCTACCGTGGATAAACAACTGATGCAAAGTGGCTGGATATATAATTAACTCAACCAAATCAGTGGCCTTCCTCTTCTCAAAGGATAAACAGTCTGAGAAAGATATTAGGGAATCAAGTCCCTTCATAATAGTCACAAATAATATAAAATACCTTGGTGTGACTTTTTAGTGCACTTTATAGGGGCACAATATAGTAGGTTTCTATATAGCTTTTTCATAAATCTTCACTATAGTTAATGCTTTCTCCTTCCCCTCGTCTCCCTAACCTTCTCCCCCTTCTCTGTTTCAACCTTCCCACTCCCAATATTTCACCTCTCTGTTTTTCTTTAACCTACGTTCCACCATCTTTTGTTCCCTTGAGGTAGCTCCTCTCCAGAGTCTCCCTCCTAGCTTCCTGACATCCAGAGACACTCCTGGCTAAACAAACGGAACTGTAGAGTCAAAGCTGCAAAGCGCACGTGAGAAAGGATACGTGCTTTGTCTGCCTGGGCCTGGATTATCATTTCATGGTCCTTTCCGTTTCATCTATACACTTGTAAATTTATTTTATTTTGTTTTTTATCATAGCTGAATACAGTTCTGAATATGTACATTTTCACTATCCACCCATCAGCTGATGGACATCTAGGCTGATTCTGTCTCCTAACTTTGTGGCTAGGCCAGCATTGAACATGGACGCACAGATATCTTTGTGGAATATATCCAGAAGTGGTATAGCTGGGTCCATGGGAATTTTATTTCTAATTTCTTTTTTTTTTCTTTTTTTTTTTTTTTTTTGGTTTTTCGAGGCAGGGTTTCTCTGTGTAGTCCTGGCTGTCCTGGAACTCACTCTGTAGACCAGGCTGGCCTCGAACTCAGAAATCCGCCTGCCTCTGCCTCCCAAGTGCTGGGATTACAGGCGTGCGCCACCACACCCGGCCTATTTCTAATTTCTTTTGAGAAACCTCCAGACTGACTTTCCAAGTGATTGCACTAGTTTACACACCCACGAACAATGCGGAGTGGGTCTCTTTCCTCATATACATATCAGCATTTGTTGCAATTTTTATTTTTGATGACAGCCACTTAAATTAGGATGAGAGGGGATCGTAAAGACATTTTAATCCTCACTTCCCTGGTAGCTGAGGATGTTGAATACTTTTAAAGTGTTTCCTTGCCTTTTTGTGTTTTTGTTGAGAGCCCTGCTTAGTTTCATAGTCCCTTTCTTAATTGAGTTGTTTGTTTTCTTGGCTTTTAAAAAAAGTTCTTTGTATATTCTAGACACTAATTCCCTGTCAAGTGAAGAGCAGGCAAACCTTTTTTCTCCTGTTCCCTGGGATGTCTCTTCATTTGATTGACAGTTTCCTTTGCTATTCTTTGCTACACAGAAGATTTCATGAAATACTATTTACCAACTGATGGTCCTGTTTTCTGTGTAGAAAGTCCCTGTGTGTGCCCATATGTTAAAGCACACTCCCAACTTTTGCCTTTAGTGGCTTGAGAGTATTGGGTCTTCTGTTGAGGACTTTTATAGATTTGCATTTGAGTTTTGTAGAAGGTGAGAGATCAGGACGAATTCTCTTTCTTTTGCATGCCTGCACCCAGAATCCTTAGTCCCATTATTGAAGACGCTGTCCTTTCTCCAGCATATGTTTGTGGCTCCTTTGTCAAACTCAGTAGCTCAAGTTGTATGGACTTAGATCTGGGTCCTCTATTCTATTCCACTGAGTTACATGTCTATTTTTTTGTGCCAGCCTATGGCTTTGTAGAATAACTTAAATCAGTGGTGGTGATACTCCGGTAATATTATTTTTGTTCAGGTTCCTTTGGCTGGTCTTTGTCTTTTTATATTTACATATAAAATTTAAGATATGATTTTGCATGTATTTGTAAGAAATGCCTGGCATTTTGATGGACATTTCACTAAATCTGTAGATTGCTTTTGCAGAGTGGTCATTTTCATAGTATTAATTCTTCCAATATCTGAGCCACTGGGGTCTTTTATCTTCTCATGAACTCTTCAATTTTGTTCTTTGGCCTCTTTTTTTTATTTATAATTATTATTTCTTATAAATTTCAATTGTGTGATGTTTTTGAAACATACTAAAACACAATTTTCACAATCTCTAATGTACCATGTAACAGTCAAATATAAGCATATTATGTAACATTTACTAAGCGATACACATGCACAATCACACACAAATATAGAAATAACAATATCAAATGAAATATTTGTATTTATATTTTCTTTCCACAGCAAGACATCTAATTGAATACATATGAACCAAAATTCAGAAGAAATAACATAAAATTATAATCTCTAATTTAAATTTCTTTTTTTCAATTTTAAAAAACTTTTTTTTGATTTTTTTATTTTCTATATTCTGTGTTTACATTCCAAAGGTTTTTCTTTTTCCCAGTTCCCCCCTCACCATATGTCCCTTAAGTCCTCTTCCCTCTGCCCATTCCCTAATCAACCCCCTCCCCATTTCTCTGTTCTGATACTCTCCTACAAAACTGGATCCAGTCTTTTCAGGAGCAGGGTCCTCTACTTCCTTCTTCTTGGGAATCTTTTGATTTGCTAATTGTGCCTTGAGTATTCAGAGCTTTTGGGCTCATTAATATCCACTTATCAGTGATTGCATTTCATGTGCATTCTTTTGTGATTGGGTTAACTCACTTAGGATGATATTTTCCAGATCCAACCATTTGCCTACAAATTGCATGAATTCATTATTTTTAATTGCTGAGTAGTATTCCATTGTATAAATATACCACATTTTCTGTATCCATTCCTCCTTTGAGGGACATCTGGGCTCCTTCCAGCTTCTGGCTATTATAAATACGGCTGCTATGAACATATTGGAGCATGTGTCTTAATTGTATGCAGGGGAATCTGCTGGGTATATGCCCAGGAGTGGTATGGCAGGGTCCTCTGGAAGTGTCATGCCCAATTTTCTGAGGAACCGCCAGACTGATTTCCAGAATGGTTGTACCATCTTGCAATCCCACCAACAGTGTAGGAGTGTTCCTCTTTCTCCACATCCTCGCCAGCACCTGTTGTCTCTTGAGTTTTTAATCTTAGCCATTCTGACTGGTGTGAGGTGGAATCTCAGGGTTGTTTTGATTTGCATTTCCCTGATGACTAATAATGTTGAACATCTCTATGCTTCTTAGCCATCCAAATTTCTTCTGGTGAAAATTCTTTGTTTAGCTCTGTACCCCATTTTTTGATAGGGTTATTTGGTTCTTTGGGGTCTAACTTCTTGAGTTCTTTGTATATATTAGCCCTCTGTCAGATGTGGGGTTGGTGAAGATCTTTTCCCAATTTATTGGTTGCTGTTTTGTCCTTCTGATGGTGTCCTTTGCCTTACAGAAACTTTGTGATTTTATGAGGTCCCATTTGTCAGTTCTTGATCTTAGAGCATAAACTATTGATGTTCTATTCAGGAACTTTCCCCCTGTGCCCATGTCCTCCAGGGTCTTCCCCAGTTTCTTTTCTAATAGTTTCAGTGTGTCTAGTTTTATGTGGAGGACCTTGATCCACTTGGAGTTGATCTTGGTACAAAGAGATAAAAGTGGGTCAATTCACATTCTTCTGCATGTTGACCTCCAGTTGAACCAGCACCATTTATTGAAAAGGCTATCTTTTTTTCCACTGGATGGTTGTAGCTCCTTTATCAAAGATCAAGTGACCATAAGTCTGTGGGTTCATTTCTGGGTCTTCAATTCTATTCCATTGATCTACTGGCCTGTCGCTGTACCAATACCATGCAGTTTTTAGCACGATTGTTCTGTAATACTGCTTGAGGTCAGGGATATTGATTCTCCCAGAAGTCCTTTTATTGTTGAGAATAGTTTTAGCTATCCTGGGTTTTTTGTTACTCCAGATGAATTTGAGAATTGCTCTTTCTAGATCTATGAAGAATTGGTTTGGGATTTTGATGGGGATCGCATTGAATCTGTAGATTGCTTTTGGCAAGATGGCCATTTTTACTATATTGATCCTGCCAATCCAAGAGCATGGAATATTTTTCCATCTCCTGAAGTCTTCTTCAATTTGTTTCTTCAAGGACTTGAAGTTGCTGTCATACAGATCTTTCACTTGTTTGGTTAAAGTCATGCCAAGATACTTTATATTGTTTGTGGCTATCATGAAGGGTGTTATTTCCCTAATTTCTTTCTCAGCCTCCTTGCCCTTTGAGTACAGGAAGGCTACTGATTTGCTTGAGTTGATTTTATAACCAGCCACTTTGCTGAAGTTGTTTATCAGCTGTAGGAGTTCTCTGGTGGAGTTTTTTGGGGTCATTTAGGTATACTATCATATCATCTGCGAAAAGTGATTGTTTGGCTTCTTCCTTTCCAATTTGTATCCCTTTGACTTCCTTATGTTGTCTAATTGCTTTCGCTAGAACTTCAAGTACTATATTGAAAAGATATGGAGAGAGAGGGCAGGCAGCCTTGTCTAGTCCCTGGTTTTAGTGGGATTGCTTCAAGTTTCTCTCCATTTATTTTGATGTTGACTACTGTTTTGCTGTATATTGCTTTTACTATATTTAGGTATGGGTCTTGAATTCCTGTTCTTTCCAGGACTTTTAGCATGAAAGGATGCTGAATTTTGTCAAATGCTTTTTCAGCATCTAATGAGATGACCATGTGGTTTTTTTCTTTTAGTTTGTTTATGTAGTGGATTACATTGATGGATTTCCGTATATTGAACCATCCCTGCATCCCTGGGATGAAGCCTATTTGATCATGGTGAATGATCATTTTAATGTGCTCTTGAATTTGGTTGGCAAGAATTTTATTTAGTATTTTTGCATCAATATTCATAAGGGAAATTGGCCTGCAGTTCTCTTTCTTTGTAGGATCTTTGTGTGGTTTTGGTATCAGCGTAATTGTGGCTTCGTAGAACGAGTTGGGCAGTGTTCCTTCTGTTTCTATTTTGTGGAATAGTTTGACGAGTATTGGTGTTAGGTTTTCTTTGAAGGTCTGATAGAATTCTGCACTAAAACTAATCTGGTCCCGTGCTTTTTTTGGTTGGGAGACTTTCTATAACCCCTTCTATTTCTCTAGGGATTATGGGACTGTTTAGCTGATCAATTGATCCTGATTTAATTTTGGTATTTGGTATCTGTCTCGGAAATTGTCCATTTCCTCCAGATTCTCCAGTTGTGTTGAGTTTAGGCTTTTGTAGTAGGATCTGATGATTTTTTGAATTTCCTCAGTTTCTGTTGTTATATCCCCCTTTTCATTTCTAATTTTGTTAATTTGGATACTGTCTCTGTGCCCTTTGGTTAGTCTGGCTAAGGGTTTATCTATCTTGTTGATTTTCTCAAAGAACCAGTTCTTGGTTTTGTTGATTCTTTGTATGGTTCACTTTGTTTCTACCTGATTGATTTAGAGACATTTAGTTTGATGATTTTCCTGTCTTCTACTCCTCCTGGGTGAATTAGCTTCTTTTTGTTCTAGGGCCTTCAGGTATGCTGTTAAGTTGCTAATGTATGCTCTCTCCAGTTTCTTTTTGGAGGCACTCAGGGCTATGAGTTTTCCTCTTAGCACTGCTTTCATTGTATTTTGGGTAGGTTGTACCTTCATTTTCATTAAATTCTAAAAAGTCTTTGATTTCTTTCTTTATTTCTTCCTTGACCAAGGTGTCATTGAGTAGAGTATTGTTCAGTTTCCATGTGTATGTGGGCTTTCTGTTGTTCTTCTTGCTATTGAAGACCACTTTTACTCCATAGTGATCTGATAGGAGGCATGGGATTAGTTCGGTCTTCTTGTATTTGTTGAGGTCTGTTTTGTGACCAATTATATGATCGATTTTGGAGAAGGTACCATGCGGTGCTGAGAAAAAGGTATATTCTTTTGCTTTAGGATGAAATGTTCTATATATATATCTGTTAAATCCAATTGGTCCAAAGCTTCAATTAGTTTCACTGTGCCCCTGTTTAGTTTCTGCTTTCCTGATCGGTCCATTGAGGAGAGTGGAGTGTTGAAGTCACCTACAATTATTGTGTTAGGTGTATTGTGTGCTTTAAGCTTTAGTAAAGTTTCTTTTATGAATGAGGGTGCCCTTACATTTGGAGCATAGAAGTTCAGTATTTAGAATTCTTCTTTGTGGATTTTCGCTTTGACCAGCAAGAAGTGACCTTCCTTGTCTCTTTTGATGACTTTAGGTTGAAAGTCAATTTTATCTGATATTAGAATGGCTACTTCAGCCTGTTTCCTGAGACCATTTGCTTGCAAAGTTGTCTTCCAGTCTTTTACTCTAAGATAGTGTTTGTGTTTGACACTGAGATGTGTTTCCTGTATGCAGCAAAATGTAGGGTCCTGTTTCCGTATCCAGTCTGTTAGTCTGTGTCTTTTGATTGGGGAATTGGGTCCATTGATATTAAGAGATATTAAGGAATAGTAATTATTACTTTCTGACATTTTGGGCGTTATTTTTTATATTTGAGTGGTTCTCTTCTTTTGGGTTTGATGAGAGGGGGTTTCTATCTTGCTTCTTCTGGGGTGTAGTTTCCCCCCTTGTGTTGGTGTTTTTCCCCTATTATCCTTTGTAGGGCTGAGTTTGTGGATAAATATCGTGCAAATTTGGTTTTGTCATAGAATACCTTGGTTTCCCCATCCATGGCGATTGAGAGTTTTGCTGGGTATAGTAGTTTTGGCTGAAGTTTGTGTTCTCTTAGAGTCCGCATGAGATCTGCCCAGGATCTTCTAGCTTTCATGATCTCAGGTGAGAAGTCTGGTGTAATTCTGATAGGTCTTCCTTTATATGTTACTTGGCCTTTTTCTCTTACTGCCTTTAATATTCTTTCTTTGTTTAGTACATTTGGGGTTTTGATTATTATGTGATGGGAGGTATTTCTGTTTTGGTCCAGTCTGTTTGGGATTCTGTAGGCTTCTTGTATATTCATGGGCATCTCTCTCTTTAGGTTGGGGAAGTTTTCTTCCATAATGTTGTAGAAGATATTCGCTGGCCCTTTAAGTTGTAGATCTTCACTCTCATCTATACCTATAATCCTTAGGTTTGGTCTTCTCATTGTGTCCTGGATTTCCTGAATGTTTTGGGTTACCAGCTTTTTGCATTTTGCATTTTCTTTAATTGTTGAATTCATGGTTCCTATGTTATCTTCAGCATCTGAGATTATGTCTTCTATCTCTTGTATTCTATTGTTGATATTTGCATCTATGACTCCTGATTTCTTCCCAAGGTTTTCTATCTCCAACGTTGTCTCCCTTTGCAATTTCTTAGTTGTTTCTACTTCTGTTTTTAGATTCTGGATGGTTTTGCTCATATCTTTCATTTGCTTGTTTGTGTTTTCATGTAATTATTTAAGGGATTTTTGTGTTTCCTCTTTTATGACTTCTACTTGTTGACCCACGTTCTCTTGTATTTCTTTAAGTGATTTTTGTGTTTCCCTTGTAAGGGCTTCTAGCTTTTGATCCATTTTCTCCTGTATTAATTTAAGAGACTTATCTATGTGTTCCTCTATCAGCATCCTAACCAGTGATTTTAGATCTGAGTCTTGTTTTTCTGGTGTGTTGGGGTACCCGAGACTTATTGCTGTCAGGGAACTGGGTTCAGATGCTGCCATATTGCCTTGATTTCTGCTAGTAACGATCTTACGTTTGTCTTTTGCCATCTGGTTATCTCTGGTGTTAGTTGGTCCTGTAGTTACTAGCTGGTGCTTGAATCTCCTGTGGGCTCGTAAGGCTATTTCCCCACAACTGGGACACCTGAACCACTGCCCTGCGGGGCTCCTGCTCACAGATTTCTGACAGGTGGCCTGAGTCCCCAGAGGTCTTAAACTCGGGATATCTTGGGTACCTTGTTCCACCTGCTAGGTCGAATCAGCCGGGAAGATGGCTGAAGGCTGCAGGAAGTGCAGGGTCCCTCTTCAGGGCACAGAGCCCACGCCTGGCTGGACCCCCCCCCCCTCGAACCGCTGCTCTGCGTGCATGGCTCCTGCTCAAGGCCTGAGTCCCCAGACGTCTTAAACTCGGGATATCTCGGGTACCTGGTTTTGCCTGCTGGTTCTGCCTGGTTCTGCCTGCTGGTTTTTTTTAAAAAAACTTTCTATCCTTTGGTCTCTTAAAAGCCTCAGTGTATATCTTTCATGTCCTTACTTGGATTTACTTCAAAGTTGTGTGTGTGTGTGTGTGTGTGTGTGTGTATGTGTGTGATCAATTCCATGGTTTTTTTTCTAGAATAGGTTTATATTTATATTTATTTATATTTATGAGAGCTGCTTATTTGTGTGTATTAATTTTGCAGGCTGCCATTTTGCTGAAAATGTTTATCAACTCAATATTTTTATGTTGTTGGAGTCTTTAGGTTTCTTAAATATAGAATCATTATCATCTACAACTAAGGGTCCTTTGACTTCCCCTTTTCCTATTTGTGTCCCTTTATTTCATTCTTTTGTGTTGTTGCTCTAGCTAAGATTCCAGACAACATATTGAATAGGAGAGAGTAGATATCCTTCCTTATTTCTGATATTAGCAGGGACTCCCTGGATTTTTCATTTCACATGATGTTGGCTAACAGGGTGTCATGTTGACATCTACTGTCTCCATTTATAGTCTCTACATGGAATTTTTATGAACAAGATAGTAGATTTCATCAAAGGCCTTTACTGGGTTTATTGATGTGATCATATAATTTCCTTCTTTTAGACTATTTATGTGATGAGTTATATTTTTGATATATATACACTGAGTCATCTCTTCATTGCTGTTATCAAGCCAAATTAATCATGATGAGTGATTCCTTTATGTGATTTTAAAATTCAGTTTGTTGAGAAGTTTTGAGTCTATGTTCATCAAGGAGATCGTGTTGTGATTTGCTTTTTTTTTTTTTTTTGTCTTTATCTGATTTTAATATTGGTGTAATACTGGGCTGGTAAAAAGAGTTTTGAAACATTCCTCCCATTTTTATTCTATGGGGTAATGTGAGCAGAGTTGATGTTAGTTAAAGGTCTGGAGGAGCACTAAATCCATCTAGTCCTGTGGCTTGTTGTTGCTGAAAGCCGTTTCATTACTCTCTAAATCTCATTCCTGAATACAGATCTGTTTATACTGGTCATCTTGATTTAATCACAAGCATCTAGAAGCTGTTGGGTTTGAGGTGGAAACCGAGAAAACTCACTTCAGATACAGAAAGCTTAAAAATGAAAGCTTCGTTTTTGGAGTGCTCAGGATCTAAGCCACATCCACCAAGGGAACATACATTTTTAAAGGATGGAAACACAAAGCAAGGGGGTGCCTGGGGGAAGTCTCAGTGTTATCCAATCACATTTTGACATTATGGGTTAAACAAGGGACTACTCATTGGAGACTGGGTTGTATCCAAGGCACCTGGCTTCAACATTCTAAATTCAATCTCCTAGACATTAGGTCTGGAGCTCAGAGTGATAAGGGGACAGAGGAGTGGGTCAGCTGCCTGTAGTTAATTAGGACATAGCAGGCAATTGTTTATATATTTTTATAACACACCCCTTGGTTTTGGTAATAGCAATTTCTATATTCTTTACCTGTTAAAAGACAATTAGGAAAACATTTGGAGAAGTGTGATAGGTGTTTGCTCTTAGGCCTGGGGATATGAACTTGTTTGACCCTGCCAGTAAGATGAAGAAGTTGCCCTTGAAATGGCTGGACTCAGACAACTGTTCAGACCAGAAGTTGTTCAACTATAGGGGGAGTCCCTGGGCTTATAGGGCTTGGGTTTTTGAGTTTAGCTTTTCCATATGATTAAATGGAATCTGAAAATGAATCGGTGATACTTAGAATAAGTTCATTTTTTCCCTTGTTCCCAACAGAAATGCATCTATTCTTTGAGATATTCAATCCTGACTTAATATATGTTTGTAAGTTACAGCCCTATGATTGTCTGCACTTGGTTAGCATCTGTTGCAATGTTTCATTTTCCATCTTTTATTTTGTGCTTTGGGTCTTTGCTCTCCTTCTTTCGGGTGATGTAGCTAAGAGGTTGTCAGTCTTGCTTAAATTTCCAGAAGACCAAGTCTCTATTGCATTTCATCCACGTGTTAGTTTTGTTTCTATTTCATTAATTTCTGCTCCAATCTTATCTTCTTCTCTCTGTCCACTGCTTTTGGGTTGTTGTTGTTGTTGTTGTTTTCCCCTAAAGCCTTAAAATGTGTCATAAGTTCTTTATTCGAGATCTCTCAGCTCTCAGTTTCTCCACATAGACACGTGATGCTGTTTAAACTTTTAATATTGCTTTCATTATATCTTATGGATTTTGGTATGTTGTATTCCTTAGGGAACATTCATATAGGACTGGTGGTGTGTGTGTGAGTGTGTGTGTGTTGTCGATTTATCATACTGTTGGTGTTTATTTTTTGTGTGATAAGACCAAGGCATCTGCAGATAGCATGTTTAATGTCTTATTGTATGAGTCTTTAGACTGTCAAGCCAGAATCAGAAGGCAAGGCCATGGGCAAGGAGGAGGAGCCTGAAGTAGAAGAACACAAAGCAGAGAGGCCTGGGGCTAGGGTGCAGTCTCTTACCACGTCCAGGTCTAGGTCTTGAGCTAGATTGACAACATGAAACAACTTGATGGTGTTGGTCTGAAGGTGAAACAGCCTTAAGGTATAATCAGAGTCTTCTTAGGGCTGGGTCTTGGGCTAGGGCCCAGGAAGAGGGCCATGGTGAGTGTATGGAACAGTTGGGGAATGTGAGTTCAGAGACAGAGAAAGATGGGGTCTGGGATAGAACTGCATCTTGGTTGTATGGGTCTATAAACAGCGCAGGCTGGAGTCTGGAGTAAGGTGAGGTCTTCTAATGGCTGCAGGGTTGATGCTGAGAACTAAAGGTTATTGGAACAGCTGGGCCGCATCAATATGAAAGGGTGGGGTCTTCCTGGCTTACTATTCTTTAGACAGGATCTCTTAGTGAGCTGGGAGCTTATTGACTCAGCTAGACTAGCTGGCTAACTGAGCAAGCTCCAGGATCCTCCCATCTCCATCTCACAGTGCTGGAATTTTACAGCAACACGGAGCCATGCATGGCTTCTCAGGTTGGGTGCAGTGGATTCGAACTGGAGTCTTCATGCTCTCACAACCACCGCTTTATCCAACGAGCCATCTCCCCAGCCACCGTCTAATCCTAAGGATAGCTCCGAGTGAGGTATGGACACCTTTGTCTTACTGATAAGAGAATTAAAGCTTGGAGAGATTAAATAACTTGTCTGTGGTCACACAGTGGGAGCTGTGACCCAAAGGTATATGATTTTAAATAGTTGAAGAAACAATAAAATGTTTTATCTGTGGTGCCAGCACCAACACGTTGGCAGTTGCTTCTAGCTCTCATGTGAATAAAGAACACTGAGACAGTATCTTTGATTTTACTGGAAAGTAGTGCTAAAATCAATTACTTCTTCCTGCAAAGGATGAAGTGGGCATGCCCAGAAGCGCATGTGCGACGTCTTCTCTATTCTTACACTGTCTTCCAGGAATCACCCTGGGTGCATATAATGGGAGCAAATGCTTAAAGGGGATCTAGCAAGAAGGAAAAGGAAATGCGCCCTGGACTTTAATCTTTCCTGTTGTGGAAACGCGCCTATCCATCAGCAGGCGTGTTTGGAGAGTAGCCTGCAGCCTGTGATAGGAGCTTTCTCTGCAGATTCTTGGGAAAAGAAAAGTGGTAAAGTGTAAAGTGGTCCTATTTTGCCTCTTCAGCTGACCGCATGATGCTGCGGGTGGGTCTTAGATGACCCCCATCACTCTGGGCTTCCCACAGGCTTTCCAGTGAAAAGAGGCATAGAATGGAGCAGAAAGCAGTAGCCAAGCTGCCGACCGGCATTTGGGACCTGAGACGTAGTTACAGAGAGGTCTCTGCTTTGCATCCATCTCCTGAATTACTGTATACTTACTCTGCCAAATGCAGACTTGGGACCTTCCAGGAAGCAGAGTGTATTGATTAACGGTAGGGTTTGCAGGGGTGAAGCCCCCAGCGGCTCCTCACTGGGCAATCATGGATAAGTTATTTAACCTCTTGGAGCCTCGATTACCTCCTTACAGTTTTAGGGTCCGGTAGGAGAATTAAGTGTGACAGTTTGTATAAGGAAACAGTTTGGCTCTGGCATACAGCAGGAACTCAATGCATGTTAGTTACTATCTGCAAGAAATCAACAAGCAACCTGAGACACTAGATAATTCCAGCAGTGATCTGGATTGGTCTAAGTTGCTCAAACCAGGTACTTGTCAATTTTGGTGTTTTTCTTTCCTTTCCTTTCCTTTCCTTTCCTTTCCTTTCCTTTCCTTTCCTTTCCTTTCCTTTCCTTTCCTTCCCTTCCCTTCCCTTCCCTTCCCTTCCCTTCCCTTCCCTTCCCTTCCCTTCCCTTCCCTTCCCTTCCCTTCCCTTCCCTTCCCTTCCCTTCCCTTCCCTTCCCTTCTCTTCTCTTCTCTTCTCTTCTCTTCTCTTTCCTTTTCTCTTCTCTTCTCCTCTTCTCTTCTCTTTTCTATTTTTTTCTGGGCGTTGTTTTAGTCTTTATTTTCATGTTGTGATTATTGCTGCGTTTTGGATATTTAGAGACAAGATCTTACTGTGCAGCCCTGGCTGGACTTTTACTCATGATCCTCAAAAGCTTCCATCCCCAGTAAGCTGGGATTACAGATGCCGGTCACTATTTCTCTAGTTGACACCCAGAAGTTTTGAATATACTTCACCAATGTTTCTAGACTTGGTTTTTTTTTTTCAACAAAAGAGGAGCAGGGCAGGGCTGGATGGAGCTTCTATGCTCTGGGAAAGTGTCAGTGCTCCCTCCTGCTTGTCCTCCTCTCTCAATTAATCAGGGAGATAGCCACCTCCTCTTCCTGTGCACAAAAACTCTAATTTGAGACAAAAGTTGGGAATCCCTAGGCTTGACCACAAGCAAACCCTGTTGAGGGCACAGGTCCTCTGTCTTCTTTAAGAAGCCATCAGAAGAAGGTGTGGGATTTCCCATAGAGTTCCAGCAGATGGATGACCTTGTCTCAGTGCTCAGCTGCCAACAAGACATCTATATCACCGCCTCCTCCACCACAAAGTCTAGTGAACACCAGGGAAGCAGAGGTGGAAAAGATGTCAGAAATGGATGCCGGGGAAGAGAACCATTGAATGCAGTCTTCTGCATACAGCCTGGCAGATACAAGGATGAATAAGCAGCAGCTGTGGTTACCTGCAGAAGACCTGCAACGGCAAGCAATCAAAAGAAACACAGGCACGAGTGGGTGGTAGCTAAGAAGATGAGAACCAGCAACAGTGGAGAAGTGGTCAGATAGATCATGGGTGGGCAGGTTCATATGGCCACAACACATTCTCTTTATGAAATTGCCAAACATAAATAAAAAATTAAAGAAAAAGAATGGCAGCTTAGATCACACCATCTCCTGGTTTGGGCTACGGTTTATCAGGCACTGGCTGTGTGTCAGGAGCTCAATGCCTTGGTAGCCTTTATCTATTCTCTCTTTGTTAGGATGTAATGCTCAAGACCAGGTAATTTATAGTAAGCGGAAATGTATTTGGCTCAAGGTTCTGGAGCCTGGGAAGTCCGGGGGCATGGTAAGAGTAGCTATTTATTCAGCATCTTTTTGGGGACTGACTTTATTATCCCATGGTGGGAGGTGAGAAGGGGAGGAAGGGGGAAGAAGAGAGAAAGAATGAGGGAGAAATGATAAAATGACATGTGCAGCCTCAACTATCCTATAATCACTATGAACCCACTCACATGTCTGGAATCCCATGACCTAAACACCTCCCAGTAGTCCCCTACCTCTCAACACTGCTCTATGGGAGCTTCACACTTTAGCCTATACTCTTGGAAGGCATATTTCATCTAGCATGTCTGCTCCTGTTAGGTTGATGATGAGATTGCAACTCAAAATGTTTAACTCACTTATTCGGAGTAGTTTATCCAGAGCTGAGATTCCGACCTGGATGGACCATACTTAGCCCCCTCATGCTAGCTGTTGAGACATGAAGTGAAAATTCTGCCTTTAGGAAGAAAACTGAGAGGGTACAATGACAGGTTTATAAGGCAGGCAAAGAGAGGCCACAGGAGAGTCTTAGCCATGTTTGCAAAGCCCAGCAAATCTGTCCATCTAATAAGCAATGTCCATGAGACCAAGCTGTCTGGGATGTGCTTGATATTGGTTGGAGCTAGAATTTGCAGGTCATTCTGATATAAGCTTTTAGGCCAGTGGTTCTAAACCATTCTAATACTGCAACTGTTTAATATAGTTCCTCGGGCTGTGGTGGTCTCCAAACACGTTTGTTGCTACTTGATAACCATAATTTTACAACTTTAATGAATCATAATGTAAACATCGGATATGCAGGGTGTCTGATATGCGACTCCTGTAAAATGGTCACTCAATGCCCCTACAGGGGTTGCGGCCCACAGTTTTGGAAGTTGAGCCTCACAAGGGCGGATTTGAAAGCTGGGAGGTTTAGCAACCTTCTTGCCGTTTGGCACTCTCCATTTTCTCCTTGGACGTGGCTGATTCGCATTCTAGGTAGCACGTCCCCTTTATCTCCGTACCCCTCTTCGCAGTGTGTGGGCAACGGAGCTTGGTATCACTGCAGTGCTGGGTGAAGAAACAGCTTGTGATGTGCCGTTTAAACGGGGGAGCATCAGGACGTAGTGTTCCCGGGGCTAGATCTGACCCCATTTCAGTGTCCGTGTGCAGATGCTCTGGGTCGCATCCTAACCCACTAGAAGCCATGAGAACCGCTGGACGCGCAAGAGGGCTAGTCCCGTGGGACCAAAGGATGAGGTGACTGTTCACACAGTTTGAGGCGATGGGGCGGGGGGAGGGCGGGGGGGGCGGGGAGTTCCAATCACCCCATTTTTGGTTGAGAAACAGTGTGAGCCAATGTGTAATTAGAAGCATTAAGTGGCTCTCAGTATGGTCAATGAGACGTGCAGCTCCTGCTCATGAAGGAAATATGAAACAGTAAACACACTTGCAGTTACAGATGGGACTGAACACCCTGTTAAACCAAATGCTAATGGCTTCCGCCTGCCGCCTGCGAGCATTTCACCGTGGCAACCGGCAGGTGCCCTTTGCCTGCCTCCACTTTCATCTTTCCATAATTCTTTTTTGTGATGGCTTTTTTTTTTTTTTTGAGGATAATGGGCACATGCCTGAAATAGTAGTTACAAAGAGAATTAGAATTTTAAAAAGAGAGAGAGAGAGGAGAGAGAAGAAAAGGAAAAAGACAGAAAATTATGTTGGAACAGTTTCTCGTTCCTCAGAGTATCTTTCTATATTCAGCAGTCTCGGAATTGGGAGGAGGCAGAGGCTGCCTGATACAAGCATTCTTCCATACTGTGTATCCGAAAGGCACGGGGGCCTGACTTTTGAGGTCCAGTCACTAAGCTGTAAAGTAGCATCATCTGGAGTTAAGAGAATCAGTCTAGGAATCTGACATGCTTCAGTATAGATGTTCCCAGTTCCTAAAAGCCACTCACTCAGCTTTGGATGAACAACTCTTTGTTGTGTAGTAGTTTCCTGTGAGTTGGCATATCCCATTCTGGAGGAAGGTTCATAAGACAGCAAAAAGGAAACAACTTGCAAGTTTTAGGACGTTACTGAAATCTATCAGATTCACTAGGCCCCTCCCTTCCCAAGGCTACAGAGCTGTTAAGAACTGCCGAGAAGAGGAGACTTGCATAGAGATCCAGGGTTGTAGCTTTTGTGAGTCATCGCATATGCAGGAGTGTGATTCCAGGCTCTTATAAGCAAACCCTCACTCATCCTTTTGTAAGCAATGCCAGTAAACTCATTGTTTTGCCAAACTGGACTTTGGAAGAACTGTCAAGTTCGGTCTTGCATCAGTTTCCTGTCTAGGGTGAGTTGATGTTTGCTCATATCTCCCCGCTTCAAATCGCCCAATACCCTCCCTCTGTGTCTCTATTCTCTTCTTTTGGTCAGGAATACTAAGCACCACCCCAGGTTGCTATAACATGCCTACAAAGCTCACAGTTCAGTGTCTGGCTTGGAGGAGAGACTCTGTAAACCCTCTGATAGTGGCGATGACTAATAACTTACTGGGTGACTTTGGGCCAATACCTTTTCTGAGCTTCAAATCCATTATCTGTAAAAGGCTGGCTAATAACAGCACCCAAGTCATTTGTTTAAGGCTCCAGATAAGAGGTAAATGATGAAAAGTACTTGGCCCAGGACTTGGCAGGTAATAAGAACTCAATAAGAGCCTGCTGAATGAATGGGGAGCAGGGTGTGTGGAGAAACGTGCTACCGGCTAAGGAAGATGTGGCACCAGATGCGAAGCCTTATAAAGCAGACACAGAGGAATCAGAAATGGCCCGGACTTTTGGCAGTGACATATGTTAGCAGCCAAAGACCTTCTGCTTTGTGCTTTCTTCTGGAGGATTCTGCTCCTCCCAGCTCATATGGAGATTGATGGGGAGGAGAACAATGAAGGTGCCGCCCATAAAAGGGAATCCCAGTATCAGAGCATCACTGAGGGAGGCCACAAGCTCATATGTATCCGAGCTATGCAAAAACAGCATCACAGCCAAGCCTGTTCATAGAAGAGGACAGGGGTCCTCTTCTGTCCCCTGTGCCCTGTAAGTGATCTGTATCCTGTCTCCACACAGTCTTTCTCCACCCAGGTGCATTTTCTTGAGTACCTACTCACTGTGAAGTATTCTCCTACTTCTCTGTTTCCTGTCAAACCCTGGCCCTTTCAACCTCCCAGGTAAAGAAGACAGAAGATGCTGGAAAAACAACCCTGACAAAGTTGCTGGGTCATCTCTTCTCTGTGGATGGTCAAAATGCCCTTCAGGTCGGCTAGGTTCTGCTAATTTCTAATTTTGAAAGCGACACATGCTAGAGCTCAGGAGATAGCTCAGCGTTAAGAAAACGCCCTGAGATTCCACCTCACACCAGTCAGAATGGCTAAGATTAAAAACTCAAGAGACAACAAGTGCTGGCGAGGATGTGGAGAAAGAGGAACACTCCTCCACTGTTGGTGGGATTGCAAAATGGTAAAACCGCTCTGGAAATCAGTTTGGCGGTTCCTCAGAAAATTGGGCATGTCACTTCCAGAGGACCCTGGCATACCACTCCTGGGCATATACCCAGAGGATTCCCCCGCATACAATAAAGACACATGCTCCACTATGTTTATAGCAGCCTTGTTTATAATAGCCAGAAATTGGAAGGAGCCCAAATATCCCTCAAAGGAGGAATGGATACAGAAAATGTGGTATATTTATACAATGGAATACTACTCAGCAATTAAAAATAATGAATTCATGCAATTTGTAGGTAAATGGTTAGACCTGGAAAATATCATCCTGAGTGAATTAACCCAATCACAAAAGAATGCACATGAAATGCAATCACTGATAAGTGGATATTAATGAACCCAGAAGCCCTAAATACTCAAGACACAAATAGCAAGTCAAATGATTCCCAAGAAGAAGAAAGGAGAGGACCCTGGGCCTGTAAAGATTGCATCCAGTTTAGTAAAGAAACCGAGGGGGGAGGGGGAATGATTGGGGAACAGTTGGGGGGGGGAGAGGAACTATGGGAAGTATGGTGGGTGGGAACTGGGAAAGGGGAAAGCCTTTGGAATGTAAACATAGAATATAGAAAATAAAAATTAAAAAAAAAAAAAGAAAATGCCCTGCTCTTGCAGAGGACCCGAGTTCAGATCCCAGAATCTACGTCAGGAGGCCCACAGCTTCCTAGAACTCCAGCTCACGATCTCAGCAGGCACCAGCATGCATACATCCTGATATATGCACATTGTCTTAAAAAATAAAAATAATGAACCTTTTAAAAATGATAGGTTTACAAGTCTTTTGTGAGTGGATCATGGTAATGTATGTCTGAATCACTAATCTCTTGCATGGGTACTTGAAAGGCTGAGGCAGAAGAATCAAGAGTTTAGACATTCTTAACTAAATAACCAGTCTTTGGACAGCCTGGGTTATATGAAGCCATTCTTTGAGTCTTGTATAGGACAGTTAGATTAACTATCTGGGGACACCTGCCAATCATACTGTCATGTTGTATTTAACTGTACATATTATTTGAAATCTGGTTCTTTACCGTCAAATTTTTTTTTGGTGAACATTTCCTAATATCATTCGATATTCTTCTAAAATGGCCATGACATTTTTTCTATCCTGTACACACATAATTATTTTTAGCCAACAACCTATTAGCAGATATTTATAAAACTCCACTAATTAAAACATTGCTGAAATATCTCTCTATCTGCGAGTACCTAGTTAGCATTTATATAACATGCAACCATATGCTGCACACTATTCTGAGACATTCCAGATGTTGTAATTATTCTTCACAGCCAGTCATGAGGTAGCTAGTCCTATATTACCCCTGTCTTAGGGATGAAGAAACTGAGGCCCAGAGAGGTTCATTTCATGGTTGATGGGTGATGGACCCGTCCACGCTCTGAAATTGAAAGTGTTGTGCTGAAAATTGGGAATATCTTTGTAGGCTTTAAAAGTGCAGTTTCAAGTGATGTGCCAGAGTCGATGCAATTCTTTATTTCTGACCCAGCAGCCTTCCTTAGATGATGCAGGGGATTGGAAAAGTAAAGGTAGCCCACCAGTCATGAGACTCCTAGAGAGTAGGAATAGGACTCCCTGATTTACAGCATTTGTTGCATAAGCTTGTGGATCTGAGTTCAAATCCCCAGCACCCATGTAAAGTACAGCTGCTGCAGCATGCTCTTGTAACTTCAGTGCTGTGGGAGGTAGAGATGGAATATCTCTGGGCCTTGCCGGACAGCAGCCTAGCTCCAGCTTCAGTGAGAAATTCTTGTTCACGGAGGGACCAGACTCAAGGCTTTCCAGAGAACTCTAGGAGAAAATGGGACTGTTTCCAGGGACGTCAAAGAAGAAGGGAATAGCCCCAAGGCTAAAGGTACAAGAACCCCCCTGGGAATAAGGGGAAGGCAGGCAGGAAAGAAACGACTTCTGTAGGCTAGTGAAGAACTCTGGTGGGCTAAGTCTTCCTGAGAGACACTGAGGGCTCTCTCTCTTTTGAGAGACAACTCTCAGGACCCAAGACTCTTCCTGCCACTTCCTCTGTGCATCACACACACACAGTACTCTGAATTACTGACATTTCTTGGCCACACACACACATGGTACTCTGAAACTACAGACATTTCTATGGACCCTTTACTTATCCAGGAAGGACAAAATAAAGCTCCCCTCTACAGTGAAGCTTTATTATAACCACTCTCTGTGGCCTTGGCAGATAACAGACTTTCATTTGTTCACAGGGGGGCCCACAAACTACTACTTGAATTTCCTTAGTGAGCTCTGTTGCCAGCTTCAAAATCACAGTTCAAGCTCTCTTCAGGAAGAGCGAAGGACACCGACATGGAGAGCAGGCATGGGTGATTGATGAAGAATGTCTCATGTCTTCCCCCCTTCCTGGTGCTGACTTCCATCTCTGTCCTACTTGTCACTAGGCTGCAGTCACAGGACCAAGGAGAATACGTTGACTTCTGGAGGGGTTGGGAGAGAGACATCTTGTTTTGCCTGAGTCATGGCTAATCTTGGCTGATGGAACCTGGCTGCCTCAGTCTCTTTCCGTCCATGCCATCCCAGCTTAAGGACCTGCTGCCTAGGGAATGCCCAACCTCTCTCCAATGGTTGGCTGTAAGTATCTGCATCTGTCTCAGTCTGCTATGAAAGAGTCAGGGGAAGGCCTGAAGCTGAAGGGGATGACAACCCTGTAGGAAGACCAACAGTATTAACTAACCTGGACCCCTCAGAGCTCCCAGAGACTAAGTCACCAACCCAGGAGCATACATGGGCTGGTCTGTGGCCCTAGCTATGTATGTAGCAGAGGCCTGCCTTGTCTGGCCTCAGTGGAAAAGGATGCACTTAATCCTGTAGAAATTTGATGCCCCAGGGTAGGGGGATATAGCCAAGTAAGGTGGGAGTGGGTGGGTGGTTAGGGAGCACCCTCTCAGAAGCAAAGGGGAGGAGGGTGGGGCCAAGAACTCATAGTGGGAGGACCAGGAATAGGGACAACATTTGGAATGTAAGTAAATAAAATAATTAATAATTCTTTTCTTTAAAAGCTTGCTTCAGGGGACCATACTTTCCTCATATCTATACGTTAACCTCAGAGAAGTGTGGGCTTTCTCTTGGCTTCATGTATGTATACTGGGTCAACCAAGTACTGCATCTAGTGAAATGAAACATACAAGTAGACAAACATGTATGTGACAATACATATAGGCAGGAGGAAGTAGAGGTCCTGTTAGAAGTAGGTAGGAAATGAGCTTTAGGAAACCCAAACTCACAGGAAGCTCTGCTGAACTCCAGACTCATTTTTTTTTCCCATCCAGAATTTCAACTGGTCAAGTTAAGATGAGATTTTATTGCTCTTATTAATGACACATTTTTTCCCTTGAACATTTCTGTCTGCAAGTAAAATATCCATTAGATTTTATTGCACATTCATCTTTTTAATTAAAAAGCATCATTCTTTGAGAATTTTGTATGATGCATTTTGATCATGTCCACCCCTCTCCAAATTCTTCCCATGGCTATCAGCACCTCCACTTCTCTACCAATGCAGTGTTGGATCCTGTTTTTGTTTCTTAACCCATCAAGCCCAGTCTGTACTGCCCAAATACTCCCGGGCATGTGGGTATTTTCTGGAACATAGTTAGCTTACCAGGGATCACACACTCAAAGAAAGCATCCTCTCCCTCTCCCAGACGCTAGTAATTGTAAACAGCTCCTCAGCTAGTGGTGGGGCTTCATGCCCATGTCCCCTCTCTACGATGGGATTTTGCCAAGATTGGAGCTTGCACAGGTCTTGTGCATGTTTTCACAAACACTGTGAGTTCATGTGTAACTGTTCTGCTGTGCCCAGAATTCTTAACCCTTCTTTAATTATTATTTAATTTCATATTCTGTCTAATGCAGCTATTGCTTCCCTGTAACTAGAATCCATGGTGATACTATCAGTCGCTGTCTTATTGTAGACCCTTTGATGGTGTTGGGTCTCTGTACCAGGAGGTAGCTTCTTGTTGGCCACTAGAGTCCCCCATGTTGCTAAATCTGTTGTCTTCTGGATCTCATTTTGGCAGCTGCAGCATCTGTCACAAGTAGTATCCTTGGTTTCTAGCATCCCCGCCATCTTGAAAGCAAAGGATGTGCTCATGAAGGACCCACTAAAGCAGTTTCCTATATTGGTACTTGCTTCTGCCTTCTTGGGGGAAGCTTCGCTCTGTCCATAAATAAGGAAGACAGGCTCATCCACGCACCACTTAGCTGAGCTATACTTTGCTGTTATCAGGCAGAATGCACTTGTAGAAAAAATACAATCTGTGGAATCAAGTGAACTTGGGTTCACATCCCACCTGTGAGCTGTGGAGATACACTAGCTTTCCCTATTATTGTCACGGCCAATTTAAAGGGTGAAGGATTTATTTTGGCTCAAATTTAATGATGCAGTCCCTCTCAGTGGGGAAGACTTGGCAGTTGAAATAGCTCTTTGTTGCAAAACTATTTAATCTCAATCTGGGGCTTCCACCCTGTCTTTGATCATTCAGTTCCTGGATAAAAGTCATACAACTTTTATTATTTACAGTAAGCCTTGATCAGCACAAGATCGGGGCACACGTCTATCTTCTATGCTATTAGAATCTACTTTCCTATAGATAACCCCAAGTTATGACTTACTATGTTTCATCTGGGCTGCTGCTTGTAACTCAAATCGGCCCACCCCATGGCTATGATTTTGATTCTTACCCTAATGGCAACTACTCTCTTTCCTCTCTCTTACCCTCTAATGGTTCTCCTCAGACCCCAAGCTCAGGAATCCAAAGCCCTGACTATGTCCCTTCTACCCCAACTATTGGCTGCCAGTGTCTTTATTTACCAATCAGGGATAATTTGGGGAGAAGGTTCATATGGCATCACTTAAGTATGTGAGGATATGCTCATTGGGGGCAAACTGTATTTAGCATTAGAATGCAAGCAGCATCAGACCAATTCACTATAGTGCTTAGCTGTGACAGCAGGATCATGAGGCTGCTTGCTCACATTGAGGTGATGGATAAGGAAGCAGAGAGAGAGATGAGTGTTTTTGCTCATCTGGCATTCCCCTACTTTATTAAATTTTAACTAGTTATCTCTCTGTCGCTGTCTCTGTCTCTCTCTGTCTCTCTCTGTCTCTCTCTGTCTCTCTGTCTCTCTCTCTCTCTCTCTCTCTCTCTCTCTCTCTCTGTGTGTGTGTGTGTGTGTGTGTGTGTGTGTGTGAGAGACAGAGAGAGAGAGAGAGAGAGAGAGAGAGAGAGAGAGAGAGAGATATGCTTGTAGAGGTATGAGGACAACATTGGAGAGTTGGTTTCTATTTCTACAGCAGGATCAAACTCAGGTTATCAGGCTTGTGGGTCAAGTGCATTAACCAATATAAGACCCCAAATGGTGGGATGGTTATCTCCCACATTTGAGGAGTATCTTCTCGCCTCAGTTAAACATCTCTGACGATGTCCTCATATCTAGAGGTCTGTCTGTACTGCGTGAGTGTTTCTAAATCCAGTCAAGGTTCACCATGCCAAGGGTTGTGTGCTGGATAGTTTATGTCAAGTTGACACAAGCTAAAAGTGTTCCGAGAACAGGGACTCTCAATTAAGAAAATGCTTCCATAAGACCAGACCAGAGGCAAACCTGTAAGGCATTTTCTTAATTAGTTATTAATGGGGAGGAGGTAGCCCCTTGTGGGTGATGCCATCCCTGATCTGATGATCCTGGATCCTATAAATAACAACAACAACAGGCTGAACAAGCCATTTGGAGCAAGCCAGTTAAGCAGCACTCCTTCATGGCCTCTGTATCAGCTTCTGCCTCCAGGCTCCTCCCCTGTTTAAGTTCCCTTCCTGACTCCCTTCGGTGATTTGAAAGTGTAAGCTAAATAAACTGCTTTCTCCCCAAGCTGCTTTTGGTCATGGTGTTTTACCACAGCAATAGAAACCCTAAGACAGGTTGTCAATGAGATTTATTTATTTTTCATTCGGAATGTCTCTGGCTATCAGTTGCTTCTGCTGTAAATGGGAAGAAACAATGGTTGCTGTCTCACTGGAAGGCTATTCCGCTCTATAACAAAGAATTGTATCCGATCAATGATCAGAAAGAATGGATAGAAGGCATGGAGAGGGACAGAGAGATAAGATTTGGAGCGACAAGGGTGAGGAGGGAAAAATGGGCTTGCCATTTGATTTCCTAAAGACACTTCTGGTCTTGGCCTTCAAGGATAGGAGCCAATAAAATCTGAATTCCCTTTAGGCTAGACAGTCCTCATACTAAACTCAGATTTGTTTCAAGTAATGCCTGCCTTACAGATGAGAAGTTGTAGACGACTTGAATCTTGACGGCTACCTGTTGCTAATAAGCAGCTGAACTGATATCGAATTCTTAGGACAAACGTTTGAAATAGTACATCCCTTCCACATTTGTGCGGTTGAATGCTGAGATTGTACCTGCGAAATTGGTGCTTTCAGAATATTGGAGGGATGAAGGAGAATGAGAGAGAGAATCTGATTCATTCCTTCATCTTCCCCTCTATTCACTATGGCTGACAGTAGGTGGGGCAGGTTAGTGGTAAGCAGATAACCAGGGTACATCTCATATAGCTTCTTTTGCATAAGGGATTCTGTCCTTCTGCTGGTCGGTCCAGCAGATGTTTTGAGTCTTACTGAGGGCAACAGATGAGGTCTTGGGTGGGGGGGCTCATTCTGGCCAGGAGAATTATGTCTTTACATCAGTGGTCTTGGAGAAGAACTGAGTGAGTTCCAGGAAAAGAACAGTCTCCCACTGAAAGTCCTTCCTTGTCATTCTATTACCCTCCACCAGTCAGCCCCCAGCCCCCCCACTCTCCTTTCATGACTCCCCCCACCCCCTTCCCCTGCTAATCCCTGCTTCAGTCACTCTTCCATCCTGGACAAAGTGGGTGAATTCTGGGAAGCTTTGAGTGCCTAAAGCCACCACCAGATAAGGAACTGGCTCCAGAGCCATTGGCAGAAACATCCCATTGCCCCGGTGAGGTCAAGGTAGCTGACAGCCTCTGTTGGGGACAAGAGCCTGAGGAAACAAAAACATTCTGTCTGCTATCTGCTAACTCTGGCCTTGTCCCCAGGCCGTGTTCCCACTGAAAACTGATGCGAGGCTAAGGAGAGCTTATCTCCTGTTTGGGTCAGGAGGGCTGCAGGGCAGGTCTATTCTCAGAGCTCGTTCTCAGAAGGTTTGGACAGAGTGTGAAGACAGAGCAGGCAGGCCCCTTAGGCTGGCCAAGGAGGGCAGGGCCCTGGGCGACCTCACAGACTTCTGCCGGACTTGGCATTGCAAAGTTGGCATTTGAACTCGATTTAATCTTGCCCTTGTTCTTGGCAACACTAGGCAGGAGGTGGTCAGTCAGCTCTATCTGAAACACTGACAGGGGTCCGGAGGTGAAGAGGTTAACCCTTTTTTCTCCCTCAGTGGCTGTGCAAGCTTTGGGTGTCTCTGTCCTCAGGCTCTATAGAGTTAAACTGAGGGAGACTGAGCCATTTATTCTTGGAGGTGCCTTCCAATCTGGGTGAGGCACGAGGTCTATAACATCGAGTTTGGATCCGTTTGCTGTTCTCATGTACTAATACAGAACAGGTGGCCCTCAGTTAACTTCGTTCATAAGCAGCAGGAGGTGGGTAAAAATGAGACACATTCCAAATAGAATGGCAAGTGGCAATTGTTGTTACTTTACCACCAACAAAACAACCATTCTCAAACACTCCCCATTAAGCTTTGCGTGCCCATCACCATACTTAGTCTTTTACAGATTCCCTGGGGAAGGAGGAGATGGGGAACACTGTGATCCCCATTTTGGAGGTGAAATTATTGAGGCTTAGGGAGGCCCAGTTGTTTCCATACTTCCTGGGAGAAGGTCGCACTGCCCTGATAGAGACTAGAGTCTGCTGGATCTTTTATTTATTTTTTTTTCAAGACAGGGTTTCTCTGTGTATCCCTGGCTGTTCTGGAACTCACTCTGTAGACCAGGCTGGCCTCGAACTCAGAAATCCACCTGCCTCTGCCTCCCAAGTGCTGGGATTAAAGGCGTGTACCACCACCACCCAGCTGGATTTAAAGCCCACATTCTTGCCTCTTGGGTTACCAGGTGAGGGTGGTGTGCACGGCTACTGTGGAAGCAGAGCTACATGAGGCGCAGTCACCTGGAAGGCAGGGGTGCTTGCTTCTCTCATGCTGAGTTGGCAAACAAGACAGTGGGCTGTGTGGCCCAGGTACAGTGGGCTGTGTGGCCCAGGTACCTTTTTCTAAGCTCACAGATCAGTATTAGATTCAGGCTAGATCAGGCCACACTTGCCTGAAACAAACATCTGTCTCTCTGCCTCTATCTATCTATCTATCTATCTATCTATCTATCTATCCATCCATCCATCCATCCATCCATCCATCTATCTATCCATCTATCTATCATCTGTCTGTCTGTCTGTCTGTCTCCCTATCTTCATCCTCACAGCTGACTCTAATTCTCTTGGCTACAGGGAAATGATAAGCTCCTTACAAGGGAGTTTGCCTGTGAAGCTTACCCGGCACATCATGTATGCTGAACACACATTGACCAAAGCGATGAACCTTTACCTCTTCCTTCATAACTGGGAATCATAGCCAAGCAGACTGCAAGCTGCTACAGTGGCTACTTACCAACTACCTGACATGGACCTCTTTGAAACCTGTAAGAAAGGACCCCCACTTAGCTTTGTGGCTCTGACATTCTTTTTAGAGCATTTGTCATGCTGTCTGTCTGTCTGTCTGACTATCTATGGTGTCAATAACTCTGTAAGCATTGTTTTTTTTTGAGATTGGTATGGGTATTTTGCCTGCATATATGTTTGTGTACCACATACTTATCAGACCAGAAGAGGGCATCAGATCCCTTGGAACTGGAGTTACAGAGGGTTGATGCTACAGTGTTGGTGCTGGGAACCAAACACAAGGTCCTCTGGAATGGCAGCCAATGCTCTTAACTGCTGAGCTATTATCTGTTCAACCATTGTCAATAACTCTTAACAAATCTCTTGCCCCAAAGGGCAATCTGACTCAGTTATTCCTCTTGCATCCTTAATCTCATGCATCACCCTCACTAGTCCTCATGACCCCAGCCTGCTCCCCACTCTATTCTCATCTCCATTCATTCTTACTCACTGTTATTCCAGCCGTGGAAAACTTTGTGTATGTTAGCCCTTATTCTTGAAGTCCTGAACCTCTCGTGCTTCTGATGTATCCTTATCACAACATCAGGAGATGTTCAGATGACATCTCCAGTTCGTGAGGATGTTCTTTGACTTCCAAACAGCCACAAGGCTCTTTTGGCATATGCCATGCTCCCTGATTGGTTTTGCCAGCATTCAGTTGATGGATACCTAGTGAGTGATGACCGTTCTACCAGGTTCTTATCTATGGTCTCTGTCCTCCTGGCTCCCAAGAGGACACTGTCAAATTCTCGGAACGAGCTTTCTTTTTTTGCCTGAAACGATATAGCTTATTTTCCTCAAATCCTAGAGAGTTGGCAAAGCTTTGGTTGGTAGGGGCTCTCCATAGCTATGTGGCCATGTGACCTAGAGCTTCTCCCACTGCTGAATTACTCTCTGTTTCCTCCCAGCATGCTCTTCAAGACTTCCGAACTTTTATGGACAATCGATGACTCTTATTTTTGCTTTCTTCCCACTTCTTGTCCCAGCGATGGAATTTGATATGTTTGTTGAATGAATGATTATCAAGGAGTATGAGATCCGGAGACTGAATATACCAGCTTTCTGTATCATCCACTCGGGGTCTAACACTGAGGTCATGGGCTGATGAGCATGCTGAGGGGCAAATTACACATAGATATCATATCCTAGGGGTCTGAGACAGCTACCGGCCTGACTTAAAATACACAAAGTGACAAGGTTGAGTCCCAGCAAGAGATGAGTTCAGACACCCTGCAGATGCCCCTGGAGTTAGTTACTGCTGGTCTCCATCCTTCATCTAACATTTAATTCCCTTTGTCAATTCCATAGAAGGCTCTTTGCTTCTAGGTGAAAACAGTCATGGGCTGTGGCAGGGCCTGAGCTCCTGCAGGGGTGAGTTCCTGCCTCTAATTGGACACGAGTTAATGTAGAAGGATAAGAACTTTTCCTGCACCCAGAGCTGTCACACTTACGCCTGGAGGCATCCACAAATGGTCCCATGGCTTGTCTCCAACCTTATGCGTGTAGAAATCATAGTAGTGTGTGGACGTTGTGCTAACTTCTGGCATCAGAATGCTCTTTGGGTCAAGATCTGTCTTGAAACCCTGGAGACAAGGCTCGCCCAAGACAGAGCCATCACCAGTGATTTTGACATAAAATGAGTAAAGAATTCAGTGAGGGTACTCAAAGAAGAGGAACAGAAAAGTAGAGAGTTGGGGAAAAAAACTGGAAGCTGGAATTTGTATTGGTTGAATGTTTTAAGAATAGGGAGATCTTACTATTTTATTGCATTTTTGTGTGGTGAGGGTTCTGGAAACCTTTCTCTCACCCCAGGAACACTGATTGCCCCTAAATTTTATGCTACCAGGGAAAGGTAAGCAGAGAGAAATTGAGGGGGTGAGCATACTGCTTTTCTTGGCAAAGGCAAGCCACACAGGATAGTGAGATACCAGGTATGTGTGGCCATGTGCATCTGTATGCCAAGCCAGTGTATGCAGTGCTGGGAATGGAGCCCGAGGCTTAGTTCATGCTAAACACGCACTCAGCCAAGCGAGCTACATTCCCAGTTTCTCCATGGCTACTCTAAACCTGGCCAATGTTGACCATTACAATAGGTAACAGAGAAGGGGAGCTAATTCCAGGCAGAGGACTCCAACTCAAGCATGCAGGAAACAAGTAGCTGCGGTAAATTAATGGTAATTCTCCGCAAGGATAAGCAGGAATGATGGTTGTCTGATGCATGCAGTCTGGGGCCTCAAAGGACAGGGATGAGTACCCTATCAGATGTGTCCTGTGTAGCTGCTCCCTCTGCTATGGAGGCATCTGTGTAGAAGTCTAAGGACCCAGCGTGGTCATTGCCTCAATGGACATTGCCCTGGCTTGGGCAGATCAGAATGTCAGAATGTCACCATGGACCATCTGTTTCTAGGAGAAGGTAAGAGGAAACTTGAAAGAGAAGAAATAAGGTGCTTTTGCTAAAACTCCATAGAAGGGATGTGGAGCATCTGGAAACGCCACACTCCCACGCTTACAGGGCATCAGGGGTAGGCAAACCTGCTTCTGGTTTGGTGGCTTCACACCCAGAGGAATGGGTGTCAAGGGCACTCCCACTCTCCGCTGATTCTCATTTCACAATAGGCTGGTGGGTAGAGCTGCCCAAGTTTCAGCCTGTACCTGGTAAGTGGAGTGGGGTCCGGGAAGGAGGAGCCTAAAATTCCCAGCCTTCCTCTTTCCCTATTAGGCAATTCTTTGTCAACACCTCCAAACTTCTTCTTTGCATTGGGCCGGGCCTGGAATTCTCTCTCCTTCTCTGCTTTTTGTTGTAATGGTCCCAATCTTCCTTGTCAACCTGAGTAGGGGTAGAATAACTCCGGAAGACTGGAAATGTAACTCAGTTTATAAAGAGCTTGCCTAACATGTACAGGCTGGGAATCATCCTCAGCACAGCATGAACTGCGTGGTAGTGCATGATGGTAATGTCATCATTTGCAACATGGAGGCAGGAAGATCAAAGCTCTAAGTCATCCTCAGTTACGTAGCCAGTCCTTTGTTCGAACCTTTCTTCCTTCCTTTGACCGTCCTCAAGGTTCGAAGCCAACTTTGAGATGCATGAAAGCCTGCTTCAAAAAAAAGCAAAACCAAGAGACAGAACACACACACACACACACACACACACACACACACACGCACACGCACACGCACACGCACACGCACACGCACACGCACACATGCACGTACACATGCAAGTACACACATGTGTGCACACATGCATGGACACACACACACATATACAGGCACATACATGCACACCACACACATACACATGCTCCAGTATTAGCATAAGGGATCGTTGAAAGAAAGGGCCTCCCTGTTTTCCAGTGGGGCGTTAGTGAGCATGGTAGCTTATCCCAGTGACCCCTGCATAAATTCAGCTACCCACAGTGACAGGCAAGCCATGCTCTTGCCCAAGGAGAAGTAGGGAGAGGGGACGGGGGATGGTTCTGGGTGAGCTCACTTGGCACTGAGCTCTGTGATCTACGAGTTGCTTTTAATTTCCTGTGCCAGGCGCCAGTGGCCTGATGAAATGAAGCCGATAGCAGGCTCTGCTTCAGCCCAGGCATGTCTACTTACTTCAGGGTCATGATCCATGGATTCTGAGAGACGAAAGCTGAGCCCACTCCCAACCTCCATGTTCTGCACTCCCACACTCTACGACAGCCTCCTGCTGACCTGACCTTCTGGGTTGGGAGGTAGGAAGGTGCAGGAGAGGGTTGCCACATTCCCCCACTTGAGCACTGGGAACTGGCAGACCTGGTTTGGGTCCCTGCTATGTGGCCTTCTGTCTCTCTACAACTGTTAGTCGAGTTGCCTTGACCTTTTGAATCTCAGTTCTCTCAACCATCAGTGGGGGCCATTAGCCATTAGTGGAGGAGCTTCTTTCCTGGGAGTCTTACAAGGAGTCAAAGGGAATGAGTTAGTGTGTAAGGGAAGGGGCTCAATGTAACTCAATCGAACTGATAGCAAGCGTTATTTGTCTTCTTTGCATCTACTTGCACTCTGGTGCTCCTTTTCCCGTGCAAGTACGGAGTGGTTGGACTATTTCCTCTTGTACCCTAGTCTGGACAAGCCCACACCTTCCTCCCGCTGCTCTTACCACCACCTCCATGCTGCATCTTCACATGTCCCTTTGACACAGCCTACACTTTGAGCCAGGTGTAGTGATTGTGCATGGTGGAAACAGCGTCCGGTCTTTCCAACCATCAATAGCCACATTCCAGAGCTGAGAAAACAGTTATGAGTTCCCTCTTCCCCACGTTAGAGACCGAGGAAGGAAAGCCGCCCATCTGGGTGGCCATCTGTACCGAGGCACATCTTGGTGGATTAGCTCCATGGCTGGGCAGTTTTCAAATTGAAGTAAGAGCCTGGTTCAAAAGCATGGGTTGGTAAGTGTTAGGCCATTGGTTCTCCAGCTGCTACACTCTATCTCCAAAATGATTTGTTTCTTTTTGGTTTCTCTCTCTCTCTCTCTCTCTCTCTCTCTCTCTCTCTCTCTCTCTCTCTCTCTCTTTCTGCACAAGCACAGATATGTGCATATATGCTTGTGCACATGCCTGTCAAGGTCAGAGAACAACTTGTAGGAGTTGATTCTCTCTCTCTCTCTCTCTCTCTCTCTCTCTCTCTCTCTCTCTCCCTCTCTCTCTCTCTCTTTCTCCCTCTCCCTCTCCCTCTCTCCCCTCCCCTCCCCCCTCTCTCTCAGGGATTTTCTGTGTAGCCCTGGCTGTCCTAGAACTCACTCTGTAGACCAGGCTGGCCTCAAACTCAGAAATCCGCCTGCCTCTGCCTCCCAAGTACTAGGATTAAAGGCATGTGCCACCACTGCCTTGTTGATTCTCTCTGACCATCACATCTTGGATACTGAACTCAGGTTATTAAGCATGGCTGCTAGTGATGTCATCCTCTGAGCCATGCTTCTAGCTCACCAACGCAAGTCTGAACTATAACTTTATTCTTACCCAGTGCCTTCCTTAGGTACATTGGTTAGGTCTGATGGTGTGAAAACTCTCCTGCTTAGCTTTGGAAACTCCTTTTTTGTGTGTTCCAAAACTGAATGCTCCCTTCCTTTCTGGACTCTCATGATGTTATCTGGGATAGCTCTAACTCCCCTAATAATGCTTGTCTGAAGGGTAATTTATGTCAGCTCCTTTCTACTGAACCTGTAATTTATTAATCTATAACCGTCATGGGATCAAATCAAGCTTCCTCAGCAAGCCTGAGGAAGAGAGAAGGAGGAGGAACAACCTTCTCTTTCCCTTAGAGAAATCAAACAAAGTGCGCCACCTACGCTGAGGTTAACACAATGATTTCCAGTTCCATCCACTTTCTTACAAATAACACACTTTTATTCTTTGAGATGAATGATACTCCACAGTGTGTGCATATATGTTGTGGGAAATATTTTAAAAGCAGTTCCTGTGCTATGCCCAGCCACTCTCTGCCCTGGCAGGCTGGCTGGCCATACTCTGTCAGGCAATGGCTGGACTGTTCTTAACTTATGGAGACTCTCTGACTCAGAGCTCCAAAATCTCTCCACCCAGCTCACTAAGTTCCCACTGGCAGGTCGTTACCACGACAGCTCCATGCTTCAAAACTCCCACGGCCTTCTGTGGTGCACATCAGGCAAACCCACGCTTTGCCACCGGTACCTTTCTCTCTGGAATTCAGTCGAGCCACCTCGTGAAGGAAAACACCACACAAACTTAGTTCAGAAACAATGGTAATTCATTCACTGGGCTCAACAACTAGAATCCTAATCTTGTAAGCCATATTAAATCTGAATCCTCTGGTGGACATATCAACTGGGAAACACTAGCAACTACATCTTGCCCTCTAGCTATCCCTGTCCAAAACCTCCTAACTCTTTCCTGTTTCTGCTCTTCCTCTGTCCAACCTGGAAGTCCCGCCTACTTGCCCAGTGGTTGGTTCCTTTATTCATTAGTAGGAAGGCTCACAAGAAGTCACTAGAGCACATGACTCATTCCTTCCTTCCAGACAATCCCTCCTGGAAAAGCAGAATTAACATCAAACTAGAGGCAGTACCAGGGCCATCTACATCACATATATAATACATAGTACATTCCTTTGTCCATCAGCTGACACACACCCAAGCTGATTCCGTACCTGGGCTGCAATGAATGGTGCAGCAGTTGGCATGGCTGTGAAGTATCTCCTGGTATGCTGACTTAAATTCCTCTGAGTATACAGCTGTATCATGTGGTAGCTGTGCTTTCTGTTCTTTGCAGAACCACCATAATGATTTCCACAGGGCTTGGGAGTGTGTGGAGTTTTACCCAGGTGACATTGCTGTTCCTCACAAGCATGGTCTGCCTTCTTTCCTTTACCTCCCCAACCCAACACTCCATTTCTCATTTGCTTTTCCTCTCTCTCCGTCTCTTTCTTCTCTCTCCGTCTCTCTCTCTCTCTTCTTCTTCCTCCTCCTCTCTTTCTCCTCCTCCTCTTTTTACTTGGTTTTCCCAGACGCCAGGTGGGTCTCTAAATTCGAATGATGAGGAACTGAAGGTCTGAAGTCACAACAAAGTAACAGCGAGACCGCAATGCTACCAAAAGCTCCTCATGGAAGCCTGGTCACCTCAGTAGTGGAGTAGTTGTGACTCTGCTTCTGATCACCTTGGAGTCCTGAAGCAGGTTACTCTGTCTCTCCATCCTCTAATTCCTTGTCTAGAAAAAGTTAAACAACAGTGACTCCCTCTCAGGATGGTACTGACATTATAGGAAGTGCAGGTCAGAGTGCTCAGTACTTAGTAAGTACTTGACAAAAAAGGTAGCTCTCTGTCCTCGTAGTGACCATCCCAACATTATCATGCAGATTGACTCTGTTGTTCATTCTGGTTGTATAAGTTGGACTTGGGTATATTTTGTGCTTTGCTGTGCAAAGAATTTATTTTGCAATGCAAATGAAAAAAATTCTGTTTTCACTTGGCAAAGATGTTGGAAGTCAGTACTGGGAATGTGTGGTGACCTGGCAGCTGGGCAATCTCCTGGGGGTGGGACAATTGTGACATTCACACAGTCACAGCAGGGGTGCTCTCATGCCCCTGAGGCTTATACAAAGGGTGCTTGGCTCTTCTGTGACCCTGACATCCTCTTTAGGAAGATCACTTTGGAATGTAGAATAAACTTGTAGAATGTTCAACTTGGTATAACTCTGGACAAGCAAAGTGTCTGTTGACAATAAAGGACATGCAGGTATTTGGAGAGAGCCATGATCCTTCTCGCAAGGGATAGAAGGATCGAGGGACGGCTTGGCAGTTAAGAGTGGATATTGATTGATCATCCAGCAGAGACCTGTTTTTGGTCCCTAACCTCCATGTTGAGAAGCTCACAACCACCTGCAAATTCAGATACAGGGGACTGAATGCTCTTTCTTAACCTCCAAGTGTAGCTTGCATTCCTGTGTGTCTATCCATTCAGATACTCACACGGATACACCTGCTTTTAAAGGTAGCATGCGGACCAAAGGTCTCCTCTGTGTGTGATCAGTGCAGAGGAGAAAGAAGCTCTGCTCACTTGTAGTTGTACATCAAACAGATAAATGCACCCTAAAAACTGGAGACCCCAACTAGTCAGGCTGTGAGTTCGAGGCCTGCCTAGCCCGTGTAGCTGATATGCTGTCTTGAAACTCTAAATCAGGGGTCACTGAGATGGCTCAGCAGGGAACCATCTCAAGCCTGATGACATGAGTTTGATCCCCAGAACCTCCATGATATAAAGAGAGAATGACTCATGTAAGTTCTCTTCTGATGTCTACATAGCCACTGTGGCACATGTGGTCCCTTCAACAAACAAACCAAAACCCAAGTACATACCCACCTACCGTACATGGCTGACTCCCAAACCTCTGACTTTGTCCATCTATGATATTCTTCCATCCCATTGAACTTATTGTTCTCTGTCCGTTTTTCAGGACCCATTACAGTGGGAAGACTTTATAGAGATACTGAGCATGGCTCCCTCACTGTGCTGATGTGTGCAGTAGAAGAGAGATCCTGCCTTACAGATGAGACAGAGCAAGTGCCATAAGCATTTGGTGTGTGTGCCAAGGGGACAGAGACAAGATTCTTGTGGATGTTTCAGTGCCACCCAGGACATAATGAGAAGACAGACCTCATTGGCTCTGAAGTCCTGTTTAAGTTCTTGGTTTCCCGTGAGCCCCAGTTTTGTCCCCTGAAAAATGGCAGTGATGATCTTGTCTGCTCATTGAGTTGTTCTGGGTATTAATTGAGGTCTTCAAAGCCCTTGGCATGACGTCCATCAGAAGGTAAGATGTGAGATCTGAGTTCCTGGTAGAATTGCTACATTTCTGGGCTTCTCTGAGGAAGGGTTTCCTTTCTCAAGGTATCAGCAGTGACAGAGAGACATAGACCCCACAATCTGTGGAGTTCTGTTCCCCCTGAAGAACCTTCACTCAGATGAAGCTGGTTCCTTGATAACGCATCAGAAGAGAATTTTAGAGTGAGCCAGAGGAAAGCAAAGTTGGTGAATTTTTTTAAGTATCCGAACACAGTCACACAATACACAACCTAAGACATGGGTTGGTGATCCTGGACAGTGTGTGCTTGGATGTTCACAACCACTAGTATGTGATTCTACAGCCTGCTAAGCTGCATTCTTCAATAGATGAAATATGCATCAAGTTTTAAAGATGAAGAGAAGCTTGAAACAAAAGAAAAATTTAAACATTAAAAATATACGAGCTGGCTTATTTATTTTTTAAAAAATAATTCTCTTTTGTAAATGAAATTGTGAAGACCTTTTTTGTTTGTTTGTTTTGTTTTGTGGTGAACATTTTAGCTTTAGGGGCAAGAGAAAACTCAAGGTTACAACATTCTGGCCACAAGTATATGTTTAATCATTGTTAATTATTTGAGATATCTTTGGGAAAACACACATTCACCCATTGTCTCTGCAAATTTGACACTATTGATTGTGTTGACCTTTTTTTTGTTTTTTTTTTTTTGTTTTTCTAAATTGAATTGCATTTTAATCTATGGGGAGTGGGTTGGGCAGTGCGCATGTGCCAGGACAAGGGCCTGCCACAGCAAGCGTAGGGAGATCGGAGGAGAACTTTCCAAGGTCAGGTCTCTCCACCCCCTTAGGGGTTCTGGTGTTGAACTTAGCTTTCACTTGCCCAGCTATGCTGCCGGTGGGAATGGTTCATGGCTCATAGGAAGCAGAGGGAGTAATCTACACCTCAGGATAAGGGGTTTCCTTCTCATCTCGTGTCCTCTTAGTTTCCTGTCGGTCTAGGTCTATTCTGCCTCACGACTGTCACCCACCCGTTGGTGGCATCCACATCACGGCAGACTGCCCACCCCTGAGTTGAAGGTCTGGGCACACACCCAGTTTGCAGCAAGGTGTGTGACGACGGGCGCAGTGTGAGTGTCCCTCTGGTGCCTGCCTTCAGCGTCTTGCTGTTTGGGGACTGGGATGCCGCGTGCAGGACAGCTGGCTCCAGGTCCTCTGCCCACTGTTGCCTTTGGCACTCGGGCCTCTGGAGGAGGGTTGCCTAGCCCGCATTCCTCAGGGCGGCAAAGAGGAGAGAAAACAGAGCCGCTTTTGCCAGTTTCGTGAGCTCCAAGGGAAAGAAACAGAAACAAGTAACATGAGTAAGAACATCAAAATGGGGCTGAGAGCAGGCTAGGGAGCCCAAAGGAAGAAGCTGTCCCCAGATGGTTGCCTGGAGTTTCGTGTTGCGTCCCTGTAGTCTGTGTACCAAAGGGGGAGGGAACTTCACCCCTGGAAGAGTGGAGACAAGGTCTCTGGAGAAGGGCCACGTGGGTGGGCAATTGTGACAAGACTAGAAAGAGAAATTAGCGATGTTGGCAACTCTTGTGGCGCCAGCCTGGATTCCCTGCTGCTTCAGAAGCTGAGGCAGGAGGATGGAAGGCTCCAGGATTACTAGGGCTTCAGAGTGAGTTCCTCCTGTCGGTCTAGGTCTATTCTGCCTCAGGACTGTCACCCTGGAAAAGTCAACTTGGAAAATGTATTGAGGCCCTGGGGGGGGGATGAAAAAAATTGTAGATAGAATGGGGGAGCTGGAGAAAAGGAGAGAAAGAGTGAATATCAGCTGGATGAAATGGCCCATGCCAATAACCCAGTGCTGGGGGGCAGGTGGAGACAAGAGGATCTGGAGTTCAAGGACAGCCTGGGCTGCAGGAGCTTTTCCCTCAAAACTCTCAAAGAGCAACAAACAACAAAAAGAGAGGCAAGAGGATCTGAGGGTAAAAGACCCATGACTTTAGAGTCTGAGACCCACACAAATGCCAGATGGTGCAGTAGCCTGTCTATCTCCAGCACTTGGAAAGCAACAAGGGAACCCTGGAGAGCACTGCTGTTGCTCGCTAGATTAGCCTACACAAGGGAGTTCTGGGACCAAGGGAAAAACTCTGTCTACATGTGCAGGTTGGAGAGTGATCCAGGAAGATTCCCAAACTTAGCCTCTTGGGACCTCTATGTGCTGTGGGCACACATGTATACCTGAACCTGAGAACACATGTGTATCCACACCTATGAGAGGACACATACACATGCCCATTATATGCACGGACACACACAAAGAGAGAAAACAAAGTATCTTGGGTTAGCTTCAAAGATTCTTCCGTGTAACAGGTGATGAAATCCTCTATCCCCAAATTCCCACTTTTGATGATTCAGCATTATTCTACAATATGAAGGATTAAATTTGTTTTGATATATGAAGAATATTGAATGCAGCATGCCTTAGTTGGATTTAATTGTCCACCTGATATGGTCTACAGTCATCTGACAGGAGCCTCCCTTGAGGCATTACCTAGACAAGATTTACCATGGGTATGTCTCTTTACATTTTTTTTTTCATTGTTGGGTATAGAAAGACACAGTCCACTGTGAGCGGTACCATTCCCTGGTAAGATGGTCCTGGTTTGTCTAAGGAAGCTAGTTGAGCCTGAGCATCTGAGCAAGTCCTCAGTGTTCCTTCGTGGTTCCTGTCTGAAGTACCTGCCCTAACATCCTTCAATGATGGACTATGACCTGGAAGTGTACACGGAAGTAAACTGGTGTGTCCCCTAATTCACTTTTGATCCAAGTGTTTTGTAACGGCAACAGAAAGGAAACCTGACCATGAGGTTTAAACAGGCTTTAAGAATGAACAGAGATAGCCTAAGGATGTTATGATTTCATCATCTCTCTGTTTGACATTGTTGAGACACAGTGGAGCCTTTAGAACGAGGGGCCTGATGGGAGGAACTGGGTCACTAGGAACATGCTTTGGAAGGACATACTGAAATCCTGGCCCATTCCTATTCCTCACTGCTGCCTGAAGGGGGTAGACAGCCTTCCTCCAAGGAAATTCCTGCCATGGTGTGCCATGCTGCCGGAAATGCAAAATGCCTGGGAGAGTGTCCACAGACTCTGTGAACCGACAACAATCCTTTCTTCCCTGTAGCTGTTTGAGCTCAGGTATTTTGTTACAGTCCTGAAAAGCTAAACACAAAACCCCTGCCCTATTCGTTACCCCTATTTGTAAGTAAAAGTGCAGTGATCTGCTCACTTCTACAAAGCTTACCCGTCACATAAATAAAATCACAGCCAACGCACACACACATTATCGTGTTAGTGTGAATTAGTACAGAAGTTGATTAGCATAAACCCTGTTTCCTTACACTTGCCCTGCCCCCAAACTCATGGAAAGGGGAGCCCGTGAGATGTAACTGAGGAAGGACTTTATTGGATCCTTTCAAAGTGTGCGAGGAAATATCCCTTTAACGTCAGGGAAGCAAAAGAAGCTTTTGATACCTCAAGACTAATACTCCTTTTATCTACTGCTGCTTTAAAAAAAAAAAAAAAACAAAAAACACCCCGAGAGCAACTGGCTCAAAACAGCAACATTTATTTTGCTCACGAATTGGCAATTTGGCCAGGATTCGGCCGGAACAGCACGTCTCTCAGCTGGGGAGGCTGGGCTGGAATGGCTCCTATTTTGCTCTGTCACCCACCTCACAATTATATCTGGCTGTCAGCTGGGGCCTTCACTGGGGCTGTGGCCAGGACTCCCACTCTCTCCACGGCTCTGATTTCCTCATGGTGTCCTGAGGCTCAGGGTGCTCGCTTCGGGGAGAGAGCCAGGTGGAAGCCTCAGCACCTCTTCCAGCCCAGCCTGGGGAGTCACTCCACATTACTCTGCATGTTAGCCATTAGCAACATGTCCCCGTGTGCCTTCCTTTCCCTGGGCTGCCACAATAGACGGCCACGGATTGAGTGGCTTAAACATCAGATTGATTTTCTATTCTAGAGGCTGGAAGTCAAGATTTCTTCAAAGGTCTCCTGGATTTAGTTGGTAGGAGGTTACGTTCTCCCTAAGCCTCTACATGATTCCTAGGTGCACATTCTAATTTTATTCTTCTCTGCCCTTGGAAGACAGCAACTTGGGCACTCAACCTTCATGTCTGGCCAGTGAACTTAGTGGATCAGGACAGGTGGGATCCGGGAAACCTTGAGCCCCTAGAATGTTTTCTCTCCAGCACCCCAGTGACTGCCTAGCTTGGGGTAAAGTTTCTAATGGACTGTAGTCACTCTAGGCAGGTGGTAAACATGACATTTGACACTGAGTGTGAACAAGGCTTTCAAATGTCAGCTTGTGCCAGTGGTGGTCATGCATGTCTGCAATCCCAACACTTGAGAGACAGAGACAGGAGGATCAGGAGTACAGGATCATCCTAGGCTACATAGAGAGTGTGAGCCAGCCTGCGCTACATCAGATCCTATCAAAAAAGCAAAAACAAACAAACAAAAACAAGCATACCAAATATCAACCAATGACAGTTTGTGGGCACAGAACCCCGAGGAGTGTCAGATGCACCCCCTACTGCCACCAGGAACTTAAGGAGTTCCATGGAGGTAAAGTTGGGAGTTTTGACAATGCTGAAAACAATTTCAGGACAAGCCAGAGTGAAGGAAAGTTAGTGAGTTTATTCTGTAGAAATGAAATAGACAACACTTGAGAATTATGCAAGGGTCAGGAGGAGGGGGAGGGGGGAAGGAGGTGGAGACCCTCACAAAATGGACAGCAAATGGACAGCACCGTCAGTTGTATGCAAGGCGTAGTTCAGGCTTCTTGAGAGGGCGACACTCCTCAGTGTCTGAATAATAGATTATGCATGACTTCATGGTTTTAGAAGTTACAGAGCTTAAAGATTATAATTTACAGCCAGGTTTAAGGATTAAGCCAAGTTCAAACATTTAAAAAGAGTTGATTTACTCATTTTTCATCTATGAAAAGAATTTACCTTTTAGAGATGAGATCTTAAGTTGTTTTATGAGGTTCATTATTCAGGTTTGGGGATGAGAGAGGAGGGTGGCCATCAGGTTAAAGTCTAAGGCCGCAAGCCTTCTGGCTCAGGGAAGCACAGTCCATGGGCTTCTCTGGGGTATCTCCTGGGATAACGATTCTAGTGTCTGTCAGCGTCTTTGGATTTTGTCTGCCATGTTGACATTTTTGAGTCAAATCCAGCAAGCAATGCAAAACAGATTTCAGGGTGAAGGGTTCTATTCCTTTCTCATGATTTCCAAGGTTTCCCCCATCTTGTTAATTGCCTTAGCATGATAGACTAGTCATTGGACTTCAAATTTGTGGCTTACTCTCCAAGCATTAGTGTTAGCCTGTGTTGGGTCTATCAGGGTAAATCTGGAATTAGGTGCCAAAGATACTTCAGTCTGCTCTTCCCTGCCTTGAAGGTCAGAAAGAAAAGAGCGTGGCCACAGGGACAGCTCAACAGTTTCAAAAATCAACTAGCGTTAATCCTCACTGCCCATCTACCATGGGAATGCGAGTTTTAAACAAAGGCTCTTGGACTTTAGAAGACACCAGTGACCTGGGAAACCCTGAGTTGCATCCCAGGCTGCTCTGTTTGGTGACTGAAGAGTTGGCAGCTTCCTAGAGGATGTTCATAATGTTGCTCTTGGGTCCACACCTTGGGACCCACTGGTTGATAAAGACACTAACTACATTTTTGTCATCTCTCCTGTTGACCACTCTCATACCCTTTCAGCATTTTTTTTTTTTTCTGGTTCCTTCCCGAAAACTCAAAATACATTGTTTTACTGATTACAGAATTTCAAGCCTTTCCCCTTCTCTTCCCCAGTGTGATCTTGACCTTCAATGTGATGGGATTTAGAGTCGCCATGGAAAGAAACTGATTGGTGAATCTAAGGGAGTTCCTAGGCTGGCAAGATCATCCTCACGGAGGACGGCATCATGCTATGGACTGAGGCTGTGGCTGAAAACAAAAGAGACAGCGAGCTGAGCATGCCTGTTCGTTCCTCCTTCTTCCTGACTATGGATGCAATGGGGATCAGCAGCTTCAAATTCCTCCTGCCTCAACTCCCTACTGTGACGAGCTGTATGCTCAAACTGTGACCCGAAATACACCCCTCTTTCCTTAAGTTGCTTTTTGTCGGCCATTTTGTCCCAACTACAAGAAAAGGAAGCGACACATCTGCTATGTCCACGTGTGGAAGAACTCACATGCGTCGGAGGAATCCACCCTCTCTGTAGTGTGTGGAGTGGTGTGGAGGGGGGGGGTCTGAAGCAGGCAGAATCGGTATCCTCATGATGGTGCTCGAAAAGTTAACGTCTGGCTTTTCATAAGGCATGTGGCCACTAATCTTCTATCAGGTTTAGAGGGTCCCAGCTCCGCACAGATGGATACCTCTGGGCTCTGCATGTCCATTGGGCTGCCCGAGTGCGAGGCAGTGGAAAGTGTAGCTGGCCCGATCCCCAGAGAAAAGATATTCTGACGAGCATTTAGGAAATCCACCCCGAATGCTCTTTTTCAGCACCAGAGGCTGATGGGAGCCCTTTTCAGCCACTCTGTATTTTCTCTTCCAAGCTTCTTCATTGTCCCCTCAGATGAGTGACTTCCTGCATCCAAGTACTGCCTCATCTCTCACAGCCAGGCTGGGGGGCAGGAAGGCCCACTCAGATGCAGAGCTATAGTGACTGGTGTTAGTATCTAGGGTCTTGTGTGGTTGCTGGGATCCTAACTCTCTTCTACCTACCTATTTGTAGAGCAAGCAATCACATGCTGAATTACTCCTCTACCCCCCAGGACTAGAGATATCCTAAAGAGACACGACATCCCTCTCTTTGGCCATCAGGAACAGAAAGCTAGCTGATCGTATTTTAATCCACATACAGGAAGCAAAGAGAGAGAAAGGAAAGTGGGGGCAAGGCCAAAATGCCCTCAGAGTCCCTCCAGTAAGATTCCACTTCCTAAAGGTTCCACCTCCTAAAGGTTCCACCCCCTAAAGGTCCCACCCCCTAAAGGTCCCACCCCCTAAAGGTTCCACCCCCTAAAGGTTCCACCTCCTAAAGGTTCCATATCTTTTCAAACAATAACACCACCTGAAGAACCAGTGTTCAAATACTGGAGCCTGTGGGCGACATTTCTCATTAAATCACCGCAGGCAGAGGCTGTTACAAGGTCTTCTGCAGCATAGCTCCAGGTGTCCTGTGGTGTCATTTCAGCAGTATATTAATGCTCAGAACGAGTCACCGGGTCATCCCAAATCCAAGGGCGGGTGCAATAGAGTACACAACGAGCCAAAGGGAATTAATGACACTCTTCAATACACCGGGGTCCCTGGGAACATTAAGTATGAGCAAATTTATATATAATCATGTGCTCATAAAGTTGTAATCTAGAAGAGGTCAGGTAGTCCCATAAGTAAACAGGGAGTGAAGAAAAGTGCTTTATGATATGAGACCATTAAGCTGAGGGAAAGGGAGCTGGAGAGATGGCTCTGGGGTTAAAAGCACTGTCTGCTCTTCCAGAGGATCTGGGTTTGTTTCCCAGCACCTACATCAGGTAGTTCACAGCCGTCTGTGACTTTAGCTCCAAAGGATCTCAAACCTTATTCTGGTCTCCACAGCTGCCAGAACACAGGCATGCATGAACACACACACACACACACACACACACACACACTCCTTTTTTAAAAAAAAATCAGAGGAATAAACATAGCCAAGAATGCCAGAAAATATCCAGCAAATTAAACCCCAAGCCAAATTGTGAAGAACCGTTGAAGCTATTTCAGCTTATGTATCTATGGTATAATGGCAGATTCTCAACTCATATTTGTTGAATGGATGAATAAATGAATGAAGAAATATTCAAGCAAACACATGGCATACTTAACACTTTTGTCATCTTTCATACCTTGGTAGCTAGTGGGCCTAGACAACAGAGGAGATGGAAGACTGCGGTGTGAAGAAAACCGGAAAGAACCAATGGGCATGCCTTTAAATCTAGGTTGAATCTTTGGGTCTTCAGTCTTGGAGGTGTAGATTTTAAGCCAGGGCAAGTCGATTTAGGAAGGCTTGGGCCTTGAGAAAGTTTCTCTGACTAACTTGGTGGATGGACTGGCTTGCGGGAGTAGGGTGGAGAAGCAGAGAGAAAATTAAAAAGGAAGATTCGTCGATGTTGCCCAACAGACTATATCAGTGATGGATGTGGAGTTAGAGAAAATCAGGTAGCAGCAGGCTGTGGAGACCCTGGAAGAGAAGAGGCTCTCAATAGGGAGCCGGGATCTCGTCTTGCCAGCTCCTGCTGTCCCTGGAGCCTATGGGACCTCTAGGGAGCTGGACACACAGCTTGCCTAGACAGCACCGTGGAGATGAGGAAAGGGAGAGGAGAAGCTTACTCCCCAGGTAGACTCACAGTTCAAACTGGGTGTCAAGGGCTCCCCTCCCACCTTGTGCTCTGCAGAGGATCATTGATTTCTGCTGCCGAGAATATAATCTTGGCATCTGTTTTCAGGCCTCTCATCTTGTGCTGTTACCCTGGGGTGGAGTAGGAGCAGGTCCCGAAGATTGATAGCTCCAACAGCACAGAGATGAGGAAAGCAGGATTTTTTTGACTTAAGCCTCTGCTGTCCCAGGGTGGTGCATGAATCACTGTCAGCTTCCGGGATGCAGGAGCCACGAAAATAAAGGCCATGCATTTAGAATTACCCATCCGTGGCATAGGTGGAGTTTGGCTTCACATTTTAAGGCATTAAAAAAAAAACAAACCCTACGTGTTATTTATCTACTTCTGTATTCATTTTGAGTGTGTTTGTCAATGAAGTGTGTGTGGGGGCAGAGGGCAGCTTGTAGGAATTCTCTCCTCCTACCATGTGGGTCCTGGTAACTTAGGTCATCAGGTTTGGAGGCTGTCTCATTTACCCACGGAGACATCTTGAAAGCCTGGCCTGTACATCTTTTAAAATTAAGATGTTAAACTTACAAAGAAAGTACTGGACCCAGCATCATCTTAAGAGTTATTGCATGACCATTCTTATTTTATCTGTAACCATGATCTCTTTCCCTTATACTATTTATTATGAGGAAAATCTTATACCTATATATATCCCAGGTTGACTGTTTTTTTCATATGATAGGGTCCATTAGGTCTCTAATCATACTTAAAGTGATAATGATTACAAATATGACTTTGGTGAATGACGTACGTGTGTTAGCGATTTCTTAGGATTATAAGGGAATTGTTGTCTAATGGTGTCTTGGCTTTCTTTGTTTTATTTGTGTTCTGAGAAAATATCCTGACAAAAGAAACTTGGGGACTAAAGGGGTTTCTTTCAGTTCACAGTTCCAGCTCAGTCAGTGTGAAGAAGGCCCAGTGTGATACATCTGGGCACATCGTATCCGTGGGGGAGAAGCACAGAAGGATGGGTTTGTAAACGCATGCCCCACCCCCAGAAATGAACCACATTCAACCAGTCAAGATAGGTCTGCCCATTATGATTCATGTAATCAAGGCAATCCCCACTCCGGACACACCCACGGGCCAACCTGATTTAGACAATCCCTCACTGAGACTTGTTCTCCAGGTGATTCTGGTTTGTGTAAAATTGACAGTTAAACTAACCATCACAGTATCCTTTCTCATGTGTTTATGGAATGGCTGGTGTAGACAAGCCTATTGCCTTGCAATATAGGAAGGCTTGGCCCACTGCAAATGGGACTGAAGCTGGGTCCGGTAGTTCTCAGAGGTTGTAGGAAAATGAGCTGAGCATGACCCCGTGAGCAGTTTAGCAAGTAGTGCTTCTTATGGTTCCTGCCGCTGGGTTTGCACCTTGTGTTCCTATGCTGACTTCTGTCAATGATGTACTCTAACACCAAGCTAAAACAAACCTTTTTCTCTGTTGTGGAGAGCCCTGGGCTTGTACTTTGATGCTAATTCCACTCCTGGGAGGGGCTGCAGACTAGGAGTTGCCTTGTGAACCTTCTCCCCACCTTAACTTTTCAAATAAAGGCTAGAGCTAATAATTGGGCAGGAGGAAGGAGGAAGAGCTGAGGGTTTGGGGGAGGAGAAAAGGATCAATGTGGGGGGAGGGGAAGGAGCTACCGGAGGATCGACAGAGAGGATGGAGAGAAGCTCGTGGCCTGGAGAAACTGTAATTTATATGGGATAACATAGATGGGAATAGAGTAGTGTAGTGGGAGATCTGCCCAGTCTAGGCTTATAGCTTGTATTATTATTGATTGAGTTGAGATTTCTTTTACCAGGTAATTGGTTTGGAAAAATATAGCAACATTTCTCCCCAGTGTTCCTTTGGTCGGAGTGTTTTATTACAGCAACAAAGTGAAAGTAAGACAGACAGACAGACATCTATGTGACTATTATTGGACAGTACAGTTCATAATGCTTGATGTTAACAATGAATGACTAGGTTGATAGTTTATGTCTTTTCTATACTATACATTTTAATTGTTTTATAGCACATACATACATATATGTATATATTCATATGTATGTATATGTATGTGTATATATACATATTTATGCATATATATACATATATATTTATAAAGTTTTAACATAAAACAATGTTCCATGTTATTCTGCTATAATCTCCTATGTCTCATTAACTGTGTGTTTTGATTGGCTCATGGAACTTTGTGGAACATGGTGCATACCTTTAATCTCAGCCCTTGGGAAGCAGAGGTAGGCAGATCTCTGAGACTGTGTTCCCGGACAGCCAGGGCTACACAGAGAAATTCACACAGGAAAAAGGAGGAGAAGCAGCAGCAGCAGCAGCTGTGTGGAGTGATTCGCTTACGTCCCCCAAGTTTGCTAGGCATGCCTGGCATGCTCGTACAGTAATGGAATTTACTAATGACGTGTTTCTCAGAATGCATCCCCGTTATGCAGTGATGCCCACTTTTATTTGTAATTAGGATGTATTAGAATCTGTACGTGATTACTTGATACCATCAAAGGACTAATGGATACTCCTGCTATTTTCCTTAACTATCTTGTAAAAAGGAAGTCGTTACTTTTTTACATGATTTTGTTTATTCACATGAATCAGAGCTGAGACCATACCTTCTCATTGACTCTGAACCTCTTGGGTCTTTTGTTCTCTGTAGATTACTTTTCCTGTTATCTCTTTATAAAAGTAAGAGTTAATTAATTAATTAATTAATTACATGTGTGTCCATGAGCACATATGGAGGTCAGAGAACAATATTCAGAAGTTAGTTCTTGCCTTCCATCTGGAGTCAGAGTCTCTTTGTTTTCCCTACAGCATTCTCCAGACTAGCTGGCCCTTGAGCTCCCTGCTGATTCTCCTGTCTCTGCCTCTCTTTTGCCATAAGGGTGAATGCATATGCTCACCCTTGCATGCTGGGTCCCAGAGATCCAGCTTCAGGGCTGGATGAAGCACTTTTATCTGCTATCTCCTCAGCTCCTTAAAAAAATATCCCTGTCATTATTTTGTAGAAAAAAAACTACATGATGCCTGTTAAAGGTTTTCATGCCCTGGAGTCTTGTGGATAACACATCTGTGGTGGCATTTAACAGAGTCCTTGTCCCCTGGGCGTTCCTGTAAATTGCATGTTGGATTTTCATTGAATTCTTAATCAGCGCTTTTATTATTTTGGCAAACCATTTTGTTGGTGCTACTGTGTTCTTTGAACAAGAGGTAGACAGTGTCTGGGCTGTCTCTCCCTGAGCAGTCATTGACCAATGCTTAGACACATTTATTCATTAAGGACTGAAGGTTGGTGATGGGGAGATTCTGTGTTTGTTTGTTTTTACTGTTGTCACTAGGACTCATCTATACAGGGAAACATCTGTTGTCAACCAGTCAGCTATGCTAAGACACGGTTCTTAAAGACAAGTATGATGAGAGGTTAAGTTTCCCTCCTTTATTTAACCATGTTGTAAATGATGGTTGTTTCTGGGACTGTTGGTGTGGTTCACTGGCTAAGGATACCTGTGCTGAGATTCCAGCACACTTATCAGTTAGCTCACAACTGCCTGTAACCCAACACTAGAGCAGTAGATGCCTCTCTGCTGGCCTCTGCAAATCACCTGAACTCACATGTAGGTGAATAATTGTTTTAAAACGTTGATTGGGTCTGTAGTAGCTGCAGAAATGCGTAGCGACTGCTTTTAAACATACAGGACCAGAAGGATGACTCAGTGATTAAGACTATTTGTTATTCTTGCAGGAAGACACAGGTACTATTCCAGTCTCCACATGGCAGCTCTCTATAACTCCATAACTCCAGTTTCAGGGAACCTAACGATCTCTTCTTACCTCACAAGCACCAGGTACACACATGATGTACAGATAAGCGTTGTGAGCAAAACACTCATCCGCATAAAAATAACGTAAATAAATTAAAACTTAAAAATCCCAGGTTAAAATATTTGACGTTGTTTTCAAACTGTTCCATCCTTGTCCAATGGGAATGTCTTTGAGTTGCCTCCAGGAACCCTTTAGGACTAACCTAGTCATCTCTGATACCTTCTCTGCTTCCTGGGATGATGACTACTCCAGGCTCATCTTGCACACTTCCCGTCTGAGACACGAAATTGGTCATCTCTCCAAGGAGCCCTGGCTTCTCTCAGTGACAAATGGCATTTAGAGATACCAATCTCAGCACAGGGAGTGCTCAGTGCTCCTGGATTGCTGTTTCCAGGTCTCCCCTGTGAATGCAAAGAGCTATGCACCACACTGATACGCATCATGCAGACAGCTTTTACTCCAATCCAGAATTACAGGGTTCTTAGCTACAGCCATCCCTATCGTGTCTGAACTTCCTTCCTCCCATGTTGAATGTCCTGGTGTCTAGTGACATCTACAAAATGACTCGTGTGGTTGATGCAGAGTACCGTCATCCCAGTGCCGCCAATGGAGTCACTAAAATCAGTTTGTTTCTCAGTTCCTGCTTATCCCCAAGGATGTGTCTCAGCAGGAATTCGCAGTCAAATAACTATGGTTTACACTTAGAGCAGTTTCTCTCTCTACAGTGACATCGGTGAGTGTTTACACATTCACACTTGCAGTCTATTTTGTTTGACTTTGGGTTCATAGAGGATTTTTTTTTAAAACTAGAAATAAGGAATGATGGCCCTGCTATCTCCACTCAATTCCTTCTCTCTACCCAAAGTAACTGCTTTAAAAGGTGTGCTTTTTCTTTCTGTTGTATAGACACATATTTCTACAGATGCAGATTTATAGCTATTGGTAACATGGCAGGTGGGGGTGTAGGTTGCACTCACAAGCTCCCATCCTATTGTTAAGAAGTGATGTCTTATAAAGATTACCTACCATTTTGCTTTATATTAGTCTACTAGTATATCCCAGCTCATGACAAATAATGTCACCTGATAACTATTAACCTTGGCCATGTGTGTTAATCTCTCTGAGCTCAGTTTTCTCATTTTTCACATCAGAGCCACGAGGCTAACCTCCAACCGTAGTGCTAAAGGTTATCTGTGTAGATACTAAAACAGGGGAAAGCACACACTTGCATGTGCGTGGGCACACACACACACACACACACACACACACACACACACACACTACCTCAAATGGTTATATAGATACTACAGTATTTAATAATTTATTTACATCTCTTGTGTCATTGATACTGATGTCCCACAAAGAAGTCCTAGAGGGGTCAGAAGGGACAAAAGTTATTAGGATGTTAGTACTGACGGGAACCCAGTTGAGACCTAGGCAGGTAGCCACTTTATTTTAGAGGGGAGAGAAACAGAGACACAGAGAGCTGAAATGATTTGGCCAGGGTCACAAACCAGGATGGGAAAAGTATGCCAGAGACACACAGTCCAATTATTTTCCAGGATGACTTTTCTCTAAAGCAAAGTTCATCTTCCGCAGCTGCTAGAAACTTCTCTGCATAGGCTGCCTGCTCCCTGCAGAAAGAGAAATGGGGTGAGGGATGGGTCAGCGAAAGTATGCCTTGAAGAAGCATCTTCCCTCCATTGGTATGCAAACACAGTCACCATGACTTGGGGCTGATCCCTATCTGTGCACAGGGACTCTAGTCCACCAATATGGGGTCTGTGGCGATAAGTAAGTTCACAGAATAGCTCCTTGCCCTCAGGGGGCTTCAAAACTATTAAAACAACTTCAAGTTCATTTAAAAACCAAATATGGTTTAAAAATATGTGTCAGTGCTTAAAATAGTAATGGTCTTGAATGGTGTTATTTTATTTTCATTCCCCAAATCTTGGGAGATGTCTACTGTTATTACTTCTCCTTTACATATATATTTGGAGATGTTGCAATTTCTCCCACATTATATCTGGGGCAGTTCAGTGGCAGTCGCCATGTGCTTTAATAGATGCTAAAAAACACGGGCATGGCTCATTTTTTCCCCTTTGGCTCTTTTTGGGGACAAAGACAAGGAAGTGGGAAAGGGAGGGTTTTGCTACATGGGGTGCAGCCATTTGGTACTTGATCCATTCAGTTTTTCATTATTTTTTTTTTTTTTTTTTGTTTACTAGGTATCCAGCAGGAACTGTCCTTTACAGCATTCAGCCTGGGTCTGACTCCAGGCTCTATAGCTTTGGCAATGAGGTTTACTTAACAACCTGGCTTGGAACTATATTAAATGGTTATATATAGACTAGGTTAAAATTACAGATTTCAGAGCCTTTCACTAGAGCCACTAAATCAAAGCTCTGAAAACACAGTCCAAATAATTACCTAAGTAGAGAGGGCCTAACCTGTTCCTATGGGAACTCAGGTTTAGAACCCACTGAGTAAAAGAAAAAGGGTTGTCCCAAGTCTGTGTTGCACCTTTTCTCCTCAGAGACTGTTGGCCACCAGCCCAAGAGGACAAAGATAACAGCTGTGGAGAGCAGGGTTCAGAAGGCCCTGAATATGGCGGAATGACCTCCAGAGACCACCGAAGCAGTATGAGTCTGCTTTGCTGTTTCAGGAACAGGTATATAAGGGATTCTTAGGCATATGCATGCAAAGTGCTAATTGGTCATAGCATCAAGCATGTGGGAAGGCCTGACTGGTTATATTGCACCTTATTGTCATGTGGCTAGGAAGCCCAAGTGGGATGTGTGTGCTGAGTTATGCAGCCTTCTAGAGAGCTCTGAACAAGGTTACTTATCAGACAAGGCCAGACAAAGCCCGTGTTCAGGGTCACTCTCCAGACAAAGGCAGGGATGCCTCATTGAGAGACGGAGTCCACAATTTTGCACCAAGCTCAGAAAGCCATCCTGTCATAGGGGCCTGCTACCTGAATAACAGGGTTCTCCTAAAGGAATCCATCAGATAAGCTAGGGCCCTGAAATCTGAATGAGACCTTCAGTCAGCCGAGTATCTTGGAACAACACTGATTTAAGCTCAGGATGTCTGGGGCCAAGAGGCTGCATCACTGAAGGAAACAAAGCTTTGGAAGTCCATTCATGAGTTATAAAACCTTAGCGAAAGCCCTCACTTCCACTGCCTCGCTCTTACTTCATCTCTATTTCCCATTGATAGATTTACTAGTTGGGTTAAACCAAATATGCTACTTGTGATGTCCCCTAGCAAACAGTCAGCTGTACTGACTACACAGACATTCTTGTAGAGAGAATCTCTTAAAAGCAACACATGTCAACAAAAGAAACCCTATGGCCAATGAACTGAGGCAGGAAACAGGAGGTGGGGCACTGTCAGGAAGAGAGAGGATTCTGGGAAATAGTGAGAGAATAAAAGGAGATGCAGGGAGAGATGCAGAGAGAGACTTGAGGGAGACACTGGAGGAGATGCTGAGGAGACCAAAAGGAAGAAGTGGGCCTGGACTGGAGGAGAGGTCACTAACCATGTGGTAGACATAGAATATTTTAAATGGTTAAATCAGTTATGAGCTAGTCAAGGAATGAGCCAAAGCTTGTGGCCTAGTCATCTATTAATAAACAATTAGTCTCAGAATCATCTCCAGGAATAGGTTCAGGGAGTCAAAACAGATTTAATTATTTTTTAACACATTCTGAATAAATACTTTTATGATAAAGTATCTATTGATTTGAACGCTCAGGTGGGCAGGATGCCCGGAATGTATCCCTATGATCTGCATCTTTTTACACCAGGAACTTGATCACCCTGTACTCTTCCCTAACTTGATCTGAATTCTCCACATCCCATAGGCATCAACTTTGAAAACATTTGATTCAGGAAGCAATGGGGTAAGGTGTTCAATAAGACTGTTACTCCCCAAACAGCACAGATAATGAGAGCTATGTGAGGTGCTCCCGTTGCTGTCCAGACAAAGGAATGCTGGAAGGCTCCTATTTCCCCTGTGTGTCAGACACCAACACAAATCACCAAGTATGCGAGCATGACAACCAAATCCCACCACTAGCCATGTGTGCTAGGAGGCCGGTGGGCGTGCGTGTCTGGGATGGAATGCCGAGTCAGAGGCTCAGTGTTTGAAAGTGACCAAGGCTCCCTTGAGAGAGAAAAACCAGTTCTGTGATGAGCCATTTCCCTTCCCATGTGGGGCCTCTGGCTATAACCTGACCTGGATTTAGATTCTGAAGTTTTCATTTATTGAGTTTGGAAAATGCAATTCAAGGAATCTTTATTGAGCATCCATCATGCCAGGCTTTGGGCTAGGTGCAGGCACACAAGAATAAGATACTTTATATTGCAAGCTTGCTGTCAGCAGGTACAGGCGGCCCCTCTGTGTACATGGGGATACATTCCAGGATATGATGTCTGAAAACAGTGTTAAAGTCTACACATAATAAACTTTTCCCTAAACACCTGTATTAGTTACTTTTCTTATTTCTAGAACAAAAAAAATTAAACTGACAAATGCAACGTAACGCACAAAGGGTTTATTCTGGTGAAGATATGCGGGGATGCAGTAGATTACGGGCAAGCGTAGCGGTTGGAGCATAAGGTCACTAGTCACATCGTCTCCTCAGTCAGGAAGCAGAGAGAGTCGAATGATACTAACTGCTTAGCTTCCTCTCCTTTTTTTGTTCTCATTGGCATCCCAGTCCATGGAATGTTGCCCCAGAATCCCTACAGACACTCGGAGAGGTGTGTCTCCTAGGTAATTCCATAGCCGGTCATGTTGACGATAAAACCAAGCTGTCACAATGTATACAATGTTAACTGATAAAGTTTAATGTGAACGTTAGGGTCAAAAAGTGGTCACCAACAATGATTATAATTACTCTCATATGTTCTCTCACAAAATGTTTTATTATGTCTACCTGTAAGGTCTTTCCTTGGCATGCCAGTATCACTAGTCTTGTATCTCAGAGACATCACTAAGTAGAGTAAGGGTTTCTTGAACACAAGCACTAGGGCAGTTCAACCCTTGAGCTGATATTCTACACGTCTATGGAGTGACCGAGGGTCAGTAGCATATGTGATACAGAAACACATCATGGCAAAATGACTTTATCATGTTCGGGAGTCAAACATATTCAGGAGTTGTCTAACATTTTTAGACAGTAGTTAACTGTGCATGAGTGAAGCTGCAGAGCAAACCCTTAGGTAGGAGGAAAGACTGCAGTGAGAATGAATACAACCTCAGGCAACTGCAATGAGGCTGAAAAGGAAATGAGCAAAGCCCTATAAAAGGAAGACGTCACTCTTCTTTTGGAGAGTCGGGTAAGAGACCTTGGGAGTCTCCTCCCAAGGAGCCATGAGATGGCTCCTTTCAAGGTGAATCATGAACGTGAAAATTGGCCTTTCCCAGTTGGGAGGAGGAGCATGAGAAGACCACCAAGATGGAAAGGGTTTTGGAAGTTTGCTTCTTGAAAACAAACCAACCAAACACTCAGCATGTGTGTGTGTATGTGTGTGTGTGTGTGTGTGTGTGTGTGTGTGTGTGTGTGTGTAGACTGAGGTGACTGATGGTCATAACTAAGATGGAAGACGTGAGTGATATTAACAGGCACCATTTCTTGAAGACTTACTACGGCTGTGACGGGTGCTGTCCTAAGCAACACTTTGCTCATAATAATTCTCTCAAGGCTCACACTGGCTCTTCTGTCCACTCTGCAGATCATGTAATGGATCCCTGCGAGGGTTAAGCAAAACCAGTTGGGACTTCCTCTGTTAAGGAGTTTACAATGCCCGTTGCTTGACAAATAGGTGTTTCAAGGAGTTAATTTGGGGATCCTTGCCTCTCTTGCTTATTTAATCCACTCTCCTCCAAGCTTATGGCTGCTTCTCCTGCACCTCTTCACCCCCCACCCTGGCTGTTATCCAGAATGGTAGAAGCCGAGAGCCTGAAAACTATAGAGAAGGCCACTCTTCTGTTCACTGGCTCCTGTGTACAGCCAGCAAAGATTTGTTAATATATTTCTTCATTTGTCGTGACATCTAGTAGAAGTTCATGTAGCCCAGCATGGCAGAGTAGTTATCGGTAAGGGATGGTATAAGCTAGGAGTGAATGTTGGAGTTGTTCTCCATCCCGTATCTGCCCTAGTACCTTACAAAGGTACACCAGGTGTAAGATATATCACTAAAGTAATAAAAACAGGCCAGGCAAGTAATGCTTTCTAAAACAGCTTGTCCTATGTGAGAATATCTTTATTCCCAAAAATGTTAAAATGGTAGAAGGACCAAATATGCTGTTTTAAATAGAGAAAATGGAATGAGGTGGTAGAGTGACTCAAGACACCTCAGCTTCTTACCTGTAAAATGGACACAATAGTGCCCACTTTGCTGCACTATTGGAAGCATTTCTGGGTTTGTGAGTATAAGCAGACCTATGTGTGCAGACAGATATGCTTATGACACCAGCATAAAAGAATAAAATGTTTGCTTTTCCTGAATGTATTTTACAACACCATTTATAGAAGAAAGCTATTTTATTGAGACAGGATCTTACTATATGTCTGTGGCTGTCCTAGAACTCTCTGTGTAGACCAGGTCGACAATGAACTCATAGAGATCTACCTGTCTCTATCTCTCAAGTGCTAGGATCAAGGTATCATCACATCCTGCTCCAAGCAAGCACTCTTAACCAGAGCCATCACTCTCTAATTTCTAATTTTGACAGTGCAAGGAGGAGCTACTATTAATAAATAACAATTGACCATTGTCAACCAGGCCTTCCCAAGAAAGCCAGAGATGGAAGTTTCTAGAATCACTAAGTTTATGAACTTAGCAGTAAGTGGAGAGTAATTAATACATGTCACAGCCCTCCCATTATACTGGTCTCAGTCTCTTCATGACACAGACAATACCCCACCCAGCTAAAGATTTCTTTTCATTGAAGTTGAAGACAAACTTTCAGGTAACAAAATATTTCTGCCTGCCTCTTCTGATTTTATTATAATAGAATATGTCTTTACTAAACCTGCCACAGCCACCAGGGATACTGTTCTCTCTGATGACTGAGAGACTGTGAACACCCCTCTTTCATCCAGGGAGAAAAGACTTATATTCTAAATTACGGTGTTGGAATGAGAAGAAAGCCAATTAATTTAAGACTCCACCAATCTGGGATTTGTATTAAGTTGGGCAGAGACTGGGGCCAAAACTCCTTTTTGTATTAACTACTGGCAAACATTAATTTGCAGGAATGAAGCTTTCCAACGTGCAAAAACGTGTCTAGTGTAGTGAGATGCAGAATTTCAGAGGACGTTCAGGTTACTATGTCTCAAGTGCTGAACTAAGTTTTTTCTTCATATTATCCAATTCTCACAGCAAAATGTTTCATGAAGTTGGTAAGAGATGAAACTGAGTTTCAAGAAGCTGGCCACATTTGCCACTGGTAAGCACTGCTCGGCTTTGAATATGTGGCAGAAGGTGTGGCCTAGGGGCAGGGGGTGTGGCCTAGAGGCAGAAGGCGTGGCCTGGAGGCAGGAGGCGTGGCCTACAGGGAGGCAATTAGGTCATGAGGTCTTTTTCCTCTACAAAAGTAAGTTAGGTATAGGCAAGATAGCTCAGCAGATAAAGGCACTTGCTGCTAATCCTAATGCTCTCCAGTTCAGATTCTGCAGCTAATGTTGTGGATGGGGAAAGTGGACTACTTGAGGTCACCTAGTATTCTCGATCGGGACAAAGCATTTGGGCTGAAGGTAAGGGAAAATAGACTGTTGATAAAGCAGAGGATAATAGCACAATTTTTCTCAGGTGCTTCAGCTAAAGCACATGTGGAACTTCTAGGGACTGCTGTTAGGAGACATTATTTTTAGGGTGCGTGGGGGCATGGCAGATCGTTGAACTATGACTCTATTGAGTACTTAGTTCAGCTATGTGTAGCTACTATGGGGGGGGGATCGGGTTCAATAGCTAACCTAGCCGTGCCCTGCCCTTCACAGAATTTCAAGACCGAAGAAAAGAAAGAGTCTAACAGATGATGAGGGGGCACTTCTGTGAGGAGCAGTGAGGGAGAGTTGAAACAATCAGTCCATAAAGTGGTGGTAGTTACCTCTGGAGGGGCCTTTGTGTCCCAAGGAGAGAAAAGGCAGCGGGGTCCCTTGGTTCTCATTAAGGAGTTAAGCTTTCCTCATATTGAAGAGCTTCCATAAACAAAACCAGAGATTAGTGGATGTTTCCACAAAACCAAACCAAACAAAACAAAACCAAAACCTGTTTGTGGAACTGACAGAATCTGCATAAAAGGAGGAAGACCTTGGTGTTGGCCAACAGTGTGGAGAGTGCTGAGGTCTGAGGGGCCACAGGGCCAGGGCAGATTCCTAAGCTGTGTGCGATTGACTGTCTTTCCTCAGTTAATTTTATTCTTGAAGACTTAATTTGTGAGGAAGTCGTTCTAGCAATGCCGCTTCCCAGCCTCCCCCTCTGACTCCTGACTCAGAGCTTCTCTGGCTGCAGCACTCTTGGGATCCCTGGCACTCTAGAATTGCAGATGCAGGCCTGACTTACTCCTCTAGGTGGCAGCACATTCGTCTTCCTGGTGTGTTCCTGCCTTGTGGAGTTTCTCTATCCCAAATGCAAGGCTATGGAGAACTTCTGGACTCTTCTAGGAAATTCAAGTGACATATCCCTTTTCCTGAGAAGTCGTAAGCAACCATCAGGAGCACCCTCTGCCCTCTTCTTTTGGTTACCGTGTTTATGGAATATGACCCACCTTTTTCTGAATGAGGCCGATTGGACCCTATGCTGACTTACTTGGATCCTCTATTGGAAAGATTCAAATTGAAGTTCATAGATATTTTCTGGCTCCTAGAATCGGATATATGAAATCTAGACCCATAACACTCAGTTTGGTGACCACTAATAGCACTGTCCATCTGAAATTAGCTGATCCAAATTGAAGTACGCCGCAAGTATAACCTATATGTATCAGGTTTCTAAAGGGTATCATGAAGAGAAGATTCAGAGCTTCTGGTTTGGTATTGAGTCACGCTTTAATAAAGGATATTTTGAATACAGAGATTAACGTGTGTTTTCCATTAACTTCTACCTTGAAAAAAAATCTTTCTAAAGTTGTGCTTTTAGTTTTCTATTAGAATATGTTGCTCCTAATCTTGGCTCGTGCCCCTGGAGAGAGAAAGTCAATCCAGAGAGCAGGATGAAGGCAGCGATGACAGATGTGGGTAGAAAGGACCACTTCACTCTGGAGGGAGTGAAGTGGGGTGCAAGAGGGAGAAGTTTGGGAGTCAGGGGAGGTGGGGAGGAAGAAAAGTTAGACAAGGAGACTCAGAGATAAAAGTGGGATAGCTGGCACCGTCCTGGATTCCAGGTGACATTTCGGGTCTTGGTGCTGGTCCATGGAGTGGACTGTCAACATCTCTTATTCTTGGATTCTAAGATGCACATGTTAGTATATTTGCCACTGAAAGATAACTTCTGGGACATAATGATCTATGGATAGCTAAAATATATTAGTGCAGATAAAGCACCTAGACATATTATATAATGCAAAACAGGGAGGGGAGGTACCTACCGTAAATGTAGCCACTTGCCTAGCCCATGCTACGTCAGACATTGCTAATCCATCACCATCTTACCCAAAGCCTTAGAATCTTTTTCATGGCATCTGTTCTCTCCATCAACAGGTCCTGCCCTGTAGGGTCTATGGATTTAACTCAGGTGTGGAGTTGAGTAGCAGGTGTTTTACTTTTATCTATTGGTCCTGTTGGAATCTATTTCTAATGGTTTCTCATCAGAAGCCACCAGTAGACTTGTAGTGGTACAGACGGAAAATCTCCCCACAGTTCCCGTGGAGAGATCACTGAGTTAGAAATCATAGGAGACACAGACTTAAATCGAAATGGGTGTGTGAACTTGGTTTGCCTTTCTTAGAAGTCCAGTTACCTTCTCAGCAAAAGTGGTGCTAACGGTGCCTGCAGCAGGGTTGTTGGTGAGAAATAGGTATCACATAGGATAGAAAGGAATCACAGACGTGAGGTACTTTCCTCCCTTAGGTCCTCGAGTGATCAGAGCCAAAATAGGTCAGCTCTTTCTTCTCAGAACTTAGCAAGAGACTAAGAAGACGAGAGAACCCAGGCTTTGGGAACAATTCCTCACAATTGTATTAAATTAAATGGATCTCTTTTTGGGAGCCAGCAGGACCCATCAATTTTTTTATCTTCCCATTTTATTTTATTTTTATTTTATTTTCAGTACAGAGGAAATTGGCACTAAGAAGCTATACTGACAAGAGTGAGTTTGGAAAAATGACTCATTTGGAATTTGATTTGCCGGAGGTGTTTGAAATTGGTGAAACTTCAGCATTTAGAAGGAAAAAGGATGGTGTATATAATGTGTGTGTGTGTGTGTGTGTGTGTGTGTGTGTGTGTGTCCTGTGTGTCCCGTGTGTCCCATATGTCCACATAGGTACATGTGGGTGTGTGCATTCATGTACAGCAGTGCCCACAGCTGCTGCTTCCTCCCTAAAGTATATAAAAAGTATGTCAGAGAGTGAGGGCACTGCATGCTTTGGTCTGTGTCAGTCACAAGTCATATTTCTTGCAGGCTGATAAAGCTTTTGTTGAAAAGACAGCGCTATGGATTCAGGCAAGTAAAATATATTCATAACAATGTCAAGGACATACAATAGTTTTCTTCCAAATCATCTTTCTCACTTGCCCAACAAGTTTAATTCCTATGAAATTATATAGTCATTAGACCCTAAATTATTAGGGGTTCAAAAAATATGGTTTCCATACAAGTATTTCAAGTCATTACTGAATGTTTGCATAGCCAAGGGTAAGTGTCTGACACAGTCTCCCTCTTTGCACATCCTGGCTTCAGTGGTTTGCGCAACCTAAAATAACTCAAGAAACAGCAAAGCCAAGAATCTTGATAATAGTTAACAGTTAAGTTGCCTTTACTGCACATTCTACATTGCCCTAAAACATTGGATATATTCATTTAACTTAATCCTTACTAAGAGGTAGAAGGTACTGCTATGATACTCGTTTTACAGAGAGAGAGAAAGTGATTCACTTGGGACTCCACAGCTGGTAAATAGAACAGGTTGACAATTGTTCCTGTTACTGAAGACCAACCAAGGCCTCTGGCCAGGCGGCAACAAACCGCAGAAGGATTCCAAAGGAAAGCTTAGCTCTCCTCAGATCAGCAATGGCAGTGCGGAATCTCAGGGCAGAAAGGAGGTCGGTGTCGTAGAAGTCCTCCTAGCTTATTTTAGAAATGAGCAAACTGAGATTTAGAAAGGCAAATGATCTGTCAGAGGTCATGGAAAGAATTAGTGACAGAGCCTGGAGAAAACTCAGATTTCCTTAGTCCTGTTCTGTTGTCAGTCTGGTGACATAAGGCCAGTCCACTCTAAAGCTGTCAGGACCAACCAGGTCCCTCTAGAGGAACAGACCTAACAGACTGTACAAGTAACTATAAAAATGAATTGATTGCAATAAATAACAGGACCAGAGGTGGGAGTAGTCCCACAATAGTATCTGTAGGCTGGAGATCCAGAAAAAAAATCCTTATCTAAGAGCTTGAAACCTTGTAACAAGAAGTTCCAGGGATGTAGTTTCTAGCCTAAAGCTGAAGGCCTGGCGGTCTCTCTGGAGAGTCGCTGGTGCGAGTCCATGTCTAAGAACCCGGACTGAAGAACCCGGAGCCTGGTGTCTACAAGGGATAGAAACAACAGAAAATACACCATGGGCTCAGGTAGAGGCCAACATGTGCTATCTTCTTCTTACTTTTGGTTCTGCGTGGGCCACTGGCTTCCTTGACAGTGTCACTGATATTCACAGAGAGTGATTAATTGTCCCCACTCAATCTGGTGACCCACATCATCTTTGGAAAGAGCATGACAGACACGCCGAGAAGAGTGCTTTAGCAATTGTCTAGGCCTCTCTCAACCCAATCAGTGGACAGCCCAGATAACGATTCCAGGGCCCAATGCTCCTTCATCTTGAGTGTCCTAGACTGTCCTCTTCATTAGCCCGTCTTTTTAACAGAGGTTAAGTTTGCGGTCCTCATCTCCAAGTGCTATTTCAGACAGCTCCTCCTTTGCCCGATACTGCCTTCAGTCCAGCCTTCACACATCTATCAGGCAGCTTTCCTCACCTCTTGACTTGATTACTCTGATCTCTTTTGGCCAAAGAGTCCCAGTTGCCCTCTGTTCTTGAAGGATGCAGAGAACTAGTGGGCATAGCCCACAGCTGTGCATGTGAAGCCAGCTGTATCAAAGGTATTCAGTCCTAGAACTTAGTATAGTTACTTTCTTCCCAAAGGGGTTGCCAAACTCATAAGATGTATGCCTGCTGGGCAACCTGAGACCTTGCCTGAGGAAGCAGGGAGAGGAAAAGAGGGGATTTTTGCTGAGTACTGAACAGCTCATGGATCTCACAAGCAAGTGCTGAGTATGTGTCATGAGCATAGGTAAACAAGACTGGCAGAGAGACCTACGACACCCAACCTTTGCCCGCAAGGCTCTAAAACCTGTACCTAGATTTAGATATAGTCTTCTATCATTTGAAGTAGGATATAAAAAAAGCAAACAGTATGCTGGTAATATACAAATGATAAAGAGTTCGTGCTGAATTAGAAAATAAAATAAGGTATTTCTTATAGTATAGAAGATTTAGCAGATTTTTGAAGACAGGACAGATACAAGCATTCCAGATAAAGAGACCAACATAAACTAAAATAGAGAAATGAAAATGTTCTGAACACCAAAAAGGAAATAAATGGGCAGTCCGGTTTATTCAGAGCATGCATTTCCAGAGAAAGAACACCAGGAAATTAAATTCATTGTGCCAAATAAGACACAATGTGGATATATTAATATTGTCTTGATTAATGTCCTCCCACCTAGAACGGATTAAGATCATGTCTGGTGTACATGTGGGTGCTCGAGACATTAAAGAGTTTTTAAATGAATTAATAAATCTTTACGGCCTCCGTCCTAAATAAGCACAACACAAAGGAGGGGCATACTGTGGTAGTTTCTATTTTATCACCGACACAGTGTCAGGCCTAGAATGAGTATTCAATAAACACATTTAATATACATATATATGTCTATGTCAAACAAAGGCCACTATATCTAATTCAATAGATAAAAGAGTGTGATCAAAGACTTTCAGAAACATTCGATATTTGAAGAGGACTTACTATGTTCCACCAACTGTGTGCATGTGCGTATGTGCTGTGAGGAAACAAAGACCCAGAAGGGGAATTAGAGTGGAGAGTCAGCTTCCACCAATCTTCATCTGTGTTTGCGTGCTGTTTGAACTTGATCTAGAAGAGCGTGCAATGAGTCTGGGAAGCCCGTGGTGGCTTCAGAAGTCAACTGTCTCGGTCTGAGCAGTCAGACAGGAAACTAGGAGGAGGAACTGAGGGACGGCAAGGCGAACCCCACTGTCTAAAGATGACTAAACCATCACCTGCATTCCCACCACATCCAGAAATAAAGTCGAATTCCTAGTCTTTGGGTCTGAGATAGCTCACCATATGCTCGCAACCAAGAAGCTATGGCAGGAGTTAGAGCGCCCGACATTGATGACAAATCCAAAAACGTAACTCAGTTTTGGCCTTGCTTGTTCTTATAACTTCACCCCTGATCACAGTTCAGTTCCTCAGTAAATACCCCAACTTTTCAGGCACAGCCATGCTGTGAGAAGACCAAAGTCACTGGGGAGATGGATCCCTTGGTAAAATATTTGGTGGACAATGGAAACCTAAGCCCAGTCCTCAGCAACCATATAAAAAACCCAGGCGTGGTGGGATGCATGTGGGGTCTCAGTGCTGGAGAGGTAGAGACGGGAAGAACCCTGGGATTTGCTGGTCATCAAGTCCAGGTTCAGTGAGAGGCTCTGTCTCAAAAAAATAAGGTGGAGAAGGATAGAGGAAGAGGCGACATCAGCCTTAGGTCCCTGTACAAACACACATAGACACACAGACACACAGACACACACAGACACACAGACACACACAGAAAGAAAGGCAGAGACATATACATAGAGACAGAGAAAGAGAGAGAGAGAAAGAGAAACAGACAGGGAGAGGGGGAGGGAGAGAGAGGAAGAGAGGGAGAGAGGGAGAGAGGTTGAGAGAGGAAGAAAGGAAAGAAGAAAGAAAGGAAAGGAGGGAAGGGAGGGAGGGTGAGAGGAAGGAAGGAAGGAAGGAAGGAAGGAAGGAAGGAAGGAAGGAAGAGCCTTTCTGAGTTCCTGCTTCATAGAAAGCATGAAAAATAACAGATACACTCTACCCAGTCCTATGGGTTCTACCTGGTCCTGTGGAGGCTGTGTATGCTCATGGGTCTGAGAGCCTGGAATCTATCTGACTGCTGGGAGCATGAATCAGAAGTTAATGTGTGAAGGCCACAGAGCAAGTAGGAACAAGAATCATGAAGAGATACAGTTCTTAGAGCTATGAGAATAGATGGAATGGTCGAGGGAGAGAATAAAGCCAGACGCAAGGAGAGCCAAGGGTCATAGGGCACAAGTGCTCAGGGGAGGAGGAGGAGCTTCTGGAAGATGAGCGTATGTCATTGAATAGCCACATCATTGTAGTTTCATTTGTTTATTGCCTGAACCCTCTGTCTAGACCACGAACACCACAGAAGTGGGGCTCAAATCCCTTTTCTACTTTGCTAAATACATCAACCAGGACTGCTATAGCAACCCACTACCCAACCCAGAGACAAATAGCTCTTTTTGCACTCCTGAGAAGTCTTGTCCTGCTGCAGGTCAGCTGCAGTTTTGGTCACAGCATCAACCTCCAGTCGCTCCAGGACCTGGTGGACAGATCAGATTCTGTCAGGAAGACACAGTTTTCAGAAGGAGAAGAGAAGCAAGCTCTCCTCAGAAGCAGAGAGCCTCTAAAAAGCCCCTGTCGAGGTGCCTACACCCGTTCTATTGACTGAATCTTGACATACATTCAGGCTCAAAGTAACCCTTGGGAATCACAGCAAATTCTAAATGGGGGTGGGTGAATGTATACAGACTCTCAAGTGGCTGGTGAATAACTGCATACAACATCTCCTTTGCCAAGCAGCAATTAGAAGCCACTCAGAGATATTTGTGAGAGGAAGGAAGGAAGGAAGGAAGGAAGGAAGGAAGGAAGGAAGGAAGGAAGGAAGGAAGGTAGAAAGCAAGGAAGGAAAATGGTCAGGAAGGTGAGTGATCAAAATGTAGACAGAACTGTGGGCAGGTGATCCTTCCATGGGTGGAAGAATCATTCCATTAAGGGTGTGGTCATTGTTGTGGTGCCCATGCTCCGCTAAATAGCCCCATACTCATTTAGGACCTGAACCTAGAGGGTTAAAAGAAGCTGTTGGGGGATATGGTAGAGTTGGAATGGGTAGTATGTATATGATCATAATTCACGGTATATATGTTAGAAATTCTCGAGAATGAAGAAAGAAATTTGTATTGAAAATGTGCAGGCATGGGCTTGAGAGATGGCTCAGTGGCTAAGAGTACCTACTGCTCCTGCAGAGGATCCACGTTCACTTCACAACACCCACGTTAGGCAGCTCACAACTGCCTGTAACTCCAAGTCATGGGAGATCCAACGCCTCCACAGGCATGTACACTCGCGTGGACAGAGACGGACACACGGACATAATCCCAAGTGCTCAAATAAAGGGACAATGCATTCTCTACAATCTTATATTTGCAGAAAATTCCTCAGGCAGCCATATTGCTTGTGGCCACCCGCAGGGCACTGCTGTTCCTCACTCTCCCTGAATCCTGCTCACCTTCTTGACTGAGAGTTTATGTAAGTGTCTGTAAACAGGCACTCTTTGGTATGAAGTCGGGATGGAGATACCCTTTGTCTAGATGGCAGCAAATTAACAAGAGCGTAAAGCTGAGGACGATTGGACACACCATGTGTCTGTGTGGCGGGGAGCAAGACCTTCTACAATCTTTCCCTTGGAACAAGGTCAGGCCACGTTAGTCCAGGACACAGACATGGCATCCCCTAACTGAGTGCTGGTCTAGAGGGTTTTTCAGACAGGGGTTGGGAGGAAGGGAGGAAGGGAGGAAGGGAGATAGGGGAAGGAAGGAAGAAGGAGGGGTCGCTTTGCAAGCGACCAAATGAACAGGGTGTGTTGTTGTTGGGTGATTTAGAAATATCCATGCAAGCCATGTTGGATATTTCTAAATTGGATGTTATTGTTGGATATTATTTTTAATTCAAACTGATAAAAAATTGAAGGAAAATGAAATGTATGTTCTATGAGATTTTACCCAATACTGAATAGATTGTGGGGATTCTGATTGCAAAATAAGTTATGGATGACCTTGGGAAAAAGAGGTTCCTCAGGTTAAACTGCTGCCCCTCTGCTTCTGAACGGTAGTGTGGCTGGTATGGAAGCCTTGAGGGGGCCTTCTATGGGAGTCCTTGTAGATGAGATAGTTTTGCAAAAGGCACTGTATGGTGTGCTCAGACGGGATCTTTGATCTAGCAAATAAACGTCAAAAGCAGAAATGTTACAAACTGCATTCTGAAAGAGTTTGTGTGTATGTGGCATGCATGCACGCTTTGGTATATGTGCCTGTGAATGCACTGAACTACATACACACACACACACACACACACACACACACACACAAAGACACATAGACACAGACACACACTCAGAGATACACAGACACACACACAGACACAGACACAGACACACAGACACACACAGAGAGACACACACACAGACACACACAGACACACACAGACACACAGACACACAGACACACAGACACACACACACACACACACACACACACACACACACACACACAGACACACACACACCAGTCTGTGAACCGAATTGGAAACCCTGAGAAAAGCCACTGTTGACGGTCATGGTGCCTTTCTCTCTGCACGGTGCTGAATATCTTATATGAGAACTACTTTCAATACTGAGATCATTTTAGATAATGAGCTCCGAATATGTGCATTTAACATGGCATGTGCCAGCGGATAGGGGACATCTGAACTTAACATTCTCTTCATGCTAGCTGAAAATTAGTAGAGTTTCATGTGTACACAAAAGAGCTTGTGGATTGAATTCAATTGCTTTTGTTTTATCATTTAGACTTCCTTCAGGATTCTGGATTGTCAGACATCTTGAAACTTTGACGGAAGGATGGACACCCACCTGGGCCTCTTGTTAGCCAAGCTTTTGGTACCAGAGCCCCAAGATCCAGCTACCTTGAGCCTACTAGTTTCTTGGCACATGCCAGCATGTCCTGTGCTGCAGACCTTTGGAGAACAACCTCTTTGCTTGGTACAACTATTTTTCTGCTCTCACTTTTTGAACATCTTGGGTCTCAACCTCAATGTCCCATTCAAGAGATGGCTTGCTGAACCCTCTCAGACTTACTAAATTCTCCCTCTCCTCCCTTCTTCCTTCTGATGGCATTCCTGCTCTCATTTTCTTTTTCATTTTAGTTATTCCTTTTTAAATCTGTTTTCTCTTCCACCAGGGTGTAATGTCAGTGACGATGTCTGCTTGGTTCACTGTGACTTCCCTAGCACCTAGTAGAAGAGCTGGTATATAGATTCTCAGAAGGCACTTGCTGAATGAACAATTTACTTAGACTGGGTTTATTGATTTGAGGGCTATTTTCCTGGAGAGATAGAAAGGACTTGGGGACTTTAGAAGAAAGATTTTAGAAAGTTTTATCTCACTCCCGAAGTCACCAGATCCACACTAACTGATAGCACTTGAGTTATTTTTATTCTGTTCCATGAATAACCCAGGGCTTATTTATGCTTCTGTCATTGGCTTTTGATTTGTGCCCAGCTTCATTTTAGAACAAATACTGCAGCTATGAGCATTCACATACAGCCACGTATGCATCTGCAATGGTTACCCTGAGCCTGGGAACAGAATGGCTGGGCGAGAAGATGTGAGGCAATGCCATTTTCTTTCCCAGAGTGGCCATTCTAGTTGTCACTCCCACAAGCCTCACATGAGCCTTCCCGTTGCTCTACTTCCTTGGCAACATCTGATTTTATCAGATTTCTTAACATCTGCTAATCTTGTGGGTGCAAAACAGTGGTTTCAATTTCACAAGTCTAATCTGTTTAGACCAGAGGTTGTAAACCAGCTGTGTATGCTGGAGCAGACCTGCTGTCTAGATGCCAAACACAGATGTGTATTGTTTGACCTGAAGGGTGACTTTGTTTTTTGAGCTGAAAAATTGAGTTAGTGGCCAACACTTAAAAATAGGGAGATTTAGAGTTTGTATTTCTATATTTTCTAGGGGGAAACAATGCCACAATAAAAGGCTATTATTTACAGCTAATAATAGCCTTAGTATTTACAGATAATTATTTACAGATGGCAACTGCTGTCTGTAACTAAGGAGCATCTAACTGTACCTGTTGGGCAGGGCATGTATTTGTAATCAGCTACAGTCCCTCAACCAAGCTATGTCTTTTGCTTATTTCAGCATCTCGACTCTGACAGGCTTTTTAATCATCCGCCTTGCTTTGAGTATTTATGAAACAGAGAAAAAACACAGGAATGGTCCAGTGGCAGATGGATCTCTATCACAGCCAGGTATGGACGTGGGACCCTAGATAAATGTGAGAACTGTCATTGAACTCAATCACTTGAGCCTAAAACATGTCCCTAGTCCTTCCTCAGCCGTGGCTTCCTCTAACTTTTGATGTCTGTAGTGCCTTTGTTAGAATCTTCACCACTGATGTTCTGAGAACATGGGTACTGAGCTCCAGTTTTCTCTATTTTGATGAGATCAACTTGGTCATTTATATGTCTGGCTTTTGTTTGTTTGTTTGTTTGTTTGTTTATTTGGTCTGTCATAATCCCTATGGGTGATGTGGTGCTTTGAATAGCTTTGGCCTCCATAGATTCATGTGTTTGAATGCTTGGCTATAAGGAATGGCATTATCAGGAGGTGTGGCCTGATTGGAGTAGGTGTGACCTTGTAGAAGGAAGTGCAACACAGGGTGGCCAGGCTTTGATGTCTCCTATGCTCAAGCTCTGCCCAGTCTAGAATCAGAGCCTCCTCCTGGCTGCCTGCAAAGGACCGCTCCTTTCTGCAGCTCGTGGTGTAGAACCCTCAGCTCTTCCAGTGCCTGGACACTGCCATGCTTCCTGCCATGATGATAATGGACTGAATCTCTGAAACTGTAAGCCAGCCCCAATTAAATGCTTTCTTTCATAAGAGTTGCCTTGGTCATAATATCTCTTTATAGCAATAAAACCCTAACTAAGGTGATCTGAATGTTGGAAATCACTCACTCATTCATTCATTCATTCATTCATTCAACAAACATTTCCTGAGAGATCATACTCCAGGCATTATGAATGGCACTAAGATGTGAGGGGATATTATGACTTTCAAGGATTTGACAGAACTCTGGGGATAAGAACCACACTGGGGCATTACTCATTCTTAAAAAAACAACAACAACAACAACAAAAAACAACTTGTATATAGGGAATGCTTCCTTTGGGCAAGGTACTGTACAAGAAGCTGCAAAGCAAAACCAGAAAAATATTCTGGTCTCATGCTAATTCTGGATTAGCAAGGATACAGATGTTCAGTGGCCCATGGATCCAGAGGGTTGATACTAGGGTGGGAAAGGTGAGACTTAGAGGAGTGTGAAGGAAGAGAAGTCGATAAGCAAAGAAAAGAAGAAAATGGACAATGGATACTTTGCATCTCCACCAGAAGAGTCAGCATATGTGAATGCTTCCAGTAGGCAGGGCCAACTCGTGGTCTTGGGAGCAGAGGCAGAGAAGGTGGAACTAAGAATGAATAAACACATGCAGGAAAAGGTACAGGTATGGTCCAAGTCCCCAAAAGACAAGTAAGTATTTGTCTGCTGAAATAAAGGTGCAGGTAATTGAAGCAAGTTGTTGTTGAGGCAAATCAATGTGCCCAGCAGTGGAGGTGTAGATGACTCTTCCAGGAATATATCAGCTCTCAGAGAAGATGCCTCATGGGCAGGCTGTCTTTTACCAAGACAGGGGATAGTGACGGTTGAACATCTCAGAGAGCCGGAAATCCCAAATTTTAAAGCTGTAGCAACTATAGGATGAGTACTGTGAGCCTGGAGACTTGATAAAAATGGATGGCTTTCCTCCCTGAAACCAGAGAAGGGATGGCCTCCCCCAGGCTTCCACCAGCCCCTGCAAAGAGAAGAATGGCTACCTGCAGAGGACTAGCTGAAATAGGTCTGTAATGAAGTAGCCCCGAGTCATTAGCACTTGGCACCCCACTCAAGACATCAAGTCTTATTTCCTTGGCTGTCCTCTAACTTGCTCACCCACAAGGCTTCTCAGCAGACAGTCCTAATAAGGACATTACCCCCCCCAACACACACACACACACACACACACACTCACGCACGCGCACGCACATGCACACGCACCATCCGCTGCACCAAGGCTACAGTCCACACTGACTGCCGCCCTTTCCCAGCGCACAACCAAAATCTAAAACATCCTTAGGGATGACTCCTTTTTGACTCAGTGGCACGTTTAACACTGGAGTTTTGTTGCTCATAGAGTTTATTCTAATAGATTCCTGGAAACCACAGCTAGGAAGTACGAGATCACCTAGCATCCCTGTGTGACCAAGTGTTTTGTTTGTTTTGTTATTGTTGTTAATTTATCAGGAATCAAGAGGAAGAGCCTCCTGGGGGTCCTAAAGTTTGTTATGATCTGTGTCTCTTTGTGTCTTCACTTTCTGCAGATGGGGTGTCTCCTACAAAACCATGAAGATGCTAAACCATAGGGCTGCATCCTCTTGCTGAACTCTCTGATTGCTCTCTACACTGGTTTGTCTATATTTCTCCGCATCTGATTTCCCACCCCCTCCCCCATGTCTCAGTGCTTCTTGGTACTTGGCCAGTAACTATTTGCAGAATGTATTGGTGACCTACACAACTCAAGGACAAGTCCGTGAAAAAAGATTTTCATCCTCCTTTGCTTGCTCCTGTCATACTGAGTCGATTGGTAGGATCATAAAGAAAGAATCGGAAATGCTTTTGAGCCAAATTAAATAAAGATAGACTTGAAGGGGCTATATCGAACTGATTAAGAGCATAAAATGTAGAATCAGTGATCTAGCCTATTATTAGCTAAGGACATGGGCAAGTTCAGTAATTTCTCCATTTGTAAAACACAACTTGAAATAATGGCAACTGTAGTTGGATGAAATAAGATACTGCATTGGCACATGGCTGACCAACAGCCGGGCCACAAACAAGTCTATGGACAGCCAACCTATCTGCAGCTATTGGGGTTTGAATCGGGCAAAGAAGTAGATTGCTTTATTGCCGCTCAAACTCAGCTTCCAAATGCAAGACCTTTCAGGACCCAAGATGAGCATAGACAGAAAGAGACTCAAGCCGTGAAGACTATTGAATAAAGGAACAATGGGCACTCACAAAGTCACACTGTATATTGATCCAACGCAGCTGCTTCTCCTCCACCTGTCTTTCCCCCATATTCATAGGGAAACGTTTTGTAGACTTTACATACGATGGGATCTTAGATGGGTAGCTGTCTGTCTTCAGTGTCACCCATCGAACCCTTGAGCTTCTCTTGTATGGGTATGAGACTTCACCTGCTAGACCACTGTATCTTTCAGCTGGAGTTTAGTGTGATTGTTTGCTATTTGGTTATCACTGTATTTTTTTTAGTTTAGTTTATATGCAATGTATGTGTGTCTATGCGTATGAAGGCAAATATATGCATCCCTGTAGACACATGCAAAAGTCAGAGGAGGATGTCAGTTAACCTCATCTGCTGCCTTATTATTCCCCCGAGGAAGGGTCTTCCATGAACCTGAAGCTTATCATTTTGATTGGATAGCTGGAGATGGAGATCCCATGATCTGCCTCTCTGCTCCCCAGTGCTCTGGTTACAGGCACCTGTAACCATGCTTAGGCTTTTATGTGAGTATTAGGAATTCAAACTCAGATCTCATTCTTGCATACAAAGTGATTTTCCAACTGACCCATGTCTCTACCCCTGCTACTTATTCCTACGATTGCTCTTTTATTCGAGTTAATGTCTAATCCTGTAAAGTTCCCCTTTTAAATTTGGTTTAGTAAAACCAGAAAGGCCTTAATTAAAAATGAGGCAAATAATAAGAAATAAGGTTGTATCAGTCAGCTTTCTGATGCTATGAAAAATTATCTGAGAATAATCACCTTACAGGGGAGGAAAGAGTCATTTTTTGATCATGGCTCAGGGGTACGCGTTCATGGTCATTTGTTTCTGATGCATATGGGCCTGTGGTAAGGTAACACATAATGGCAGAAGAATGTAATGGGAGACACTGTTGTTGCCAGTAAATGACCAAAGGAAGGCGGTGGGGGTGGGGGGATAGGGGGTGGGGGTGCGGGCATCCCCATCAGCACTTAGGGAGCATGGCCTTGATAGCATACTTCCTCCAATAGGCTCCACCTCCTGAGGTTTTTATCACTGCTGAGCGATGTCAGCAGCTGGGGAATAAGCCTTTAACAAACACTCTCTGAAGGAAATTTAAGCATTCAGGACCATCAGCATTAAGAAAATTGTCATGGACTACACAAGGCTGGTTAGAATCTGTGAGCCGATGATGGTTAGGAGTGACCAGGTTCTGCACACACTGATTTTGCCTGTAAGAAGCTATGCGAGCCTAGAGAGTCACTGGTCTGCCTGGGGACTGAATGAGTCCAGTGGGGGATGTTCTGACATTTGGTCAAGCCAAGTGTTCCCTTTGACGGTGGTGCTGGGGACTTGATTGAGCTCCTCACGACCTGCTTCATAGAGAGGTAAGCAATGATGAGGGTGAACTTGTGTTTGGTGCCAGGGACATGCCACAGGATGGAATCTTTCTCTGGCTATTTACTATTTAGAATCTCAGGCCCAAGCTGACTTTCTTTTAACACCGAAAATGTCCTTTTAAGACACACAGGTTTGAATTTGGCTAGTGAGTGCCACCGACGTGTGGTCATGGCAGACTTCTTTCTTTCTCCCCCTTTCCTTTCGTTATGACCTTGGAAAAATAAATGTTCCACCCCTCTTAAAGAAATGCTTTCAGTACGCCAACTCTCTAGTCTCTGCCTCTTCTGCCAATAGCTAATCACTTACTAAGCTCTTAGCATGCACCAAGGACTGTGCAGAGCCCTTTAAGCATATTGCGTTGTTTAATCTGGCGTCCATTGGAAGAGGGGGGTGTTACTCTTGTAACCTTGCTCCACAGTGACACAAGTAAAGTCCAATAGATGGGGTGACTTCTGCAAGGTCACGTAGCTTGTCGAGGGTGGAAATGAAATTCAGACCCAGATCTCTTAGATTCCAAAGTTTGCAATAAAAAAGTATTTAGTTTATACCACTAGCACTTTTCATGTCTTTCTAAAATTATTACAGCAAAAATGAAGGGTACAAGACACAAAAACTATGAACTTCTTTTTGAAAGTTGAATGTATTCCAGATACTTTGACAGGATAGGGTACAATTAGGCCATGGAGAGGGTAACTACATTGGTCACACTAATGCATCAAAATGTTCACAGAAAGGGATGCTTATGTAGACTTGAGCCTGGGCCATCAAGTTCTGCCAAAACATTTTTAATACTTACTGTTTAAGACTTTTTTTTTCAAATCACCTCCTTGATATATGGGTTTCTACAGAGAAATCAGGAAGTCTTGGGGAATGTTAGTTTGCATTAATTCTCAGGTAGTCTAGCTGTGGCTAGATGTGTGGAGCAGGCTATAAACACAAGATTCCTGGGTTAATCAGGTTGAATTAAAAACCTTGAGACTAGGGTTACAGATCAGTGTATGAAATACTTGCACAAACCTGAGGACCTGGATTCAGGTCACCAGAAAACTCAAGCTCACTGGGATGGCATATGTCTTGCCTTAGTTTGGGGTTATATTGCTGTGCAGAGAGACACCAGGACCAAGGCAACTTTTACAAAGGAAGACATTTCATTGCGGATGGCTTACAGATTCAGAGGATCAGTCCATTATCATCATGGTGGGAGGAATGGCAGCATCCAGGCAGATATGGTGATAAAGAAGGGGCTGAGAGTTCTACATCATGACCCGAAGGCAGCAGAAGGTGACTGTGTCAGACTGGTCAGATCTGAGCATACATGAGACCTCAACGCTGGCCTCCAGTCTTCCTCCACCAAAGTCACACTTCCTAATAGTGTCACTCTCTATGACACAAGCATTCAAACACAGGAGCCAATGGGAGCCACTCCTATTCAAATCACCACATGATTATAATCTCTGTTGCTTACTGGTGGTGGTACAGGGGCGGAGACAGGTGAAACCCTGCTTCTTGCTAGGCAGAGATGAATTAGTGTATTCTGGATCTCAAAGTATAAGGTGAAAAATGACTGAAGGAGATACCCAACATTGGCCTATAGGTTCCATACATGTGCATAGGCACGCGCGCGCGCGCGCGCGCACACACACACACACACACACACACACACATGCACATACACATTTCCACACAAACATAAGTCTTTTCCATCTAGGTGTGGTGGCCCATGCCAATACTTCCAGCAGCTGGGGAGTTGAAACAGGAGGATCATAATGAGTTCAAGTTCAAGATCTTGCTGGGTAGCAAGATCCAGTCTCAAAAACAAAACCAAACCATCTGTCCAGCTCCTAGTCATAATTCACCCCAAGTCAACTTCATTGAATCAGGGTGTGGAGAGATTTCCCATCCTCAAAGTTCCCAAGCGTTTCTAGTAAGCAGCCTGCAGGAAGTGTGGGTAGGCACATGTGTATGGGACTTGGCATGCGATTGCAGTGACCCACAGGCCACTGTCAGGTGAAGTTCCCTGCTAAGAAAATCCTTCCAATGTCTTGGCTGATTGACTGGTTGGAATACGGTTCTAGGGGACTCTAATAAGAGGTCTGCATCCCAGGGCCGGGACACTGAACACTCTTTCCTGGTAGGTATCCATCTACAGTGAATATGCGCGTTGAGTCATAACGACAGGCTTTCACAACTGCTCAGACTTCATAGCCATCTTGTAGGCCGGACAGAGCAAAGGGCATGGATCTTAACAAGCAGATTTGGGGGAATTCAAGTGCCAATCTTGTGCACTTACGATGAGAATTTGAGCATGTCACTGAATCCTTTTAGGATCAAGTCTCTTCTTTTGTAATGTGGAGATGATCATGTGACCACCATGATGAAAAGACCTGAGTACCCACTGATAACTGTGGGAATACAGTGACTTGGGCAGTGTAAGCACTTAGCACTGTGCCTGCCATAGAGACAGCCTTGAATAACCAGGACTTAGCAGAGTTGGGAAATGCAAATCAAATCAACTCTGAGATTTCACCTCACACCAGTCAGAATGGCTAAGATTAAAAACTCAGGAGACAGCAGGTGTTGGCGAGGATGTGGAGAAAGAGGAACACTCCTCCACTGCTGGTGGGACTGCAAACTGGTACAACCACTCTGGAAATCAGTCTGGAGGTTTCCTCAGAAAACTAGACATGATACTTCTGGAGGACCCTGCCATACCACTCCTGGGTGTATACCCAGAAGATTCCCCAGCATGCAATAAGGACACATGCTCCACTATGTTCATAGCAGCCTAATTTATAATAGCCAGAAGCTGGAAAGAACCCAGATGTCCCTCAATGGAAGAATGGATACAAAAAAAAATGTGTTATATATACACAATGGAGTACTATTCAGCCATTAGAAACAATGAATTCATGAAATTCTTAGACAAATGGATGGAGCTGGAGAACATCATACTAAGTGAGGTAACCCAGTCTCAAAAGAATACCCATGGTATGCAGTCACTGATAAGTGGATATTAGCCTAGAATCTTGGAACACCAAAGACACAATGCACATACCAAATGATGTCTGAGAAGAAGGAAGGAGTGGACCCTGGTTCTGGAAAGGCTCAATGCATCAGTGTAGGGGAATACCAGAACAGGGAAGTGGGAAGGGGTAGATGGGGGAACAGGAGGAGGGAAAATGGCATGTGGGACCTTTGAGGGGTGGGGAACCAGAAAAAGGGAAATGAAATGTAAATATAGAATATATCCAATAAAAAAATTAAAAAAGACCACAAAGAAACAAATAACTCTATCAAAAAATGGGGCACAGAGCTAAACAAAGAATTCTCACCAGAAGAAATTCGGATGGCCGAGAAACACCTTAAAAGATGTTCAACATCATTAGTCATCAGGGAAATGCAAATCAAAACAACCCTGAGATTCCACCTCACACCAGTCAGAATGGCTAAGATTAAAAACTCAAGAGACAACAAGTGCTGGCGAGGATGTGGAGAAAGAGGAACACTCCTCCACTGTTGGTGGGATTGCAAAATGGTAAAACCGCTCTGGAAATCAGTTTGGCGGTTCCTCAGAAAATTGGGCATGTCACTTCCAGAGGACCCTGGCATACCACTCCTGGGCATATACCCAGAGGATTCCCCTGCATGCAATAAGGACACATGCTCCACTATGTTTATAGCAGCCTTGTTTATAATAGCCAGAAATTGGAAGGAGCCCAAATATCCCTCAAAGGAGGAATGGATACAGAAAATGTGGTATATTTATACAATGGAATACTACTCAGCAATTAAAAATAATGAATTCATGCAATTTGTAGGTAAATGGTTAGACCTGGAAAATATCATCCTGAGTGAATTAACCCAATCACAAAAGAATGCACATGAAATGCAATCACTGATAAGTGGATATTAATGAGCCCAGAAGCCCTAAATACTCAAGACACAAATAGCAAGTCAAATGATTCCCAAGAAGAAGAAAGGAGAGGACCCTGGGCCTGTAAAGATTGCATCCAGTTTAGTAAAGAAACCGAGGGGGGAGGGGGAATTATTGGGGAACAGATGGGGGGGGGAGAGGAACTATGGGAACTATGGTGGGTGGGAACTGGGAAAAGGGAAAGCCTTTGGAATGTAAACATAGAATATAGAAAATAAAATAAAAAAAAATTGTAGAAGAAAACTTCCCTAAAAAAAAAAAAAAAAAAGAAAAAAGAAAAAGAAAAAGGAAGAGGAGACATTTTCATGAAGAACTGAAGATTTTCATCTAATATATGTATGATAAAAATGTAAATAATAATAGAATTAGCAGAGTTGGGGCTCTATCTCAGACAGTCAACTCTAGGTCTCTCTTGTTTTATAGTTTATGATAGGGTGCAATGCATCCATTTTCTTTCATTTTCTATTGCTTATCTATTCTCTGTAAGTGTGCAAATGTAACTTTTTTTGTTGCTTTATCTTTCAAATAAATTAGTACCTTTTCAGAGAAACTAATGAAATGGTCAGGCATTTTACTCGACAATAGATTGTAAATCATAACACTGCAAATGTCTTTGTGTCTGAATGTGCATGTTTGTGGGGTGGTGAGTGCGGATACATGTACATTTATGCGTGTGCAAAAGGAGGTCGGACACGGATGCTGAGTGTCTCCCGTCGCCATCTTTCTTACTTTTAAGAGACAAGGTCACTCACTGAACCAAGCGCTAGCTGGCTTGGCTAGGCTGGCTGGCCTCTGAGCCTCAGGGACCCTCTGGTCTCAGTCTTCCCACACACCGCACCTGGGTTTTCATGAGTGCCCGGAATCCTACTCATGCGGTTACACTTTTGTGACAAGCACTGTAGCAATCGAGCAATGTCTCTAGCCCTACGAGGTTCTCTGAAGACATACTCATAACATATTTATCCTTTGAGCCGCAGGTATCACTGTTTCTATTCAAGGTAAAACTTGATAATAATTTACACAAAATTACGAAATGCTTAAGACACTCACATTGCTGTCACGGTATCCCCTGATTTCTCTGGGGTCTTTTCCTGTCCCTACCCCTCAAGGTAACTGTCCCCATCCCTGTCATCTCTCAGATCTCCACTGAGATGTTACTTTGTCTTTTCTTTAATTCCCTGCTGACTTCAGTCATCCTCCTTCCTTTCCCCGGGTTTTTGTTTTTGTGGTGAATGGGGGGGAGGGATCATTTGTCTCATTTCTATTTTCCTCATCAGACTGCGATTGACAGGGATGTAGCACCCTCCCAGCATATGTCTCTCTCTCTCTCTCTCTCTCTCTCTCTCTCTCTCTCTCTCCCCTTTCTGACTGAAAAGAGCAAATAGGCACTTTAGTTTGGGCACCGACCCTGCTGGGCCCCCAGAACAGCCACTGCTGAGTCCCGACACCACATTTTCAGGCAGGTAACACCTTATCCACTTAAAACTTAAGGCACGAGGAGGGTCAGAACAGATGGAGATCTTGCTTCAGGTTACAGAGCAGGCAAGTGACACCAAGGACTGATAACCCCTGTCAGAATTTCCTTAGGTTCCCCCGGTGACAGGCAGAGGCTCTGCAAACCCCCAGAGAGCCAGAGACCAGGACCTGGGACTCTCACCAGACAGCTGTGACTAGCTAGCTGGCGAGCAATTAGAGGAACAATCATCAGAAATCAAGTCTCCCTGACTAATGAGGTGCCTGAAATTGAGATGTCATTTATAATCACTTCCCTCCCAGCTCACTGGGACCTAAATTCCAATGCGTTAAGGAATCTTTTTTATTTTATTTTTCCTTTTTTTTTTTTTTTTTTGGTCAGGGCAATTGAAACACTCAGATGTTTTAAAGCACACCTTTATTGTCAGAGGAGAAAGTTAAAACAAGTTTCTATATTAATTTTTTTTTAATGATGTCTTTTTTGGAACTTACAGATCTTGCTGGAACAGATGTGCCAAAGGTATGGACCGTTTCCAGTGTCCCGTTAAAAGCTGGGATGCCTCCGGAGCTGTAAAAATAAAATTCTAAACACAATTTCAGCCTGGCAGAGGCTGGGTAGCCATTACTGGATTGGACAAAAATATCTATTTGGCTGGAGGACAGAGGGCCAGCGCTTTCCAATTGGTGAGCGTCTTCTGTGGAGAGTAAGTGGAATCATGAGATTGTCATTAGTTGTAATTATAGAAACTGGTTTCTTTGTGTCTGCCTCTCTCTGCCGAAGCTGTCGCCTGGGCTGCTGCTGGTATATCTTGTTCCTTAGGTTGGAAAGTACTCTGGAAGGTTTACCTGAGCTAACTCAAGACCTACTTATGTCTTTTAGACAAAAGATGAATTCCTTGTGGGATTATTCATCCAAACTGCCCCCTTTTACCTCAAACTATTTGGCTTTTCTGGGGGTTGCAGAAGAAAGGAGTTGTGGGCTACAGGTGCATTCTAATTTAATTGTTTTTTAACATATAACATTTATTTTATTTTCTATATTCTTTGTTTACATTCCGAAGGCTTTCCCCTTTCCCAGTTCCCCCCTCACCATATGTCCCATATGTCCTCTCCCCTCCCTGCCCTGCCTATTCCCCAATCACCACCCCACCATTTCTCTGTTCTGTTCTGGTACTCTCCTACAAAACTGGATCCAGTCCTTTCAGGACCAGGGTCCTCTCCTTCCTTCTTCTTGGGAATCTTTTGACTTGCTGATTGTGCCTTGAGTATTCAGAGCTTCTGAGCTCATTAATATCCACTTATCAGTGATTGCATTTCATGTGTATTCTTTTGTGATTGGGTTAACTCACTTAGGATGATATTTTCCAGACCCAACCATTTGCCTACAAATTGCATGAATTCATTATTTTTAATTGCTGAGTAGTATTCCATTGTATAGATATACCACATTTTCTGTATCCATTTGGAAGGGCACCACCCCTCTAAGTAAGGTGCAGACTCAAGCAGTAGCCAGCAAGACCCAGTAGACGTCCATTCCTTTGGGAAGATGGTAAATATAAATCTCCTTTTCATGCTCTGGGCTTCTCGTGTGGCTACCTTTTCACTCTTTTCTAGCTATGATGTTTTAGTATGAGACAGAATTTCTGCTGGTTGGGCATTCCTTATTTGGAAACCCCAAATACAAACTACTTTAAAATCGTAGCTTTGAAAATATGAGACTTTTTGAGTACTGACATGGTGCTACAAATAGAGACTTGCACACATTCAGAGTAAGGGATAAATTAAAGCTGAGTCCAATAATATGTTCAAGTATGTAGGTATCTAATGAAACCCAATACTTTGTGTGCTAACCTAGGAAATTTAAAAATGAGACAAATATCCACAGTAGATGTATTAAAGTTTAGTGTGTCCACAGTTTGTTGCATGTGCAAAGAAATTGTCGGGAAAAAAATATTGTGTGAAGGAATGGAGATAGGAGGTGCCAGATTTCATGGTCATCTTTGGCAACAGAGTTTGAGGTCATTCTTGGCTGTGAGACTCTGTGTCAAAGAATATACAGTTTAAAATTACTTTCAAGCTATATAATTGTGCACATCAATACATCTTTTTTTTAAATTTAGACTTACCTTATCTTATTTTCTGTTGCTGTGATAAAATACTCTGACAAAAAAACAACCTGAAGAAGGAAGGGTTTGTTTGGTTTACCAGGGAATAGCCCATCATAGAACAGAAGTCAAGACATCAGGACTTGAAGCTGCTCATCACAGTATATAGAAGAAAACAGCTATGAATGCATGCATGTGGGAATTTGTATCAGTTTTCCAACTCTTAGATATCCAGGACTTCCATCTAGGAAAAGGTGCTATCTACACAGTGGTTGGGTCTTCCCACCTTCAACATCAGAATCAAGCCAATCCTTCAACAAGCATGCCTGAAGGGTGATCATTTGGGGTTTTGTCATATTGACAATTAACATTAACTATCATAGATCCCATCACTAAGTTCTCAAACTCTGAAGAATTTCCATCATCCGAATCCCTGTTCATTCCCAGTATTTCAGACCAGGGCTATTCAACATTGCCAGTATATCTAAAGATGTGTACTGCAGCATGCTGGCTTTAATCTTATATTTCTTGTCTGATTGCTTTATTCCATTATTGAATCTCTACTCTTTGAAAATACCCACCACTGCATTTGGTAAATGCATTTTTTTTTCCTCTCAGAGGGATGTAGAAAACTATAAGCGTCATCAGACCTGCATGTGGAAAATTCTAGAAACGCTTTGCTCTAAGCAAACTGATGTTCTTTTCCTGATTCTGGTTTCTCTGGAGGTCTGGTAATTCAGACAACAGGGCTACAGTGTATTTGCAGCTTACCTTGGAGGCCCTCCCAGCCTAAAGGCAAGGTGATATCTCAAGACTTTTACTCTGTAGAAATGATACTAGGAATGGTCTGTAACAATTTCATAGCAATCTCTCCACACCAGATGATCAACCCACAACCCTGTATTGCATGCAAATTGAGTTGCTTGACTGTTTAAACCAGTGGGAAAAGAACACGGAAATCGTGACTGACCACAGCCTTCTCCTATGATACCTCTATTGACATGAGAAGCTTCAGTGTTGGATGCTGTGTGGGCTGGTAAAGGAACTAGAATTACTTGGGCATTCTGGGAATTAGAGAAGAGAAATGGAAACTTGAAAAGGGAGGTAGATCAGACCTAGGGTTCTCTAGTGTGGTCTAGGCCAGTAGATCAGTCACAGAGTGATCCTCTACAACTACTGAGCTGAACTTCTGTGAATATGGCCCAGTGAGGCCAAGTTAACAAGTCCACTATGGATTTTGATCTGGGCTAAAGTTAGAGAACTTAATCTTAGGGTAGAGAGAACTTCCTGATTGCAAAATGAACTGCCCTTGCCAGCATGTATTATATGCAAATAAGACTGCTGGAGGAGGAAACAATGGGACTGAACATCAGCATTTCCTGTGCTGCTTAGATCAGTCACTATGACAAAATTCCCCGAGCTTAACTTATAAAGAGTACACAATAGCTTTACAAGTTCTAGTCCAGGACCAGATGGGCCATTACATTTAGTTCTTTTGGGAGGGAGGTAGAGGATGGCTTGACAGGACTGCACAGTCACACAAAATGGCATAACCACCATGCAGGCAGCAAGGAAGTCACAGCATAGACGAGGGAAAAGGAAAGAGGGGCTTAGATGCCTCCACCCATTTAGCAGCATTATACTTAGATTCCTTAGAGTCTCCCAAAAGTCTCTTCTTCTAGAACTCTCAGCACCTCCTCAGTAGCGAATGATCCCTGAGGACCAAGCGTTTAATGCACAGGTCTTTAGGGATGTAAACTATAGCACTAAGCTTATTTAACCATGAAATACTTTTATAATTGTGATCCACCGATAGGACGCCAATGGGAGTCTGTAAAATAGCCCAGGATCGTATTAAACAGATTGCAAGAGACACTTCCAGATGAAATGATTCCTGCCAGAGCTTCTGAAGAATGGCTTCCATATTTTATAATATTCAGATGAGAACAAATTAGAGTAATAAGATCATTTTAATTTATTAATGAACTAATGTGAATATTAGGGACATAAATATCCTCCCCTCCCCCAACATGGTAACATGTCAAGGATGAGAAAAAACAATTGCTGTAGTTTTCCTTCTGGTCCTGGCTGGTGTGATCTAGAAAAACAAAAAAACAATGGAGAGGAAATGGGGAACGGCGAAAACATTTAAGTCTCCCAATCCTTCCCCCTCTTCTTTCTCCTCTTCAGTCCCCTGGTTTTGTGCAATGTTCCACCCTTGCTCCCAGACCCTCCAGGGTCCGCATATTGTGTGTCCCTGTGTCGTTCCCCACCCTACCCTTCTCATTCTTTTCTTATATTGTCTCTCCCAAGAGTCTTTCCTGATCCCTCACCCCCTCATTAGTGCTCTCGTCCCCAAGAGAAAAATTCACCTCATGTGCCTATCCAGATGGAATAGCAGCTGCTAATGAGTTACTGGCTTGCTTCTTAGGTACCCATTTGCTTTTTTCTCAGGAGCCTTCTAAAGTAAGTGTGTGTGTGTGTGTGTGTGTGTGTGTGTTTAGAAGTCAGCCCCGAAGAAACTTCCTCAGTAAAATCCAGTATTTTTCATAATATACTATTACCCAGAGTGCTTTACTCTACAGTCCCATGTGCCTCTGGAACTAACCTTGAAGAAGAGATGCAAGTAGACTGGGGCATAAGTCATATGGTCTGGGGATGATACAGGATGTTCTCACTGGACTCCCACCGCTCAACTATAATTCAGCCAGCATCATCTTTGGCATGGGAAATCCAATGATTCCATTAGATTTCCAATCGTAGGTAAAGAGAAGTAGAAGACAGATGACGGAATGACAAGAAGACTGTTTTCCCCCAAAACTACTAAGTATGAATGGAGGCCTGACTGTGGTCACTTATAATCCAGTGTGATATCATCTATGATGGAGATTAGCATGTGCTAGAAGCAGCCTGCTGATTTTCTTTGGATATTTTAAAAATAAGTAAAAGCCAGAGGACCCATTCTTTCTTGCCATTAATTTGAAGGAAGGCAGATGGTGTCCAATAACCTGATTTGAATGATCAATATAGTGCCTTCTTTTTCTGCTAAGCACTCGCCATGAAATCTGAACTGATGCCGTGTCAGGTAGTGCATAGACTGAACTCTTGGATATTGGGGAAAGGGAATGATTAGCTTGTCACCACATACGCCTTGAAAAAGGGAATCTCAAGGGATGAGATAGGCTGGTTTTGATCTGTTGAGTCTGAAGAGCAAAAATGTAGCAGAATGGGATGTGTTGACAGGGAAGAGACATTTTCCAAGGAGCTCTAGGAAGTTGTTCATTTTTGAGGAGTAACTATGTCTCACCTGCTGCTACCTTCCATCACTTTTGAGTGCTTGGGAGAGTGTTAGTAGATGCTGTATGTCAGTGATGACAACCCATTTTGGGTGGAAAGGACAACCACAGTGAAGAGTAAAGAAATAATGAACAACGGGGGGTAAACATGACTTCCCATCAAGATGCAAATATTGAGACCCAGGGACCAAATTTTGTTCTGATTCTGATACTACATCACTGAGGCAAGTCCTGTAAGTCAACAAATGAACTATGGTACCACAGTGCTCTAAAGACTTAGCTCCTTCACTGGGAACAGAATCCAAGACTCCAGGCATTCTCTTGCTATTTCCACAAATGTCAACAAACTTGTTCCTTGCTTGTGTGCTTCATGAATGGCTTATTGATTTTTCTAATTCTGTTGATTTTTTAAAATGTCAAAATTAAGTGGCTGAACTGGAAGATCGATAAGGTTCTTTCAGACCCAAAATTCTATGATATATTCTACAATGGGGAGTAGGGACAGGTATTGTTTTGTTGGTACAGAACATCAGGATCCCCAAGTCAGCCTCTCCGTGGTGGAAACGGGGTTGTCTGGAGGATGATCAGTCCTGGAGAAGAACTCACTGTACCCAGCCACTTTTACTCCAGTAATTAGCAACCATTGTGGAACATTCTATCTCTTCATGGCCCATCCCCAAATCTTTTCACCTCTTCCTGATTCCCAGCCACACAGAGATGAACAATTGGCATTGTTTCTGAGATGTAGAACCCTCATGATGTCTAGTGAATCAGAGTATTCTACACTTCAGACATTGTCAAGGATAGACTCCACTTTCCTTAGGGCAGCCTAAGGAAAACCACTCTTATAGAAAAAATTAATGAGATTCTTTGGAGCCACTAAAACACAGGTATGAACTTCAAGCTGTGGGAGTGGATGTGGTCCCGGATGGGTTTCTCCGCCAGAGGATTAAGCCAACATAGAAGAAACAAAACCAAAAAATGAAGAGAGATGAATTATTGGTGAATATTGCCCAAAGGTATATTTAGATTTACCCATGGACTTTTCTGTCCAGTGAGGCAATACATTTGTTCTTTGATTATGTTGTTAATATTTTCACTTCCATGAGAGATGATCTTACTGACAACCCACATGGTATTCTGGTATTGTCTTGGGAGAGGAAGCGACCCTTATGAGCAGGCACAATGAATGACAGAATCTAGTCAACTGAGCTGGCATAGTGAAAGACAGTATCTAGTCAACTGGATTTGGATATGCCCAAGGGTTAAAAAGAGAAGACTTCAGCAACATGCTTTGTTATAGTGACAGTATGACTATCACTATATGCCCAGTTGTGGTGGCTGTATGGAAGAGTAGGGACTTGGCATCAGAGTCACTAACAACTCAGACTCTAGAGTTGGCCCAGATCTACTATTATGGGGCTGGTAAAGGGGCCTGGAATATTCTCTCTCAAAAAAGTACCAGGTATTTTAGTTACTTTTCATAACTGTGATCAAAATGACTGAGAGACCAACTTGAAAAGAGAAACGTTTATTTTGCATTGTGGTTTCCGAGGGTTCAGTTCAGGGTCACTTGTTGAGTAGGTCATTGTAGTAAGAGCAGCCTGTCAAAGAGGAGGCTCTTCACCTCAGAGTAGATGTGGAGCAGAGAAATGATGGCAACCTGGACCAGATCTAACCTCTAAAGTCTTGTCCCTAGTGTCTTACTTCCTCTAACTAGGTCTGACCTCCTAAAGTTTCCAGAAGTTTCCAGATCACATCACTAGCTGCAGACCAAGCATCCAATACAATGAGCCTATAGGGACACTTCATACTCAAAGCATCACACCAAGGTATATATTAAAGCTATATTAAGACCTATTGTGGTGGTAACAAGAGCTCTAACTTTGAAATTAGAAACTGAATCTAGTCTCTGTCACTTATTGCTTTCATAACCTTGGGCTAGTGACTTAATCTCTTTCAGCTTCAGATTTCTAATTAGTCATATGCGGGGTTAAAAATGCCTCATAGGCTTAGGAGAATAAATGAGATAAATCTAGATATAAAGTATCTGACCGAATTTTTGTATAGTGATTAAGCAGCTTTTCTTATCATTAAAACCTACAACTATAAAACAATGAAAGGAGGGGACCTTACGCACCTCAAAGGAACAAACACAATGCTGAGATCATGTGCTTCTCTGGGTAGATGATAGAGTGTGAGTATACCTGGTGGTCAAGACTGGAGGTTCTAAGAGCTGGGGACATAACTCAGAAGTAGTATGGTCTAGCATGAACAATGTTCTAGGTTTATTCTCCAGTACTGGGAGTCAATCAGTTAATCAATCAATCAACCAATCTACTAACCCAGTCAACAAAATAATTGGGAGATGTAGAGCCACACTTCCTGAATCAAGTTCTACCTGTGCCATTGACTAGCTTATAGCCTCCTGCTTCGTGGAGTAGTTTCCTCAGCTGTAAAATAGGATTCATATTGATACTTTATGCTGAGTTTTCAATTTGTATTTTTTAATGATTATGATAACGAGTACAAAGGAAATAAACAATACTTACTAGTTTCATTATACCCACTGCCCTATTTTCTAATTATGCTAGTGGTTTTCCCTTGGGCTTTACTTCTGCATAGCCTCTCTCCTCTGAGATGCTCTCCCATGACCACCCAACTTTAGTGTGTGTGCGTGTGTGTGTGTGTGTGTGTGTGTGTTTTCATATGACTGTATGGACAAATGTGTGTGTTGGTCATATGCATAACGTGTGTATATGGGAACCAGAGGACAATCCTATTATTCCTCAGGTGTGATCCACACATTGTGTTTTGAGACAGGGTCTTTCACTGGACTGGAACTCACCAAGTAGGTTAAGCTGGCTGGCCAGTAAGTCTCTTGCCTCTGCTCTCTTTTTGTTAGGATTACAACTGTGTATTACCACACTTGGCTTTTAAAAACAAAACAAAGCAGAACAAAACAAACAAAACAAAACAAAACAAAACAAAACAAAACAAAACAAAACTGTGGTCTAGGGCAACCAAAGTGAGGTCCTCATGCTCAGAAGGGTAAACAGTTTACAAACTGGGCTGTTGTCTGAGTCTCCCTGCCTTTGTTATTAAGTAGATTAATGAAATTCAGACAGAAGACCTCCTCCTGGCCTTCAGCTTGAGAAGAGCTCCTGGAGGGTGGGATGGTGGAGAGGAACTTGGCTTGGTGCTAACAGCATGTACACTTGCAGAAATGTCTGAAACCTTAAGTTGACATTTGCATAGTGCCAGGGCTGGAGTGTATCCTTCCTCCTGGATCTCCAGGCTGCCTCATGGTCCTGTCAATTGAGCAATGGAAAACTGTCATTTGGGGCTGTAAGTCACAGTGTGGCTAGAGCACTTGTCTAATAGCATCTGCACAGGTATTCAAAGCTGAAAGACCTCCTTACACAACTTCTTAGGTGAAAAAAAAATAGCAAAAAACATCAAGTAGGTCACTCGATGAGAAAATAACCACAAAAGCAAGCTGCCACATGGCAGTTCGGCAGACGAGGTTGGAAGCAGGGGAAGAATCGTCTAGACCCGGCATAAAAACTCAGCCCCACCTTCCTCACCTACTAAATTAGGAGCAGATCTTTCATGCTGCTTTTAATCCTCATGTCCTAAGGTTCTTGGGTTCCGGCTCCTATAATGTTCTCCAAAGCTGTTTCTCTTAGGGACTTCAGGTCCCTCCTGCATTTCGAACAGTGGGAGCAGCGTGGGTGACATCTGCAGTTGAATCCAGGCCATGTTGTCGAGCAGTTGGCAAATCCAACTGATTTTCTTCTCCCTGGGATGGGTGTTGTCTTGCATATTAATTCACAATTATTCATAATGTAGACGGCAGAGGCTTCTCTTTTGTCAACACTTGGACATACAAATGAGGTGATACTGAATGGGAGATGAATATTTCATTTCCACCTTGAATCCTGGTGCCAATCATTATAAATGAGGATAGATTAATATCTGAAGTGATTCACACATGGTGAGGTGTCTGAGTCTGGTCCCCTCGGCTTTGCTCTTTCTTGGCTTGATTTATCAGCTATAAGTTGCTGTGTAAGCAGGGAAGAGCCACGAAGCCTCTGTCTAGTATGTTGTTTCAAAGTGATCTTTGGTTCTGAAAACATGTTAGAGCAAGCTTACTGAAAGAAAGGACACATCACATTTAAGAACTAGAAGTCCAATTTTTAAATACCCTGAGAGAAAGAAAAATTTCCAGGTATAAGAAAGGATAAGCAAAATTAAAGCAGGCAGTGATGGAGATCGGTGATCGCAGCAATCTCTGACCTAGACACAGATCCTACAAGGGACAGCTGAGGGGTTTAACATCCAGTGGCGGATAAGAAATGGAGCCTCCATTTTTAAATAGGGTTATTTGATTCTCTGGACTCTAACATCTTGAGTTCTTTGTATATATTGTTTATTATCCCTCTATTGGATGTAGAATTCATAGAGATCTTTTCCCAGTCTGTTGGTTGCTGTTTTGTCTTATTGCCAGTGTCCTTTGCCTTACAGAAGCCTTGCAATTTTATGAGGTCCCATTTGTCGATTCTTGATCTTAGAGCATAAGCCATTGGTTTTCTGTTCAAGAACTTTTCCCCTGTGCCCATGTGTTCAAGACTTTCCCCCTCTTTCTCTTCTATCAGATTCACTGTCGAGGATGTGGAGAAAGAGGAATGCTCCTTCATTGCTGGTGGGATTGCAAGCTGGTACAAGCACTCTGGAAATCAGTCTGGAAGTTCCTCAGAAAACTGGACATAGTACTACCTGAGGACCCAGCTATATCACTCCTGGGCATATACCCAGAAGATGGTCCAACATGTAATAAGGACACATGCTCCACTATGTTCATAGCAGCCTTATTTACAATAGCCAGAAGCTAGAAACAACCCAGATATCCCTCAACAGAGGAATGGATACAGAAAATGTGGTACATTTACACATGGAGTACTATTCAGCTATTAAAAACAAGGACTCCATGAAATTTGTAGACAAGTGGATGGAACTTGAAAATATCATCCTGAGTGAGGTAACTCAGTCACAAAAGAACAAACACAGTTTGTACTCACTGAAAAGTGGCTATTAGCCCCAAAGTTCAGAATACCAAGATTCAATTCACAGACCATATGAAGCATGAGAGGTAGGAAGACCAAAATGTGGAGGCTTCCGTGGTTTTTAGAAGGGTGAGCAAAATACTCATGAGAGGAAATATGGAGATAAAGTGTGGGGCAGTGACAGAAGGAAAGGCCATCCAGAGACTGCCCTACCTGGGGATCCATCCCATATACAGCTACCAAACTCAGACATTATTGTGGATGCCGGGAAGTGCTTGCTGATGGAAGCCTAATATGGTTGTCTCCTGAGAGGCTCTGCCAGAGCCTGACAAAGACAGAGTCAGATGCTCGCAGCCAACCATTGGACTGAGCTCAGGAATCCCCAATAAAGAAGTTGGAGAAGGGACTGAAGGAGCTGAGGGGATTTGCAACCCCATGGGGGGAAGCAACAGTGTCAATAGGCCAGACCCCCGGGAGCTCCCGGGGACTGGGCCACCAACCAAATACTCATGGAGCAACCCATGGTGCTGACTGCATATGTGACAGAGGATGGCCTTGTTGGACATCAGTGGGAGGAGAGGCCCTTGGGCCTGAGGGTATTTTATGTTCCAGAGTAGGGGGATGCCAGTGCAGGAGGATGGGAGTGGGTAGGTGAGTGGGTGAGCACCCTCATAGAGGCAGGGGGAAGGGAAATGGAATAGGGGGTTTCTGGAGGGGAGACCTGGAAAGGGGAAACATTTGAAACGCAAATAAAGAAAATATCCAATCTCTGTCCACGTTTACATCCATAGTCAGGAAGCAGAGAGATGCGCGCTGGTGCTCAGCTGGCTTTCTCTTAGTCAGTCTAGGACCCCGTTTCACAGGGTGATGTCCCTCTCATTTAGGGTCACTTTTACCCTATCAGTTAATGACATCTAGAAAGCAAATCAGAGACATGTCCAGACTCTACTGAGCCCCAGCGAGTTGACGAGCAAGTTGAACCATGCCAATAAGCCCACATTCCCCACAGCTAAGAAAATTTTCTATACCAGACTTTCATTACCAGAGGAGTGTGAGTACACTCTCTGGAAAACCACAATGGCTGATCACGTAACTTTAGCTGAGAAAGGCAAGAGATTTTATTAAAGGAAATATTTATATGTCTGTGTTGTTCAGCCTTTGAGGCGACTAGCTAGAAACAGTGCAGCCTTGTGAAGCTCGCTCTGGAGAGCGCATTACCACTCCTGCGCCCGAAGCGGCAAGGAGAGGGCGTGGTACGGAACCCAGAGAAATGGGCGCCGCTAGAAGGCACCACTTAACAGGGGCCTTTAGTTGACAGAAATCGGAGGAAGCGTACTAACTTCATTTTCTTTCCACCTTTCCTGTGAGCTTCTGTTGGCCGCGCTCGGCTAAAATGCCAGGGGTTAAGAGAGGCCGTCAGCCAGACCTGTGCAGTCCATCCTCCTGAGACACAGACGGGGGTGCGGGGGGGGGAGGGGGGTAGCGGGGAGGGGGGTGGAGGTGGCGGGGGGGGGGGAGGCTGGAACCTTGAGGAACAAATGGAAAAGAACGAGGTCAAACCAGCTGAAGTTTATCATCTGAGAAGCCGTAGACGAAACCTTAGAGGGCAAACCAGGCTTTGGCAGGACCTACGAGGCTGGCAAAGAGAGAAGATGAGGTGAGGGTTGGGAGAACGGAGTCCCTGGGATACCTCTGTTAGCTGGTAACGGAATTATGATGGATTTAAAAAAAAAAATCTCCAGTTCCAGGTCCATGAGTTGGATCTTGGAAATGTATGTATTGTTTGGCAGAAGCAGTCTCTTAAACCGGAATCACTCCGCAACGTCAGAAAAGTCAAGAGAGGTCACGTTATACAAAGGGTTGGATTTCTGTTTCTTCGCGTGGCAATACTTGCCTAGAGGAGCCCGTGTTCTTTGCAGCACCACTCCAGGCTGGGTAGCGTCTCATCTGACCTGTTCCCTCACCAATATCACCTGCATGCTTTCTGGGGGAACTAGAATTTGCAACCCCCCCCCCAATGAACTCTTTCAGCTTTATCAACCTGTGAAATTTAACATGTGCGGCCGCTTTGCTGTCTGCATATGTTTTTGCATATGTGCATAGGCTGAACTTTCTAATGCATGTGCATGGTGGAGCTGTCAGGCGGTTATTTTCGTATCTCTTTCTCCCTATCACAAACACAGCATTACACGCGGCATCGAGAAGCATATGGTTTCCATGTGCATCGCCGCTATGTTGATTTTTTTCCCTTTTCCTAAGTTCCTCCCCAAGAACCCCGTAGAATAAACACAAGCTGTCGTTTGAGAAATGATTTTAAGGGAAAAAACCCATCTGGGGAGAAAAAGAAAGTGAGGGTCTTCAAAAAAGCTGCTAAGTGACTGTCCTGTGAGTACAGGTCTCCGAAGTTCCGTAGGGTCATGGCTCTCTTCCCTTATGCATGGCGCACAAGGGACTTAGGCCCGCATTCGTTGTCTTTCGCGTTGCGGTGACAGAATGCCTAACAGAAATAACTCGAGGGAGGAAGGATTTATTTTGGTCCACAGTTCAGGAGATACTAGATGTGATGGCTGATTTTGATCGACAACTTGATGGGGCTTAGAATCACCATGGATACAAACCTCTGGGCATGTCTGTAGGAAGTTCCTCGACTGTGTTCACTCGATGGGAAGACTCAGAGGGAATGTGACAGCACTCTAAGGTCACAGCCCGCACAAGCGTACATGGCTCTGCTTCCTTACCTTGGAAGCAATGCGACCAGCCACCTCACACTTCTGTGTCTTGACGTCCCTGCTGTGATAGATTTGTATTCTCGACTAAGGGGAAACAGTAAACTCTCTCAACACGGAATTTTTTTTTTTTTTTTTTTTTTTTTGGTCTGGTATTTTGTCTGCAACCATGAAACAGGTAACAAAGTCCATCACAATGGCGGTAGCTTAGCAGCGGGAGTCGGTGGTGACTGGCTTTGTTGCTTGAGTGGTTGGGAAGCAGAGATCTCGAACTCATAGGACCTGGCCCTCGGTGACAAGGAGACCCCACCTCCTAAAGGTTCCACGGTTTCTTACACGGTGCCGTTATCTGGGGACCAAGCGTTCAAATACACGAGTCTGTGGAGGACTTCGCACTCAAACCATAGCAGATAGGAGTCGACCCTGGGTGGGGCCGCTTTTGCCATTGCGGTTGTGGCTAGGAAGTGGCATCAAGGAGACTTCAGCCCCCCTAGGGGGCGGGGACCTTGACAGGTTACCAAGTGATGGACTCTAGGTTTTCCCATCCCTGGAGACTCGCTTGGACCCTTGCAGTTCCTGCTAGAGAAGGCTTCCACTATGGCTGAAGCCTTGAATGTGAACCCCGTCCTCTTTTTTTTCTAAAATAAAGAGGGATGCAGTATTTAGTGTAAATTGCTACCGTGTGTTAATTTTTCGCTGGGCAAGGCTGGGTGCCTCCAGGAGATAGAACTGTGTTGTGAGTACTGTAGCTTCCGTTTCTGGATGATTCCTCCCTCAGGACACTTCCTGTTCCCCTTTGGGAAGCATCTTGAGTTTCTCCCCATTCACCATTTACAAGGTCTACCGCTTCTCTATTGGCTTTTACGAAGGCACCTTACCTCTAAGCCCTGTCCTCAGACCCATGGGACCTTACTTCTCCTGTGTGCCATTCTGTCCCCATGGGTTCCTGAAAGCGACAGTGACTCTGTAAATTAGTGTATAAACTGGAGTACTTTTGAGCGTTAAAGAGTACTGTTAACAACTGCTGCTGTCTGGGCTACTATAACAATGACCATGGGCTGGGTGGCTCTAAAGACGGCAGAACTGTATCACTCAGAGTTTTGGAAGACAGAATCCTGAGATCAAGACACTGCCAGATTGGGTGTTTCCTGGCCTGGGGATAGTTTTGATGCGTGAGTGTCTTCTTGCTATGTCTTCACACAAGGGGTTCATTTCCTCTGGGACTCTTTTATAAAGACATCAATCCCACCCATGAATGTTCTGTGCTCAGGACCAGAATGGACCACCTGGAGATCCTGGGTCCTTGCACCATCATCTTCAGAGCTGGGATTTCAAGTATGAATTTGGGGGAGATAAACTTTCATCTCGCGTGTGCACAGAGTCTTACCCCCCCCTTTTTTTTTCCAGCAACAGTGCGTTTTCTGCGGTGGTCGGGGCTGCTCTTATATGTCAGAGCTCAAATTCATCAGCTTTGAACATGGGTTCATACAAGGAGCTCTTAAGGGCCGTCTAAGCCTTCAGTCCCAGGCTGGTACTGCATTATTGGTTCGTCTTGATTTGCGGCTCCAGCTTACTGTGCTAGAAAGAGGCCCTTCCCCCCCCTCCAGCCTACGATATTATGGTGAGACCGTTCAGCAGCCTGTGATTGTGTGAACTGATTTATGCAATCTGCTCCTATAAATTATACGCACTCAATTGATTACTTCTGTCTTTCTGGAGAAAGCTAAAGCTGTCCCTCTGTGAATGCCTAAATAGGCCTTGAATACTCAGCCCCTCTACCTCTGCCTTCAATTCCTGCCTGCACAGAGCCTCACGGACAGTCAGAGGTGCTGGCTTTAGCTCTTCTCTGTTTTCACCCAGCCTGGTGCGTGCTTGTGGCCTTTTACATAGCCAGGGCGAAGCAGAGGATTTCAGGTCCATGGTGGCTATTTCATCCCCCTTGGTTTTCCTCCTAACTCTCCTGGGTCATCTATTGGATTTTCTAACTGCAATCGACTCCCTTACCCAGCTGTAACACTAAGCAGTTGCCTGGACCAACTTTGGAAAAATGTTCTCCAGGAAGTACTATATGAACCGTCAAGTCAAATAAATGCACCATGAAGTGGTGTTCTTTTGAAGCCACTAAACAGGTCACACAGTGGCAAGTCCATTCTTCCCCGTTTTGTTGGCTGCCAGGGTGTTGGCTTGGGCTCTGGTTTGGTGCTACTGGTTTTCAAGTCTACTGCATATGAAGATGTGAAGGGTAGATGGGAATCCAGCGAAGGAAAATATCGCAAAGCTCCTTGTCTCAGTGAGGTTCTGTTGTCCTCTTAGAGACCAGCTCCTCAGGTGCCTGGTGAGCTCCAAGAATTCTGAAAAAGTTGCTCCTGATCATTTTGTGTGTGTGTGTGTGTGTGTGTGTGTGTGTGTGTGTGTGTGAGTTTTCTGATCTTTTGCATAAACAAGAGCAATTCAACTTATTTGACCATTTCTTCTTTCGGTTTTGGTTTGCATTTCCTTGATGAATAATAACAGTCATGTATTATTTTGCCAACTGAAGAAATGTCTGTTCTAATTTCCCTTCATTTTATATAAAAAAGAATTTGCCTTTGTGAGTTATAAAAATTCTTTATATATTTTATATGCAAATATTCTCTGAGGTATGTTTGGCTAATATTTTCTCTCAGTATTCAGCATGTACTCTGAGTTTTAAATTATGAAGCTGTTTTATGGAGTTCAACTTATCATTTCTTTTCACTTAAATCCACTTTATACTCTTTCTAAAAAATTGTCGTTATCCAATGATAGAGGGTCTTCTTCAAAACTTCATATCAGTTTAGTCTCTTGTTAGGCTTTTGATCAATTTTGATTTAATTTTTGTATGTGATTTGAGGTGGGAGTTGAGGTCCATATATATATATATTCCATACACACACACACACACACACACACACACATATATATATATATATATATATATATATTCCATACACACACACACACATATATATATGTGTGTGTGTGTGTATGGAATATATATATATATATATATGTATATATATGGAATATATGGAACATGTATATATAGACAGTATAGACTATGTATAAAGTATATATAGTACATATATGAATATAGTATATACCTTTACATATTTATATACATATATATTTCCTCCACCTCTGTTGTGACTACCAGTAAAGGTTTGGTCTACAGCTTGTCAAGTACATCCTCATCTTGATATTCTTGTGGACATTTTGTTTTTATCTGTATGCATATTTACCCAGTATCTGTCATCTGTATTCAATCCTAAGCTCACCACAGGGTCCCCAGTACCTAAAGTGAAGCTTGGCCCTATATCATGTCATATCATATCATATCATGTATTCATATTCATATATACCCATTTATTCTTGCATTATTTATTTAAAAAGGCTTTCTTATCTTTCATGGAATTACCTTCAGACCTTTGTAAACAGCTGACTTACTATGAGTCTGTTTCTGAATTCTCTATTCTATTCCATTGTTGTACATATCTGCCTTATGCAATTAAATGCAGTTATCACACTATTAGATTACTATAGCATTATAGTAACTTTTCAAAAAATTTTACAAAACTGTCTCTGAATCCGCGTCTGGGCATGTGCACATGAGTGTAGTGTCTAAGGAGACCAGAAGGTGGCGTTGCATCCCCTGGGCTGGAGTTACAGGTAATGGGGAGTTGATTGCTGAGGGTGCAGAGAGTCAAACTAGTCACCCACAAGAGCAGCATGTATTCTTCACCATGGGGCCATCTCTCTCCAGCCCCTGTTATCAAATAAACCTTAAGAGAAACACGGTCATGCAGACCTACAATCCCAGCACTTAGAAAGCTGGGGTAGTAGGAGGAGGAGCTCAGGGACAGCTTGGGCCACCTAGTGAGTTAAACACTTAAATATCAAATACATTAAAGGGATGTTGTAGAAAGTTTTGAAGTTGTACAGTGTAAGTCCCCCAGCTTGGTTTTTTTTTTTTTTTTAATATGGGTCTATTTAACTTCATGAACAACTATCTGCAGTATTCCAAGACAGTTGTATCACTTTGTCCTCTGAATAGCAACCCACTAAAGCTCTGGTAGCTTCTAAATATGTTATATGTTTATACTGTCTGCTCTTTTCATTTTAATTAATTAATTTATTTATGGTGGATTGATTTTGTTTCAAACAGAGTTTCTCTGTTTAGCCCTGGCTTTCCTGTAACTATCTCTGTAGACCAATCTGGCTTCAAACTCAGAGATCTACCTGCTTCTGCCTCTGGAATGCTGAGATTAAAGGTATGCACCATCTTGCCTAATTTTTGCCCTTTCTAATCTTACCTTTTGGAAGACAGGAAATACATGTCACTCAAATGTTAGTTTGCTTCCTCTCGATAAAGGATGATTCCAAGGTCTTTCGACTTGCTTTTTGGTTCTTTCTTTTAACTTCTATGGAGTATTTATTAAAGCTTTTTAAATATTGTTCTTTGTCCTTTAATTATTGATTTTTTATAAGTTTTTAAACATATTCTAGATGCAAGTATATGTATTACACACTTCATGTGCACACACACTATATATACATACATATGTATATGTATACATATGTATGTGTATGTGTGTGTGTATGTATATATATATATATATATATATATATATATATATATATATAATTACCTTCCAAGCTAACAGTAGGGGTTTTTATTTCTTAGTTACGCCTTTTAATAAGACTTAAGTTTTTAATTTCATGAAATCCATTTGATCTTTGGGTTTTGTTTGGTCCTTTTGATTGGATATAAATAGCACTGCCTTGCCTAGCTTTTGAATGATTTTTCTTCTGTTTTCCTCTGGCATTATAGTTTTATTTTTATGTCTGGGTGGATGAGTCACCTTGAACTATATTTCTGACTATGCAGAAGTTCATTTCATGTTTTGTTCAACTGATTGTTGCGTTGTCCAGATTTAGTTCCTTTCCTTCTTTGAACATTCTTGGTGAACCTTTGAAGTGCGATAGGCAGAGAAGTGTGAGGATGTGTTTGCTGACAAGGACAGGAGTGGGGGGGGGGAGGGCGGTTATATAGGAAATGCTTGCAGCTCTCCAGATCCAACAATGGCCAGGGAGATGGAGGAGGGAGAAGAGAAGAGGAAGCAGCAGAGTTTGTCTGGGTGGAGCCTGGTTTTGATGGCTCCTGTGGCCTTCACACATTAATCCATCTCGTGCACACAGACGAGGACGGAAAATGATGGCGGATGTTTCCAGGATTCACGAGGATGACTCATGCATGTGGGCTTTAGTTTAGGCTCTGTCACTACATTTTAAACGCGCTTCTGAAAACTTCACTGTATCATGAAAAATTAGATCAAAGGCTGGAGTGAAAGCTTCGTGGTGACCTACCCGCCTGCTCGGGCCTAGGAGTTGAAAGGGCCTAGGTTTGATCCTCAGCCTCACACATTCATTACAAAAACTCAGCTCCCCTATGGTGCCCCCTTTTGTTCTAACTTTCTATTATCCTGTGCTTTCCTTTGAACGGCTTGAAAAAATGTTCACTCTACTCCTTATGTCAGTAGCTTCTCTTTATTCTTTACCTTATTTGGGGCCTTGTCTTTCGTGGGCTCCATTAATCACTACTTTTCTCTCAAACTCTCATCTTCCTGGGTAGCCATAACGCTCCTAATCCTCCACTTCTCTATCTCGTCAGCTGTCTGCATCTCTGTCTGTATCTACTCTTGCCCAGCTCCCATATATTGGCTGTCTCAGGGTCCTCGCCATGGTCATGCTCTAGCTCTACATTTCTATTGATCTATCTCACAGATTTCCTCCAATCAAGTAAAGAGTTTTCTTTTCTTTTCTTTTTTTTTTTTCTAGACAGGGTTTCTCTGTGTAGTCCTGGCTGTCCTGGAACTCACTCTGTAGACCAGGCTGGCCTCGAACTCAGAAATCTGCCTGCCTCTGCCTCCCAAGTGCTGGGATTACAGGCGTGCGCCACCACGCCCGGCTAAGTAAAGAGTTTTCTAAATTCTGAGTCTACACAGTTCACCTTTAACTAGTCATCTGTGTCTAGCAAACTTCTGAGCTCAGAGTTTACTCAGTTAGCATCTTTCCCGAAATTATTTCTGACCCTTGAATCCATGTTTTGATGGCTGGCACTAACCAACTCCCTACGTCCAATGTTTTACAGTCATTCTAGACTTTTCTGCACCGTTGACTACCTATACTCAACCTTTAAAGCCCTTTCCTTAATATTTTCTAGACTCTTATGTGTACTAGAGCCCTTATGAGACTAAGGATGGAACTGGTGGTAGGATGCTGAGATGACAGTGGAAACAAGAACCACTCTGGGAAGATGATTTTAGGTTAGCCTAGAGCCGAGGAATGGGCAGATATCCAGAATGTTTGGAAAAAGCAAGCTGCTTTAAAAGAACATAATTCATGAAATTCTTGCAAGTAATGTGTGTGTGTGTGTGTGTGTGTGTGTGTGTGTGTATTTCTATATGCATGTGGTATGTGGTAACATAGCAAGAGAAGAGCTGGAAAGCCCACCACTCTGTCACATACTTACAGGTATGCAATGTTCCTTTCCTTTGAGTTAGCTATGTATGGTAGATATTATTGGTTGCCTACGTCTCCCTCTTAGCACCTTCCATGTAGCCATGTGCTTTAGCAGACACTAGTTACTCCCAACTCCATAAGGTGACTGATGAGTCCAGATGTCAGCTTAGTGTATTTGTCAGAAATTGGTTCGTCAGGGCAATGATCCAGATCTACTCAAGGTTACATTAGGGAAATGTTCTTGGATTTTCCTAATGGAAGGTTCCTCATTTCTGTCAGAAACCACTAGAAAAGACTGTAGTGTCCAGATGCCACACCTGTAATTGCTGAAGCCATTTCAATTCCAAGTTTGGGGCTGAAGCCACCATTGGTGGAAGAGTAGAAAGATGGGAAAAGGCAGGGTTCTGGAGGCCTTAGTGAGTTGCTAGGCAACCATCCATGTCCTACCCCTGGACTTCATCAAACAGGACACTTTCCTTGCTTTACTGTTTAAGTCCATTAAGCTGGGCTTTCCTATGACTACAGCAAACAACACAACACTCTGATACTCTGATGTGAAGTAATCTCTCTCCATTTCCTAAAGAAATATGACTAGGGCCCCTAGAGGAAGGGACCTCCACATTCCTCTTGCTATCGTTTGTTTGACAATTAGGGTTGCTGGTTATTTTAACATGTGCTGTTGCATATCCTTTTAAGTGATTGTTTTGAATATCCTGAAACTTTATGAAACAAGTGGGAAGATACACTCTTTTCACATTGGTAGCTCTGAACCCATTACATACTCTATACTTTTTTTGAAAAAAAAAAAATATTGATTTCTCCCCCTTCCTCCTGCCCACACAGATTCTTTCAAAGATGGCCAAAATGCCATCTCTATTTGGGGATAATAATTAGTATCATCTTCACTGGCTTCCTCTTGAATGTAGAGGGAATTACTGGATGAATAGATAGGAACATGGTGGCCATGTGGCCTGTTGCTCCCAAGTACTACTTGGAGACCAGCCTGGCATGGAAATGACCAGATGTTTGAAGCTGAGCTACTGGTGAGTGAAATAAATAAGTTAGCTGTCAGACTTTTTATTTGCATGGATGCTTTCTGCATTGCAAAACTGCCGGTGCCTGGAATCTCACTAGACAACAACTGTTCCCTTAACCCCTTGTGGAACCCAGAGTTGGAAGGTCCTGGAAGGCCAATTAGACTATGCAGGTGAGTGCATGCCCCTGAGCCACCTGTCACCAGCATTCCTGGAACCAGGGGCTCATCGAGTCACAGCCCTGGTACACAGGTGTTCCTAGTCAACAACTCGACTTGCATGAACGAAGAAATGAATGACAAGAGGCTCTACGTAAGCACATAGTAGGATTTGCTAGGTTATTCTAAACATGAAGATGAAAGGTCCAGATGTGGCACATACCAAAAACAAGTTAGATTTGCAATGGATCCCTTGCCTGGTCTCCCTTTGTCTCATCTTCATTGATAATTTTTCTTCTTACATTTTTTTTTGTTGGTGTGCATGTGTTCACATGTACACACACATGTAGAAGTGCACATGCATGTGTGTGAACGTCAGAAATTGATGCCAAATGCCTTCCTCAATAGCTCCCACCTTGTTTTTGAGACAAGGTCTCTAGTTGAACCTGGAGTTCACCATTTCAGCTAGTTTGGCTTGCTAGTGGGTGGGAGGGATCTGCCTATCTCTGTTCCATCCATGTTGGAGTTGTCCACACATACCGTTGCATCCGGATTGCCTCATGGGTTCTAGGGATCCAAACTCCAGTTCTCACGCTATGTGGAGATTTCAGCTGAGCCATCACCTCAGCCCTGTTGTCACCATTTCTAAGTTCCCTAGTAACACATGTTCGTGATGAGACATTTACAAAATGACGTCATTTTTATTGTACAAGAAAACGTCATCGCTACGTTCATGTCCTGCCGCTCCAATATTAATCCAGGGAGGTTTTGCTTTCTCATTGTGTGATACTTTGTTCAAGCCGCTTTTCCGCCGACACGCTGAATACTTCCTGTATGCATGTCACTGTACCAGGCACTGGGAATAGAATTACTGTCTGTGATAGGTGTGATCCTTTATCTCCTTAAACTCTGGTCCTGGCAGAAGTGACATAAAGAGACCACATTACACCAAGGATGACCTAATTTTAACTTTGACTAATTCTACAGAGAACAAGTAGAATTTTTGGAGAAAAACGGGAGAAATAAGGCATGGGTCAGATGAAAGGGCCACGGTAAAGCTGAGGTAATGGGAAATGGTGAGCCAGGAAGAGAAGAGATGGAGAGGCTGTGAGAAGGAGCAGTGTGCCCAGGAAATAGGATGATGCCTGCTGAAGGAAATCATTGGTCTGCTATCCTGATGTGAATGGAGACAGTGACAACATGGGGGTAGAGTGGCTTTGTGGAATTTGTAGAGGAAAATACCTGTAAGATACTACAAAACAAGTGTCAAAAGAGAGCAATCCAGGAGCCCAGCTACACCCTAATCCCTTTTATAAACCAAGTTTGGCTTAAACAAAGTCACTCGCATTTACATAATATCTGTTGCTGTCACACTTTGAGAACAGAGATGTATAATTGCCAAGGTGATCCTATAGCTCACAATCCCTAAGTTACTTACTGTTCTGCCCTAGACCGAAAAGTGAGCTGACTTCTGCTACAGGATCTCTTGGGTCTGCTCTCAAAATACATCATGGACTCTACGAGAAGAAAGCAGAAAGGGGCCTAGCCAGACCTGCTTTGTAAGGAATTATGGCAGAGTAGCAGGGTCCAATTAGAAAGAAGTCTAGGAATTGCACTCAGGAGCTGGGAATTGAACTCAGGACCTCTGGAAGAGCAGTCAGTGCTCTAACCAGCTAAGCCAAATGGGAAGAGAGGCCCTTGGTCCTGTGGAGACTTGATGGCCTAGGTAGAGCTTTGAGGCAGGAGTTGGGGGTGGGTAGGGGAATACCCGCATAGACGCAAAGGGGAGGGGGAATGGATGGGGTGTTACGGAGGGGAGAGAGGGAAGGAGGATAACATTTGAAATGTAAATAAATAAAATAACCAATATTTTAAAAAAAAGGAAAGAAGTCTAGGTGGATAGAAGGTGTCTAGCAGTGATGGAGTTCATTTAAGAATTTAGTTCATGCCGGGCGTGGTGGCACATGCTTGTAATCCCAGCACTTGGGGGGCAGAGGCAGGCGGATTTCTGAGTTCGAGGCCAGCCTGGTCTACACAGTGAGTTCCAGGACAGCCAGGGCTACACAGAGAAACCTTGTCTCGAAAAACAAAAAGCAAAAACAAAAAAAAAAAAAACAAAAAAAAAAGAATTTAGTTCATGAGAAGAAATGATGGATTTGGAATGTCTTTGGGGTTTGCACTGCACAGACTAACTGACAGGGCATTGAAGGAGAACTAGCATGTTCTGCTTCCCTCTGAGAACAAGGTTGAGGATTCATTCTTGCATGGCTCCGATGGCTTCCACAGAACACAGCCCTACAAGCCGAATGCTTCAGTAAAGGCTGCTCCCATTTTGAAGCTCTTTGAACTGGATTGCTAAATTGCCCTCCCAAATGTTGTTCCAATTTATATGTCTACCATGAGGTGCTGCAGCCATTCTGGGTTCAATAGGTACCAAATGGCCCTAAGTGGTTTTCTTTTCCAATATCCATTACCTCCGGATCAAGATGTTAATACTTGAAAGCTCTTCCACACTTGAAGGGATATTTTGTGATGTCAGCTTGTGTGTGTGTGTGTGTGTGTGTGTGTGTGTGTGTGTGTGTGTAGTGCAAGATTCTTCAAACTGTGGCAGCTGATTCTTCAAAGGCACCCTTCTGGTCCCACCTTTCCTTTGCGTGATAAAAGATAATTGAAAACATGAATCGCATTTTATCTATACTATATGGTGGCTAGGGTTCCAGGCCACATCTACTCTGTCTCCAAAGAGGTCTTTCTTTTAAGTGGTGCATCCATCTCCTGCCACACTTGACAGCTTCTTATCCAGCCTTGTGGTTTCAGTGGCCACCCAGAAATAGACAAGCTAAAGAACATATTGGTCACAAGAAGCAGGTGTTTAGGCACCAGAAGCAGATTTAGTACTGAGGAGATCTTCTGTGATTGCAGTGTGGTGGAAAGAGGGCTTTGGCGCTGCCCCTCTTAAAGCCCAGTTCCCTGTGTTGGGAATTGTCTTTCTTCTGAAGTCACGTGACTGCTCTGATTTCACTTTCTGTAGACTGTGAGGTTTTAGTAGGTAGTTATTGAGAGTAACAAAAAAACCTGTGTGACAAGCCCAGGTCCTCACAATGAGAAGGTGTTAGATAAACAAAAATAACATTTATTTAAAAAAAAAAAAAACGGGAAAAGGGAGTATCAAATTGGGGGAGGGTCTTTCTATACATCAGCTCCCTAAATATGTCTAGATCCTAAAGTTTCTTAACACACACACACACACACACACACACACACACACTGATGGTAGCTGCTTATTTGAGATTGAGGAAAGATGCCTTGGAAAGAAATGATGAGTGCAGTTCACTTTCCAGTCTTTGCTTAGGTGGCCAGCTCTCAAGTGTACATTAAGATAACTTTATCCAAGAGGAACACTCTTCCACTGCTAGTGGGATTGCAAGCTGGTGCAACTACTCTGGAAATCAGTCTGGCGGTTCCTCAGAAAACTGGGTATGACACTTCTGGAGGACCCTATTATACCACTCCTGGGCATATACCCAGAGGATTCCCCAGCATGCAGTAAAGACACATGCTCCACTATGTTTATAGCAGCCTTATTTATAATAGCCAGAAGCTGGAAAGAACCCAGATGTCCCTCAATGGAGGAATGGATACAAAAAAATGTGGTATATTTATACTATGGAATACTACTCAGCAATTTAAAAAAAAAAACAATGAATTCATGAAATTCTTAGGCAAATGGTTGGAACTGGAAAATATCATCCTAAGTGAGGTAACCCAATCACAAAAGAACACACATGGAATGCAGTCACTGATAAGTGGATATTAGCCCAGAAACTGAATACTCAAGATACAATTCACATATCAAATGATTCCCAAGAAAAAGGAAGGAGAGGGCCCGGGTGCTGGAAAGGCTTGATGCAGCAATGTAGAGGATTACCATAACAGAGAAGTAGGAGGGGGTTGATCGGGGAATGGGCGGAGGGAAGAGAACTTATGGGACTTATGAGGAGGGGGGAACCGGGAAAGGGGAAATTATTTGGAATGTAAACAAAGAATATAAAAAAAAGATAACTTCATCCAATGTGCTTGGGGAGGAAAGACAGTGTACAGCTTGTTTCCTCCCTCACCTCCAGATCTTTCTTCCGGCTCATGGACCAAAACCTAAAATTTCTATCACATGTTAGGTGTTAAAAGCTATTTCCAAGACACCCTTCTTAAACAACAGTTATCTTCATGGAGGAGGCACTTGGGAGGACATCTCAGATATGCTGTGTCCTAAGCTTATGTCACACTGTGCTTAGTGCCTCTGTTCCTTTGTCTATGCGATGCAGTAATGATGAAGTTGAGAGAGGAGAAATAAGGAAATCCTGAGACATAGAAAACAGTCAGAATTAGGTATTATTCGTAGCTGCTACTAGCCACTGAGAAGAGGTAGGTGGACTAGTGTGGGCTTGTGCATGTGTGTGTGTGTGTGTGTGTGTGTGTGTGTGTGTGTGTGATCAAGGGTACTTTATAGAGTCTCTTTCCCTAGCATGAAACATCATAAGGTCAAAGTCTTGTTTTCTTTTGTAAAAGACACGCATTTAGCAGATGATATTGCAAAGTCAAAGCTAAGAGCTGGTTTTGAGTAGAATGACTGCATCAAGATGAGCTGGTGGAACCAGGTCTGTGAGCAGCCAGGAAGATAGTTCAGTTGCCTAAGTGTGTGCATTGTGTGCACAAGGTCCTGAGTCTGATCCCCAGAACACAAGCTTTGCAAAAACAGCAGGTATGTATGGCAACCATTTGTAATCCCAGCATTGGGAAGGCAGAGCAAAGCAAAACCCTGTGGCCTGCTGACAGCAGGTGTAGCCTATTTGGCAAGTTCCAAGCCAGTGAAAGACCCTGAGCCAACAAAATAAAGTGGAGGCTAGCAAGATGGGTCAGTGGGTCAGTAGGTAAGAGCACTTGTTGCCAAGCCTAAAGACTTGAGTTCTATGCCCAAAATTCAAACGGTAAAATAAAAGAACCACCTCCTCAAGTTGTCTCCTGACCTACATAAGTGTGGCATGGTGCATGTGTACACTTGGGTGAGTGTGCACAACACACATGCACACAGGAGCACACACACACACACACACACACACACACACACACACACATACACAGAACTTGAAGACCAGAAACAGGGTTAAAACTGGAGATGTATCTCAGTATAGGGTGCTTGCCAAGTACACACAAGGCCATGTATTCAACTCAGAAGCAGAGAGAGCTAGAGAGACTAGGATATGGTCCACATTCTCTCAAATATTTCTTCCTTCTTCAGAAATGGGGTGGTGGGAGACCTTCATGTCTACTAGTGTTCTTTTGCAAGGCTGTCTACTTGAGAGAGAGAGAGGAGAGAGACCTCAAATCCTCTCTATTTGGGGACAAATGGGGTCGAGTCTTGATAAATCACACAAGGTCACACTGCAAGTTGAGAGGCTATGAGGATGTTGCGCGATGGCCCTTGTGGTGATGACTTGGCATTTCTCGATTTGAAACCCTCTCTGAAACAACAACACAGGCAACTTCTTTGGAGGACTGGTGCTGTGGAAGAGCACAGCCAAGGCCATGTCTGGCTAACTGCCTGGTGACATGGAGAAAAAGCCACAGCTGCTGTGTCTTGGGTACATTTCCATCGGCCAATTGTTTTTGAGTTCCCAGTGGAAGTGAGTCAACAGTCTGACAAAACCAGCCACTTAACATCCTAATATAGATTTAAATGCAAAGGACTTCTTTGATATAATGTTTTGTACCCTCCCATCATCTATAAGGATGATATCAAAACCAGAAACCAGGAACAGAAGTCCCCAGTTCTCCAGCTGTAGATGCCTTGCCTGGGAGACCCAAGGTTGTTCGCATTATTTAATATGGAGTTCATGGATGTCCGTTCTTCATCCAACAAGGGCCCAGAACAGAAAGGAAAACTCCAGAAGTGGTAGAACAATCCAGGTGACCCAAAGTCCATCTTGCTAAAAAATATAAACAAACAAACAAACAAACAAACAAATAAACCCAAAAAACCACAAAGACACTAACAAACTTTTCAGTTAGTCAAATGGTAGAGCTGAGTTTCAAATCTAAGAACAGTCATTATAATTCATGGTAGTTAATATCTAGAATATGACTGTAAGTCAGAATTAGCCAATGTTGAACCATTGTTCCCAAGAAAAAAAAACACACAATGGCGTTCCTCTGAGATTTGGATCCAAACCCTTTCATGAGCTGAACAGTGCATAACTTAAGTCGGAAGAGTTTCTGTCTAAAGACAAGTTGATGCCTATGCATTATGGACTTATTGCCATCAAATTCAAAAGCAACAGCACTGTGAGTCATGTCTAAATGAAGCCTCTCTGACTCACATCACCGCCTTCCTCGTTTTCCACCATTAGGTGCTCTCCAGCATCTTCAAGGACCATTTGAAACAGGAACATCGCCGACAAAAAGTACACAAATGAGAAAAAAAAATGTGGCATTCACAGGCTGCAAAGGGGACATGCTCACAGTCTGAGAGCTGATGAGACATGTTCATGGTATGAGCGCTGAGCAAAAAAACAAAGTCAAAGTGTCATCTGATTGTCACATCTTGGGTAGGGATGTCCATACTGGGCAACTCTGCTTTTCTTGGGGTGGCTGTAAAGGCGTCATGAGTATTGATCCTTCAGTAATAGAACTGGGCAAGGAGGGAGATGCACAGGCATAGACTCCCCTGATGATGAGGGTCTGTGACCGTCTCCTTCCCCAGGGTGCTCTTGCTCCCTTTCATTTGTTGTCACTGACAACATTACGTGGCCCATTAGGTGGTCTCCACTAATCTCCTGGACTTCCTTCCAGGAAATTGACATTGGTAATGGTAATTCCTCTGTTTGAGATGCTAGACTTATTTTTTTTTAATATAATGTGGCCTACTTAAGGTGCTCTGATATCAGTTTTAAGGCTGGGTTACAAAAGATCATAGTTCATCTCTCTCCCCTCCCTTGTCCCCTCTCCCTCTCCCCTTGTCCCCTCTTCTTGTTCCCTCTTCTTTGCTCTCTGGGAAACCAGCTAACACAGTTTGAGCTTCTCTATGGAATGAATCAAGAAAAGTGATGGGGAAATGAGACCCTCCACATTACAGCAACAACAAACAATTCTGCCAACTGTCTCTTGACTGAGTAGACCCTCCCTTAGGCAAGACTTCAGGTAAAGTTGCCATCCAGATCCATTTGATCATTATGGTATTATAAGAAGCTTTAGACCCGGAGTCAGGAAGTCAAACCAACACACAGATTCTTACCCTAAACAAAATGTAAAATGACCAATGAGTGATGTCTTAAGATGCTAAGTTTTGGGGTGCTTTGTGATAGTGTAAAAGATAAGCAATACAGTCACCTGCCCATTTACTATATATATGCATATTGTATGGCATTATGAGTGAGGCTCCAATATGTTTTATTGTTTTTAATGTTCATATTGACCTGATAAATTGCTATTATTATTCCCATTGTATAGACCATGCAACCATCTGCCGAAGTGTTTTGGTAACTCGAAAAAAGTCACACAACTGGAAGTAGACTCCGACCTCAAGTCTAATCAACTCCGAGAACTCAAGCCCTGCTAGATTTGCAGAATACCATGGGCCTGAGAGGGGGAATAATGGCTTCCTGGCTTTGAGATCACTGCCTCAGATGCTGCCTCCACCAACCCACAGGCAGCAACAACAACAAAAAGTTGAGAGGAAACTGAAAGAGACCAGAGGTGATCACAGCAGTCCTGGCTATCTGCCACTGTGCCTTCCTAATTGGCATTTGCAGAAGAAGCCATTTGAGCTAAGGATTATTATGCCAGTGTCATTTCTCACAAAGCCATCCAGTCTGGAATCTGGTTTTATCTGTGAGCTTGGACCGCCATGCCAAAAGGTAGGGGCCAAGGGGCTTAAACAAGAGAACGTTACTTTCATGTCATTCTGGAAAGTGTGAGATCAAGCTGCCAGCACAGTCGCATGGGGACGAGCCTCTTCTCTTTCAGGTTTGGAGATGGATATGTTCATACGGCATGCTCACATGGCAGAGGCAGTGGAAGAACAGATGATGTTCTTCAGTGTTTGCCTCCTTTTCTTATGAAGGTACCAGTTTCATCAGAGAATGGCCCAACCGTTGAGACCTTATTTAACCTTAGTCATTCCTCTGAAGGTCTTTATGAAAATAGCATCACATCAGAGGTTAGGGCTTTGTGGATGTGTGAATGAGAAATGTCCCTCATAGGCTTCTGTTTTTGAATACCTGGTCCTCACTTGGTGGTGCTGTCTGCAGGATGTTATGGAATCCTTGGGGGATAAGTGTCGTGCTGGAGGAAGTGTGTCACGGTGATGAGCTTTGAGAGTTCATAACTTGGCCCTAACCCCAGTTTACTCTCTCAGCTTCGTGTTCGCCACTAGATAGCAATCACCCAGTTCCCTGCCCCTGCCACCATGCCTGCTGTCATGCCCACCACTCTCTGCCATGCCTTACCCACTCCCACCCGCCATGATGAACTCTTGTCGCTCTAAAGCCATAAATCAAAATAAACTCGTTCTTCCATATTTTTTTTTACAGCAACAATAGTAAAATAACTGGTACAGGCTTCCACATGGGAATTGGGGAACCAGGTCAAGATTCAGTTCATAATAGAATCCAGCACTTCCCTGTTACCTCTGTTCAAGGCTGTGTAGATATTCAGAACACCACTCTCGGGGAATTAGTCTTATACCAAATGGTAAAGTGGCTAAGTTGATATCTAGGAGTCCTATCAATTCCTTTTGTCTCTCCCTCCTTATACTCCCTAAACGGATACATGAAGATCAGCAGCCCCGGCACTGCAGGTCTGCGCTTAGGGTGTGTATGACATTTGTAAATTGCCCAAACCAATCCAAGGTCCCCATTTCACAAAAGCCTTAAAAACTAAAATGATCTGCCCACACTCACAGGGATTTTATTCCTGTAGCCAGGTAAATCCTTGTCAAATCCTGGGTATGTGGGGGTTGTGGGGAAAGGTGTTGTCTTAGTCAACTATGTTACATAGCACTGAGGATGTTCACCTTATAAAGAGCAAAGGGTTATTTTGGCTTGTGGTTCTGGAGGTCCAGCCTAAGATTGAGCAACACATTGCTTTGGTCCCCATGACCAAAGCTGGAACAGGATAAACCATTCACCTCAGAATCCAGGAAAGAAAGTGAGAAGGGACAGGTTGGTATCCCTTAACCTACTTCAAAGGGACATTCCTAGGAACCTGAGAGTCTCCCACAAGATCATAAGGATTCCAGCAGCGTCCACTAGTTCTGCCATGGGCACTAAGGCCTTTGTAGGGCACGTGATTAAAACAGAGCAGGTATAGTGTAAGTGTGTGGGCATGTGTGTATGCATGTGTGCATGTTTATGTTGGCCATGCACGACAACACAGGCAGTGTCCCTGTCTTTCTAGTCATTCACTTTCTCCTCTTGATGTCCCCTTCAGGATAAAATGAAACTCCTTTGCAACTCCCTGGGGTAGAAATTGCCCAACTTGTTCTAGAAAGAATGAACTGGCAAATATTGAGAGTCTGGGTCACAAATACCCAGTGTTGCCAATCTCATTTAAAAGTATCAATACACACCGGGCGTTGGTGGCACACGCCTGTAATCCCAGCACTCTGGGAGGCAGAGGCAGGCGGATTTCTGAGTTCGAGGCCAGCCTGGTCTACAGAGTGAGTTCCAGGACAACCAGGACCACACAGAGAAACCCTGTCTCGAAAAACCAAAAAGAAAAAAAAAAGTATCAATACACAGTGTGTAAACAAAGGGGTGTGGCTTGGTGCTAATAAAGTTTTATTTACAAACAGATGGCAGGCTGGATTTACTGAAGGGCTATGGTTTATAGCAGCCTGGAAGCAGGGTGTTCCCTTTGACGTTAACACCCTCAGGTTAACTTCTTCCTCCCCTTTTTTATCTCCTATTGGCAAGTTTTCAGGCCCAAAGACGAGGAGTCGGGCCAAGTTCTGTCAGTGCCCCATTCTCCAATCTCTGGCCCTCAATGTCAGCACTATTGCCAACCTGTCATTATCGCGTCCTCTGTCGTCCTGTCATGCTCAGTCCCTTCAACAGCACCTAACATGGGCATTACTCCTCACCTGGCATGAGCCGACTGAAGCTTAACAAGCTGAGTAACTTAGCCAAGGTCACTCCGCGGTGACAGCTTTGAACCTCGTTCTCCCTGTTCATATTTTCTAAGTTCTTAATACATTCTCTCACCCCTAAGTAGATGGCTTTAAACTAACGCAATGACTGCCCCCCCCCAAAAAAACACAACACAATAAAAAAGAAAACCATGTTGAGTTCCTTAATCCCAACTGCAGGCTTAATTGTCTAGAGTATCAGTCATCAGAGTGGGGTCAGACCCCCATGCCTGGGCTTTTTCCTTTGACGTTCTAACGTCACAGTCCCTGGAGAATCATCCTGGGAGCCAGATCATCCTGAATAATTGTGGTACAAGTGGGCTAGCCTCAGTGGGAGGTGCTGCGGCTTCTGAAGCCCCATGCACACCTGTGTGACCGGACCTGGCAGGACAGGTGCTTGGCAAAGCCACCCGCAGATCTCAGAGTCCTGCTGAGTGATTGAGAAGCACCCAGGTTCTAGCAGATTCAACGCTGATAACAACCCCCCCTCCCCCCAACACTCCTCTTCTTAGAAAGCCAGCCTACTTTACTTGAAGTCCAGCCCCAGCAGGACAGGACCTCTCATTTCTTTTCTTTTCTGTCCTTCCCCATCCCTGGAATGCCTATGCATACCGAGTGCATTTTATCAGAGCTCTTTAATATTTTCATGTGTGCATTTTGAAGCTCTACATGAGCACTTTCAATAGCTCTCCTTACTACAGATAAGGAAAGCCTGGCTCTACGGCCCATACGAATAGGGAGGTTAATGCAGACTTTTGTACCAATTATTCTTTTCTGCCCAATGGTTAAGCCACTCCTGTCTCTGCCCCCAAGCAGTAGCGTTTGAACCACAGCGTGGGAGGCAATGAGAACTCTATTTTAGAAGGTGATCGTATCCTTTCAGGTTGACAGCTTGCTTGCTTTTTGGTCAGTCCCCAGTTGCCTGCCCCAGACCCATTCTTTCTACAAATGCCCCATTCTCCTCGTGAATGAGAAATGAATGCGCTATTGCAGGCTTACGGGTGTAATGCATCATCCGGGAGAGTGGAGCGGGCTCCTGGGCTTCGATTCCGTGGACATGCTCAGAATGCTCAATCGCAGTCACTGCCTTTCTCCAGCCCAAATTTCCATCAGCTGAATATTGTTTACGGTGGGTGGGGGCGGGGGCGAGAAAATGAGTAAAGCCACAGAGTTTCCTGGGGATACTCGTCCTAATCAAATATTTCAAGGTCCAGTGTTTCAGATCTCATTACAGTTTTGCTATAAGGAACAATTACAATTTGTGTGTGTGTGTGTGTGTGTGTGTGTGTGTGTGTAAAACAAATTTATTTATCTTCTAATGTGTTAGAACAACTGAAAACACAGCTCAGGAAAAGAAGGACAATAAAGATCAGAAAACCCCACCTGTGACACAGAATAACCTATGGCTGAGGATATGTCAAATAATGAGTAATGACTGTAAGCCATGGAAAAATCTCCGTGCTTAGCGCTTGGGCCAACTCTTAAGCTGGGTTTGATTCGTGTCTCTACCACCCAGCCTCTGCCTTCAGGAACATCCAGATCCTTTCTAAATCTCAGCCTCCTGGTCTAAAATAAAAGTTAGAGCATGTCCCTCACTGGGTTACATTTACGTAACATAGAATCTGCAAAAGTGTGTGCATGCCTGGCTCCAGAGATTGAATGAGGTTTTAACTTTTTATTCGCCAGACTTCTTGCAAAGCATGATTGTGGAATGCCTTCTATGCACCTATCATTAGCTCTTACATACTGGAATAAATCGGGGCGTGGATGGGGAAAGGAAAACCCAGTCGCTATTAAGCAGTGGTGAGTGCTCTGGGGAAAATGTCAAATGGAAGAATGCTTGGAATACTAGAGCACGCAGCATGGCTGCTCCTGGCCACCCGCTGAACTGTGTGCAGATTGTAGCCAGGGCCAAAGGTAAGGCTGTGGGAGCCTTTGCAGCTTGTGATGGCTAAAAAAAGAGGAAGAGGCATGAACAGATTAGCATTGACCTAATGGTGTGTAGGCAGATGCAACTGGGGTGAGAAGCAGATAGGTTTGGTCCCAAGAGCACATGGAATTCTAGGGACCGTTTTCATCCTAGCCACTGGTAGAGGCTAGGTAGGTGTGTGGGCTAGGTTCATTTATTTTTGCTATAAATGGTCTCCTACCCTGGGATCTATGGATGGATTTAAAGGTGCTTCTAGAATTCCTGACTTATGCAAAATTATATATGTATGTGCAGGGTAGTCAAAAATTTGCAGTGTTCCCTCTAAGCCAAGGAACCATGCACCAAACGGGTTTAGGATTACATGTCTCACTGATTTCCAGGACAGTGGCCTGAGAGGGCAGTGCCAGCTTCTTCCTGTTGCCCTCATGAGGAGTACTTTCTTGTACCTTCTAAGTGGTGTTTCTGATGTCAGAGTCTCCTAGACTACAAGGTTTACCTCAACTAATGGCTGTCAGTCTTTAATCTGGAAGAAACGGTGATATTTCAGCTACTGCTTGACCTGCTCACTAACTGTTCTCAGATAGTACCTGGCCACGAAGGAAGAAGAAGAGCACCCCACACTAGGAACCAGGCATTAAGAGGTTTACAGAGGATGCTTGGTCAATGATGTTTTAGCCATGCGTTTCTTTCTTTTGTCCCATGAAGCTAATCTCCAGCTAGGGAAGGATGGAGTAGAAAACAAAGCCCACAGAGAGTCAGTAAGACCCATTACTGGTCTTGGGTGACAGATCCTAGCCCCAGAGACTTAGGTAGCAAAAATCCTAGTTCTCCTTCCAGGCTGAGCTCGAAATATGCATCTGGTGGTGAGGAGTCGATCAAAGATCATGGCTGGAAGATCTTTCCCATATGAACACTTCAGATATCTCAAGTTTGCTTTCTTATCAGCCAAACAGACAGGGATGAACGGAAAGTAAATGTTAGCTTGCATCAAGAGCTGAGATGATTAAATATAGACGAGTGGCCATGGGGTCTACACTGCCCACCCTCATCGTAGATTTAGGAGGCAGACTTTGTTTCGTGATCGCTTCCTCCTTTGGGTCTTCTTGGAAGAGAGGAAATTGAGTCCTGTTCAGCCTAGAGAGTGAAAAGCCAGTGGTTGGGAATGTGCGTGTCCATTGAGACACAAAGCTTCATTTGTAGGAGGCTCGTTGTTTAGATCGGGAGGTCTAAGGTCTTCAGTGAGTCACGTTCACTCCCTAACATGCATTGTAATGAGCCAAAGCCCAAGAGAGACCGTCTTTCCAAATGACTCATGTTTGTTATAAAATTACTCAACATAACAGGATTATTCAATCTAAAATTAACTAATCTGCTTAAACTGTACTTCCTTATTAAGTGAGATACAGTGCCCACGTAGGTTTAGACACAGTCTTTGAGGGGAGCAAGGGCCACAGTGCCCCAGACTTCACACAGGAGTTCTGGATATTTGCACGCTTAGAAACCACCTGGGCCAGTGCTAGGGCAGTCTGGGATGAGCTCCCAGCTGGAGGCCAAACCCTTGAGCACCGGGAAAACAGATGTAAGTGTCATGAAACGATGGGGTTCCAGGTTCTCACACTCCATAAAACACACTGTAGAATTGGCTATATGCAATACAGGCCAGTATTTGCTGACTCTGCATTTCTCTCTTATACTAAATACTGCTGAGATATTCGAGTCTGACACCAGTTAGGGCAGTGGATTGGTATGGGAAGCTGTTAAGTGATGCGGAGTCAAAATTCAACATACAGCCTACTATGCAAAAGCCATGGGCAATTGGGACTGCAGGAATAGTGTTTTGTGGCTGTTGAGCTAATGTTTTATTTGTTGGTTGGTTTCTGGTGCATTTTATAAGAATGCGATTGCACAAGATGGTGATGATTTCCTCATGTGGATCCTTTTGGACCATTTTAGCAAAATATTTTAAACTGGATAACGTGTATAGGATAAACTTTATTACTCATAATTTGGTAGGCAGAACAGTTTAAGTTCAAGGTATTGGTGTATTCAGTGTCTTATTCCTCATCAGTAGCCCTACTGTGCGTCATCACATAAGGGGAGGACAAGGCAGCTTCTGGAATTTATTGATTGATAGATAGATAGATAAATAGATCAATCAATCAATAGATAGATACATAGATAGAAAAATAGATAGATAGACAGACAGACAGATAGACAGAGTCACATATTACCCAGACTGGTCTCAAACTCATAATGTAGCAGAGAATGACCTTGAACTTTTTATCTTCCAACCTCCAAGCCCAAGAAGCTAGCATTATAGATGTACAGTCCATGCAATTTATGCAGTACAGAGTATAGATAGAGCCAAGGACTTTGTTCATTCTCAGCAAGAACTCTACTGACTGAGCTACATCTCCAGCCCCAGTCTAGGACTTCTTTTATAGGGGTGCCAAACCCATTTACAACAGCAAAGCTTATAGGCCCAGTCACATCTCTGAGTAAGTCCCCACCGTATAAAAACCATTATTACTTTGATGGTTAGGTTTCCTGTGGGTTATATGAGGCTGTGAACATTGGAAAGAAATAATAGAGGGAAGGATTTGTTTTGCTTTGTTTTTTCCACTTTAAAAAAAAGGTTGGATGCTTTCTCCCTTCACTTCTTTGTTTCTAGATGAGAAAGCACAAGGCTCATGGTCATCCTCAAACCAGTGCATCCAGGACGAAGATTCATGAATTCTGACCATGTCCAGAGTACTATTCCCCAAGCTACTGCCCCATGCCAGACTTTGAAGTGTGTCATCTCAGGATAAAGTGATGGTTGGTCGTTGCATCTGTCTTTCCCCCTTGCAACAGAGGGACCCTTCATTTGTTTTCATTTTCTTCTTCCCTGCAGGTCGCTGGACATGACTTTCACAAGTACTGTACGTGTGAATTGCCTATGGTTACATCTCCTGGTTGGAATCTGTGGCAGTCAATACTTTCCCAGGACGGCATCCCTCAGCAAGACTGGAGTCAATAAGTGTTGAGAAGGCAATCAGCAAGTGCCCATTAGCTCTCTGGTCTTTGTTTAGAACTGCAAGCTTTCACAAAGCAGCAGGATTAATTATTTCTGTAGCAAGGAAGAGACATCCGTCCCAAGGTTTCTAAAGCAAAGGGAGATGCATTAGGCCCAGGACATAAGAATGAGTTATCAAGTGATGGGGAAGGAAAGGGCCACAGGTACATCTTAGGAAAACCGGAAGCCAATACTTCAGTAGTATTGGTGCTCTGTTTAGTCTTCACACCCACGTGTCCCTGCATGTCGGCTTCATCCTGCACAGAGAAAAGGCTCACCGCTGTACAGAAAGGAACACAGTAGAAGATACTTCCTGACATATGACTGCGAATGGCCAGAGGTTAATGGATGGTCTATATGGAGGAGCCTTAGAGAGAGAGTGACATTTTGTCACTGTCTACTCTGGAAACTGGACTGAATGCCTGTGATGAGTCATCTTCACTGTCGACTTGATCAGATTTAGAAACACTTCTTCTCTGGGTATGTTCATAGGAGTGTTTCCTGAAAGGTTTAACTGAAAATGAAAAACCTCACTCTGAATATGGGTGGCATGATGCCAGTCAGCTGGGGTCTCAGACTAAATAAAAAGGAGAAAGTGAGCTGGAATCCAGAGTTAATGCCTCTGTCACTTCCTAACTGCATATGTAATGTGACTAGCTGTCACACATTCCTGGTTCCCCGCCCTCCTCACAGTAATGGACAGTGCCTTCAAGCCATGAGCCAAAATAAACCTTTCTTTATTTAGCAGTATTATCCAGGTATTTCATCTTAGCAACAAGAACAGTAACTAATACAGAATCTTTGGTGCAGACAAATGATGCTAAGAGAGATGGAAAGAGCAGACATGTACAAAAGAGAAAATTAATTTCAAGTCCCTTGATCTAAGAATGGTAGAAGAGGAAAATGTTTTCAGTGTAGGGAGGTAGGTCTGTCCTAGACAATCAGGGTATGTTTCCCTTTTGAACAGGTTTGAAAGAAGCCTGGCACCAAATGGATCCTTCTGAAGTATTATTAGTGTTGTTTCTCTGTAGACTTGACTGCCCAACCTCCACTTTTAAACTATGCTTCTCCAAGGACTGACTTCACAGTTTCATCCTATCCACCAGGTTATGAGGAAAGCTCTACAAAGTAGGACTCAGTCCAGGTTGCTGCTCCTGGGTCCATGTTGAAAGAGTACCAACTTCACTTTCATCCACATGGTGGTTGATTGGTCCATTGTCAGGCACTTGGAATATGTCAAACCATCAGAGAATCTCCAAACTCTGTGCTAAGCCATGAGCAGTCTGAATCCTCAAATTACCCATAGCTGTTTGTCCTGTCATCTCTACCTCTTGCTTACAAAAATTGATGACCACATGGGTTAAAGACAGAGTCTTCAAACGATTGTCCTGCTCAGATACCAGCCCCATGTCGCAGGGAGAACCCACATGACTAAAGTCTGATTACAAATTAAGAAGGTCTCATAGTCTCTTCAGAGTTAATAATTTGTCAGACTTTCAGAATCCCCCGAAAGGGCTATGTTGATCCTGATCATTGTTTAATTATAACAGATACACCTGAAGAGCATCTCAATAGAAGATTTAAATAGAAAAGACCATATTTTTTTTTGTTTTATTTTTGGTTTAGTTTTGTTTGTTTGTTTTCTTGCTTGATTATAGTTTATCATTAGAGGAAGGCAATCAGGGGAACTGAAGACAGGCACCTGAAGGTAGGAACTGAAGCAGAGAACACTTACTTGCTTGTACATAAGGAGGGATGTTGATTACTGGCTTGCTCCTCGGGTTCATGTCCAACTACTTGCCAGGACCACTTTCCCAGGGACTGTACTGCCCCTGGTAAGCTGGATTTTCCCACTTCAATCAACAATCAAAAAGATGCCCTTGCATTACGTCATCAGACTTGACTATAGGTCAAAGTGATAGAGGCATGTCCTCAGTTGTGATTCCCTTTTCCCAGGTGAGTCTAGATTTGTGTCAAGTTGACAAAACCCTTTCTTCACAGAATCCAGACACATCATTTTCCCAACACATCCATGCATCCACTATCCAGAAAACTCTGAACTCTGGAGCACAGCATGCTTTCCACCCCCCCTTCTGCTTTGCTATTATGTAGACATCATTGGTGAAATCATTGGCTTTGTGACTGAACTCTGGCCCCTCTTTTCTCTGAAGTCTTAGCTAATCAGGTTCAAAGTTCAAGTACATCTCTCATGATGTACCTGGTCTTTATTGTGACTAGTCCCTACCCTAAAACTACCTGGAAGCTACCATGAGTTATTTAAGTAGAATAATAAAGACATCTCATCACTCAGGAAACTCCAAGGTTCTAGAAGCTATGTTCCGGAAATTGGGGCAAAGACTGTGTATTTCCTTTATTATCCATATATATACATATGGTTGAATCACAAATTTATATCTCAGTTCGTGCCTCTCCTGAAATCTATACTCTCAGATCTAACTGCCATTTGGATATCATTTTCAGGAGTTAGTGCCAATCTGTCAACATCCAGAAATAAACTCCTATTCCCTACCCCATAATTCTCTCCCTCCAAAATATACTTTTTTCCCCTGTACTCTTTAAGCAAATGTCATCACATTACCATCTACCCAGCTAACTGAACCTAAGACCCAGCTTCACAATTGTCTGCGAATAATTTCCTCCTCTTTGAACACAGATCCTCATTTCACACCTTCCCTTCTTGCTGCTGCTGACATCCTGGTTAATTTGCTGCATAGTAAACGTCTGCTGATCTCCCAGGATTGCCTAAGTGACCTGCACTTCCATGAGCACGGCGCTCATGATGCAGAGTGGTAATTTCCTGCTTCTCTCTCTTACTCACTACCTTAGGGAGGAGATTAATTGCATCTGTCTTACTTACTTATCCTTGTCCCTGGCACATGGAACTTAATATCTTTATCCTCAATGCATGGCTAAAGTACGTTGAATACAGAGTGTTTCGAAACGAGGCCCTCCCTCCTATGATGGTTTTCCCTTCTACTGATATATTGATTTTCCTACAGAAGATGCTCCAGTGTATCATCTCATCCTGAGACTGAAATAATTCATTTTATTTATTTATTTTAGTTCTTTTGAGACCTCAGGCTCTTTCTTTGACCCAGGCTGACTTCAAACTCATGATCCTCCCGCTTCAGCCTCCCAAGGGCTCTGATTACGGGAATGGGTCTCCACACCTGGGCTGAGGTTTAAATCATTTACTGACTGTACATCTGCAACACCTGACTTTTGTATTCATTCCTGCATTCATTGAGAGAGTGCTTATTGGTCATCTACTTACGTGACAAATAGTGATGTCATCTCTAGGCCTAAGGATAGAAACCTAGTCACAGCCTGTTAGAAGAGTCCAAAATACAATGGGTCCCATAAAGAGCAATGACTAATGTATCATAAGAAATCATTTTTGTGCTATATTAAATTACTGTTTCCATCCCTTTATTCCTCTGAATGAAGCATTGTATACCCATAACTTCTGACACATATTCTGGTGTTGGTTGCAATTGTGAGCAATATATACATTTGCACTCCCTCATTTGGCGTTAACTATGTGACTAAGAAAGAAAGAAAGAAAGAAAGAAAGAAAGAAAGAAAGGAAGGAAGGAAGGAAGGAAGGAAGGAAGGAGACCGTGCACCAGATCTTTACAAACCCTGAAGAACACATGAGGCTTCTGTCAGTCATTTAAAGCCATTGCTCGTAAGCACACATGTGTCCTAGGTAACCACTAATCATTGAACATGAACCCTAGAATAAAGAAATGTGGAGGAGACAAAGTACAAATTAGATTCTAAGCTAGCACAGTGAATCAAGCCAATTCTTAGGCAGCCTACATGCCCAAGGGCGTAAAGAGAGTCATAATTTGAATATGAATTGTCCTCGAACGGTTCACATGTTGAAATACTGATATGCAGTGGTGCTCTAAGGAGTCTGGATCTCAAGGCCTCTGATCTCATTAATGGGTTTATCCATAGATAGATTTATAGCTGAATTGGCATTGGGAGGCAGTGGAAACTGCCAGAAGAGGGGCTTGGGAGGAGGAAGTAGGTCACCAGAGACATGTCCTTAAGGATAGCTTTCGTTCTGAGCCTTTGTGTTCAGGGTGATCTGCCTCCCCTAAGTCCACAGTAATGGTGCCAAGGGCCCAAGGGCTAAGTGCTCTGAAATTCTGAAACAAATGCATCTTTCCTACTTAGAGTCAGGTTTTGTAGTAGTTTTATCGCGTGGCAGAAAGCTAACACAAGGAGCTGTGATGACTCATTTTTTGTTGTCAGCATGACTACAACTGGAATCAATTAGAATACAAGCCATCAGAACTTTTGTTAGAGACTTTCCGGTCAAATTATTTGAAAGGAGAAGATCTGCTCTGAATATCGACGCTACCTTCCAGTGGCAGTGCAAGTAGAAGGACAGGAAAAGGGAAACTTTGCTTTTGCTTGCTTGCCTTCACTCTTGCTGACAAGCTCACCTACTCTGTTGGTGTTTCGTTCTCGTCCTTATGTTAGAACCAGCTTCTCCAGCCTTCCAAATTAGACTGAAAATCAAGAGCACTCCATGAATGCTCAAGGCCTTCAGTGCCAGATTGGGATTGCTGAGATATCCAGGATGATGGCCCAGGCAACTCCCAGATTTTGGTCCCTCAAGTGTAAGACAGCCATTGTTGGGCTACTGGGACCTTATAGTGTAAGACAACCCTAATAAGCCACCATATATATATCATATACATATACATACATACATACACACACACACACACACACACACACACACACACACACATATATATATATATATATATATATATATATATATATACACATACATACATACTCAGGGTAAAACAACCAGGAAAGCATGTTTCAAATAACATGAAAAATACATGCATTCTGTGGCATAGTTTGCCAGCATTCGCTTATACAAATATCCACACAAAGACATTCATTTCACACACACACACACACACACACACACACACACACAGAGAGAGAGAGAGAGAGAGAGAGAGAGAGAGAGAGAGAGAGAGAAAGAGACAGAGAGACAGAGACAGAGAAAGAGAAAGAGAGAGACAGAGAGACAAGGAGACAGACAAACACACACACACACACACACACACACACAGAGAGAGAGAGAGAGAGAGAGAGAGAGAGAGAGAGAGAGAGAGAGAGAGAGAGAGCGCATTCACACATAAAACAAGCATCTCTAATCTCACACTCAGGATGGCAAGGCCAGAAGGGCACCGTCGGAAGGAATGATTAAGAGAAAGCAGCAGAAATTAGATTTCTTTGACTTAGACTTTGAATCCACATCCCATAAAGCACTGTACAAGGAGGGGGCAGTTAAGGTCTCAGCCTCAGTTTCTTTGTTTCTAAAATGAAGATAGTAATAGGATTTATCTCCGAGGGTTAATGAGGAGTCAGTGACATAGTTGTGCAAGGCCTTTGCTGATAAGTGATAGACGTTGTTGCAGGCTGAGTGGGTTAGCATAGCTGTTCTGGGGAAAGCAGCTGTTCGTTACAGAAAGACAGGCTGTGTCATGGCATTTGCAATGACCTTTTTAACCATTAAAAAAAAAACCCAGAACCTGAATCGTGATTAATTTATGTGCCATGTTTGTAAATTTACATGGCTAAGCTTTCTCCAAGTTGAGTCTTTGAGAGGAATGGGGGTCAGTGACACAGAAAATTTGGATGTACCACAAAATGAACACTTCCTGAGCCTTCATTTGGTTGAGATCAAACAGACTGGCCTCTCTGGTAATGAACCTCCCTGGGGCAGGTCTCCAAGCCACCCTGTAGTGTTCATGGATTCCCCACCCCCACCCCACATACCACAGGAGAGCAACAGCAACTGTGCTGGGGGCAGCCAGGGGAATGTTCTTCCAGGAAATTTGCCAGGAAGATAAAGAGAACATTCCAGAAGCCAATATGCTGCTCAAATGGCAGGTCACTTCATTCTTAAATCTCCTCATTTCCTGATTGGTGACAGAGGACACCAGGGTAGACAGCCTCGAGTCTGTGGAAAATGTGGCTGCCAAGGGGAATTAATTCGCTTCAGAAGCTGCAAGTTGACATTGCTAAAGACAGTTCTGTTTTAAAAGAAAGAATTTGTTCCAAGCCTTATCCAGCTGGTTACCTCAGATGGTTCTGAAGAGTGTGTGTGTGTGTATTTGCACATACCCAGGTACATGTGTGCAGGCTCCTAGACAGGTAGATCTTGTTTGAAATGAACAAGTAATTATAACTTCCAAATTATATGAATCTGTCATCCGAAATACATCTCCAGTTCCTCCCCGGGAGACACAGAATAATTTTCCCTCCTCCAGGCGTTCTGTTTCCTAGTTGTTTGACTTTACCCTAGACATTTCAGAAGGCACGGAACTCATAGATAAAGTTAGGCAAGTCTGCAAATTTGTTTACTGCAAAGCAAGGTATAGAACTTGACCTCCATTCAAAATACACATTCATACTCTTGAGCCCATGAGGGAAGGGAGCTGTTAGCATCTTGTGTGGTTGTAAAGCAAATATCAATGGGGCACATAAAAACTGGAAGAAGATTCACTTAGCAAAAATCCCACTTTATATTTTTAAAAGAAGATACAGGACATTTCTTTTTTTAAAAAAAAAAAAAAAACTAGTATGTGGTCATTATGTAAAAAAAAAAAAAAAAAAAAAAATGAGAAAAAAAATGCCCTGCAAGCACACATTGTGGAGAGTTGGAGAGAGAGAGAGAAAGAGAGAGAGAGAGAGAGAGAGAGAGAGAGAGAGAGAGAGAGAGAGAGAGAGAGAGAGAGAGAGAGAGAGGAGAGAGAGAGAGTAAAGAAGAGGAATATGAAAGAAAGGGTGGTCCTCAGGTGCAGATTCATGGGTGCCTGTGTGTTTGATGCTCCCAGAGGGTGGTGTCAATCCCTGTTATCTGGCAAGATGGCGGAGGGCTTCTCTTCCTATGAACTGATATCAGTACATTGTAGCATGGGGCTCTTGCTTTGTGGTCTAGTCAAAAGTAATCAGTGGTCTTATACAGTCTATGGTCATGCCCCGCGGGGTAACTAAAAGTTCACTTGAGTTCAAGAATTAAACATCCTCTTGAGTTGGGAATGGACTATTTGGCTTACTCTTCAAGCAGACACGACTGAACGGCTGCTGATAGTAACTGATAGTAACCTCTCCCTCCCTCTTTCCTTCTCCCTCCCCTCCTTCCTTTCACATTTTGAGGCAAAGTCTTGCTCTTAGCCTAAACCGGTTTTGAAATCCTCTTGTCTCAGGTCCCAAGTGCTAGGATTTTAGACATGTACCACCATGTGACTGGAGTTTCTTTATACGTTTCTGCCGATGTGCTTGTTACAGTTAGCAGGGAATACTTTTTCAAAGGTGTACAAAAGAAAACAAAATATTCCATATGCGAAAGTAGAATCAGTCACAGAAGAAGAGACAGGAAAGAGTCTCAGGAGGGAGGCCTGAGTGGAGGTATCTTACTAAAGTTCAGTTTTTACACAGTAAAATGCATACATTTTGGGAATCATGTCTATTTTAGATCAATTATACCCCATAAAGCCATCACTCCAGTCAAGTCACCAGGCTACAGAGATATATTTATTCATGTTGTTATTTCTCTTGGGTTTCTTTTGGTTTTGTTTTCTGAGACAGGGTTTCTCTGTGGAGTCCTGGCCATCTGTGAACTCACAGAGATCTGCCTGCCTCTGCCTCCCTGGTGCCGGGATTAAAGGCGTATACCCTATGGTCATAAACAACTACAGTTCACTGTCTCTGCTGAGCAGTGTGGCACAAGAGGAATGGGTTACATTATCAGGTCTTTCATTCCTGGCCATTCCAATTATTTTTCCCCCTTTGGAGCTATGATAAATAAATGTACTATAAATGTCCTTTCATTTGAAAAGAGTTATTCCTTTTAACAGTATGGATAATTGAAAGAGACCAAAAGCGTTAAGTCTCCCTGGAACTAGAGTTCTAGGTGGTTGGGAGCCACCTATTGCCAGTGAGAAGAACCAACACAGGCCCCCTGCAAGAGCAATGCGTGCTATTAACTGCTGTGCCAGCTCTGGAGCCCCCAAGAAATGTTTTTTAATTTACGTATAGCATCTGGGTCTGTATGAGGGCTTATGTCATGTACGTGATGGTAACTGTGGAGGCCACAAAAGGGTGTTGAAACTCCTGGAGCTGGAGTTGCAGGTAATTGAATGTAATACTGCTGGATGTAGGTGCTGGGAACGGTACTTGGGTCCTCTGCAAGAGCTGCAATTGTTCTTAACCACTGAGATAGCCCTTCAACTCCTCCCCCAACACTCGTTGTGTGCTTTCAGCTCCATCTTACATGCACAGTAAAAATGCAAATGCTGAGTTGTAGGCAGAGCGCACTGTAACTTTAAGTGGGCAGCTGGTTGCAGTGTTTCCTATTTTACTCGCCCAGGGCTAATAACCATGCAAATACTATGATCCACACTGCACAGTGTTGGTCTTTTTAGTTTGAGAATTATAGCTCACTGTGTTTTTCAATTTATATTTCTTTGATGACTAGCATGATTGGTTATCTTTTGGGGTGCTTATCGATCATTCAAAAATCACAGATAATTCTTTTGTACAATGCTTAAGTCTTTTTTGCATTAGAAAGTTAGGTTTTTAGGGGAGCAATCACAGAGCCTTGTGGGTGAATTTGATAGCTACTTCAGGGGAACGTGTCAGTTTTCTTTGATAATGTGAGTCTCAGTGGGTTGACCACATGCCAGGACAGACTATACTCCCAAGATGAGCTGGGCAGCATACAAACTGGACCCAACACAGAAAGAAGGAAATAAAACCCCTCAAATCTAGATGGCAAGATGATAAATAGTGTGTTTATTAATTCTCAAAGAATTAATAAAATCATTGTAAACATTATTTTTAATGAGATGGAGAGATGTCTACATTTAGGAGCACTTGTTGATCTTGCAGAGGGCCTGGGTTCGATTCCCAATACCCACAGGGTGTCTCACACTCAGTTCTAGGGTATCCCAAAGCCTTCTCACTTCACTAGGCACTGTATGTATGCAGTGCATATACATATATTCAGGCAATACATTTGTACACACAAAATAAAAATAAATAAATAAAAATGTAAAAATATTTGTAACATTTAAAACAAGTTTCTTTCTGTAATATCACCAAGCAGGTCATCCTGCTTCTGACTATTATATGCCTTTATTTCCCTTGACCATCTTTTTCGTTTGTTTGTTTTTGAGACAAGGTTTCTCTGTGTAGCCCTGGCTGTCCTGGAACTTTCTCTGTAGACCAGACTGGTCTTATATCTCAGAGATCGACTGCTTCCTCCTCCCAGGTGCTGGGATTAAAGATGTGCCCAGCTCAAATACAAATCAGAGACTGTATAAAAGACCAGTTAGAGATTGTGGTGCTTTAGACAAGATGCCTCCCACAGGCTTGGACACTTGAACAATTGACTCCAAATGATGATGTTGTTTGGGAGATTTAGGAGGTGTGGCCTTGTGGAAGGAAGTGTGCCACTGGAGGTGGGCTCTGAGAGTTCAGATTCCGGCCATTTCTGGATCTCCCTCCCAGGTTTATGCTTGTGGTTTAAGAGGCAAGCCCTTGGCTTACTGTCCAGCCCTCCAGCCCTCCAGCCCTCCAGTCATCCATCCATCCATCCATCCATCCATCCATCCATCCATCCATCCATCCATCCGGCCATCCATCCATCCATCCATCCATCCATCCATCCATCCATCCATCCATCCATCCGGCCATCCATCCATCCATCCAGCCAGCCAGCCATCCAGCCAGCCAGCCAGCCAGCCATCATGCCTGTAGCCTGCTGCCTTTCTTTCCCTATCTTGAACTTCAGCCCTCTGGAACCATAAGCTCAAAAACCCACATTCTTCTATAAGTCGCTTTGGTCAGGGTGCTTTATCACAGCAGTAGAAAGTAGCTACTGGTGAGATGGAAGTAGATCATAATTCCTCCAGAGCTTGCCCACCCTTTCATCTGGGAAGTGTCTGCTGTTTGTGGTGGGCTCAGCAATTTTCTCAGCCACTGAGCGGAGCAATGCTGTGTTGCCTGTGGTGGTAATTTCTACGTATCTCTGGTTCAAGTGTCTTGGGGTGGGAGGAATCCTTTTTAGGAGTGCTAGGGGCCTTAAACATCACAAGACTATGAGCTCTCCCTCTGCTTTCTAGACCTTGGCTTTCTGGTTATTCCTCTTATGACATGTGATTCCGTGAAGAAGAACTTTTGAGTGGGGGAGGTCCAACAAACTCCAATCTATCCCAACAGCCGAGGCCTGGCTGACTCTTATTCCCACAGAGTTCTCCAGCTCCCAGCAGGCTTGCCTCATCTTCTTGTAGAGATCAATATAGTTTCCATCCATCTGCCCTCACTCAAGAAAGGTCTGCTGTGCCTGCTGCTAGGCTCAGTTGTAAGCATTTACATTGTTCCTCTTGAGAGATGTCAACTGACTCAGGGTTTTGTTTGTTTGTCTGTCTGAACCATCATAAGTGGCGAGAAAGAGAAATGGGTTTAGTTTAGTTTGGGTGTTTTTGTTGCTGTCAGGATGGCAGTTCTCCTGATCTGGCTCATAACGAGGCTCTTGAGTCTGGTTATGTTGAGAGAGATGATGAATTCCTCCAGTAACTTGTTCTATTTAAAGAGGTGATTGATGGTTATCATATCATAATGTGTGAGAGGGTACTTCCTCTCATCTGCAGTGCCCAAAGCCAGCTGACTCAAGAGTCTTCCAAGATTTTACTTTCCTGCTTCCTTGGAGCAGTAAGATACAGAGGAAATGGAAGACACAACTGACAAATGAAGTGGAAGGGTAATTAATATTCATGATGCAAGAGGCTGTAGAGTGTTCCTTGACACTCAGTTTTGTCCTTTACATATGTCAGTTGTTCTTCAAACTCTCATCATGTTTATTGGGCATTTCCATTGAGGTAGAAAAGATTTTACAGGGAGGAAGTTCAAATTTGGGGGTTGAGATCCTAGCCAGGAAATAAAAAAAAAAAAATGAGTAAAAGTTTTTTTGAGGAAGGTGGAGGGGACACGAAGAATTAAAGTGTTGGAGTTGGAGGTAAATTTGCTCATGATTTGGTGTATGGCCAGACATGGCATCTGGGCCCTTGAGTCAGCCACCTACTTGGATATTTGGTACTGGTTCTCTGTTCAACAGGGAAACTCTTAGGCACCCCTAGGGCAGGAATAGCAAGCCGAGGATACCCTCACACGTGTGTAATTCATAGCTACCCTCTGCATTCTACCACACTGAATTGTTTTACGGCTATTTCAGTTAGGTTCTCTGGTTCCTTTCCTGAGAAAGGAAAAAAAAATGTTTTTACACAGCAGTGCCCTAAGGTGAAGAACTGGCTTTCATCTTAGGAGCACAGCTTGGCCATAACCAATGGAATGATGTGGGAGCCACATTGTGCTCTGTGAGACATTTTGAATGATGTCCCCCTTAAGGTTATGGTGATACTTGTCTGATCTATCACTCAGCCCTAATTTCCAGTCTACACGGCATCACTAACTGCCATATGGTTTCTCTTCTGCTTCCTTCACTGCTGTCCCCATTACACCTTCATTTTCTCTTCTTCCCCCATTCTTCAGTCCCCCTTTCCTGTCTTCTCTTGTCAAAGTGTTTTTTTTTAATCTCTTCTTTTTTAAAAAAAATATTTTCCTTATTTGCCTGTTTGATCCTATTGGTTTTGTTGATATTCCTAACTTGAGGTGATTGGTAGTATTGTTACCCTCTTAGGCCTCACATAATGCCCACAAATGGTCAGAGTCCTTTCAGAGATGGTAATGTTGTTGTTGTTGTTGTTGTTATTGTTTTTGTTGTTGTTGTTGTTGATGATGATGATGATGATGATAATGAAGCTGATAGTCTACAGGTAATCTTGCTTCATAGGCTGCTATTTTACATAGTCTGCATATATAATTCCCTCAGTCTAGCCTAAGAAAGTCTCTGTAAAACAGGAATTACTTTGATTCTCATTTATTCTCATTTTCACAAATGTGAAAGCTCAGGAAATGAGCATTTAAGTAACTTGCTCAAGGCCATCCACTCAATTAATAGTTGAGCAATGGGAAAAGCCAGGTAGACATGTGCTGCTGAAAATAATCATTCACTTAATTCCTCTAATTTTTATCCTGTGAAATGGTATGGTGGGTGGTTTTGATTGTCATCTTAATAACACTTAGAGACACCTTCGAGGAGGTAATCTCAATTCAGGATGATCTACATTAGGTTGCCCTGTGGGCATGTCTGTGAGGGATTGTCTTGATTGTTAGTTAATCTAGCCCACTGGGGGTGGAACCTTTCCTTAATCAGAAGGTCCAGCAGGAAAATAGTGGAGTAGAAGCAGGCAGTGAGGGCGGGTTTACTTATTTCTGCTCTTGATTGTGTATGTTTTGTGACTATCTGCTTGAGTTCCTACCTTGACTTCCCCTCAATAATAGCCTATGACTTGAAATTGTAAACTAAATAAGTCCCTTCCTCCCAGAAGTTACTTTTGATTGGGATGTTTTATCAAAGCAATAGAACTGAGTAGTTAGGAAAGATGCAGTTGTTAGTGCTGTGAAACTGAAGAAGCCTACACCAGAACTGTCCAAATACACTCCAAAATAACACTCAATCATGTATTGGCCCATAGCTCCCAAAATCCTACAAGCTTATCCTATCCAAAATGCTTATATGTCTTCTTATAGTAATCTTTCAAAATTCCTCTACTGACAAGATTTTATAAGAAAAGGTGCGTGGGGGGAGTGTCGCTGTGTCTCAGAACACATGAGTTACAAAGTCAAAATATATTATTAGAGGGCAAATCTGAAAGAATAAAACATATACACAATGAAAGGGGTATTGGAGCCTAGGACTAAAAGTGGCTCCAGGTCCCACCTCTTCTGAGAGTCCACAGCTTAGTACATTAAAAAGCAAGAGTATGTCCAACTCATGACCCAGAGGCAGTAATAATAAAATATCTCTCATTTCTATTGTAAGTAAATGGATTATAAAAGTAGAGGTGATGCAGAGAATTACAGAACATTTGAATATTCATTTGAAAAAAAAAAGAAAGAAAGCATTCTCTGGCTCTGAGGAGGATAATTCTACTTTAGGAGTAAAAAGTCCCCTTTCTTTTTCTTCTACCAATCCGCCCCTCTAGTGTGTGTGTGTGTGTGTGTGTGTGTGTGTGTGTGTGTTAGGAAATCACATGGCTCAGAACAATCTTTTCTTATCTTTATTATACAGAGCCAGTAAATAGTGTACCAGTTGAGATACTTTGGGATGCAGGTAACAGAAAATCTAGCTAACACTCACTACAACACTATATCCACAGATATGATTACTTTTTTAAACAAAATTAATTAATTATTTTTTGTTTACTTCCAGAATGCCGTTCCCCTTCCCAGTTCCCTCTTGCAGACCTATTCTCCCATCCCCTTCACCCTTGAGAGAGTGCCCATCTGGCACCCCCTCCCTTGGGCATCAAATCTCTACAGGATTAGGTTCATCCTTTTCCTCTGAGGCCAGACATGGCAGTCCTCTGCTAATATGTGCTGGAGCCTCATATCAGCCTATATACATTCTTGGGTTGGTGGCTTAGTTTCTGGGAGGTCTCAGGGGTCCAGGTTAGGAGTCCAGGTTAGTTGACACTGTTGGTCTTCCTATAGGGTTGCAATCAACCTTCTGTTCCTTCCCCCAATTCTTCCATAGGAGTCCCTGACCTCAGACCAATGGTTGGCTGTAAGAATTTGCATCTATCTCAGTCAGCTGCTGGTAGAGACTCTCAGATGACAGCCATGTTAGGATCTTCTCTGTAAGCACAACATAGCAGCAGTAATAGTGTTAGGGTTTGTCACCCACCCATGGGATGGATCCCAAGTTGGGCTGGTCACTGGTCAGCCTTTCCTTTATTCTCTGCTCCATTTATGTACCTACATTTCTTTTAGACAAGAACAATTTTGGGTTGATAGAAACCCCTTTGAAACTCAAGAACTAATGTAGTAGAAGTAGGTGGGGTCTTCCAGTTGAGGTTAAGTCATGATGGATACGTCCTCATATGTCAATCAAATAGGTGATTTATAAAAATGTTCAGAAGACTAGTCTCACTTTTATTTTGTCCATATGAGGAGCCAGCAAGATGATACCATTAAGAGTGAGACTTCTCTAAAAAGTAAATTCTAAACTTTTCAGTCTTCAGAACCAGGAGAAATAAATTCCTGTTGTTTACAGATTACTCACTCTCAAGTATTTTACCATAGCACAAATAAGCTAAGAATAACTCAACATAGTCATCAGAACCTAGGCTTTTCCACACTGTTCTTAGCGCTTATGTTTTCCTTCCCCATCCTGGAGGTCTCATGAACACAGAGTACCCGGCTCAACTGCAGATCATCACATTTTCTGTTAACCATCTCCAAAGACATGGAAACAAATGTAGACATGTTTAGGAAACTGTCTTGTGTGTGCTTCTTTCTTTCTTTCTTTCTTTCTTTCTTTCTTTCTTTCTTCCTTCCTTCCTTCCTTCCTTCCTTCCTTCCTTTCTTTCTTTCTTTCTTCCTTTTTTTCCTTCCTTCCTTCCTTTCTCTTCTTCTTCCTCCTCCTTCTTTTTCTTCTTTTGTTTGTGTTTTAAGATATAATCTCTGTGTAGGCCAGGTTGGCTTTAAATTCCCAATTCTCCTGCCCCAGCCTCTTAAATGCTGGGGCTGCAGGTGTGTATGGGAGCATCTTAGGCTTTCCCTCTTCCTTTTCTTAGACCAGAAAGCAATTACATGGGTACTTATGATCCCAGGTTGGGTTAGGAAAGTACCTGGCAGGAAGATGCTAAGTTTCTTGTGATGGACAGCAGATGGAAATTTCATCATCTCTTACGGTTGTGTATTAAGGAACCCAAACAAAATCAGGGTTCTGTAAGTGGCATACTGTAAGCATGGTAATTTATTTAAAATACTTCACTGTAAGTGGTGTACACGTATGTATGTAAGTTAACAGTAATCAACACTCTGCAAGTGAGTGCTTAATTAGGATTTCAAGAGATCTTAGCTGAATCAATACTTTGAGTTAGTTAATTAGCATATGAAATGCTAGAAATCTTTTTTTTTAATTGGAGAAATTAGTTGTATTTAAGATCAGCTAGGAGTGGGGTAGCAGACACCACCCCTTGTGTATAAGATAGAGGAAAAAAATAAGCATGGTTGACTGTCAATAACAAACCCAGAAGTGTTGTAACCCACTGGCCCTATATCCTATCATTTTGTGGAGCTGCCCAGTGATGAAACCTTTCCTAATATAAAGGAGTCCATTTTTGAGTGAGCTAATTCTGCAACAGCTTGTCAGGGGAAAAGAAGGTACAAGGAGGAGCTGTGTAGGTTTCATCAAGATAGAAGGCACTGCATATTTATAAGGATAGAGAGAGAATCCTCTGAAGGGTGTGAAGAACTGCTCCTGTTACATCCTTGGATGTGCCCTAACATTCTTCTGCTTTGTTATCTTGGCTTCTTTATCTATCACTGTCTATTGCCACCTTAGATATTTCCACAGAAGGTCACAGTTTCTATGCTTGGAAGTCTAGAAGCAGTTTAGTTTGGTTGGGTATATGTGGGGGTTAGTTTGTTTTTTATTTTCCCAAATTGTTTTCCTTATGCTCTATGGGACTGAGGCCCTTGGTTCTTGCTATTGGCAGGTGGAAGCATTCTCAGTAAAGACTAGGGTTAAAGCTTTATACAGATCCACAAAAACTACATCAACATACGGCATTGGTTTAAAACAAGTGACAGATCCTGGCTACTTTCAAGGGAAAGTTTACACGGGATATGAATATCTAAGGTTGGAGGCCATTGTAGTGTTGAATAACCACATCCTCTACCCTCAAGCCCATATGTATCTCTCATAGATGTGAGTAGGCTTTGCCAAAACAGTTTTAGAGTAAAGTCACTGTTGAGCAAATATGGCGTTCTAGCATTGGATGAATAAAGCCACATGGTATAATTCCACTATGAAGAATTTCTGTCTCTTTTCTTACTTTACCCTCTTACCTCAAAGGAAATTAAGAGACAATTTTTTTGCTGGGGTCCAATTTGAATAACCACAGCCCAGGAAATAAAGAGCTAGGTTACCCCTGGTTTGCTTGTTTGAATGAAAATGGCTCTCATAGGCTCATATATATATATGGATACTTGATCCCCAGTCAGTGGAACTGTTCAGAAAGGAATAGGGGGTGTGCCCTTTCTGGAGAAGGTGTGGGCTTAGAGGACTGAAAAGCCCACACAATTTATAGTTAGTTTTCTCTGTGTGCTTGATGCTGTGGATCTAAGGTAAGCCTTTAGTTACTGCTCTGGCACAATGTCTGTCTGCTTGCTGCCATGCTTTCTACCATGATGGTCATGGACTCTAACCCTCCCCTCTGGAACTGTGAGCCCCAATAAACTCTTTCTTCATTAAGGTGCCTTCATCATGGTATTTTATCAAAGCAATTGAAAAATGAAGACACCCAGGTTCCATGTTCCAATGTGAAAGCAGTTTCATGGGGTTTTTATAGTAACAGAACAAGGGAAGTTATAAATCAAAGCATTCTTAAAATATGTTGGTAGAAACATTAAGCTACAACAGACAGAGGGATCTGTATTATAGGACTCAGATACTATCTGATTCCTAGCCCTTCTGTTGGTAGAGAGTAAGGTTCAGTAAAGTTAATATATTTCAAAGATTTTTATTTTTTTAATCTGCTATCAGGATGTTAAGAGGTGGGAAAGGTTCATCTCTTAGAGGACTGAAGATTTCACCAAAGAACTTTTAATTAGGCTATAATAGCATTCTAAATTCTACATAGTCACTGAAGTTTCTATCAGTTGCCTATGTAGACATTTTCCCTCCAAGAATTCTTGCTTACAATCCCAAACTTGCAGTGTCAACCTAGAATGTACTAATATTTAAAAGAGGCCAGGCATGGGCTTGATCAAGGGGAGAGCTAAGGAGAGGAGACTTCTGAGCACACAGACCTACATAGAGCAGGGGCTCAATCATAGACCTTGAGCTAGGCATTTCATAGGCATTAGGTGGGATCCTCACATCAGAGTCATGAAAAAATACTTCCATTGGCTCCATTTTTCAAAGGAAAAAATTTAAAGTAACTTGCCTAGAATATTAGAGTCAGGACTTGAAGCGGGGTTTACTTGTTACCAACCCTTGAGCTTGACAGCAGCTTAAAGAAAGCACAGTTGCCTGCAGGGTGGGGGCAACATGCAAGCAGAGCCCTATTCACAATCAGAAGTACTGGGTCCAAGTGTTGCTCAGTCAGTCATAAGATGTGTAACTTAGAGGTTCTTAGCTGGACTCTTTGGACCTCCTTGTTTCCATTTGTTATGGAGAAATTATAAACAATGCTGTTCGGTATAGGCAAGCAAAATGAACCTTGATTGACCCTGGCATAAAACCAAAATGAATCATAAGATATATAATTTCAAAACTTAATCGAAGTGCACTGAAAAGGACAACTTGTAAAAAAAAAACCAACTTAATAAATTGCACTTTGCAGGAATTGAGAAATTTTGCATTTTCAAAGAAATGCTGTTAAGAAAATGAAAAGAGAAAGCCAGAATTTGGGGAAAATACTTGTAAGTTATAGATCTGGTAAAGAAACTGCATGAGGATGCTATGGAAGGAACCCTAGCTTACTGATGTCGCAAAGAACCCAGAAAGGTACAAAACATGGGAACAGACCACTGCCAAAAGAGATGTGGAAACATGCACATAAGCAGGTATTATTGGTTGTCATTGGAAATGCAAACAGAATCACAGTAAGGCATCACTATAATCACACCATGCCATCTTTCATCCCATTGTACCTATACCATGACCCTTTAAGTAAAAAATTTCCTTTTTCCATTTTACAGCTAAGGAGATGTATTTGGTTTTATTGGATGCTGAAGGTTACACAGCTGAGATGTGGATATCAGACTTCAAACCCAGGAGGTGGATTCCAGCACACAGATGTCCATGACAACCCTACTAAGCTATTCTCATGTTGGATCGGTGAAGGTCTGTCTTCCACTTTTCTATTATTTCTTTCTTCTGTCCATTCACTTCTTTTTTTGCTTCCTTTTCTTCTCTCTGATGGGTTTTACCTCTCTGTGGTTTTACCTCACCTTGTCCATCCTGAGAATGCACATAAGCAGGCCAACCTCCAGGAGGAGCTAGTTTTGCCAACCAGGATTGCCCCAACTCCAGGACCCTCCCCTTCCATGGCCCACCCCAAGACTGTAGCAAGCTCTAATACCAAGTGGCTTCTGCAGGCCTTCTCTTCCTCCAAGGGAGGCTACCGGCCCATTGGAAAGTTCTCTGCTCTGTCTGTCTAAAGATGCTCCTTCCAAAGAGAAAGCCCAGAACATCTAAGAACAGAACCTATGGAGGAGGGAGGCACCATGCACAGGTGGCTCATCGGGGCCTGCTTTCCCTCAGGCTGAGAGAAGAGGCGGGCGGGCAAGTTTGCCTCCATCCTTCTGCTGAGGAGGATGGAGCTGTTATTGCCTTCTACTCTTGGATCAACACTGAGCCCGCCTAGTCTGCCAGGCCATATGGTCTGCAGAGAGGCAGAGTCATCCCAGGCTCTGGCAGATGGAGGGAGCTATGCTGAAAATGACAGAGTCTAGCAACTGGGGAGGTAGCGGCTGGCAGACTAGAACCCAGGGAGAAGGCTAGAGGGAAATGAGAAGGACAGGAGACAAAGCAAAGAAATTATCTTCCAGGAGAGGAGGGGAGAAGAGACATTTGTCCTGGAAAGAGAACAGCAAGGAGCCTCAGATGAAGCCATGCTTTCCGTATGCACAGGATTTTATTTTGCCACATTTGTGTGCTACCTACTTTAGTTAATATTTGTTTTCTTACAGACTTTTGAAAATCATTAATTAGTTTATTTAAGAAGGGATGTTTTTTCATTGCCACATGTGGAAATGTTGTCATAACTAGACAGTTACTATAAACATAAATACGTGGAAAACAAAATATCATATTAAATTCTAAGTGGATGCTACTGCCTGAACACTCTGGACTTGAGCCTACATTTTCATTAACAAACAAAATTAGTGCTTTAAAGACTGACTATCATGAAACCAGGATGTTTTCTGTGACATGACCAGAAGGTTTAAAAACAGAATGTTATTTTTCTTCACTGTGTGATTCAGCATTGCTTAATGTAATATGAATCATTGGTACCAGCTTTGTGGGAAACAAGTAAGAATAAACATGGCCCCAGAGGTCAAGAGACAGGGCCACCATCTCTTCCTCCACTTGGACAAAAAAATTTTTATGATGAATTTTGATTTTTCTCATCTGTTGGAAGACACGGAGTGGAGCTGCCTAAGAAATAGCAAATTGTTTCTATGTTTTGCATTACCTATTAAGGTTTCTAAAGCTGCATTCCAGCTTACTGGGAAAGGATGCCATGATAGATTAGTGATGCCTGTCACAGGTGCAGAACTGGAATGCATGATGTATGATGACCATGCGCCTCTGCTAGATGAGAAAACCTCTAGGGTACCCTGATTCTGACAGCACACGATTTCACAACTTGCATACTCGTCCAACAGCATATTTGGCTTGCTTATTGATGGCATGATATGAAAAAAGGATAATCTTTGTAATAGTCAAGCAATCCAGTTGAGACCAAGAAATATTTATTGTTTGCCCAAATTGTAGTAACACCTGATTTGGAAATAAAGAGATGGGTAATAAGTCTTAGTCCCCTATCTTAGCTACTTTTCCTGATGCAGTAGTTAAAAAGGTCCTGAGAAAAGCAACTTCAGGGAGAAAAGACTAACTTTGTTCTCTAGTGGAGGTTACAGTTTACTGCAGTAGGGGTGTTGCATAGCTGATTCCATTATACCCACAGCCAAAAACCAGAGCGTTGTGAATGCATACTGCAACTCATTCCCCTTCCCTTGCCCATACAGTCCACGATCCCAGCTAGAGAATGGTGCCATCCACCAGTGAATGGGTCTTCCTACCACAACTAATGTAGTCATGTAATCCCAATAGGCATGTCCAGCCGTCTCTCTCTTTCTCAGCAAGTCTATATTCTTTTGCTTTGATGATTACCACTAAACATCGCAATCCCTATCCTGGAAGAGCTCACTACTTTCCACAATGTGGGAAGCAGACAGTTAATTGTACACACATAACCAGTTTTAAACATGTCTTATGGTAGCTCATTCGCAGGATCTCTACGGTAAAACATCCTGACCTAAAAGTTCTCAGGGTGCTTTGAATGGAATGGTATAAGATGAATTGCGTCCCTCAAAAAAAGGAAATTGCAATCTGGATTCTCATGACTTGTCAATAAAATATCAATTTGAGATTGGCACTTTGTAGATTGTTGTGCTATGATGGTTAATGGTGGTTGTCAATTTGGCCACATCTGGAATTACCTGAAATGCACCCTGTTAGCCATTTCCATGAGCAACTTTCTTGATCAGATTATTTCAAGAGGAAAACCCATACTAAATGCTGGTGGCACCTTCTAGTAGCAGTGTAGCTGTCAAGGGATATGGGGGGAGAATATTGCTTTTTGCCTGTTTGGCCCCATTCTTGCTGGCAAGTTCATCTGTCCCATTCCTTCAGCATTCTCTACTGATATTAAAACCAGCTTCTTTGGGTTTGCAACATATACTGAAGACCAACAACTCTACAGGAATCCCCTGGCCTTCTGTGGCAGGTTGGAACTGATAAGACATCTGCCTAGTGGACTGAACATCTCCTTGACACTGGCTTCTCCAGGGAGACAGCCATTGCTGGTGCTATGGCAAGTTTTATGTCACCTTGTGACAAGCTATAGTCATCTGAGAGGAGGGGACTTCGAATAAGAAAATGCCTCCATAGGGTAGACTACAGACAAGCCTGGTGATAATTTTCTTAATTGGTTATTGATGCAGGAGGGCCAGCCCCATTGTGGGTGGGGCCACCCCTGGGTTGGTGATTTGGGGTTCTATAAGAATAAAGGCTGAGCAAGCCATAGGGAGCAAGCCAGTAAGCAGCACTCCTCTATGGCCTCTGCCTCCAGGTTCCAGTCCTGCTTAAGCTCCTGTCCTAATTCTTTCAGTGATTAATGATGGTGAAGGTGTATAAGTCAAATAAACCCTTTCCTCTCCAACTTGTTTTTGGTCACGGTATTTCATCGCACCAATTGTAACCCTAACTAAGATAGTTGAACTACTGGGACCACATAATGGTAAGCTAATCTAATAAATCCCATTATAACTCTATCTCTATCTATGCCTATATTTATGTCTGTATTCATTCATCCTATCAGTTGTATGTGTGTGTGTGTTTTGAATCATGACCCTTCCTAGACTAAATATGTTTGATCATTAACTTCTAGTTGTAAAGTATACACAGAGATAATTAAGTTAAACTGAGTATATTAGGATAAGGTCAGAATTGATGATATCCCTAGCACCCTTATAGGAGGGAAATTACAATAGAGACAGACATGTATGAAGAGAATGTGAATGAGGGGAGAGAGAGAGAGAGAGAGAGAGAGAGAGAGAGAGAGAGAGAGAGAGAGAGAGAGAGGAGATGGCCACCTTAAGCCAAGGGGAAACTGGCAGCACATCCTCTTTCATAGCCTTTGGGAGCCTTTGGGAGGAACTAGCCCTACTGATGGGTTCAATGAGAACTTACAGTCTCCAGAGCTACACACAAATCAGTCTTTGCTGTTTATGTCTCCCAACACATAGGGCTTTGCCACAGCAGCCTTTGAAAGCTAGTACACAGATGTGATTCAGCCAAACTGAAGTCAGAGCAAGTTTGGGCAGGCACTGATTCAAGGCCAGCTATCCATATAAAAAGAAAAAAAAAACTTGGAAATATCAGGACTCATAAGAGGACAAGAAAATGAGTGCCAAAGTAAGGCTTTCGAGCATCTACTAGAAGCCATGAGAAAGGGGTGATAGCAGCCTTGCCAACTCCTTAACGTCATACGTGTTGCCTCCAGAATATTGAGAGAATACAACTTACGTCAAGGAACCACTCAATGGTTGTCATTGTGGAGGCTCTAAGCAGCTAATATCTTGATTCTTTTATCTTTCCCTCTCTCTCACCCCATCCCACCCCAGAAAACCTCTCATTCCTCCTCCATTGAGAAACCTACTCCCCAACACAAAGATCTAATCAACCAATAGGACTGGCATATTTATCTGATTTTTAAAAAGCTTCTAATTTCCCAATACTGGCCTGTGGGTTTCTCCTTGTGTTTGTCTGGAGACTCTATCTTCCTTCTTGTTCTAGTTTCATTTCTGTTGCTATGACGAACAGCCTTACCAAGAAAAGCAACATAAAGGAGGAAATGGTTTATCCGGCTTATTATTCTAGGGAATAGTTCACCACACCAGGTATGTCAAAGCAAGAGCTCAAGCAGCAAGACACATCATACCCAGCCAGGAGCAAAGAGAAGAAAAGTACCCTTGGTTGCTGCTCAACTATCATTACTCTGATAAAGTTCAGGGTCCTGCCCATGAAATGGTGCTGCCCACACTAGGGATGGGTCTTCCCACCTCAGTTATCAATAGAGACAATCAGCCATAGACTAGTCTACAGGTCAACCTGATATAGACAAGTCTATTGAGACTCCCTTCTCAGGTGATTCCAGGATGTGACAAGCAGACTTTTGAAGCTAACCAGCACACACACACACACACACACACACACACACACACGTATACACACACACACACACACACACACACACACACACACATGCTCAGCCTCCAATTGGTCTTGATTCTTACTGCTTTAAAAAAAAATGAGTGGGTTTTCCCTCTGTGCCAGGAGCAGATCCTCTGCCATAGGAATCCATACCCAAATAGAGTGCTATCCTCCCAGGAGTGCCAACATGCCTGTGAGTCCAGGTAAAACATCCAGGAAATCCAAGACATAATGAGAAGACAAAACCTAATGATAATAGATATAAAAGAGAGTGAAGATTCCCAACTTAAAGGGCCAGTAAATATCTTCAACAAAATTATAGAAGAAAACTTCCCTACCTAAAGAAAGAGATGCACATAAACATACAAGAAGCCTACAGAACTCCAAATAGATTGAACCTGAAAAGAAATTCTTCCTGTCACATAATAGTCAAAACAGCAAATGCATAAAACAAAGAAAGAATATTAAAAGCAGTAAGGGAAAAATGTCAAGTAACATATAAAGGTAGACCTATCAGAATTACTCCAGACATCTCACTAGATACTACGAAAGCTGGAAGATCCTGGGAAGATCTCATACAGACCCTCAGAGAACACAAATCCCAGTCCAGACTACTATACCCAGCAAAACTCTCAATTACCACAGATGGAGAAACCAAGATATTCCATGACAGAACCAAATTTACACAGTATCTTTCCACAAATCCAGCCCTACAAAGGATAATAGATGGAAAATGCCAACACAAGGAAGGAAACTATACGCTAGAAAAAGCAGGAAAGTAATCTTTCAACAAATCCAAAAGAAGATAACCGCACAAACATAAAAATAACATAAAAAAATAACAGGAAACAACAATCACTATTCCTTAATATCTCTTAACATCAATGGAATCAATTCCCTAATAAAAAGGCATAAACTAACAGACTGGATATGTAAACCCCCTCATAGAAGCAGGGGAAGGGTGATAGGATGGGGCAGGAGAGGGGGAACCGGGTAAGGGGATAACACTTGAAGTCTAAATAAATTAAAACTTTCCTCATCTGTAAAATAAAATAAAATAAAATAAAATAAAAATAAAAATAAAATAAAATAAAATAAAATAAAATAAAATAAAATAAAATAAAATAAAATAAAAATAAAGAGACTTCTGGATGAGAACCAAAAAAAAAAAAAAAAGAGTAAGTTATGGTTTAGCTTTGGGTGTCTAGAGTGAAGTAGAGGAATCCCGACAGAGACAGGCAGAGGAAAGCAGAGCGTAGATAAACGAGTAACCAAAGACCAGTGAAAACTGGTATTTGGGAGGCAAGCTTTGGCATCATTCAGGACAGCTCTCTCAAACTGCTCTTAACCTTTGGCGACATTGGCTCTAGAGGCAGCCATCACACCTAACAAAGGCAGGATGGGACCTGCCCACGGGAGACAGGGCAAGAAGAGAACCGAGACTTCTCAGGTGAGTTTCACTTGAAAACATCAGAGCGGGCAGTCCGCCGGCCCCCACATTGAGAAGTTGAGTGGAGATGTGAACCTTCTGCAAGAAAGTGACTCTTCTGTCCTCGAGGGAGACATACACTCCAAACAAGATTTGCATATTCAAGCTCTTCTTTTCCCCTGCAAGTTTATTGAAGTGTAACACATATGGAAATCAGAAACATACAGCTTAATTAGTAGTCACAAAATTAAGTCACCCACCTAACCCAGACCCACAGAAGCTGAACTTTACGGTCACTGAGACTGCTCTATGTTGCTTTTCTGGTGTTAATCTCCCCATCTCCCGAAAGGATACCCACCCTCTGCCCTCCAGCAGACTCACCTGCATTGTTTGAAGCCTCATACAAATGAAGTGGGGCCAAATATACTATTTTGTGTCTGACTCTTTCTGCTCATCGGGCTAGTGGGCTGCCCTCATGTTTCTACGTGTAGCTGTAGTTTTACTCTGTGTTGTGGCTACAGTGTTTCATTGAGTGAATGAACCAAGATTTAGGTAAGTATATTATTCTAAGCAGACACATGGGAGGATCCGAGTTTGGGGTTATCGTATCTACATACGATTCTTGCCAGGAATACGCTTGTCCATACAGATGGACATGACAGCCTGGGATCACAAGACTCTGCAAGGTTTCTCTCTAATCACTTCCTGCTTTAGGAGGCCCAGTATCCTCTTCCAAAGGAATTTGGGAAATTGGGGACATCTATGTTTCCACCATTGTAGAATCTCGAGACTGAAACGTCTTTTAATACCATCTGTCTCATTTCCCGTTGTACAGATGAGAAGCTACACCAGCAGAGGAAAATGAATTTACAGAAACCTTCTAGACAGAGAGTACTCGCGGCAGATCTAATTGGAAGTCTAGTGTGTCTTCCGCATCCCTGCTCTGTTTCTCAACTGTGACTTCCAAGCGTCAGTACTAGAGGACAGTGGAGGCTGTGCTTTTGGGGTGTGTGTGTGTGATAAACGCACGCTGGCCAATGTCTACACCACAAACCCACCCCTGTAACCCTGCCCTTTGGTTGCCGAAGACAGTCTGAGCCGAGGGTGTCTAGGTAGAGTGTGTAAGCGAATTCCCCAGCCTTGCTGTCTGCCTAGGGCTTGAGATGAGACTGTGTTTCAAAAGCTTCCAGAAATTTCCCTAATCCTCATTTCTCATCAGCCTTGGCATCTGTCCTCAAATTCTGTGTCCTAGTTTTTAGAAAGAGCCATGGTGTTGTATTACATTGGAGTGGACTATAGGGATATTCTCTCTCTCTCTCTCTCTCTCTCTCTCTCTCTCTCTCTCTCTCTCTCTCTCTCTCTCTCTCTCCTCCCGTTCCTCTTCCCCCCTCTCCCTCTTCCTCCCCTCCTCATCTCTTCCCCTCCATTTCCCCCTCTCCCTTTCCCTCTCTTTCTCTCCAAGATTTCACAATATCGTCTAGGATGTCTTTGGACTCATGATGCTCCTGCCTCATCTCCTGGATGCTAAGGTTACAGATTTGCGCTCTCATCTCTAGCTCCTCTTGTATCTATTATGTCAATAAATATATTTAGTCACTCCTTCTTATGCGATAAAATACCTAACTAATGAATCCTTTCTATGATATGTATTATTTAATGCTCATAACAGTCCATATGTCCTATACTAATTAATTAATTAATTTAATGCAACATGTGAGTTTGGGTATTTTTATTTACATTGTGGTTTAGTTTATGTTTTTTATGTTTGTTTGGCTGGAATTTGGTTTATTTTATTTTTTATTGGTTTTCCTTTTGTTCTTTTGAAAAAAAAATTTCATTTGGTCCAAAGAGCCATTGGAAGTGGGTAAGCCAGGACTTAGACCCAAGAATTCACAGCCACAATCTCCATCCAGGCGCTACAGCTTCTGTGACTGTGAGCTATCATCATGGGATCAAGTAGAGGAGAAGTGCTGGCCCAGGGCATGCTTTTCTTTAAGGAAACCACATGAAGGAAAACCTGAAGCCACAAAGCAGATGTTTCCTTTCAGAATGGATGCAGTCTTCCGCTGGAGATGCTCAAGCGTTTGTTTTCAGAGAGTTTATTCCTTACCTTGGGGCCTCCACAGAGTCAGGGAGTCTCAGTCAGAGTCACTGACAGGGAATGGATACTTTCAGTAGTAACAGGGACTCAGGATGAGACAGCTCTGTGGGGACCAGGTCAGGGGCCATGGAGGAGCTGAGGAAGGGAAAGACCTCCATGTGTAAAGGGTGGGAGGGAGAGGGAACAGACGGCACACAAGTGCAGGTGGCCCTGCCGTTCCTTTCTCAGAAATTGAGAGGAGTCTGTGAGAATGTACCTGCAAAACAACAGGAGGAACTCAAGTTTGAAACTGGCCCTTGAGCATCAGACCAGCTCACCCCAAGGAACAAGTCCAAGAGTGCATGAAAACCGTTGCCATTGGGAATGTAAGGTTTAATCATCAGAAGCCTGCTTCCTATGGTATACTTATGTCAACCACCCGACACACACACACCTCTGCTTAAGACTTTCCCCAGGAGTTCCACTGCACATAGACCAAAACACGACGCCACTGTAGGCCTCCAGCTCATGCCTTGTCCTGTCACATGAGTCCTTGCTTGACTGTGCCTGCTGATGTTTTCGCTATTAGTACCCTAGCATCGCTGACAGTCTACAGCCTCCTACTCAGCTTTCTCTGGAGCGCTTGTCAACATCTCTAATTACCTTGCTTGTGTGTCTTTCTACTTCCTTGTTGCATATCATCACCCACTAGTGTTCAAATTCCAAAAGAGTTGGCTGTGTATGTGCATGTGTGTGTGCATGTGTGTGTGTGTGCATGTGTGCACACACTTGCACACACACATGCACATACACAGCCAACACTTTTGGAATTTGAAAAGGATGCGGCATTAGGCAGGTTCAGAATCACTGTCCAATAGTATTGCTAAGGATTTCTGTACATTTGACATGAATTCGTTGAATGCACAAATAAGCAGTTTATTAATAATGATGCAGGAAATATTCTGATTTGTAATTCCTACCTTTAAAAAGAGCTTATCAAATAAAAGCTGGTGTTTGAAAATCAATCTAAGCACAGAGTATCAGATGTTCCAGGTTGAAAACTATCAAGAAAAAAAATAAAAGAAGAAAAAAACCCAACAAACCGACAAACCAACAAACGAATGAAAACCATCTACATGGTTGATATCTACCATAACATTAAGGCATCTTCATGAACCCTCTTCCCAGTGAAATTGCTGGAAAGTATTTTAAATGGACATTTGAATCCCTGAGTACATATAGAAATAAGAACCTCTATTCATGAAAATCAAGTAAGAAAAGTGAGGTAGATGGACAATGGTTGTAAAGACATGCAGAGATTAAATGAAAGCCACCTAAAACTGTCAGATCAAGGAGGACACACGCACACAAAGAAACTCAGGCAGTATTTGGAAATGAATGAAAAATGACACAAATATGTAAACATTCAGCCTCGCTGGAGCAGTGTTGAGAGACAGATGCATAGTTGAAAAAGAAAAAAGAAGATGTCCTGTAAGTAAGCCACCCATCCATCCACTGTAAGATCTGAAAGGGTAAACGAGAAACACTAAGCTTCCAAAGAGCATAAGGAAGAATACACTGAAGGCAAGCCTGGGAATTAATGAAATTGGAAGAGACAAACAACGGAGAAGAACCATAAAGCCAAGGGCGAGCTCTTTGAAAACATCAATTGATAAACTTTTATCTAGGTTGATGTGGGGAGTCCGGGAAGACTCATTACTAGAATGGGAAAATGCAGGAGAGGATCCTGTCACTAACCTTGGAAATCAAAAGAATTGAAACGAGATATTATGAATAACTATATTCTGGTAAATTAGATAAACTTAGATGGGGTGGACACCATCCTGGAAAGACTGAAATGACATGACTCCCCATCCCCCACCCCCAAAGAAAATTAATCTGAATAGATCTATAGAAGTAAAGGATAATGAATTAAAATCTAAAGAAACTACCACAAAGAAATGCCCAGATCCAGGTACCTTCACCAGTGAACTCAACCGCATATTTAATGGAGAATCAATTCCTCTCCCTTCAAGATCTTAAAAAAAAATCGAGTACTTCCCATCTCCTTTTTGACACCAGAACAACCCCCCCACACACACACACACTCACAGAAATGACAAATATATAATGGCATCCCAAGAAAGGGACTGGGCCTAACGTGTTCATAAATGCAACAGCGAAATTCTCCACAAGATTCTCACAATCTGGACCCAGCAAGAGGTGGAATCCTTACAGTCCGATTTTACAGTCGAAATAAAATTGTTTCCAACTCGGTTCTGCCTCTATCTCTGATTGACAGGTACACCTGCTGAGAAGGAGGCCCCCTGTGCTCGCCCTCCTGGTGCGATGCCTTCAGCTCAAGGAGTCTTCCGTATGGCGAAAAGACAAGCAAGACCATTTGCCTGAGCGATTCAGAAGAAACCCCCACTGGAATGTGCATATCGTCATCCTGGACAGCTCGAGAAACCTCGTGGAGGCATGTGGATGATACAGAGAAATGACATATGAACAAAATAAATAGCTTTTTCTGAGCTCCTCGGACTTTTGGGAGAGGGGATACAGTATTCCATCCCTCTCCCATCCATATATGGTAAGTGTTCTTAGAATTTCTCAAGCACGCTGGCATGCACTCACAGTTTCACAGCCATAATTTGCAGACACCATCGACTTTGCTTTAAAAGAAACTAATGGAAAAAGTTTGTATTAACTGGTTGGTGCTGGATCACACTAGAAAGGGGGGGCTTAGGTTAAACTTCAGCCAGCACATCAGAAAAACAACTAAGGAGACAATAGAGCTGTTTATCACTCACCTCACAGGGAATCCACAATCAGATAGTCCCTGGCTTAGTTCTGCAGCTCAGTAATGTCATTAAAATTCTGCCATCTTTCTATTTAGACCATCAGCCTTAACTCTCAGAACTATGCTTTTTAGCTCAATACCTCACTCTTATAAAGTGGATGCTATATCTCTACATATCTCATCTGTTCTCAGGGAAGAAAGAAAACAGGGAAGGTATCACTATGAGTATTTAATATTTGCCTGTGCTTTTCATAAAAAGCAAATCGGGTTCTCTGACAGTCCATTGTGGTTTATGAAATGTCCGCCCACACTAGCCTCCTCCACAGTGCCACATTTGAACACTTCGTGGCACTGTTTGGAGAGACCATGGAACCTCTAGGGAACGGGGTCTTGCTGGAAGTTGGTCACCGGGTAGGAGGGCCTTGATCTTTTAGAGCCCAGTTCCTTTTCACTCTTTGGCCGCCTGCCTGCTGACTTGATATGATGACACTCAACCTCCATGACCACCATGCTGTCTGTGCATGGGATGGATTGTATCTCCTCTATTCATTCCGTTGCTTCTGGTCAGTTGCTTCTTGTGTACTTTGTTACAGCAATGAGAAAAGTAATGATTACAGACCCCAAACAGACTTAATAACATACACTGTTAGACTGAATGGGGGCTCACACGGTCAGTCACCTCTGGATAAGAGTGAAACTAGAGATGAAAGCAAATTTGTAAATGTGAAAGGGTGCCCAAGTTGTCTTTTTTTTTTATTTTATTTTCTATATTCTATGTTTACATTCCAAAGGCTTTCCCCTTTCCCAGTTCCCACCCACCATAGTTCCCATAGTTCCTCTCCCCCCCATCTGTTCCCCAATAATTCCCCCTCCCCCCTCGGTTTCCTTACTAAACTGGATGCAATCTTTACAGGCCCAGGGTCCTCTCCTTTCTTCTTCTTGGGAATCATTTGACTTGCTATTTGTGTCTTGAGTATTTAGGGCTTCTGGGCTCATTAATATCCACTTATCAGTGATTGCATTTCATGTGCATTCTTTTGTGATTGGGTTAATTCACTCAGGATGATATTTTCCAGGTCTAACCATTTACCTACAAATTGCATGAATTCATTATTTTTAATTGCTGAGTAGTATTCCATTGTATAAATATACCACATTTTCTGTATCCATTCCTCCTTTGAGGGATATTTGGGCTGCTTCCAATTTCTGGCTATTATAAACAAGGCTACTATAAACATAGTGGAGCATGTGTCCTTATTGCATGCAGGGGAATCCTCTGGGTATATGCCCAGGAGTGGTATGCCAGGGTCCTCTGGAAGTAACATGCCCAATTTTCTGAGGAACCGCCAAACTGATTTCCAGAGCGGTTTTACCATTTTGCAATCCCACCAACAGTGGAGGAGTGTTCCTCTTTCTCCACATCCTCGCCAGCACTTGTTGTCTCTTGAGTTTTTAATCTTAGCCATTCTGACTGGTGTGAGGTGGAATCTCAGGGTTGTTTTGATTTGCATTTCCCTGATGACTAATGATGTTGAACATCTTTTAAGGTGTTTCTCGGCCATCCGAATTTCTTCTGGTGAAAATTCTTTGTTTAGCTCTGTGCTCCATTTTTTGATAGGGTTATTTGTTTCTTTGCGGTCTAACTTCTTGAGTTCTTTGTATATATTGGATATTAGCCCTCTGTCGGATGTGGAGGATGTGGAGTTGGTGAAGATCTTTTCCCACTTTGTTGGTTGCCGTTTTGTCCTTCTGACAGTGTCCTTTGCTTTGCAGAAACTTTGTAATTTTATGAGGTCCCATTTGTCGATTCTTGATCTTAGAGCATAAGCTATTGGTGTTCTGTTCAGGAACTTTTCCCCTGTGCCCAAGTCCTCCAGGGTCTTCCCAAGTTTCTTTTCTAATAGTTTCAGTGTGTCTGGTTTTATGTGGAGGTCCTTGATCCACTTGGAGTTGATCTTAGTGCAAAGAGATAAGATTGGATCAATTCGCATTCTTCTGCATGTTGACTTCCAGTTGAACCAGCACCATTTGTTAAAAAGGCTATCTTTATTCCACCGGATGGTTGTGGCTCCTTTATCAAAGATCAAGTGACCATAAGTCTGTGGGTTAACCTCTGGGTCTTCAATCCTGTTCCATTGATCTGCTTGCCTGTTGCTATACCAATACCATGCAGTTTTTAACACAATTGCTCTGTAGTACTGCTTGAGGTCAGGGATATTGATTCCCCCAGAAGTCCTTTTATTGTTGAGAATAGTTTTAGCTATCCTGGGTTTTTTGTTGCTCCAGATGAATTTGAGAATTGCTCTTTCTAGATCTATGAAGAATTGAGTTGGGATTTTGATGGGGATCGCATTGAATCTGTATATTGCTTTTGGCAAGATGGCCATTTTTACTATATTGATCCTGCCAATCCAGGAGCATGGAATATTTTTCCATCTTCTGAGGTCTTCTTCGATTTCTTTCTTCAAGGACTTGAAGTTCCTGTTGTACAGATCTTTCGCTTGTTTGGTTAGAGTTACGCCAAGATATTTTATGTTGTTTGTGGCTATTGTGAAGGGTGTTATTTCCCTAATTTCTTTCTCTGCCTCCTTGTCCTTTGAGTACAAGAAGGCCACTGACTTGCTTGAGTTAATTTTATAACCTGCCACTTTGCTGAAGTTGTTTATCAGCTGTAGAAGTTCTCTGGTGGAGTTTTTTGGGTCGCTTAGGTAAACTATCATATCGTCTGCAAATAATGATAGTTTCACTTCTTCCTTTCCAATTTGTATCCCTTTGACTTCCTTATGTTGTCTAATTGCTCTTTTTAGAACTTCAAGTACTATATTGAAAAGATATGGAGAGAGAGGGCAGCCTTGTCTAGTCCCTGATTTTAGTGGGAATGCTTCAAGTTTCTCTCCATTTATTTTGATGTTGGCTACTGGTTTGCTGTAGATTGCTTTTACTATGTTTAGGTATGGGCCTTGAATTCCTGCTCTTTCCAAGACTTTTATCATGAAAGGATGCTGAATTTTGTCAAATGCTTTTTCAGCATCTAATGAGATGACCATGTGGTTTTTTTCTTTCAGTTTGTTTATGTAGTGGATTACATTGATGGATTTCCGTATATTGAACCATCCCTGCATCCCTGGGATGAAGCCTACTTGATCATGGTGGATGATCGTTTTGATGTGCCCTTGGATTCGGTTAGCAAGAATTTTATTTAGTATTTTTGCATCTATATTCATCAGAGAAATTGGCCTGTAGTTCTCTTTCTTTGTTGGATCTTTTTGTGGTTTAGGTATTAGCGTCATTGTGGCTTCGAAGAATGAGTTGGGCAGTGTCCCTTCTGTCTCTATTTTGTGGAATAGTTTGGAGAGTATTGGTGTTAAGTCTTCTTTGAAGGTCTGGTAGAATTCTGCACTAAAACCATCTGGTCCCGTACTTTTTTTGGTTGGGAGGCTTTCTATAACCCCTTCTATTTCTTTAGGGGTTATGGGACTATTTAGCTGATCTACTTGATGCTGATTTAATTTTGGTATTTGATATCTGTCTAGGAAATTGTCCATTTCCTCCAGGTTCTCCAGTTGTTTTGAGTATAGACCTTTGTAGTAGGATCTGATGATGTTTTGAATTTCCTCAGTTTCTGTTGTTATGTCTCCCTTTTCATTTCTAATTTTGTTAATTTGTATACTGTCTCTGTGTCCTTTGGTTAGTCTGGCTAAGGGTTTATCTATCTTGTTGATTTTCTCAAAGAACCAGCTCCTGGTCTTGTTGATTCTTTGTATGGTTCTCTTTGTTTCTATTTGATTGATTTCAGCCCTGAGTTTGATGATTCTTGTCTTCTACTCCTCCTGGGTGAATTAACTTGTTTTTCTTCCAGGGCTTTAAGGTGTGCCATTAAGCTGCTAGTATATGCTCTCTCCAGTTTCTTTTTGGATGCACTTAGAGCTATGAGTTTTCCTCTTAGCACTGCTTTCATTGTGTCCCATAGATTTGGGTAGGTTGTACCTTCATTTTCATTGAATTCTAAAAAGTCTTTGATTTCTTTTTTTATTTCTTCCTTGACCAAGGTGTCATTGAGTAGAGTATTGTTCAGTTTCCATGTGTATGTGGGCTTTCTGTTGTTTTTGTTGTTATTGAAGACCACTCTTACTCCATGGTGATCTGATAGAAGGCATGGGATTAGCTCGATCTTCTTGTATTTGTTGACATCTGTCTTGTGACCAATTATATGGTCTATTTTGGAGAAGGTCCCATGTGGAGCTGAGAAAAAGGTATATTCTTTAGCTTTAGGATGAAATGTCCTATATATATCTGTTAAATCCAATTGGTCCAGAGTTTCAATTAGTTTCACTGTGTCCCTGTTTAGTTTCTGCTTTCCTGATCGGTCCATTGAGGAGAGTGGAGTGTTGAAGTCACCCACAATTATTGTGTTAGGTGTAATGTGTGCTTTAAGCTTTAGTAAGGTTTCTTTTACGAATGAGGCTGCCCTTGCATTTGGAGCATAGATGTTCAGTATTGAGAGCTCTTCTTGGTGAATTTTTCCTTTGGCCAGCAAGAAGTGACCTTCTGAGTCTCTTTTGATGATTTTAGGTTGGAAGTCAATTTTATCTGATATTAGAATGGCTACTCCAGCTTGTTTCCTGAGACCATTTGCTTGTAAAATTGTCTTCCAGCCTTTTACTCTAAGGCAGTGTTTGTCTTTGACACTGAGATGTGTTTCCTGTATGCAGCAAAATGTAGGGTCCTGTTTCCGTATCCAGTCTGTTAATCTTTGTCTTTTTATTGGGGAATTGAGTCCATTGATGTTAAGAGATATTAAGGAATAGTAATTATTTCCTCCAGACATTTTTGAAATTATGTTTATTTATTTTATTTATTTTTTATATTCGAGAGGTTACCTTCTTTTGGGTTTGATGAGAGGAGGTTTCTATCTTGCTTCTTCCCGGGTGTAGTTTCCGTCCTTGTCTTGGTGTTTTCCCCCTATTATCCTTTGTAGGGCTGGATTTGTGGAAAGATATCGTGCAAATTTGGTTTTGTCATGGAATACCTTGATGTCTCCATCTATGGTGATTGAGAGCTTTGCTGGGTAAAGTAGTTTTGGCTGAAGTTTGTGTTCTCTTAGAGTTTGCATGATATCTGCCCAGGATCTTCTAGCTTTCATGGTCTCAGGTGAGAAGTCTGGTGTTATTCTGATAGGTCTTCCTTTATAAGTTACTTGGCCTTTTTCTCTTGCTGCCTTTAATATTCTTTCTTTGTTTAGTACATTTGGAGTTTTGATTATTATGTGACGGGATGTATTTCTGTTCTGATCCAGTCTGTTTGGGGTTCTGTATGCTTCTTGTATATTCATGGGCATCTCTCTCTTTAGGTTGGGGAAGTTTTCTTCCATAATTTTGTAGAAGATATTTGCTGGCCCTTTAACTTGTACATCTTCATTCTCGTCTATACCTATAATTCTTAGGTTTGGTCTTCTCATTGTGTCCTGGATTTCCTGGATGTTTTGGGTTACAGCCTTTTTGCATTTAGTATTTTCTTTGACTGTTGAATCAATGGTTCCTATGGTATCTTCGGCTTCTGATATTCTGTCTTCTATCTCTTGTATTCTATTGTTGATATTTGCATCTATGGCTCCTGATTTCTTCCCAAGGTTTTCTATCTCCAATGTTGTCTCCCTCTGCGATTTCTTAGTTGTTTCTACTTCTGTTTTTAGTGCCTGGATGGATGTGCTCAGATCTTTCGCTTGCTTGATTGTGTTTTCATGTATTTCTTTAATAGATTTTTGTGTTTCCTCTTTTATAGCTTCTACTTGTTGGCCCATGTTCTTCTGTATTTCTTTAAGTGATTTTTGTCTTTCCTCCTTATTGTCTTCTTCTTTTTGATCCATCTTCTCCTGCATTTCTTGAAGTGATTTTTGTATTTGCCTTGTAAAGGCTTCTAACTTTTGATCCATTTTCTCTTCTATTTCTTTACGAGATTTTTCTATGTGTTCAGCTACCAGCATCCTGACCAGTGATTTTATATCCAAGTCTTGTTTTTCAGGTGTTTTGGGGTATCCAGGGCTTCCTGTTTTTGGCGAACTGGGTTCAGATGCTGTCATGTTGTCTTGATTTCTGTTAGTGACATTCCTTCGTTTACCTTTTGCCATCTGGTTATTTCTGGTGTTAGTTGACCTTGTTGTCACTGGCTGGTGTTTGAATCTCCTATGAGGCTGGGCTTACCTGTTGTTTCTCTACTGGTGGTTATGCGTGATTGCTGCTCAACGGGATCACGAGCTGGCTGCCACCCACTGACTTTGTGCACAGCCTGAGGTCTCCGGGAAGTGTGGGGGAGTGTAGCAGAGCCTCGGCAGGTGCTGCTGGGCCTGCCTAGTAGCGAGAGCCTAGCAGATCCCCCCACGTGGTAGCCCCTGATGGAATCTGTCTACCTGTTCCTTTCCAGCTGTGTTCTGGTTGCAGTATGGAGGCCTGCCGCTATCGCTGGTCCGGGCTCCTGGGGAGCTGGGTGGTTCCGGCTGCCTCAGTGCACGGCCTAAGCTCGCAGGGACGTGCTGCAGAGCCTAGGCGCCTGGGCCCGCCTGTGGGCGAGAGCTTAGCAGCTCTCCCTGCTCTAGCCCCAGGCGGAGTTTCTATCTGCACCTTTCCAGCTGTGTCCTGGTTGCAATATGGAGGCCTGCCGCTATAGCTGGTCCTCACTCTTCTTAATAAACAAGAATTGTTGCTTATCCTGGTTCCGTGGGCAGGGTCTGAGCACCTGGCAAGCTGGCTAGGTCTGGCTGACCTGCTACCGGCTGGATGGGAAGCTGCAGACAAGATGGCGCTGCCTGCAGGGGGTTTGGGGTCTGGCCTGCAAGCGCAGAGCGCAGGCACGGCCGCTGTACTCCAAACCGCTAGGCTGTGCGCAGTTCCTGCCCCAGACCTGAGTCCCCGGAGGTCTTAAACTCGGGCTGTCTCTGGTACCTGGTTCCGCTGGCAGGGTCTCAGCACCTGGCAGGCTGGCTAGGTATGGCTGACCTGCTACCGGCTGGATGGGAAGCTGCAGACAAGATGGCGCTGCCTGCAGGGGGTTTGGGGTCTGGCCTGCAAGCGCAGAGCGCAGGCGCGGCCGCTGTACTCCAAACCGCTAGGCTGTGCGCAGTTCCTGCCCCAGACCTGAGTCCCCGGAGGTCTTAAACTCGGGCTGTCTCTGGTACCTGGTTCCGCCGGCAGGGTCTCAGCACCTGGCAGGTTGGCTAGGTATGGCTGACCTCCCAAGTTGTCTTAAAACAAAGTGCCTTACGGTTTTTTTCCCAGCTTATGTGATTTTAAAAGAAAATCCTGATGAAAACTTAAAGGAAACACTGTTTATTTGGGCTCACAGTTCAAAGTTACAGTTCATCGTGGCGAAGAAATTACAATCGCAGGAGACTGAGGCATCTGGTCATGTTGGATCCTCAGCCAACAGGCAGAGCGTGATGAATGATGGTGCTAAACTCAGATTCTCCATTTTATACACTCCAAGCCAAGGGAATAATACCACCCAGAGTGGGCTCTTCCTTTTTCATTTAACCTAGTCAAGATAATCCTCCACAAGTAGGATGTACCCAGGGGGCATATCTCCCTGGTGATTCTAGAGCTCATCAACCTCTGCTATAATTAAGACATGTCAGGATTCTACCAGCAATGAAAGACCTGCAGCAATAAAAGATGGCTGCTAGGAGCGGTCCCAGTAAGCATCTATACAATGCTACATAAATATTCTTTTCCAAAATCATTTTCCACTCACATACTATGTCATCTTCCCAACTTCCCTGGGAGTCAAGAAGGGGCTGTGTGTTGTTATAGATGTCAAGTTAGACTCTGGTGGGTGAGTGGCCCTTCTGTTCAGTAGCGCTTTCTAACAAGTCATTCTCAGAGTGACTACTCCTGGGAATGAGATCTTCTGGAGAAATAATGAAATCTGAAATGTACTGCCCACAGAGCACTCTTAAAACACAGAAGTCTCCTAAGAGCCATAGATACTCTATCTCATTTAACCATCTAGAAACCCTTCCACGTGGGGGGCGGTATTCCAACAGGTAGGCAGACCTAGCTGTGAACCGATGACATTGCTGTTCAGTGACACACAGCTGGAGAGTGCTAGAATTGGGATTCAATTCAAAGTAATTTCTTTTCAAACCTGACACTCTGTCGAACATGCAGGGCTAGAGAGATGGCTTAGTGGCTTAGAGCATTCATTGTTTTGCTGAGAACAAGGGCTCAGTTCCCAGCTCTTCAGCAACTCATACTTAGATGTAGCTCCAGGTCTAAAGGTCTCCTCGGGCACCAGGATCACATGTGGTATAAAGACATATGTGCAGGTAAAACTTTCAAACATATAAAATAAGCTTAAACAAATCTTAGAATATTCTCTTGTCCCAAGACTTCATAAGGCCTTGGATATACTGAAAATGTAATATATATGTGTGTGTTTGTGAGTGTGAGTATGTGTGTGTGTGTGTGTGTGTATAACTAAAATGTCCAGAAAATCATTCAACTCATTGAGCAGAGAAGAATACCATTCACAGGATGCCTAGCAGAATTGTGAGGGAATAGATAGTATCAACGTGATTCCACAAGGAGCTGGTATGGCCAACAATTGCCCTGTAAGCTAAGAAACAGGGCTCAGACACTGTCCCTCCCACCAGCCCTTCTTCAGATAATTTTCTGCCTGTCTCAAAATGTCAATATTTTCTTTCAACTAATCTTCTTCAGATGGATTATTTGGAACTCTGAGTATAGTTTTGTCACCCTCTCTTTATGGTCTCTATTGCCCTATGCTGGGCACAATTTGGGCAATGTATGGAACATTGTGGTTGTAATAACTCATGTGGGAACAGCACATAATTTGGATTAAATGAGCGGAGGCCACAGGTAGTCTGAATATTCTCTGATGTGGAGGGCAAGACCCCATCCTCACTCCTGGCCACAACAAGGACCTACTCTACTCTTGCATTTGCTTGTCTGCACCAGTCCCTCTTCCAGCTGTCAATAAATATGGACATGGTTTAATTTTTAGTCATTTTTTATAGTTTGCATACAAAAATGGGTTTCCTTAGGATATTTTCATATATGCATATATCATCGTGTCCTGTTTGTGTGCATCTCATAATTATCCCTGACTGCCCTTTTCTCCTTTCAAATTATTCCCTCTATGTTCAGCTTCCTCTCCTACCCCCATGGTTGCCCCATACACTCCCCTCTAGATTCACATAAGAAAATATGTATATTTTTTCTTTCTTACCTCCCATTAGCTTTTTTGATTCACTCTTTCTTTCTCTTTACCCCTCCACCCATTATCTACCTTCTACTTCCATGTCTCCCCCTCCCCCCACACACACACAGTTATACACACGCCTAGATCCTACATACAAGTTAAAACATGATGTCTGCCATTTTGAATCTGGCCCAATTCACTTAACACGAGCCCATATCCTGCAAATAGCACAATATCGTCTTTGTTAGTCCATCAGTTGGATAAAATCCATGGCCCACATTTCCCTCATCCGCTCGTCTGTTGGTAGGCATCAAGGCAGACTCCCTGTCTTGGCAGCTGTGAAAATTATAGCTACAAACATGGATGTGCAAGCAACTCTGTGATAACATGCCATTGTCTATTTCTTGACTCCAGAGCAAACTTCTTAGAATGTATTGAGCACAAGCAGGGCTCTGTGTATGTTTTGGAGGCATCTGTTCACATCTTAAATTCCGTTCCTGGGTTGCCCCTGAACAACTAACTCATCTGCAGGTCCTGACAGCCGTGTTTAGACTTTATGACTGTTTTTTTTTTTTTTTTTTTAGTTGACAGAGATCAACAATAAGCCTCATCTTAACATATTTCTCTACAGAGAACCTAGAATCGTCTTTTGTGTTTCTCTGGACCTGACGGTTGTTGAACAGCCATCTTTAGCACAGTCAATGGTCAGCAGGGATGAGAGAGAAAGATAAGCCTACTTCAGAAAGGCACATTCACCAGACAATGCAGTAGGTACAGATGTCAGCCTTGACTTCCACTGGGTTTCCATCTTTGAGTCCACACAAGAAGGTGTTTCCCTCTTGTGCTTTGATTTGGGGATTCTTTTCCTGTGCCCCATCATAAACTCTGTGTTTCATTTTGATCCGAGCTAAAGAGTCCCAATTAAAACACAAGCTGGAAATAGTCTGGTTTTCTTAACCTTTAATTCAAGGTTCTTCCTTCTCCCAAAGCATGAAAGAGAAAAAGAGAAACTGTGCCAGAATGAGCCTATGAGGTGGTCATAGATGGCACCTCTGTCAACCTTCTACAAAGGACAATTGGAAAGGCCTTCCCTATTTTTGGATGATTAGCCAGAAAGGGTGACTAAGGCCTGGGGTCTTGCTTTGGACTCCAAACCATCTAATGTTGCAGAACCCAGAGTCCTCTCGCTGAAGGACATTAACAATCTGCTTCAGTTTCAACACATCAAAAGAGGTTTGTGGAGACAATTATTTGCTGAAGGGGCAAGTGACCTTGTTGGACTTGACATTTATTTTATCTTCCTTTGAAAACAGTTAAAATTGCACAGTTGATATTTTGTGCTTCTAATCCTTCGCCTCTAGATGGTTACCAGAAAGAAATAATAGTAATAAAAAAAAGATTAGATCTAGCTTTTGACTTGGGGTAGACTTTGGAATTATTTCTTTCCAAAGAAAAACAAGTACAAGACTCTGGCTATACCACTGCCCCCACACGGGAAGAGCTCCCGATGGCCCCTGGTGGTGCCGGCCTGAGGACACAGCAGCTTCAGTGGTTGGTCCAAGGCCAGCCAGCTTCAAGTTCAAATTCTGTGCCTGGCTCCAAGTTGGCTAGAAAATCCTGTGTCCGCAGCGCTAGTGTTGCTGCTGTGGGGCAGGCCAGTTCCCTGAAGTGAAGCCGCCCCATGCTTGTTCCCTGACCTCCTCCCACAGTTCTGGGATGGTTTTCTAGAGAAATAGCTGCTAGAGTCCTCCACCTAGTCTGCCCTTGCTGTCTACAGCACTGGGGCCAGGGAACACTTGATGGGTGGATTCCAACACCCTGAGGTCAACACTATTCTCCGTGGCACACTCTGTGCTACTAGAAGGTTTTGACACACTCCTGTCAACACCAGCCATTTTTTTTTAATTTTACAAAACTGTGTGTGTGTTTGTGTATATGTTTGTATGTCTGTGTATGTGCTTATGTGTATGTGTGTAAGCATATATGTACACATGTGTATATGTCTATGTATGCATATTTGCTCATGTGTATGTATATTATGTGTGTGTTTATGTGTATATATGGGAGGATGAATATGTCTGTATGTATGTATGTTTGTGTGTGTGTGTGTGTGTGTGTGTGTGTGTGTACCCATGGCCCGTGTGTAAGCCAGAGGTTGATGGCAGGTTTCTTCCTTATGTTTTTGAGACAAAGTCTCTCTCTGAACCTTGGATTCACTAATTCGACAAAACCAGGTGGCTGTGACCAATGCTCCTATCTATGCCACACTCAATACTGGGATGGCAGGCACGGATTTCCATGCCTGACTTTCTTTACTTCAGTGCTGGGGATCTGAGTTTTTATCCCCATGCAGTTTTCCACAGCACCATCTCTCCAGCTCTGGTTGTCCTAAAATGTTTCTTTCTATCTCACACCATAGATCTTCGCTGGTGGAGCATACCTTCAAGCATACCAGGTTTTTGGTTTTCTCAGCCTCTGATGACAGGATTAAATTCAAGGGAACAAAGAGCTTAGAAGACATTATGAGGTTGATAGTCCAAGAGTGAACTCAGATTCAGAAAAGTCTGTCTTCATGAAGGATTTTTGTGTGTTGATTGCTAAAAAATGAATGGGAAAAGAAAAACAAGGTGCATCCTTGGATGTAAGACCAATGAATGACAGGATTTCTTTGACTCTCTGGAGGAAAACTCCATGCTGATGTATTCCTATGCTCCCTTTAGAAGTCCATGTTAACATGTAGGGATTCAGCAGGTGGTGTGGGACTCGGTGATTTTTTTAATGACACTGCAGAGACCACTTAGAAATACCGAACGTCACCAAGAGAACAAACGCAGCAGCTTTCCCTGATGTCATCCTGGCTTCTTCTCATTAAGGACCCACGTGTGTAGGCGAGCTTTCCGGATGTAGCCTGTGACGGGGGCCCTGAGGACTCTACAGGATGTCACTCGCAGGCCTCAGCTCCCTGCTATGAGACATTTCCAGAGGTCTGAGCTTTGATTGAGACACCCGTCGGTGGCCACAGCCATTGTAACCTGGCTGTGACTCAGGCAGACGGATGGTGGTGTCAACCCCCTTCTGATTGGTGATGAAAATACCAAAAGCCACAGTGCACTGTGTACAATCCATGAGGCTATTTTCTATATTCCTTTGTGCTGCTGGATTCTATTTTGAGAACGGGTCCATCGTTCCTAGGCCGAGCACTGGCTGAATGAGCAATCATGCCAGGTGTGTGTTTGAAGTGTCTACTGCAATCTGTTCAATTTGGAATTTTTTTTTTAAAAATTAGACTTCAGAATCACTCTCTTACACTCAGGTTTCTTACAGACAGCCCATTAGTTGGAGATGGAAGAAAAGAATTTCATTGCTCCTTCTCCAGAAGTCATCAGAAGCAGTCTCAGATTGAAACACTAATTTAAATTGCTTTGCCTCTATCTGTTCTGAAGAGGTGTTGCTAATGACCCCCCCACACACACACACACAAAAGCGGGGCATTGGGATGAAAAACAGAGGAGGTCCAGGAAGATGAAGATGGTATGCTAGTTCAGTGTCTGCCTAGCGTACATGAAGCCCTGGGCTCCATCCCAGCACCCTATAACCTGAGTGATGCATTCCTGTGATCTCGACACTAAGAAGGTTTCCATCTTTCACCTTAGTATGAGATAGGAAGTTCCAGCTCATCCTTGGCTGGAAAGGGAGTTGGGAGCTAGCCTGAGCTATGTGAGACTGTCTCAGAAAGGAGAAAAAGAGGAAGGGGAGGATGGAGATTTGGGAGGAGAGGTTGGAGTGGGGGAAAGAGCATCTCCTAAACTCTGTAGGCTTCGTCCCTAGGTGACAAGTTCAGGCATCGCTGGAGTTGACTTTGGTCGCGAATGCCCCTATGGTGGCATTGGACCCATTGGCCCATTATTCCTAAAATCTTGACCATTGGAGTCATGTACTGAGCTTCTATAAAAATGTCACCTTTGCCAGACCTCACCCTCAGACTCCATAGCCCAGCACATTTGGGCTAGAGCCAGAAAATCTGTGGCTAAAATACCAACTGTGGTGAATGTAACTTGAGAACAGTGCACGAAGAGGTGCCACTCAGAACTGTTAAAGTCACAGAGACAATGGCGACTCAAGTCTGCCTGCTACTAACCCTGCAGCCTCTGTCTGTCCCTCCGGAGCAGTGATTCTCAATCTGTGAGTGGAGACCCCTGTGGGGCCTTGAGTACCATTTATAGGGGTCTCATAACCGATATCCTGCATATCAGATATTTACATTCTGATTCACAACAGTAGCAAAATCCCAGTTATGATGTAACAACAAAAATAATTTTATGGTTGGGGGGGGGAGCACCACAACATAAAGAACTGTATTAAAGGGTCGCAGCATTCGGAAGGTTGAGAATCACTGCTCCCGAGGGGTCGGCTGGATCAGTAAGACCTGTTTGCTAGTCCGTCCTCTGCCATTCTTTAGCCGCATGAACCTGAACAAATGTTCCCGAGGCTCAGAGTCCCCTCCGTACAACCCGCCTCCCTTACATCTTTAGGCTAAAAATTAAGAAGATCTTGTAGGGTATTTCATGTTAGAAGTCACAATTATTTATTCTAGTGATGGCCTTCTCATACCCGGAAGCTCTACACCTAAGCAGGCTCATTCAAGGAGCAGCAGGGAGCGTGCGGTGTCTGGGGTGGGGGTGGGGGTGGGGGTGGGGCTTCTCCATGTGGCCATGAGGCTTCAAGGCGACTCTGATCCGCTTAGGTCTCTACTGAATGAGAGCTCGGCAGGTGGGGGATGGGAAGCTGCCTGGATAATGATGCCTGAGATCATCGCTTCTGAGCATAGTAAATGTGCACAAGTCACTGGGCCTGCTAATCACAGAGTCTAAAGACCAAGGGCTAGGAAGGACCACACCAGCCTCTTTCTCACTCTCAGCCCAGTGTCTTGCCTCCTTCTGGCCATACCTACTACACATCTCCAAAGTCTTACCTACTGCCCACTGCCCCTACCAAAACTTTACTTCTCCCTGATCTTCATTGCCTTTCCCTAGATGGAATTTCCAAGAAGGTGTCTGACACAATTCGGAAGCTCTTCAAAAACTCATCTTCTGTCTTTTTTCCTTTACATTTAAAGATTTTTGTGTATTAGGACTGCGTGTGTGCTGGGCACACAGTACGGTGCAGGTATGCGGGTCAAAGGACATCATCTCAGGGTGGGACATCTCTCCTCCCTTTGCATGAGTTTGGGGCGTTGAATTCAAGTTGTCAGGCGTGGATAGCAAGTGCTTTCCCCCAGGAGCCATCTTGCTGCCTCCCAGCTTTATCTTTGACTTAAGTCAGAGTTTTATTGCTGCAAGGAAACACCATGACCAAAAAGTTAGTTGTGTGTGTGTGTGTGTGTGTGTGTGTGTGTGTGTTGAGGGGGACATTACTTGGCACACACTTCCATATCACAATCTGTCACTGGAGGAAGTCAGGGCAGGAACTCAAGCAAGACTGGAACCTGGAGGCAGGAGCTGATGCAGAGGCCATGGAGGGATGTTACTTACTGGCTTGCTTCCCCTGGTTTGCTCAGCCTGCTTTCTTATAGAACCCAGGACTACCACCCATGATAGGCTTCGTCCTCCCCTGTTGATCACTAATTGAGAAAATGCTTTACAGCTGGATCTCACGGAAGCATCTCCTCAATGGATGCTCCTTCCTCTCTGATGACTCTAGCTTGACACACAAAACCAGTCAGTACAATCGTCAAACAAATTTGGTTTTAGAGTTGTTGTTGTTGTTGTTGTTATTGTTGCCATTTTACCATTTTATCAAGCATTCTTTAAGAATTCCAGTGGAAGAATGCCATCCACTGGGTCAGGTCTGTAAGCAAGATTAAAGGCAAGAGCCCCCATCCCAATCTGGGCAGCCATCATGCTCCAGGTCAGCAAGTCTATCTCCTGTGTTAGTAAGCTTTCTGGCACTATAAGAAAACACCTAAGATAATCAACTTACAAGGAAGAAATGTTTGCCTTGTCCTGTAGCTGCAGAAGTCTGTGGTTTCTTGGTTCTTATTTAGAGCCTATAGTGGGCCGGAGCATTTGCATACCAGGGAATGGATAGTAAAGGATCTGGGAAGGGGTGGGAGGGAAAAGGAGGAAGTCCCAACATCACCTTCAAGGATGTACCCTTAAGGACCTACCTTCCTTCCATCTACTCAGCCTCCTTTCCAAAAGGCTCTACCACTTTTCTAATGGTGGCACAGGTTGGGAACCAGGCCCTTAACATGTGAGCCTTTGGAAATATTTAAGATCCAAACCACAGTGCTTTCCTTACTTCCTAACCCAAAACAACAGTGTAGATTTTTTGTTTTTGTTTTTGTTTTTGTTTTCCTGGTGTAAAGGCCTCTTTCCCTTGGCTCTTCCTTATTTTTATAGCCCAGCTCCAGAATATTCGGCTGTGATCTGACAAAGTGGCTGTAGTCTTCCTACTTCAAGGGAGCTCACAGACTCCCTACTGGGCTGGGCCTGCTGTATGCAGACTTGTTTTTCTGTTTGCTAATTCTAGTGTGATGTTGCTCTCCTAATATGTGAATTCTCTAGGCCAGGGTTTCCCCTAAAGCACCATCAATGTGTTTTGAAGAGGGTGTGTGTCTTCAGCCAATATTTTTGAGGAATATTTTTGCTTGGTTTGAGAGATGAAATTTTAAACAATTTTCTTTTCAATTGAGAGGAAAATTGAAATGGACAGCACATTAAAAAGAACTGTGTGGAAGGCAGACTTGGGGGAAAGACCCATCCAGAAGAGGAAGAGCTATGACCAGCATTCCAGTTAGAAAGATATTCAGTCAGGCAGCTAACCATGAAAGAATGCTGGAACTAAGCAAAACTGAGGTAGACCAGAATATAGATGCTGTTTTTATGGCATGCTATAAGTTATGCAAATACTGTCAAGAGGCTAGATTGAAGAGTCTCCAATGCGTCTCAGAAACACCCAGAGCAGAAAACGACTACAAAGTGCCTTCTGTTCTTGCAAATAAAGTTTTATTGAGATGGAGTCATATCCATTCATAATCTCAACAGTGCTTTCACCATAAAAACTGGTTATAGAGAACTACTAGAGGCTACAAAGTAAAATATTTCTAGTATCAGACCCTTACAGGCAAAAAGTTCACCAACTTGTGATCTAGAATCTTCTTTCTTATATGACAAGACACTACTTTACAGACTTCTTTCCATAGGAAGAGGATGCATTTTTTTGAAGTATCTTGTAAACATAGAAGGCCACAGAAAGTATAATCCTAGGGATGATGTGGAGAGGGGCAGAAGTCACAGACACAACCAGTCTGCTTTGCTTCTGAGCCCCTCCTTAAGGATGTCTCTGGAAGCCAGAGTCTAAGGCATATAGTTTGAAAACTTGTCCAGTACACAGCACATGCTTCTTGAGGTCAGAGCACTGTCTTAATTTCATTTATATGTATATGTGTATGTGTATGTGTATATGTGTATGTGTATATGTGTATATGTATATATGTATGTATATATGTATGTATATTATTATGTGTGTACATGTGTATGTGTCTATATGCATATGTGTGTATGTGTGTGTCTATATGCATATGTGTGTATGTGTGTGTATATATGTATTTGTGTATATGTGTATATGTATATATGTATATTATGTATGTGTGTACATGTGTATGTGTGTATGTATGTGTGTATGTATGCATATATGTATATGTGTATATGTGTATGTGTATGTGTATATGTATATATCGCTAGTGATTGGCACAGAAAATATGCTCAAAGCATGACAGGTACATGACAGGTATAAAAGGATGCAGTGCTTCTAGTTAAGACCAAGTCCCCATGGCTGAGCAAAATCTCTGCAGAACTTTTGCCATCTCCACCCGTTCCAGGAGCTATCTGCAGCCACTGTCCCCTCCTCTTCTATCTTGATGCCACTGATTCCCGACTTCAGCTCCATTTCTCTGGCAGAAAGGTGTTCTTAAGGGCCACAGTGATCATCTTCATTACAGTCCATAGGCATTCTTTGTCGTTATCTTCAGGTGACCCCTGAGCACGTTCCTGCCGCTGCCGCCACCACCTCCTCTTCCTTCTTCTCCTCCATCGCTTCTTACTCCCTTGTTTTTTTTAAAAAGAATTTTTGTTTTATCTTTTTATTTAACAATTGTATATTTATGGAGTATAGTATAATGCTTTGATGTGAATATCACTATAGAATGGTCAAATCAGATTAATTAACTTACTTGTCACCTGAAAGAAACATATCTTTGTGGTAAGAGTGTTAAAAATAAATTCTTTCAGTTATTTTGAAATATACATTGCTGTATTATTTACTACAGTCGCCAGAACCTCTTCATCCTGTATCAACAAACCTGTGTGCCCTTGAAACAACAAACAGCCCTTCTTTCGGATGCACACACCCTCCGGCCACAGGCAACCATCTTTCTGGACAAAGGGCTAATATCCAATATATACAGGGAACTACTACCCAATAACATGAAATAAATAACTACTAAAAATGAGCAAAGGACAGGAAAAATAAACACAAATTGCCAATACATGTATTTTTAATTTATTTTTCCTTTTTTCTTTTAAACAGGAGAAAAATCTAAGACATACATGGACATAAGTCAACATAATGAGAACATGCTAATGAGATGGATATCAACATACCTGTGCAGCTGGTCACATGGCACCCCACTCCCAGAACTCCTCTGACATGCCCCTCTTTTTTCTTCCATTAATTAATTTATTTATTCACTTTGCATCCTAATATCAGCCCCCCTCGCCTCGCCTCCCAGTACCCCTCACACAGATCCTCCCTTCATTCTCCCACCCTTTTCCTCTGAGAAGGTGAGCCCCCTGAGTATCACACCCCACACTCCAAGCACAGCCAACGTCCTCTGAGGCCAGACAAGGTGGCCCAGTTAGGAGAACAAGATACGCAGGCAGACGCCAGATTCAGCGACAGCCCCGGCTCTAGCTGTAGGGTGACCCACATGAAGACCAAGCTGCATATCTGCTATATATATAGGGGAGCATGAGATCCAGCCAATGCTTGCTCTTTGGTTGGTGGTTCAGTTTCTGAGAGCCCCTAAGGTCCAGGTAAGTTGACTTTGTTGGTCTTCCTGCGGAATCCCTGTCCTCTTTGAATCCCTCAATCTTCCTCCAACTCTTCCCAAAGACTCCCCAAACTCCAACTAATATTTCACTATTGGTTTCTACAACTGTTTCCATTGACTCTTGGGCAGAGTCTCTCAGGGGACAGTTATGCTAGGCTCCCTGTTTGTAAACATAACAAAGTATCATTAATAATGTCAGGAATTTGTTCTTGCCCATGGGATGGGGCTCAATCTGGGCCAGTCATTGATTGCCCGTTCCCTCCACCTCTGGTCTATTTTTGTCCCTGCACATCAAGGCAGGGCACATTTTGGGTTGAAGGTTTTTATGGGTGGGTTGCGCTCCTTATCCCTCCACTGGGAGTACTGCCTGGGTACAGGAAGTAGCCACTTCAGGATCCACTGCTAGAAGTCTCATCTAGAATCACTCCCATAGACATCCTGGGGCTTCTTCCCTTCCCAGATATCCGGAACATCTCAGAGATGCCCCTTACCAATTTCTATTCTCTCTTCCCTGCTTTCTCTACACCTGATCCTCTGCTACCCACCCCTTCTCCCACCCAGTTTCCTCTATCCATTGACCTCTGATGTCTATTTTATTTTCCTTTCTGAGAAAGATTCAACCACCCTCCCTTGAGCCCTCATTATTATTTGGCTTCTTTGGGTTTGTGGAGTGTTGCATGGCTATCCTATGCTTTTATGGCTAATATCCCCTTACAAGAGAGTACATACAATGCACTCCCTTTTGGGTCTGGGTTACCTCACTCAGAATGATATTTTCTAGCTCCATCCATGTGCCTGCACAATTCATGATGTCTTTGTTTTTAAAAGCTGGGTAGTATTCCATTGGGTAAATAAACCACATTTTCTTTATTCATTCTTTAGCTAAGGCACATCTAGATTATTTCCAGTTTCTGGCTATTACAAATAAAGCTTCTATGAACTTAGTTGAGCAAGTGTCCTTGTGAGGTGGTGGAGCATCTTTTGGATAAATATTTAGGAGTTGTATAGCTGAGACTTAAGGTAGAGCTATTTCTTATTTTCTAAGAAACTGCTGAATTGATTTTCCAGAGTGTTGGTACAGGTTTGTACTCCCAACAACATGTAGGAGTGTTTGCCTGGCTATAGATTTCCACAAGCATGGTATGTCCCTTAAATTTTTTATGCTAGGTATTTTGATGGCTGTAAGGTGGTATCTCAGTTGTTTTGATTTACATATCTCTGATGACTAAGAACTTTGAAGATTTCTTTATGTGTTCCTTGACCCTTAGTGATTCCTCTGCTGAGTATTCTGTTTAGCTCTATACCCCGTTTTTAAATTGGGTTATTTGAGTTGTTGGTGTCTAACTTCTTGAGTTCTTCTTCGTATATTCTGAATATTAGTCCTCTGTCTGATATAGGGCTGGTGAAGATCTTTTCCCAATCTGTAGGCTGCCATTTTGTTCTATTGACAGTGTCTTTTGATTTACAGCTGTTTATTTTCAGGTGGCTCCATTTATTAATTGTTGATTTTAGTATCTGAGCCATTGGTGTTCTCTTCAGGAAGTTGTTTCCTGTACCAAGTACTGATGATTCCCCACTTTCTGTTCTATTAGCTTTAGTGACCAAAGACTGAGGTCTTTGATCTACTTGGACTTTAGTTTTGTGCAGAGTAATAAACATGGATTTATTTGCATTCTTAGGCTTGCAAACCTCCAGGCAAACCAATACCATTTCTTGAGATGCCCTGCCTTTTCCATTGCTTTTGGTTTCTTTGTCAAAAACCAAGTGTCTGTAGGTGTATGTATATATTTCTGGGTCTTCAATTCAATTCCATTGATCAACTGATCAGTTTCTATACCAATACCATGCAGTTTTTTATTACTATTTTTTTTGTAATAGATCTTAAAGTCAGTGATGGTGATACCTCCAGAAATTCTTTTACAGGATTGTTTTAGCTATGTTGAGTTTTTCGTTTTTCCATATGAAGTTGAAAATTATTCTTTCAAGGTCTGTAAAGAATTACATTGAATCCATAGGTTGCATTCAGTAAGATGTCCATTTTCATTATGTTAAGCCTATTGATGCAGTAGCATGGGAGACCTTTCCATCTTCTGATATCTTCTTCAAATTCTTTCTTCAGAGACTTGAAGTTCTTACCATAGAGTTCTTTCAGTTGCTTGGTAAGATATTTTAAATTGTAAGTGACTATTGTGAAGGGTATTGTCTCCTAATTTCTTTCTTAACTCATTTATCACTTGTAGAAAAGAGGAATATAAACTTCTTTGAGTTAATTTTATATCCAGCCACTTTACTGAAGGTGTTTATCAGATATAGGAATTCTCTGGTAGAATTTTGGGGTTCATGTATATATATCATATCATCCATGAATAGTGATACTTTGACTTCTTTCTTTCCAATTTGTATCACCTTGATCTCCTTTAGTTGGCTTATTGCTCTAGCTAGAAGTTTAAGATCTATATTAAAGATATAAGAAGAGAGTGGACAGCCTTGTCCTGTCCCTGATTTTAATTGAATTGCTTTAACTTTCTCTCTATTCAACTTGATGTCAGTTATTGGTTTGCTGTATGTTGCTTTTATTGGGTTTAGGTATGTTCCTTGTATCCCTGATCTTTCCAAGACTTTTAACATGAAAGGGTGTTGGATTTTGTCAAAGGCTTCTTCAGCATCTAATGAGATGACCACGCTTTTTTTTTCAGTTTGTTTATATTGTGGGTTACATTGATGGATTTTTATATGTTGAAGCACCCCTGCATCGGTGGGATGAAGCCTATGTGATCATGGCGAATGCTGTCTTTGATGTGTTCATAGATTTGGTTTGTAATTATTTTATTGAGTATTTTTGTATCAATTTTCACAAGGAAAATTGTTCTGAAATTCTTTCTTTTTTGAGTGTGTGATATCAGGAGGGATTATGGTCTCATAGAATGACTTTGGTAATGTTTCTTCTATCTTATGGACTTGTTTGAGGAGTATTAGTATTAGCTCTTCCTTCCTTAATGGGTTATAGGACTATTTAGATAGTTTACTTAATCTTGACCTTAACTTTGGTAAGTGGTATCTCTCTAGAAGTATACACATGTGGGTTGGCATCTGTGATCTCTTAGAGACTATAAGACATCTGCCCTTCTGGCTTTTAGAAGTCTAGTATTACTTGGCCTTTATCGCCTGCAGTTTTTTAATATTATTTCCTTTGTGTATATTTAGTGTTTTGATTATTATGTGGCAGGAAATTTTTCTTTTTTAGTACACTCTACTTTGTGTTCCATAAGTTATTTGTATGTTTATAAGCATCTCTTTCTTTAGGTTAGGTAAATTTTCTTCCATGATTTTGTTGAAGATATTTTCTGGATCTTTGAGCTGGAACTCTTCTCCATCTTCTATTCCTATTATACTTAGGTTTGGTCTTTTCATAGTATCCAAAATTTCCTGGATGTTTTATGTCAGAAACACTTTAGCTTTAGCATTTTCTTTCACTGATGTATCAGTTTCTTCTATGGTGTCTTCTGTGCCTGAGATTCTCTCTTCTATCTCTTGTATTTTTGTTGGTGATGCTTGTGTCTATAATTCCTGTTCTCTTTCCTAGATTTTCCATTTCCAGGATTTGCCTCAGATTGTATTTTCTTTTATTGCTTCTATTTCTTTCTTCAGGTATTGAACAGTTTTATTCCTTTCTTTCAAGTCTTTGATTGTTCTCTTTCCCTGTATTTCTTAATATTTATTCGTTTCCCCTTTAAGGGTCTCTACCTGTTTGTATTTTCCTGTATGTCTTTCAAAGATTTATTCATTTCCTCTTTAAATGCCTTTATTGTCTTCATAAGATTAGATTTAAGGCAATTTTCTTGTGTTTCAGGTGTGTTAGGATATACAGGCCTTGCTGTAGTAGGATAGCTGGGTTCTGGTGGTTTCCCTGGCTTTTGTTGATTGTGTTCTCTTGCTGGAACTTAGCCACCTGTTTGTCCTTAGTGTTGGCAGACTTGGAAGTCCCTGATGGGAATAGGCCTCTGGGACTGCAGGTAAAGCTGGTGGTCCCTATGGCTGCAGGCCTTTGTCCTGAGCAGCAGCAGGCTTCCAGGGATGTAGGTAGAGTTGTTGCTGGGGAAATGGAGTGAAGGGGGGTTAGGGTAGAGCTTACCACTGCTGAGTTTCCCCAGAGGGGCCGGCAGAGAATTGGGATGGGGTCTCAATGAATGGTCTGATATCTTCAGGTGTCTGGGGTTGCATTTAGAGGTCTGGACAGGAAGATGGAGTGGAAAGGGAACCATCAGACCTTTGTGGCTGCTGGGATTGCAGGAGACCCATCAGACAGGAGTCTGGACCCAGATATATTTTTAAATGCTGAACCCTAATCATGAGAAATATAAATTAAACCTACTATGAGATAACACCTCATCTCTAAGAAATTGACTATTACCCAAAAGATACAAGGTGAGCCTTATGAGAATGTGGACAAAGAGAACTCTCCCATACAGGTGGTGGTATTTCTCATTAATATGGACATTTGGAAAAAACAAAAGCGTGGAGATTCCTCTACAAACAAAAAGTAGAATTAGCATCTGATTCAGTAATTTTACTTCTGAGTATACTTCTGTGCTAGCTAGTTTTTTTTTTTTTTTTTTTTTTTTTTAAAGATTTATTTATTTATTATATGTAAGTACACCATAGCTGTCTTCAGACACCCCAGAAGAGGGCGTCAGATCTCGTTCCGGATGGTTGTGAGCCACCATGTGGTTGCTGGGAATTGAACTCAGGACCTCTGGAAAAGTAGTCAGTGTTCTTAACTGCTGAGCCATCTCTCCAGCCCGCTAGCTAGTTTTTATGTCAATTTGACACAGGCTAAAGTCATTTTAGAAATGGGAACCTTAGTTGAGAAGATAGGCAAGCCTGTGGCACGTTTTCTTCTTGCTGATTAATAGGAGCAGGTCTGTCACACAGAAGCAGTGCTATCCCTTGGGCAGGTGGACCTGGATGAATTAAAAAGGTAAGCTGAGCAAGTCATGAGGAGCAAGCTAGTAAGCAGCATCCCTCTATGCACCCTGATTTAATTCTTGCCTCCAGGTTCCTGCCCTGCTTGAGTTCCTGCCCTGACTATCCTCAGTAATAGACTGCTACCTGAAGTGTGAGATGAATTCAACCCTGTCATCTCTCCAGAGTTGATTGGGTTATGGTGTTTTATCATATCAATGAAAACCCTAACTAAGACTACATCCAAAGGAACTGCGATCAATGAGAGAAAGAGAAGCTTACATTTCCATGTTTCAACTCCACTCCCAATGCTCAAGGCATGGAAACACCAAAAGTGTGTGCATTGACAAATGAGTGGTGTGTAACACATAGAGTATACACACCACAGGATACTATTTAGACTTTCAAAAATGGGAAATTCTTATTTTGTAGGTAGACCTGGATGACATGAAGCTAAATGCAATAAACCAAAAACAGAGAGACATATACCAAATGTAGCCCAAGCTAGGGTAAAACTTGCTGTATAGTTCAGGATATCAAGCCTGAGATCCTTCTTCCTCTGACCCCTCACTGTTGGAATTACAGGGGTGAGCCCAAATGCTTCATTGATTTAATTATTCCTTGACTCTCAGACCCTTCTGTCCTTCTGCCCTTTCTCATCATCTGTCTCAAGGCAGCTACAGAAGTCCACTATGTTTACACTGTAAACCATCCCCTCTAGGCAGCAACAAGGACTGTGCTGCTTACAGCAAATGCTCACATATACTCCATGCCTTCCCAGGACACACAGGATAAAGGCTCAGCTCCACTAACAATGTACATAGCTGGGCCTTTCTCATCATTGATCTTACCATACACACGCACTGCCTGCACTTACATTGTTCTATCTATTGTGCAAACCTGTGCTGTGCTTCTATTGACCAGGGAGGATGTATCCATATATACTGTATGGACTTATACACACACACACACACACACACACACACACACACACACAGAGAGAGAGAGAGAGAGAGAGAGAGAGAGAGAGAGAGAGAGAGAGGCAGACAGACAGACAGATTTATCTTCATCCTACAAATCTTAGATTAAACACCATTTGTAACCAAAACTTAGACACAGCCATCATGATGTTCCAAAGCACCATGCATGTCTCCCTTCTAACTTGTCATAGCTGCAACATAATAGCTTTTTTACAATTACTTGTTATATATCTCTACTCACTAGATTCTAACCTCCAAAGTCTGACTTTCCTCTTCCATGCATGAGATCTGTGTGTTCATGGTCTCTAGCACAGATCTGGCTCTTGAATATGCAGTAATAGCGGAATGAGTTAAATTGCTTACTTTTATGCAAACTTGCTCCATGATAGACGGACATGTTCTACCTGAGCCATCCTGTCTAGGATGCCCTTAAAGTGCTGCTCCTAGCATACTAGGAGGTCTGGACACATGCTCTGCAAGCTCCCTCATCCTCTTTGCTGGTCTTAGAGCTCATGTGTTACCCTCCCTCCAGGGTTCTTGCTACTCCAGAAGTTCAGGCTTCATCCTAAGTTCAGTCTACTCCATTTTATACATTATCTAAAGGATTTGTTCCATATATATTCATAGCCACATAAGCCTACTGTAAGTATTTTAGCCCATTTAATCTTTTCCCACCTATTGCATATGCACAGCAGTAGAGACAGGCACTGAGAGGACCACTTGCAAGCAAGCTATGGCCATCACAGCACTTCACCTCTACACACAACATCTTCAGATGGTCATCTAAGGTCATTCTCCTCTATTATAACATGATTATCACACAGAAAATTCACTATTATCATAATACACATAAGAGTCCAAATTCACATTTCCCCAGCCACCCAGTAATGAAATTTACAGTTTTCTGGGTTTTTTTCTCTTTTTCTCCCTGAGATCTCCTATTTCCTGGCTACTCCATCTTAGTCTGAACCGTGTTTGTCTTCTCTCTATCTTCATTCCACTCTGAATTTGGAAAGACAGAGATCCCAAGACTACAAACTACATCAAAACCTGTTTTACCATCATTCCGAGTACACCCCTTCACTACTAAAGATGACTTTTTGATTTGTGGCCATGTTCTCCTCCCAATGACACATGTAGTTACAGGCCACGGGTGAAGAGAAGTAGGAAATTTTCATCTTTGCTTTTCTTTCACCAGCTCAGTATAAATAATGAAGGAAGACAAGCCTCCTGAGACCAGTCAAACCATCAGAGAGAAGTTCCGGGACATCAAGTCACTAAGCTGACAAGTCTCAGGCTAAGCAAGACTTATGCGACAGCAAAATACACACTTCTATCATGTCTGAGACTTTACGCAATTGAATATATTCTGTATTCATTACTTTCCTTGTGTGACTGTAACAAAATGCCTGACAAAAGGATGGAAAGGTTGATTTTGGTTTGGTGTTTAAGAAGGGGAAGGCACGGCAGCAGGAACATGAAGTGGGTGACCACAAGATATTTGCAGTCAGGAAACAAGGAGAGGACAGGAAATGGGACCAGTCTTTAAATCCCAAGGCCAGCCTTAGCCAATCCACTTCCTCCAGCCATGGTCTAATTCTTAAAACTTCCACAACCTTTCCAAAACAGCACCACCAACTGGGAAATTAGGTCTCAAACACATGAGCCTACAGGAGAGGTTTCACATTCAAACCACAGTAAGTCACTGTAGCATCTAATGCCATGCAACGAGGGCCAAACTGCATCTGTAGGAAAGGGCTTCCTGTCGAAAGCTTTTCCTTATGTGGACAAAGTGCATCAAAATACATGGACACCCCTGACAGGGGGCCAGTGGTCCTGGGGTTCAGCACTGAAGAAGGAGTAATAACAGATATAGATACACTCTTCTAGAATCTACCATCTCACTTGTGGAAGTTAGCTTGTGTTCAACCATGGCTTTGTGCAGCGATTCCATTGACCCTTAAGTCGTGTCTGAGACACCATGGGCACAGCGCTTCTTTTTTTTTTTTTTTTTTTTTTTTTTTTTTTTTTTTTGTCTTTGTGAATTTGCATTGTGTAACTCTTTTTTTTTTTTTTAATTTTATTTTCTATATTCTATGTTTACATTCCAAAGGCTTTCCCCTTTCCCAGTTCCCACCCACCATAGTTCCCATAGTTCCTCTCCCCCCCATCTGTTCCCCAATAATTCCCCCTCCCCCCTCGGTTTCTTTACTAAACTGGAAGCAATCTTTACAGGCCCAGGGTCCTCTCCTTTCTTCTTCTTGGGAATCATTTGACTTGCTATTTGTGTCTTGAGTATTTAGGGCTTCTGGGCTCATTAATATCCACTTATCAGTGATTGCATTTCAGGTGCATTCTTTTGTGATTGGGTTAATTCACTCAGGATGATATTTTCCAGGTCTAACCATTTACCTACAAATTGCATGAATTCATTATTTTTAATTGCTGTGTAGTATTCCATTGTATAAATATACCACATTTTCTGTATCCATTCCTCCTTTGAGGGATATTTGGGCTGCTTCCAATTTCTGGCTATTATAAACAAGGCTGCTATAAACATAGTGGAGCATGTGTCCTTATTGCATGCAGGGGAATCCTCTGGGTATATGCCCAGGAGTGGTATGCCAGGGTCCTCTGGAAGTAACATGCCCAATTTTCTGAGGAACCGCCAAACTGATTTCCAGAGCGGTTTTACCATTTTGCAATCCCACCAACAGTGGAGGAGTGTTCCTCTTTCTCCACATCCTCGCCAGCACTTGTTGTCTCTTGAGTTTTTAATCTTAGCCATTCTGACTGGTGTGAGGTGGAATCTCAGGGTTGTTTTGATTTGCATTTCCCTGATGACTAATGATGTTGAACATCTTTTAAGGTGTTTCTCGGCCATCCGAATTTCTTCTGGTGAGAATTCTTTGTTTAGCTCTGTGCCCCATTTTTTGATAGGGTTATTTGGTTCTTTGCGGTCTAACTTCTTGAGTTCTTTGTATATATTGGATATTAGCCCTCTGTCGGATGTGGGGTTGGTGAAGATCTTTTCCCACTTTGTTGGTTGCCGTTTTGTCCTTCTGACAGTGTCCTTTGCTTTGCAGAAACTTTGTAATTTTATGAGGTCCCATTTGTCGATTCTTGATCTTAGAGCATAAGCTATTGGTGTTCTGTTCAGGAACTTTTCCCCTGTGCCCAAGTCCTCCAGGGTCTTCCCTAGTTTCTTTTCTAATAGTTTCAGTGTGTCTGGTTTTATGTGGAGGTCCTTGATCCACTTGGAGTTGATCTTAGTACAAGGAGATAAGAGTGGGTCAATTCGCATTCTTCTGCATGTTGACCTCCAGTTGAACCAGCACCATTTGTTGAAAAGGCTATCTTTTTTCCACCGGATGGTTGTGGCTCCTTTATCAAAGATCAAGTGACCATAAGTCTGTGGGTTAATTTCTGGGTCTTCAATCCTATTCCATTGATCTACCTGCCTGTTGCTGTACCAATACCATGCAGTTTTTAACACAATTGCTCTGTAGTACTGCTTGAGGTCAGGGATATTGATTCCCCCAGAAGTCCTTTTATTGTTGAGAATAGTTTTAGCTATCCTGGGTTTTTTGTTGCTCCAGATGAATTTGAGAATTGCTCTTTCTAGATCTATGAAGAATTGATTTGGGATTTTGATGGGGATTGCATTGAATCTGTAGATTGCTTTTGGCAAGATGGCCATTTTTACTATATTGATCCTGCCAATCCAGGAGCAAGAAATATTTTTCCATCTCCTGAGGTCTTCTTCGATTTCTTTCTTCAGGGACTTGAAGTTCCTGTCATACAGATCTTTCACTTGTTTGGTTAGAGTTACGCCAAGGTACTTTATGTTGTTTGTGGCTATTGTGAAGGGTGTTATTTCCCTAACTTCTTTCTCAGCCTGCTTGTCCTTTGAGTACAAGAAGGCTACTGATTTGCTTGAGTTAATTTTATAACCAGCCACGTTGCTGAAGTTGTTTATCAGCTGTAGAAGTTCTCTGGTGGAGTTTTTTGGATCGCTTAAGTAGACTATCATATCATCTGCAAATAATGATACTTTGACTTCTTCCTTTCCAATTTGTATCCCTTTGACTTCCTTATGTTGTCTGATTGCTCTCGCTAGAACTTCAAGTACTATATTGAAAAGATATGGAGAGAGAGGACAGCCTTGTCTAGTCCCTGATTTTAGTGGAATTGCTTCAAGTTTCTCTCCATTTATTTTGATGTTGGCTACTGGTTTGCTGTAGATTGCTTTTACTATGTTTAGGTATGGGCCTTGAATTCCTGCTCTTTCCAAGACTTTTAGCATGAAAGGATGCTGAATTTTGTCAAATGCTTTTTCAGCATCTAATGAGATGACCATGTGGTTTTTTTCTTTTAGTTTGTTTATGTAGTGGATTACATTGATGGATTTCCGTATATTGAACCATCCCTGCATTCCTGGAATGAAGCCTACTTGATCATGGTGAATGATCGTTTTGATATGCTCTTGGATTCGGTTGGCAAGGATTTTATTTAGTATTTTTGCATCTATATTCATAAGAGAAATTGGCCTGTAGTTCTCTTTCTTTGTTGGATCTTTTTGTGGTTTAGGTATCAGCGTAATTGTGGTTTCGAAGAATGAGTTGGGCAGTGTCCCTTCTGTCTCTATTTTGTGGAATAGTTTGAAGAGTATTGGTGTTAAGTCTTCTTTGAAGGTCTGGTAGAATTCTGCACTAAAACCATCTGGTCCCGTACTTTTTTTGGTTGGGAGGCTTTCTATAACCCCTTCTATTTCTTTAAGGGTTATGGGACTGTTTAGCTGGTCTACTTGATGCTGATTTAATTTTGGTATTTGGTATCTGTCTAGGAAATTGTCCATTTCCTCCAGATTCTCCAGTTGTTTTGAGTATAGGCCTTTGTAGTAGGATCTGATGATCTTTTGAATTTCCTCTGTTTCTGTTGTTATATCCCCCTTTTCATTTTTAATTTTGTTAATTTGGATACTATCTCTGTGCCCTTTGGTTAGTCTAGCTAAGGGCTTATCTATCTTGTTGATTTTCTCGAAGAACCAGCTCTTGGTTTTGTTGATTCTTTGTATGGTTCTCTTTGTTTCTGCTTGATTGATTTCAGCCCTTAGTTTGATGATTTCCTCTCTTCTACTCCTCCTGGGTGAGTTAGCTTCTTTTTGTTCCAGCGCCTTCAGGTGTGCTGTTAAGTTGCTAGTGTATGCTCTTTCCAGTTTCTTTTTGGAGGCACTCAGGGCTATGAGTTTTCCTCTTAGCACTGCTTTCATTGTATCCCAGAGATTTGGGTAGGTCGTACCTTCATTTTCATTGAAGTCTAAAAAGTCTTTGATTTCTTTCTTTATTTCTTCCTTGACCAGGGTGTCATTGAGTAGAGTATTGTTCAGTTTCCATGTGTATGTGGGCTTTCTGTAGTTCTTCTTGCTATTGAAGACCACTTTTACTCCATAGTGATCCGATAGGAGACATGGGATTAGTTCGGTCTTCTTGTATTTGTTGAGGTCTGTCTTGTGACCAATTATATGATCAATTTTTGAGAAGGTACCGTGCGGTGCTGAGAAAAAGGTATACTCTTTTGTTTTAGGATGGAATGTTCTATATATATCTGTTAAATCCAATTGGTCCAAAGCTTCAATTAGTTTCACTGTGTCCCTGTTTAGTTTCTGCTTTCCTGATCGGTCCATTGAGGAGAGTGGAGTGTTGAAGTCACCTACAATCATTGTGTTAGGTGCGATGTGTGCTTTAAGCTTTAGTAAAGTTTCTTTTACGAATGAGGGTGCCCTTGCATTTGGTGCATAGATGTTCAGTATTGAGAATTCTTCTTGGTGGATTTTCCCTTTGACAAGCAGGAAGTGACCTTCTGTGTCTCTTTTGATGACTTTAGGTTGAAAGTCGATTTTATCTGATATTAGAATGGCTACTCCAGCTTGTTTCCTGGGACCATTTGCTTGTAGAACTGTCTTCCAGCCTTTTACTCTAAGGAGGTGTTTGTCTTTGACACTGAGATGTGTTTCCTGTATGCAGCAAAATGTAGGGTCCTGTTTCCGTATCCAGTCTGTTAGTCTGTGTCTTTTGATTGGGGAATTGAGTCCATTGATATTAAGAGATATTAAGGAATAGTAATTATTACTTCCTGACATTTTGGGAATTGTTATTATTATTTGTATTTGAGTGGTTCTCTTCTTTTGGGTTGGATGAGATGGGGTTTCTATCTTGTTTCTTCTGGGGTGTTGTTTCCCCCCTTGTGTTGGTATTTTTCCCCTATTATCCTTTGTAGGGCTGGGTTTGTAGATAAGTATCTTGCAAATTTGGTTTTGTCGTGGAATATCTTGGTTTCCCCATCTATGGCAATTGAGAGTTTTGCTGGGTATAGTAGTCTTGGCTGAAGTTTGTGTTCTCTTAGGGTCTGCATGAGGTCTGCCCAGGATCTTCTAGCTTTCATGGTCTCAGGTGAGAAGTCTGGTATAATTCTGATAGGTCTTCCTTTATATGTTACTTGTCCTTTTTCTCTTACTGCCTTTAATATTCTTTCTTTGTTTAGTACATTTGGGGTTTTGATTATTATGTGACGGGAAGTATTTCTGTTCTGGTCCAGTCTATTTGGTGTTCTATAGGCTTCTTGTATATTCATGGGCATCTCTCTCTTTAGGTTGGGGAAATTTTCTTCCATAATTTTGTAGAAGATATTTGCTGGCCCTTTAAGTTGTAGATCTTCATTCTCATCTATCCCTATAATCCTTAGGTTTGGTCTTCTCATTGTGTCCTGGATTTCCTGAATGTTTTGGGTTACCAGCTTTTTGCATTTTGCATTTTCTTTAATTGTTGAATCCATGGTTCCTATGGTATCTTCAGCATCTGAGATTCTGTCTTCTATCTCTTGTATTCTATTGTTGATATTTGCATCTATGACTCCTGATTTCTTCCCAAGGTTTTCTATCTCCAACATTGTCTCCCTTTGCGATTGCTTAGTTGTTTCTACTTCTGTTTTTAGATTTTGTATGGTTTTGCTCAGATCTTTCAGTTGCTTGTTTGTGTTTTCCTGTAATTCTTTAAGGGATTTTTGTGTTTCCTCCTTTATGACTTCTACTCGTTGACCCATGTTCTCTTGTATTTCTTTGGGTGATTTTTGTTTCTCCCCCTTATTGGGATTCACTTTTTGCTCTATATTCTCCTGGATTTCTTTAAGTGATTTTTGTGTCTGCCTTGTATGGGCTTCTAGTTTTTGATCTATTTTCTCCTCTATTACTTTAAGAAATTTATCTAAGTGATCCTCAATCTGCATCTTTACCAGTGATTTTAGATCTGAGTCTTGTTTTTCTGGTGTGTTGAGATATCTGGGATTTAATTGTGTTTGTCTTGCAATGGCTTCTAGCTTTTGATCTATTTTCTCATGTATTACTTTAAGAGATTTATCTAAGTGTTCCTCTATCAGCATCCTGACCAGTGATTTTAGATCTGAGTCTTGTTTTTCTGGTGTTTCGGGGTATCCAATATTTATTGCTGTTGGGGAACTGGGTTCGGATGCCGCCATATTGCCTTGATTTTTGTTAGTAGCGATCTTACGTTTGCCTTTTGCCATCTGGTTAACTCTGGTGTTAGTTGGTCCTGTAGATACTAGCTGGTGCTTGACCCTCCTGTGGGGTTGTAAGGCTATTTCCCAGTGACTGGGATACCTGAATCACTGTCCTGCGGGGCTCTTGCTCACAGATTGCTGACAGGTGGCCTGAGTCCCCCGAGGTCTTAACCTCAGGATATCCCAGGTATTTGGTTCCGCCTGTTGGGCGGCTGCTCTGCACTGCTCCTGCTCAGGGTTCGCTGTCTGATATCCTGTTTCCCCAGGGGTCTTAAAGTTGGGATATCTCAGTTATCTGGTTCCGCCTGCTGGTCCCAAGCTGCTGGGAAGCTGGCTGGGTCCGGTTTCCAGCTTCCCTGCCACTGGCTGGATGGGAGGCTGGTTCGGCCTCCGGCTGGGTCTGGGTACCTGGCACACTGGCTGACTCTGGCTTCCTCACCACCAGCTGGACGGGAAGCTGCAGGCAATATGGCAGGTGCCTGCAGGGAGCTCGGGGTCCGCCCCGCGCGCGAGTGCAGAGTGCACCCGCTATTCTGTGCCCAATTCCCACTCCAGGCCTGAGTCCCCGAAGGTCTTAAGCTCGGGCTGTGTCGGGTACCTGGTTCTGCCGCCGCCGCCGGATGGTTCTGAGCACCTGGGACGCTGGGTGACCCTCCGGCTTCCCCACCGCCAGCTGGGCGGGAAGCTGCAGGCAATATGGCAGCTGCCTGCAGGGAGCTCGGGGTCCGCCCCGCGCGCGAGTGCAGAGTGCACCCGCTATTCTGTGCCCAATTCCCACTCCAGGCCTGAGTCCCCGAAGGTCTTAAGCTCGGGCTGTGTCGGGTACCTGGTTCTGCCGCCGCCGCCGGATGGTTCTGAGCACCTGGGACGCTGGGTGACCCTCTGGCTTCCCCACCACCAGCTGGGCGGGAAGCTGCAGGCAATCGGCACAGCGCTTCTTACAAATGCAGAGCTAACAAAATAAAAAGAGAAAAATCCATAAAAAGTTTGATTAGGCAATCTAAAGTCATATGAATAAATAATTACAGGCATTATGTGAACTTCTCATTCCGTCTAATTACCATGCGGCACAATAATAAGATTTGTCAGGAAACATGTCAGATTCATTTTGCTGTTAATTTATTTGATCACAACTTGCTCCTTGAATATACAGCCTGCATTGTTTGCTGTTCACACGGCTGCTTGGGGCTTAAAATATTAGAGGGAAATTTACTCACCCAGCCTCTTGTCACGGAAAGATTTATGACAGAGGAAATTTTGAAAGCATTGCATTGGTATCTAAATTTCCTGATTCTTTACAATTTAATCTTTAATTGTGTGCACTCAATTACAGGGAGGGTGGGGAGCCAGAAATGTTGCAGAGGCAGACGTCTGAGGCTTTTCATGGGTTCTGTGGAAGCCTTATGGCCTCATGCTCCTGGATTAACTAGGGGCAGATTCTGCTACTCAGACTATGTCTTGGCTCCCAAGTCCAGGGCATCCTGGTAATTTTTTTTAATACAAATTACTTAATTGTATATATTACTTAAAGTATTGTTTGTGATAAGAAACGTATATTAATATGCTAATGCTGCAAGAGTGCTTAAAGAGTTGTTCTGTACGAGAGATGGAAAAATCACAGACTAACACCACAGAGCCACAGAGCACCAGCACAGGACACCTATGGGCATGAAACATGTGCCAAGCCTGGGCTGTTTGACATTCCAATGCGTACTTACAGCCAATCCGCCTGGGAGGGAGCAAGGCAGGCTTATAACTTCCTGGCTAATGTTTGAGAAGGATCTGGAAGTTTCCTGAAGATGTACTAGTAGAGCAAATGAGCCTGTAAGATGAGGTCATTGGCTACATTTGCTTATTTCCCCTGGCTGCACTCTTTCTCCTGTTATTCTCCTGATATATGCCTTGTTAAGGCAAAACGACCAAACAGGGGAATTGATGTTCTCTGTCCCCTCGTCTCACTGCAGACCTGGCGTTGAATGGGTATGCTCTCAGTGTATCAGTTTGTCATCCAACCAGTACATAAAAAACACACACTGCATGCATCTGCTTAGAATTTTGATGAGGACGACCCCAGCCTCAGTGAGCAGTGACATAGTTGGAGAAGGCCAGGGAATCCCTAAGCAATTATGGCGCTGTGAGGTGAGTGCTCCAGTGGAAAGTGTACAAGATTCTGTGGGAAGCTCTAACCCAAATCTGGAAGGCTTCCTGGAGGATGAGGTGTCTGTGCTAAGGCCTGTTGGGACAGGAGGCAAATAACCCGAGAGCAGGGAAGAAGGAAAGGGGGACAGTAAAAGCAGCACAGTGGAGATGGTGAGGAGACCATCGTATTCAGCCTGTAATAGTCCAGGATATCTTGTAGTGACTCTTTCTAGGAAACTCTCTGCCTACTGTAGTACCTGATTCTTTTCAGTATTGATCTACCAGGAAATGTTTTTTATTAATATACTTCTAAAATGTATTATTTAGGGTCTGGAGAGATGGCTAAGAGTGGTTAAGAGAACATGCTAATCCCATGTTGGGAGGCTCACAAGCACTTGTAACTGCAATTCTAGGGAATCTCTTCTGGCACGTACGTGCATGAGACACGCAAGTGCACGTGTGCACACAGACACAGTTACATAAATGTAAAACTAAGTCCTAAGAAGGCCCCTTGGTAGTTACTGTATGGAAGGCACTTGGTAATGGCTTGACAATTCAAGGACTTTGTTTTTGAGTGTTTCTGTATGTGCAGTATGGTATATACACATGTGTGTACATACATGTAACTGTGTAGCACATTCATATCCAAAGGCAAGTGATGGCGTCTTTCACTATTCTGCTTATTCATTCAGGACAAGGTCTCTCACTGAAACTGGCACTCTCTGACACAGACCTCTCATCACAGGCATAGGAATCCTTCCATCTTTCCCTCTGGGCACCAGGATTAACGGATGGCAATGCCAAGACTAGCTTTGAACATGGGGCCTCGAGTGCAAACTCAGATCCGCAAGTTTGCAAGGCAAATATTCTACCCACTGAGTCCTTTCTCCAGACCTAGAGACCTTACTTCCACCTTCACAGAGGACTTGCTGTGCAGTTGAAACATGCTCAGAGAAGCAAGAGAAAGGGGGAAATCTAATACTGATGGCAGCTTTTAAGTCCGAGTAAGAAAAATTCTTGATGCGATACCCAGGCCTTGGAGTCAGACCCTGGCTTCCCCATTCTCGCTGTACCAGCTTGCACAAATTACTTGACCTTTGTGAAGCTCTGTTCCCCACCTATAAACCTGGAGTAATAATAGGTCCTTGTCGAGACTGTGGCACGGATTAGCGTGGTAATGCATGGGCAGCATTTACCATCCTGCTCTGCTTGGCACGGGGCAGGCATACAATAAATGGCTTAGCCATTACATTGTTATAATTAATTCAGCGCATAAATACTCACAGGCCTGTTTCCGTGCTGCCTTTCAGGCATTTGATTTCAGGTTCTTCTGGCTGCATGCCATACCAGCCGTTGCTGTAGCCTCCCTCTCTGCCATCCCTCCATTAGAGGCTCTCTTAAGTCAGTGCCTTCTTGAAAAACAAGTGTTAAATCACGGTGCTGTTGGGAAACTGGTTGCTCTGTGTCTTAAGTAGGCTTCAGAGTCTACAGAGCACCTAGCAAACTCTCCGAGGACTATTCATTTCACCACAGCAGGGGATCTGTCTGTCCTGGATGCCTTCATCTTTCCTTATCGCTGACATGGGAGTTGGTTCTGTACCATGAGTGATGTGTTGTTGGTCGTTTTTTTGTTTTTTTGTTTTTTTTTCTATTTTACAATATCCTTCTATGAGCTATTCATTCTATTAGCCGCTAATGTTTTCCAGGCCCATATGCAGCCTGGGTTTAGCAATGGTCTTGTCTAAAAATGTCATAGGGGATTATTAAGCCTCAATGATTCATCTCACCCTAAACCATTCTGGAGTACGTGTTCTGAGTCAGTAATAAAAATCATATTTGTGTAAGAAAGAAAGAAAGAAAGAAAGAAAGAAAGAAAGAAGGAAGGAAGGAAGGAAGGAAGGAAGGAAGGAAGGAAAGAAAGAAGGAAGGAAGGAAGGAAGGAAGGAAGAAAGAAAGAAAGAAAGAAAGAAAAAGAAATAAGCAAAAATTGAGCCTGTTTCCCCATTAAAGAACAAGTCAAAGACTATACCAACAGTCCATTGGGTAAAGCACATGCCGCCCAAGCATGGGGTGCTGATGTCAGGGCCCCAGGAGCCACAGAAAAGCTGGGTAGGCTTGCAGGCACTCACAACCCCACCTCTGGAGGTGCCGCAGACAGACAGATGCTAGGGGCTTGCTGGTCATCTAGTACAGTAAAAACTGTGAGCTCCAGATTCAGTAACAGACTTTAGCCTCAAAAATGAGGCGAAGCATGATAGAACGTATTTGATGTCACCTTCTGGCCTTCAGCCTTATATGGCACACACACACACACACACACACACACACAGAGACACACAAACACACACAAACACACACACACACACACACACACACACGTAAAGATTTGTTACGTGATCATTCTGAAGTGTTAACAACTGTTATTCACTTCCTACTTATTTATTCAGGGTGGAAGCAGAGGGAGTGTCCTGTTCTCTGTCCTGGGCCTTACAGAAGCAATAACACCATTCTGAGAATCTGGGAAGTGACAAGAGAGAGAGAGAGAGAGAGGTCTGAGGGTGCTGGTGGGAAATGGTAGGTTCAAGCTTGAGGGAGGGTTAAGGTCATAGCCAAGCGTGGAAGAGCACAGCAGTCAAAGTGCTCAGTCACTCAGCTGGCAAGGGCAGTGACGAGAAAGGCGAGGCAGACAGAGATACGGGCGCCTTCCCAGAGGAGGCAGCTGGACCTTTGGTATCTGTCACACTGAAAGGGCAAATGTTTTACCATCGCGGGTAGCACAACTCCAAACGGCTTAGCCTCCGACCTAAAGGGAGAAGACTGACTGAGGTCCAGAGGTCTGGGGAGGAAGTCTCAGCTGTTTACCTTCAAAATGCTGTATGGATTTTCCATCCTGCCCTGCAGTATTCAAATAAGATTTTAAATTATCTCTCGCTAGAAACTGACTCAGCAGCATGACAAGAGACATTTAGCTTGTGTCCCGACAAGGACAAATTTCCCTATGCATGCATGCATGCTAGGAAAGGTTCCTAGTTCAACTTGAGGAAGGAGACATTCGGCCTGGAGCAGGCAGTCAATTATCAGTCAGATCTGTTAGCCAGCTAACGAGGGATGCCCTGCCTGGTCTGAGAGGGACCTGCGAGTGATGGTTTATGTGAGAATGATTCCATAAAGATAGTTTGATGGCCAAGAGACTGTAAGGTTAAGGGATGCCCTGGATGACCGTGCTGTATGGGGTGAATTCAAAGGCATTGGAAAGGATCAGAAGGCAATATAGAGTCTGGTCATGTCCAGGAACAGTAGCTTCTAGAAAACCAGGCTTGGTGCAGGAGGGAAGCCTCAGACTGGGCAACCAGAAAACTCCTTGCTTTGGGACTCCAAAGAGCAAGGACCACGGAAAGTTCTAGACAGGTTATTGACAAGCTGAGATTTCTCTCCTGAGTAGAAACAGCTTGTCAGAACTTAGTTGCTAGGGCATCTTTTACTGACAGATTGGGTGCAATTTTTTTTCCCTGATGGGGGTTGAGGGGCATGCTTCAAAAGCAGATGTGGGAAGGGAAGCTGGGAGAAGGAAGGGACAGCCAGCTGTCAGCACTGCAGGACTGCGCCTGCAGATGTGCCTACACCACCAAAAGCCACTTCCCCGAGCCTGGAAGCTAGTCAGCAAACCCAAGAGCCATCAACGTGGTACAAGAGCATCCCAACAGGCTGCGGGGCGTGGAGCCCAGCCACGGGGTGGGCTCAGCTCTCATGTGACATGAGCACTCTCCTTGTACCAAATTAAACCGTTTTGATCAAAATTTGTAATGCAGAGGAGCGTAATTAAATTGAAGATTTTTAATTAGGCATGGTTTTTGATGAAACTTAACGGGAGCGGGCAGGAACAGTCTTGCTGTCTATTAAATATAATCCTGTGCAGTGAAGAGCTTGCTAGTTGATGATCTTTAATGGTTACCCAGATCTCAGCTTCTTGCACAGCGTCAGCTTGGAGGAGGGATATAGAAAGGGACATGGGATTGCCTGCAGCTTCCCGCCCAGCTGGCGGTGGGGAAGCCGGAGGGTCACCCAGCGTCCCAGGTGCTCAGAACCATCCGGCGGCGGCGGCAGAACCAGGTACCCGACACAGCCCAAGCTTAAGACCTTCGGGGACTCAGGCCTGGAGTGGGAGTTGGGCACAGAATAGCGGGTGCACTCTGCACTCGCGCGGCGGACCCCGAGCTCCCTGCAGGCAGCTGCCATATTGCCTGCAGCTTCCCGCCCAGCTGGTGGTGGGGAAGCCGGAGGGTCACCCAGCGTGCCAGGTGCTCAGAACCATCCAGCGGCGGCGGCAGAACCAGCTTCCCGCCCAGCTGGCAGTGGGGAAGCCGGAGGGTCACCCAGCGTCCCAGGTGCTCAGAACCATCCGGCGGCGGCGGCAGAACCAGCTTCCCGTCCAGCTGGTGGTGAGGAAGCCAGAGTCAGCCAGTGTGCCAGGTACCCAGACCCAGCCGGAGGCCGAACCAGCCTCCCATCCAGCCAGTGGCAGGGAAGCTGGAAACCGGACCCAGCCAGCTTCCCAGCAGCTTGGGACCAGCAGGTGGAACCAGATAACTGAGATATCCCAACTTTAAGACCCCTGGGGAAACAGGATATCAGACAGCGAACCCTGAGCAGGAGCAGTGCAGAGCAGCCGCCCAACAGGCGGAACCAAATACCTGGGATATCCTGAGGTTAAGACCTCGGGGGACTCAGGCCACCTGTCAGCAATCTGTGAGCAAGAGCCCCGCAGGACAGTGATTCAGGTATCCCAGTCACTGGGAAATAGCCTTACAACCCCACAGGAGGGTCAAGCACCAGCTAGTATCTACAGGACCAACTAACACCAGAGTTAACCAGATGGCAAAAGGCAAACGTAAGATCGCTACTAACAAAAATCAAGGCAATATGGCGGCATCCGAACCCAGTTCCCCAACAGCAATAAATATTGGATACCCCGAAACACCAGAAAAACAAGACTCAGATCTAAAATCACTGGTCAGGATGCTGATAGAGGAACACTTAGATAAATCTCTTAAAGTAATACATGAGAAAATAGATCAAAAGCTAGAAGCCATTGCAAGACAAACACAATTAAATCCCAGATATCTCAACACACCAGAAAAACAAGACTCAGATCTAAAATCACTGGTAAAGATGCAGATTGAGGATCACTTAGATAAATTTCTTAAAGTAATAGAGGAGAAAATAGATCAAAAACTAGAAGCCCATACAAGGCAGACACAAAAATCACTTAAAGAAATCCAGGAGAATATAGAGCAAAAAGTGAATCCCAATAAGGGGGAGAAACAAAAATCACCCAAAGAAATACAAGAGAACATGGGTCAACGAGTAGAAGTCATAAAGGAGGAAACACAAAAATCCCTTAAAGAATTACAGGAAAACACAAACAAGCAACTGAAAGATCTGAGCAAAACCATACAAAATCTAAAAACAGAAGTAGAAACAACTAAGCAATCGCAAAGGGAGACAATGTTGGAAATAGAAAACCTTGGGAAGAAATCAGGAGTCATAGATGCAAATATCAACAATAGAATACAAGAGATAGAAGACAGAATCTCAGATGTTGAAGATACCATAGGAACCATGGATTCAACAATTAAAGAAAATGCAAAATGCAAAAAGCTGGTAACCCAAAACATTCAGGAAATCCAGGACACAATGAGAAGACCAAACCTAAGGATTATAGGGATAGATGAGAATGAAGATCTACAACTTAAAGGGCCAGCAAATATCTTCTACAAAATTATGGAAGAAAATTTCCCCAACCTAAAGAGAGAGATGCCCATGAATATACAAGAAGCCTATAGAACCCCAAATAGACTGGACCAGAACAGAAATACTTCCCGTCACATAATAGTCAAAACCCCAAATGTACTAAACAAAGAAAGAATATTAAAGGCAGTAAGAGAAAAAGGACAAGTAACATATAAAGGAAGACCTATCAGAATTACACCAGACTTCTCACCTGAGACCATGAAAGCTAGAAGATCCTGGGCAGACCTTATGCAGACCCTAAGAGAACACAAACTTCAGCCAAGACTACTATACCCAGCGAAACTCTCAATTGCCATAGATGGGGAAACCAAGATATTCCACGACAAAACCAAATTTGCAAGATACTTATCTACAAACCCAGCCCTACAAAGGATAATAGGGGAAAAAAACCAACACAAGGGGGGAAACAACACCCCAGAAGAAACAAGATAGAAACCCCATCTCATCCAACCCAAAAGAAGAGAACCACTCAAATACAAATAATAATAACAATTCCCAAAATGTCAGGAAGTAATAATTACTATTCCTTAATATCTCTTAATATCAATGGACTCAATTCCCCAATCAAAAGACACAGACTAACAGACTGGATACGGAAACAGGACCCTACATTTTGCTGCATACAGGAAACACATCTCAGTGTCAAAGACAAACACCTCCTTAGAGTAAAAGGCTGGAAGACAGTTCTACAAGCAAATGGTCCCAGGAAACAAGCTGGAGTAGCCATTCTAATATCAGATAAAATCGACTTTCAACCTAAAGTCATCAAAAGAGACACAGAAGGTCACTTCCTGCTTGTCAAAGGGAAAATCCACCAAGAAGAATTCTCAATACTGAACATCTATGCACCAAATGCAAGGGCACCCTCATTCGTAAAAGAAACTTTACTAAAGCTTAAAGCACACATCGCACCTAACACAATGATTGTAGGTGACTTCAACACTCCACTCTCCTCAATGGACCGATCAGGAAAGCAGAAACTAAACAGGGACACAGTGAAACTAATTGAAGCTTTGGACCAATTGGATTTAACAGATATATATAGAACATTCCATCCTAAAACAAAAGAGTATACCTTTTTCTCAGCACCGCACGGTACCTTCTCAAAAATTGATCATATAATTGGTCACAAGACAGACCTCAACAAATACAAGAAGACCGAACTAATCCCATGTCTCCTATCGGATCACTATGGAGTAAAAGTGGTCTTCAATAGCAAGAAGAACTACAGAAAGCCCACATACACATGGAAACTGAACAATACTCTACTCAATGACACCCTGGTCAAGGAAGAAATAAAGAAAGAAATCAAAGACTTTTTAGACTTCAATGAAAATGAAGGTACGACCTACCCAAATCTCTGGGATACAATGAAAGCAGTGCTAAGAGGAAAACTCATAGCCCTGAGTGCCTCCAAAAAGAAACTGGAAAGAGCATACACTAGCAACTTAACAGCACACCCGAAGGCGCTGGAACAAAAAGAAGCTAACTCACCCAGGAGGAGTAGAAGAGAGGAAATCATCAAACTAAGGGCTGAAATCAATCAAGCAGAAACAAAGAGAACCATACAAAGAATCAACAAAACCAAGAGCTGGTTCTTCGAGAAAATCAACAAGATAGATAAGCCCTTAGCTAGACTAACCAAAGGGCACAGAGATAGTATCCAAATTAACAAAATTAAAAATGAAAAGGGGGATATAACAACAGAAACAGAGGAAATTCAAAAGATCATCAGATCCTACTACAAAGGCCTATACTCAAAACAACTGGAGAATCTGGAGGAAATGGACAATTTCCTAGACAGATACCAAATACCAAAATTAAATCAGCATCAAGTAGACCAGCTAAACAGTCCCATAACCCTTAAAGAAATAGAAGGGGTTATAGAAAGCCTCCCAACCAAAAAAAGTACGGGACCAGATGGTTTTAGTGCAGAATTCTACCAGACCTTCAAAGAAGACTTAACACCAATACTCTTCAAACTATTCCACAAAATAGAGACAGAAGGGACACTGCCCAACTCATTCTTCGAAACCACAATTACGCTGATACCTAAACCACAAAAAGATCCAACAAAGAAAGAGAACTACAGGCCAATTTCTCTTATGAATATAGATGCAAAAATACTAAATAAAATCCTTGCCAACCGAATCCAAGAGCATATCAAAACGATCATTCACCATGATCAAGTAGGCTTCATTCCAGGAATGCAGGGATGGTTCAATATACGGAAATCCATCAATGTAATCCACTACATAAACAAACTAAAAGAAAAAAACCACATGGTCATCTCATTAGATGCTGAAAAAGCATTTGACAAAATTCAGCATCCTTTCATGCTAAAAGTCTTGGAAAGAGCAGGAATTCAAGGCCCATACCTAAACATAGTAAAAGCAATCTACAGCAAACCAGTAGCCAACATCAAAATAAATGGAGAGAAACTTGAAGCAATTCCACTAAAATCAGGGACTAGACAAGGCTGTCCTCTCTCTCCATATCTTTTCAATATAGTACTTGAAGTTCTAGCGAGAGCAATCAGACAACATAAGGAAGTCAAAGGGATACAAATTGGAAAGGAAGAAGTCAAAGTATCATTATTTGCAGATGATATGATAGTCTACTTAAGCGATCCAAAAAACTCCACCAGAGAACTTCTACAGCTGATAAACAACTTCAGCAACGTGGCTGGTTATAAAATTAACTCAAGCAAATCAGTAGCCTTCTTGTACTCAAAGGACAAGCAGGCTGAGAAAGAAGTTAGGGAAATAACACCCTTCACAATAGCCACAAACAACATAAAGTACCTTGGCGTAACTCTAACCAAACAAGTGAAAGATCTGTATGACAGGAACTTCAAGTCCCTGAAGAAAGAAATCGAAGAAGACCTCAGGAGATGGAAAAATATTTCTTGCTCCTGGATTGGCAGGATCAATATAGTAAAAATGGCCATCTTGCCAAAAGCAATCTACAGATTCAATGCAATCCCCATCAAAATCCCAAATCAATTCTTCATAGATCTAGAAAGAGCAATTCTCAAATTCATCTGGAGCAACAAAAAACCCAGGATAGCTAAAACTATTCTCAACAATAAAAGGACTTCTGGGGGAATCAATATCCCTGACCTCAAGCAGTACTACAGAGCAATTGTGTTAAAAACTGCATGGTATTGGTACAGCAACAGGCAGGTAGATCAATGGAATAGGATTGAAGACCCAGAAATTAACCCACAGACTTATGGTCACTTGATCTTTGATAAAGGAGCCACAACCATCCGGTGGAAAAAAGATAGCCTTTTCAACAAATGGTGCTGGTTCAACTGGAGGTCAACATGCAGAAGAATGCGAATTGACCCACTCCTATCTCCTTGTACTAAGATCAACTCCAAGTGGATCAAGGACCTCCACATAAAACCAGACACACTGAAACTATTAGAAAAGAAACTTGGGAAGACCCTGGAGGACTTGGGCACAGGGGAAAAGTTCCTGAACAGAACACCAATAGCTTATGCTCTAAGATCAAGAATCGACAAATGGGACCTCATAAAATTACAAAGTTTCTGCAAAGCAAAGGACACTGTCAGAAGGACAAAACGGCAACCAACAAAGTGGGAAAAGATCTTCACCAACCCCACATCCGACAGAGGGCTAATATCCAATATATACAAAGAACTCAAGAAGTTAGACCGCAAAGAACCAAATAACCCTATCAAAAAATGGGGCACAGAGCTAAACAAAGAATTCTCACCAGAAGAAATTCGGATGGCCGAGAAACACCTTAAAAGATGTTCAACATCATTAGTCATCAGGGAAATGCAAATCAAAACAACCCTGAGATTCCACCTCACACCAGTCAGAATGGCTAAGATTAAAAACTCAAGAGACAACAAGTGCTGGCGAGGATGTGGAGAAAGAGGAACACTCCTCCACTGTTGGTGGGATTGCAAAATGGTAAAACCGCTCTGGAAATCAGTTTGGCGGTTCCTCAGAAAATTGGGCATGTTACTTCCAGAGGACCCTGGCATACCACTCCTGGGCATATACCCAGAGGATTCCCCTGCATGCAATAAGGACACATGCTCCACTATGTTTATAGCAGCCTTGTTTATAATAGCCAGAAATTGGAAGCAGCCCAAATATCCCTCAAAGGAGGAATGGATACAGAAAATGTGGTATATTTATACAATGGAATACTACACAGCAATTAAAAATAATGAATTCATGCAATTTGTAGGTAAATGGTTAGACCTGGAAAATATCATCCTGAGTGAATTAACCCAATCACAAAAGAATGCACCTGAAATGCAATCACTGATAAGTAGATATTAATGAGCCCAGAAGCCCTAAATACTCAAGACACAAATAGCAAGTCAAATGATTCCCAAGAAGAAGAAAGGAGAGGACCCTGGGCCTGTAAAGATTGCTTCCAGTTTAGTAAAGAAACCGAGGGGGGAGGGGGAATTATTGGGGAACAGATGGGGGGGAGAGGAACTATGGGAACTATGGTGGGTGGGAACTGGGAAAGGGGAAAGCCTTTGGAATGTAAACATAGAATATAGAAAATAAAATTAAAAAAAAAAAAAAAAAAAAAAAAAAAAGAAAGGGACATGGGAGTTAAGGGAGAGAAAAGGGTGAGACATTCATGGGGGGGCGTGGCTTCATCAAAGGAATGCTGGTGCTAAGCTTTTGGGGTGCCCAATGAGTTGCTTCTTTATTCGCCAGGGTGAAACAGTGAAGATGGTGTTCAGGGATGCTCTACTGTAATGGATGAAGAAGGGAAAGGCAGGGCTCCCTGCAGGCTGAGAGGCTCCTCCAATGGCTTGCTCTGCTGATTGCTTTGAGCCTCTCAATTTCACTTCACAAAATTTGAAACTCCCCCTGGTCTTTTAATAAAGAAGCAGAAAGAAGGCCTCTGAGAGCAGATATCTGGGAAGAGTCTTCCCTCAGGACTGACATTAAGGAGGACCCAGAAAAGCCAGCTTCCGTAGTGTAGCTGTCAGTATAAAGGGGAAACCCAGAAATAGGGACTGGCTGTCCCTAATCATGAAACAATGGGCGGGACAATGAAGAATGCTCTAGAACTCTCCAGATGCATACAGAGTCAAATACTCTAGAACTCTACATACAGATGCATATAGAGTCAAAACCAAACATGTTGCTCCACAGAAAGTGTCTTGTTTTGAAAGATATACCTTACTTCTTTCCTTTCTTCTTTTCTTCCTTTTCCCAACTAATGTTTCCCAAAGCTTCACTGTACAAGCACAGCACCAGGCACTATACATTTTGACAAATGTCTAAGAGTTCAAGTTCCCTCCTGCCCTCAAGGGTTTCACAGAGTAATACAAGAGACGGGCAGTGGGCATGTATGTTGTACTTTGAGCAGCTAAGGAAAGGCATAACAATGAAGCCATCCATTGTCTTAGATAAATAGCAAACCTCAGTGGACATACCAAATCCAACCAATGGTTTGTTTTTATGAATAAATAAAGTTTTATTAGAACACAGCCAGTTCTATCCATTTACATACTGCCTCTCAGATACTTTTTGCTGCAGTAATATAACTGAGGGGAACTACACAGTTCCAACAAGTCAAGTTATTTGATATGTGGCATTTTATAGAGTGAGTAATCTGAAATCTGGCTTTAGATGGTCAGGGATGGTCTCTTATAGATAGGGCTTAGCTGTGACTTGAGGTGATAACTTAGCTAAGATGGGAGTTCTATATGGTATGTGGGCACACAAGGGGACAGGATGAGGATGGGTTTAGTACCTAAGGATCTTGTGATGAAAAGGTGGTGCTAGAATGGCCTGAATAAGCAGAAGAGAAGAGAGAGGCATTTAACCCAAAACTTTCTCTTGGGTCCTGGAAGGGGTTGACTGTTCTGAATGTCCTGGAAAAGCACTGAAGACTTTTAGGCAGGATGATGATATGATGCTTTTGTTAAAGGACATTCTGACCACAGTGGTGAAGGTAGCTTGTGGAGAAATAGTCCACATGAATGGTAGCAGCTTGAGTCAAGTTGATGTCAGTATAGGTGAAGAGCTATGGGTAGATTTGGGATGCCTCTGGGTAGTAGAACTGACAGCTTTTGGAAATATAGTACATGTTAAAGGGGGTGGTTGCTAACAGAGACAATTCAGGAGTGATCACCCCAAGAGTTTTGGTCCGTGGGGGGGTCCCATCTGCTGGGGTGGCGAGCTGAGAGGCTACAAAGGTGTGTGGATGGTTTAGGAATTCAGCACAGGCTTGGGGGCGCATCTCAGTTAGAGGAAGAGAGTTTGCCTGGCATGCACCATGTCAAAATTTAATCCTCAGCATTGGGTAAGCCAGGGGTGGGACACACATCTATAATCCCAGTATTTTGGGGTGAGAAGCAGGGAGATTCAAAGTTCAAAATCATTTTTAGCTACATAGTGAGTTGAAGACCAATGGAAAAGATGGAAGGAAGGAAGAAAGGGAGGGAGGGAGGGAGGGAGGAGGAATGAGAGAGGGAGAGAGGGAGAAAGGAAGGAAGGAAGGAAGGAAGGAAGGAAAGAAGGAAGGAAGGGAAGGAAGGATAAAGGAAGGAAGGGAGGTAGGAAAGAAGGAAGAAAGAAAGGAAGGGAGGGAGGGAAGTATGAAGGGAGGGAGGGAGGAAAGAAGAAAAGAATGAAGGAAGGGAGAGAAGGAGAGAGGGTGGTTGCAGAGGAGGAAGAGAGTGAAGAGATATTCAATACTGAGGCCCATTCTTGAATGAATGAATAGATAAAGGTTCTTTTCTTTTTTTGTCCTTGTTAAAATTGAGATGCAGGTGATCCTCCAAGAGGAGATGACGGGAGACAGCAGAATGGATGAATGACCTGAAGCACAGACAAGAGGCTCTGACTCAAGATAAAATCCTGTGAGTCATGGGTGTATGGATGGCATTTGAGCAAAGGGATAGCATGAGCTCCCCTAGGAGGCGGCGGAAAGGGGAGAGGAAGCAAGGGGCGCAGCGATGACTGGCTGCGGGCTGCTCGGCCCTGGGCTGGCCTGTTACTCATAGCTACCTATCACAGCGTTAGGCAAAGGCTAGAATACCGAAAAGACTTGATTAAGGAATATGTTTTTTTTAAAAATGCAGCAAGTTATTCTTAGAGACACGCAGTTATTTTGAGAGGAACCCACCAGAGGTGATATCACATAGAGGGTCACATTTCCTTTCCTATAACCAAAAGACGAGTAGCAAATGCATTGAACGGTCAGGAGGGAGGATTGCTCTCTTGAGCATTTAGTTGACGTCATCCCTTTTCTCGTTGACCGGTAATTGAGTTGTTTAGAGTGGCAGTTCCTGCTCACAGCTCTTTAGCAGAGTCATTCTGACCAGCTGGTTAAAAGAGAGAATGCCCCGGATCAATCTGAATTAGCCAGGGTTCTCTAGCGGAACAGAACCTGCAGAATAGCTACATGCCACAAAAGCAGACTTCTTAGATTGCCTTATACAGCACAAGCTGGGGGGAGCATAGCAATAGCTGTCTTGATTCTGGAGATGCTGAGACATAGAGCCATCCAGCTCGCCAGGCTGGATGCCTCGGCAGCTACAGTCTGGCACTGGAGGCCTGGGGGACTGCTGTAGAGTGGGGCTGGTTTCCATTCATATTGTCAGGACAAAGAAGTCGGGTTCTGTTGGCAAATGAAGGATGACCACAGCAGTGTCAACAGTAATGGAGATAGACTGGCTCACCAAATAGAAATGAAGGCAAACGAGGAAGCCCCAGTGGCACACCGTACTCCAGGAGACGGCCTCCTTCCTGGAAACAGCCTGCAGCTCTGCAATGAGGTTTATCTTAGTTCACTCTAGATCCGATCAAGGTGACAAAGATCACAGGCTACCCGGACAGATGGACAGGATCTGCAGTAAGATCTTAGGAGCTGTGTTTTTAACAAAGGCCCAAGAAGATTCTGATCTACAAAACCCATGGCTTGTCACTTGATAGTTTTCCTGGCTAGTTCAAATGCAAACTTGTGATCTCTATCACACAGATAACCTATGTCTTCTAAACTGACAAGGATCTGGATTTGTAAGGTTGGGGTGAGGGATAAGCTTTATGTTTATTGCTATAGCCAGAGTGCAATGTCCCCAGGGGGATATGTGATAAGTCCTAATCCCCAGCAGGCTGCTTTTGGAAGGTGGTGACACTTTAAAAGATGGTGCCCAATGGGAGGCTTGAAGTAACTGGCACACCTCTGCTACCTTATGCCCATATACCCAATACCTTCCTGACCTACCTGCCCATGCTCATTTGATTTGATCTGAGGCTCATTCCTTCATTAGCTACAGACAAATTCTGATCCTGTGACGCTGAACCAATTCGGATGTCCCCTGTGCTCTAAGTTCTTCCCCAGCATCAAAGACACAGCCTGGTGTTTCTTCCTTTCTTCTCAGCGTAGCGATGTGCACAGATCAATACTGGAACATTTACCATGATGTATTATAATTATGTGCCTTTTTTCTCACACATCTCCAACCTCTATGACAAACCGTGATGTCATTCCTCTTTCTACGCCGAGTGTCTAGTTCAATGTCAGACTCACAGTAGATCCTTGATGAGTGTGTTGGGGGGATGCTGGTTTTTTCTTGCTCTCAAGCGCCGAGCAGCTTGTTCCTGAGGTCGTCAGCGTACCTGGATGCAATAACCTGTCTTTGATTTTCTGTTCTGACAGATACTTCCAGAGCAAAGAGCTGAGCACATAATCTTGCTAAAAACAAATGCTAAGAGGTTGCCGGGTGGCAGCCCGGAGCTGTTGAAATGAAATGCACCAGTGTTCTGGTAGCGTGTGTTCTTCTTCAGTTCCATGTCTTGCTGAATGAGCTCTGGTAGAGTCTGCTCCTCCAGGCTGCTATGTGCTAGCCTCCGGGCAGACCAGAAGCATGTATTATGCACGCACCAAATACCTTAACATTGTTGCCCATTGCCATCATCAAAAACTAAAATGGAGCACAGTCTGAATGTGGAGTCACGAAAACCACACTAGGTGTCTGTGAAGGCCACTGTCAACTTGTGCATTTGACAGCATCCAGAATCACACCGTGTCAAAGACAAGTGCCCAGGCACAGCAGTGAGGAGTCTCTGAGCAGGCCACTGAGGGATTATGTGAATTGAGTTAACAGACATGAAAAACCCCATCCTACCGTGGGCGCCACCATTCCCTAGGCTTGGGTCCTGGGCTGAATGAAAAAGGAAAAGATAAACTGAGCACAAGAATTCATTATTCTGCCGCTGGACTGTGGATGACTTCAGCCACTTCCTCTGCCACAGAGACTGTCCTCGAGCTGACAGTCCAGACAAACCTTTCATTCCTTAGCTTGCATTTGTCTGAGTATTTTATCACAGCAACAGAAAAGTAACAAAGCCTTGACTTGTGGCCTATGTAGCATCAGGCAGTCCAGGAGGACAGCTGTGTCACATGTGGCCTGCATGTATGCAAACATAAATTCTTCTGGTGGTTGGATCCCTTCTTTTTATAAGATTTTTCAAAAGGATCTGGCACCCATATGAGTTAGGATCCACTAACTTAGAATGAGTGTATCCTTGTGTCTTTTTTTTTTTAAGATTTATTTTTATTTGTGTCTTGGGTGACAGTATGTGCACATGTGTTGGGTGTCTGAGGAGACCACAAGAGGCTGTTGAATATCCTGGAGCTGGGGTCACAGGAAGTTACAGACAATATTGAGCCATTCAATGTGAGTGATGGGAACCAAACTGAGGTCAGTTGCAAGAGCAGTAAGTGCCCTTAAACGATGAATTATCTCTGTCTTTTTTAGTATCTCAATTTAAAAAACTAACATATAAATCTTTCTATACTTATTTATTTATTTATTCATCCATTCATTCATTCTCTCCGTGTGTGTTTGTGTGCGTGAGAGAGAGAGAGACAGAGAAAGACAGAGAGGACATTCATACTAAGGCACACACATGGACGCATGGGTATCTGGGACAGCCGGTGGGAATAGCCCAGCTATTCAATCATGTGGGCTCTGGAGGTGTAGCTCAAGTCACTGGGCTTGTGGCCAGGTACTTTTATCTAGCAAGCCATCTTGCCAGCCCCTAACACATGAATCTTAAAAGGTTTCGGGAACATGAATTCTGTATGTTAAATCCCACGGTGACCATCTTTTCAATAACTTCCATGCTTGTCCTTTTCACCTGCAATGAGCCTCCTTTTCAGCCTCCAAGCCAAGAAAGAGTAAATAGGTCTCATTTCTAATAAATCCTGTAAATAAAACTGGCTCCTGCTGCATTAAAGCCTTGTAAAACAATTCCCCGAGGCCCAAGGGATCAAATAATAGGGGAGAATGTTTTGCACTAAGCCATGCAGATGATTGGGACTATTCCTGATATCGTGCTTTATGCAGATGACTCCACAACAAATTGGCTTTCTGAGCTGATGGCGTTGATCATCAGGACACAGCGCAGATTTTCCCCTGGCTTTGGAAATGTTGCAGCAGCATCCTGAAGCTCTTGTTACTCACTCACCAGCTTGCCAATGTACCTAAGAAATGCATGATGCTCTTGAAGCCAGTGGGAGCGTGTTTTGCCTGCAAATCAGTTGTCTTCAGTCTTTCCTGTCAACCACTAGAAATGGTCAGGGTTCATTTAACATCCTGTGAGCAGTGCTGCCACCAGGGGCTGCTGGGAAGGAGACACAAGGTGGCACATGATTGAAGGAAGCCTTATGGCTTCACCTCTCCCAACATCTTTTCCCAACATTTTTCCTCCGGTGTTTCCCTCTCACTGAATGATCCTCATGAAAACAGCGCCTCTTGCTCTCCTATCCACATCCATCAGTCCTGCTGACTCACCCCACCTATCTTCTGATTCTTGTCACTCTCCTTTGGTTGGGCCCCACTGAAGTCATTCTTCTGGATGACATCACTGGCTTCCTATGTTGTCTTACTTATTCTAGCTTTGTTCGCACTCCAACTTAAAGAATCTTCTTTCAAAATTTTCCATTGATATTCTTCTGTCTTTTCATCAGTACCCCAACTCCCTCAAGAGAATGGAGAGTAAGCAGCGGCACAAAGAAGCATCTAGAGACTCCCTTGGTTTTGACCATACCAGGGCTAGTACAATCTATGCCTCCTAGGATCCCCCCTCCCTTGCTGCTGTATTAATTAGCCTTCATTACTACAAATACTGGAGATAATTTACCAAGGAAAGATGGCTTGGGGACTTAAAACTTTAGATGACTCAGCTCATAAGATTGGTTTATGAATGAACGATCATGAACACCAGTCACCCACTGGTGAGGAAATAAAACAGAGAAGAGGGAAGGATGGTCCCATAATCCACTTGTAAGGCACATTCCATATGTGCCTTATGACCTATGGCTCTCGCTAATGATGCTAGGACCTTCTAATGGCTCCAACCTGGGGACCTTTTAGGGACATTCAAGACTGAACTAGAACAGCTGTCACTCTTCCTCTCCACCTGTGAACTCAAGGTAAACACGAGCTTGGTTTCGTTTACAGATATCACCTCTTTCTGCCCAAGTGTGATGCACAAGGGAAATAATCAGCACATGGAGAATGGATGGATATACGGCTCATAACTCGAAGACAGCAAGACGGCTTTTTGATTGGCAACACGGATAATGAAAAAGCAAATGTCTTGCAGCGGAAGCAGTATGCATTGATGGGACAGAGGTATGTACACATTTCTTTTTGATGTTTGCCGATCCTCATGAAACCTCAAGCATGCTTTCCTTTCACCCTCGAACAGCATCCAGAACCCGGCTGAAGTGTACATGCTGTAAGTGACAGGGCCATATTGTATCTGATATCTAAGGATGTTTTTCTCATTCCCAAAGAGTGTGATATTGACTAATTATTAATATCATAAATTGATCCATGCCCGGCTAAGGTTATTATATTAGCTTTAAAGCTCAAATAACTGAACACAAAATACCACTCATTCATATTCATGGAGGGCTGAAAGGGATAATTCAGCATAGCCTGTCTGCCAAATCTTTCCTATTCTTGAACTAAGGACAAAAAATGAAGAACTCTTAAATGGTTGGTAATTTCTAGTTCATTAGTTTATTCCCGGTGTTTCTGTCCAAATGGTAACAGTTTAATTCTGATAAACAAGTACTTAGTTCCTCAACAGACCTCTAGATGTCAAGTGCTCATTTACCTACTGGCCACAAGATGGATTGGGGCCATTTAGGTAGTGTTATACATAGTTGTGCTGTCTGCCCATGCCAGCCTTTCATAATTTATTCTGGGATAGAATCCACTTCTCCGATTCACAAAGAGTCCATGGATCCCAAGTCAAGGCCAGCTCTAAACGCTCCATCACTGGCTTCTGTGACAGTAGGAGGGTTGGGAGTCATAAGTTGAGAAATGCCCTCTGATAGCAATATGTTTCAACTACTATTCTTACTCTCCTTTTTTTCTTCTTCTTTCTCACATTACCTTACCTGGTTAAGATATCAGTCATGACGTCTGTATTAGTTGCTTCTCTCATCACTGTGGAAAAGCATTTGGCAGGAGTACTTCAAGGGAGGAAGCATGTGTTTTGGTTTACGGTCTCGGACAGAGTTTGGTCCATCATGGTGAGGAAGGCATGGGAGTGGGCGAGTGGAGCTTCATCCATGGTGACAGGCGCGTGAGAGGGTAGGCCTTCAATGACAAAAAAATCAGGAACTAGTGAAACAGTCATAGCCTTCAAAGGCCCGTCACTGGTAATCTACTGCCAACAACCAGGCCCCCACCTTCTAAAGACTCCACAGGCTTCCAAAGTACAGACATGACATTATGAGGGATATCTGAGATTCAAACCTCGGCGATCTCCCAGTTCTACCACAGAACAGAGCTATAGCTTAAATGGCTGTAGTGGCTATTCCTGGTTGTCAACTTGACTATATGTGGAATGAACTACAATCTAGAATTGGAAGGCTCATCTATGATCTTAATTTGGAGGCTCAGAGATATAAGTTTCTGACCTGGACTTAGCATGGAGATCTTGAAGCATGGATTCCAGTTCAAGATCATCTGGGATTAAAGGTGTGGAGACATACACCTTTAATCCGGGCTACACCTTCTACTGGAGACATATATAAGGACAATGAAAGAAGGAAGACTCATTCTTCCTTGCCGGCTTGCCTCGTGGGCCTGAGCAACTGCAAGATCCTTGGACTTCCATCCACAGCTGCTGCTGACTACTGTTGGGGAGTTGGACTACAGACTCTCTCGGCGTTGCTACTGTGAGGTTGGACAACTGTATCAAAAACTTTCCTGAAAATTAATAAGCTCTCAAGTTAAATTATCAAAGCCTCCGAGAACATAGGGCCTAGTTGGCAGAAGTAGAACACTAGAAGATATTGCTGGTCTTTAGGATCCTCCTTTGTCTGCTCCCTGGAAGCTAGAAACAGCTTTCCAAGGCTACTCTTTTCTGAGGTGACATCTCTGTCACACACAGAAAGCCAGGAAGACAGTCAATCATGGACTGACATGTCTGAAACTATAAACCAAAATAAAGTTTTTTTCCCCTTTGAATTGTTGCCAGGTATTGGTTTCCACGACAACAAAACCCATTAATGATGATGCTAAGCTAAAACTTTGTATGTTGGGTTGACAAGATGGATCAGTACGTTAAGGCACTTGCTGCCAAACTTGATTGTACAGTTGGGTTCCCAGGACACACATGGCAGAAGGGAGAACTGTCCTCTGACTTCCAAACAAGCCCTGTGGGATGTGCACACCCATACACATTTATAAGACAGGCTTCCTCTATGTAGCTCCTGCTGTTCTGAAATTCACTCTGTAGACCAGGCTGGCCTTGAATGCAGAGATCTGCCTGCCTCTGCCTCTTGAGTGCTGGGATTAAAGGCGTGCGCCACCAACACCTGGCCCCTCTTTCCAGAACATTTTTCATGAACATTTTTCAGTGTTAAATACTCTGGAAACATAGAAAATGACAGCTTCATTTGCATGTGCATACAAATTATATATGGTTATGTGTCCGTGTCCGTGTGTGTGTGTGTGTGTGTGTGTGTGTGTGTGAATATATGTTTGCTTCTATCTTCTACATACTTCTTCCCACTTGGCCTATTTCCTGATTTAACCTTATCTGGAAACAACAACAACAACAACAACAACAACAACAACAAAACAGATATGAAAGGCTGGGAGAATAGGTATGGTTTCTGCCTTGCTGTTCAGGGTATTGGTCATCAGTATTAAAACCCACATCACCTCCTGCCCTATCTCATCCTCTCAGACAGGATGTCAGAAATTTCAGAGACGGGTGGAGGCCTCTTGACGGCCCTAGCCCACCCTCGTATGAGTAAAAGTCAGTTGGGCTCTGCAACCAGCTCTGAGAAAGGGCTCAAGCCTTTGTCAAAGATTGGCGAGCATAAAGCCAGGATGGCCCAGCAATTCCAGGTGTGATTTATTCCAAGGCATGCAGCGTTACCAGTTAACACAGTGAGAAACCTCTTGTCCCTGCCTTTCTAACTCTGCACATCAATAACAATTTGCTTGGCAAAGCTCTGGGTGCTGGGCCTCAATAGTCGAACCACTCAGGAGGAAATGCAAGAATAATGCTGAGAAATTAGGTTGAAATACCAAATAACTCTTTTCGCCATATGCCTCCCAGTTAGCCCGTACCAAGGCTTCATAGCGGTTATGAAGCATTAAGTGCTGCATAAACGGCCGGTTATTGATGTGTAGATGAGGAAAAGAAGTAAATGTAAAAAGCGTAAGAGTAATACAAAAGCACACAACACGGATGTCAGTTCCACCTTTGGCAAAGCCAGGAATGGGATGCGGAATAAAGACAACAGACTTCTAAACCCTAGGCTTGTAAAGGCAACAACGGTCGCAGGCAGAAGGGAAGCTTGATAGTCCGCGCTCAGGGCGGACATGAAGCCTGGGAGTTCAGAACGAAGTAGACAGTCCAAGCCCAGAGTAATGACAAGAAGAAGTATGCTCCAATATTACGTTATTCATACTTTTTTTCATTAACTGTCACCTAGACCACTGCTAAATCACGCAGTTTGAGACTTGCTACCAGTTACCATCATGGATGCCACCTGAGCATAAATGGAGCTAAGCCACCGCCAGAAAGATCTTGCCTAAGTAGGTGTCAAAAGGAGGGAAGAGATTCTCATTCCGGAGGAGAGTATCAGTTTTGTTTTCCTGTTTACACGACCATTGACTAGTGATCGGCTTGAACACACAGGTCCAGCCATTATGATCCCGGGCCCTGTTTTCAAGCTGGCCAGATACAGTTCTAGTTTTTGCGAGTTTCCTGGCCATCTAATTAGGAAAGTTACTTGATCTCTCTGCACCTTAGCATCCTACTTCATAAAGCAAGGCCAATAACTGCATGACATCATTACAATGCTACATAGAAAACATTTTTTAAAATGCATGGCAAGCCAAGCCCAGTTGCCTAGATCACAGGCAGGGCTCAAGGTAGCCTTGCTAGTTGATGTTTTTTTTTTTTTTTCCAGAGTGGACAGATTTACAAGAACAAATTTAAGCAGGGTTTGAAAGTCCAGAAATAGTCAAGCTGCAATCAGCCCATCCTGTATTAGAACGTAAAACATAAGTCCACTTCCCACACAGTCCCCCGAATGTCTGTTTTCTATTCCCAACTTCTATTTGCATTTAAAGCACACTATTTAAAAAAAACATTAAAGGAAATGCCTCAACAGTGAGCCCTCACCCACTAACACAGTCCCTCCCAGCTTAGCTCCTTTTTTGTGTCTGTCTAGTCTTTGCTCTGAAGTAGGATTTTTACAGAATAGAACAATCTTGAGTTTTTCTATTAATCCAAATACCCAGGTGATTTCATATGTTTTACCCCTTCATACACATGTGACTCAGTGTTCTTCTTGTCGGTCAAATAGAGATAAAGACAGGTACATCACTTGACCCATGGGCTCACTGGAGGGACCAGATAAGAAAACGCATATGGTGATGGAAGAGAGACAGCTCGAAGATTAAGAGAGCCTTTAGGGCTCTTACAGAAGACACAAGTTCGGTGCCCAGCACTCATGCTACACAGGCAACAACTGGTTGTAACTCCAGCTCCAAGGGATCTGGCCCTGATACCCTCTTCTAGCCTCCACCAGTGTGCGTGTTTGTGCAAGTGTGTGTGTTTGTGCAAGGGTGTGAGCACGTGCAAGCACATGCACACACACACACACACACAGATCTTAAAAGATAAGAAAATAGATATTAAAATGTTAAGCAAAGCAGCAGTAGCTGTCTTCTGGAAAGTAACTGTCTTCTGCAGGAGCAAGCGTGATAACATATGTGAGGGGAACTTTAGGAAAGTGGGCTTATTAAACAAGCAGGAAAAAGAAAGTTTGAGATGTGCAGTTTAAAGGAAACAAGGAAATAACTCTCTCAATTGCGGAATAGCTTTGAAGTTTTTCCAAAATTATAGTAAATTTCTCTCAAGTAATTCTCTTCAGTGATTATGGTAAATTGTTGAATTGTCTTGTTGTGGTTCGTGCAATTTTTCCTCCTCTCTGAAAACAAAACAAAACAAAACAAAATTAATTCAATGGCCATTTGTCTAACCTTCGAAACAATGCCTTCTAGGGTCCTTCCACATTTAGAGGAGATATTAAACAAAGCTACCTATAAATTATACTCAGAAATAAAGACAAAAGTAACACAGTGGAGGGGTGAGCAAAAGTAGGTATGGTGCAGATATTAAATCCCCTCACCCTCCCGGAACTTCCGCAAAGGAATTCCCTGCACCGATGGATTAGCGAGCAATGGTGAATCTGCAGAGCATCTCATGAGGTGATGATCAGAAGTGATTCCCATGGCTACAGCCTGGAGTATTCTACATGAATCAATACAGGTTAGTGTGTGCTGTGGTAACAACACTCTCCAGAGTTTGAAACTGTGGAACTGCAAGTGTGGATTTGTCACTTACTCTGAACACCCGACGTAAGTGGACAGGGGCCTTCCTCACGAAGTGTGAGGGTCAGGGTTAACACAGCGCGGAATCGAGAATCACCTAGGAGACACATGTCTGCGAGGGATTATTTGGAATAGACTAGCCTCTCATTGTGCCCATGAGAATTGGTTGGGTTCATTCTGGTTAAAGTGGGTGGCGGCCCCATTCTAAGGACTTGGATCCTGAACTGGAGTAAAAAAGGGAAGCTCTCTGAATATGAACACTTATCATACTCTGTTCCCTGACAATAGATGAGTGTGACCAGTTGCCTAACTCTGCTGCCTTGACTTCCCTGGCATGATGGGCTGTACCCTTAAGCAGTGAGCCAAAGCAAACCCTTTCTTCCCTAAATCTCATCTGTTAAAGCATTTTCTCCCAGCAATAGGAAAAGCAACTGACAAAGGGAGAAAGACTCAGAAAATGCCATCTTGACTTGTGCTCCTATAAGTATCTTGGCAAAGGTGGAAAGTAGAGTCCAGAAGTAATAAATCCCTCCTCCTTGCTTATACTGTCACCCAATGGCCGTCACTCTCTCCTGTCCAGGTAGAGAAACTGAGTCACACATCGGGTGGTAATCATGCTTACCAAGAACTACTCAGATATTTATACTTCAATCCTTAGAATATCTAGAACCCAGTTTAACTAAATCCACAAGACCTCCGAAAGAGAATAGTTTTCTTTCCCCAGCATGTCAGCTTTAGAGAACACCATGGCCCTGGAAAATGGTTTACGTGGTGAACCATTTTTGGTTCCTGTGAACAGTTGGTTTGCCTTGCAGGAGGAAGAATTCAGAGGCATACATGGAGTGGGAGAAACTTGTCTGGCCTCCCATGGGAACGCAGATATGCAGAATGGAGAGTTTAACTCCATCCTAACACAAGCTTCTCCCAGCATTTAGAAATCTGCCTCTTGCTACTTAATACTGGCTGCTCTCATACCCCAGGATGGACATAGGCCAGGCCCTCTGTGGGATACTTGATTCCTGTTGCAGATTCATGGAGATTGTCATTGTTTTTGCTTTCACAAGAGAAGTGGGGCCAAGGGTGCACTGCTTGTTTGCACAGAGTCATGCAACATTACTCTAATGTGTAATGCAACACCATTAGTCTTGGCCCTCATTTGTTTAAAGAGGCTTCTGAGAGCATCTTCTGAGACTTGGGAATCAAGAAGCATGAGGCATGCCTGCTGTAAATGGCCTTGAAACCATCCCATTTTTTTGTATGTGTAACTGTGTATGCTTATCTACATACATGTAGATGCCAGAGGTCAACCTTCAAGATTGTTTCTTGGGAGTGCTCCTTGCTAGTTTTTAAGTCAAAGTCTTAACTCATAGGGACCTTAGACACCAGTTAGGCTGGACAGACTAATCAATTAGGTCTATCCTCCTACCCACCTATCTTCACCTCCCTAGTGTTGGGAATGCAAGGACCACTGCACCTGGCTTTTTATATGAATTCTAGAAATCAAACTTAGGTTCTCCTGCTTGTATGGCAAGCACATGACAAGCTATCTCCCCAGCCCCATTCCATTACCTTTCCAGCCGATTCAAGTCCTCTTTCTCCAACCATGATCCTATCTCACTTTTCCAATGATGCCAATGTACCTGCTAACCTTCCTTCTCTTCTACAATACTTTCCCTATAGTGTGTAGTTCTCCAACATGGGAGAGGCAGAATCAAGTACATTGTTACATCTGTCATTACTGCATATAACACTTCACGGACTCCAAAGAAGAAAGATCATTATTATTTTCGTTTGCAAATGAAAATGAGACTCAGGCAAATCAAGAGATCATCAGCAGAGCCAAGAATCTAGCTGCCCTGCTTAGCTCACACTAAGCACAGCCCAGAGTCATTTGAGAAGAATGATCCTACTGGGGAATGCCTAGATGAGCTGGTCTGTAGTCATGCCTATGGATATTAGCCTTAATTGTTAGTTGATACAGTAGGGTTAGCCTACTGTGGTGAACAGACACCATTCCTTCCTTAGGCAGGTGATCCTATCCCATATACAAAGCCATCTGAGAGTCTGTCTGTGAGCCAGAAAGCAAAAATCTCTGTAGTTCCTACCACGCTTCTTTGGGTGTAAAGATTCAGAGAGGAATAGCAAGCCTGCCTTCAACTCCCTGCTTCAGTTCCTACCTTGACTTCCCTTAAGGTTTGACTGTGACCTGGAGTTGTGAGCTAAAATAAATCTCTCCTGCCCTATGTTGCTTTTGGTCAGAATACTTTTTCACACTACTATGGGGCAGTGAACTGTGCCACCACACAGAAGAACTGGTAAGGTTGTACCAAGTTCAGAACCCTGATAAATCTCATAATTGAGAATGACAGGAGTTCAAACTAGCTCCTGACAAGGTCCCTGTTCTGAAGCGTGTGATCATGACACCCTACTAGGAGGACCATGACAAGCAATCATATAGAGACAACACCTGAAGTCCTTCCCCCATTCAACTAGAGCATCCCTAACATCTTAGACTGAGCCAATGTGAAGCATCTACCCCTAGATTCCAGCCCACCCCTAACATGTTTGTAAGGTCCCTGTCCACAAGGTGTAAATTATATGAGTTATTTTAGCAAAGATCATCTGAGGGTGCCTGTCTTATTGAGCTATAACACTCCAGGGAAGAATTTTCTCCCCTGAAGCATTTGTTGCTGGATCACAACCACATTCAATAAGCCTGTTGTTGCATTTGACCCCAGCCACTTCCTGCTTGGTAGCTCTGGTTCCAGTTCCTAGCTGGCCACTGTGTCCTGCCACCTGTCACCAACTCTAGGACAAATAAGAGGTCCAACAGCCTGCCCTGCTCTGGCTTCCACTCAGGGAGCTATAACACTTTGGTTGTCTGGTCATGCCACAGCCCCCAGAAGACCTTTCATTCTGGCTAGCAAGGCTAAGGATGCCCTCACTGGCTGTAACCAGGTATGCAAACTGGCACAGTAATAGAAATGAAGCTAGAATCATAGCCCAGCTACAGTGGCTTCCAGGGAACTCTTGCCACCTTCCTGCTTGGCACTCATGTGTGCTATTCCTTCCCAGGAGGTGATGTTAGGCATTAACTAAGCCTTGTTCCATGGTGCTGGCCTCATGGGAAACACTATAGAACAACACTGTCAAGCGAAGTCTTGTCACCAGATGAAATGTGTTTACAGTCAAAAGAAATGATCCAACTCCAAAGATGGGTCAGGAAGCAACCTCAGACGAACTCTGAGTGTTTTACATTGAGCATTGCTAGATTTCTCCTGAAAGCCTGGACTGCCTGCATGAGGGGTTGAGTCTTTTAGGCAAAGAAATCTGGGGCTGTGCCAAGCCCAAAGACTTGGACGTCTCTTACCTGAGCCAACTTCACCGTCATGATCGAAGACACAAATGCTGGGTTTACACAGACATGTAGACCAAGGGTTTTCTGCAAGACTTAACTAACAAAGGCATCTAGGGAGCTCTGAGCATGACATAGAGGGCATGCAATCCTCTAGCAAAAATATTGTCTTAGAGGATGAGGCATGGGAAATAATTGCTAAATGGATAGAGTCTCCTCTGGGGGTGATGAAGATGTCTGAGAATTAGAGACCACTGGACATTGTATAATCTATAAATTTACTAAATTCCATTGATGTCATAGTTTAAAAATAGTTTTTCATTTAGATAAATTTTGTCATGATTCAAAAAACTAAGGTTAAAAAAATTACTCCTTCTGTCAAGTCATGATTCCCAAAGGGCCATATTCAAAATATAACTGAACACCTCCTGCCAGCCCAGCATCCTACCCTTCAAACCTTCCACCTTTCCTGAAGCCAGGAATAGATGCTAGGATCCTTTCATGTCTAACTTGCTTTTTCCTTCGAGGAGAAGGCTGCTCCTTAGGTTGTTGAGGTTGGGGATGGAAAGAGGCTTTTGTGTCTTCCATGCACCTCCAGCCCAAGTTTCTATTGTTACCAGCTGTGATATCCCTACAAAAATCTTCTCATGATGAGAGCCCTTCCTATTGGTACCTAGAGCCCTATCCATCCCTGCTTGCTGCTCTGGCCACTGCATGTTGTCTGATATTACCTTGCTCTCTGTTTACACTCTTCCTTGCATAAAGGAGAATATGCCTCATTTCTCTACATAGATCTGCAACATGCCCCAAGACCTTAACATAACTGACACTGTGTTTGAGATATCATTTAAACATCAGAAAACAGCACATAGGCCCAACACCTTCCCAAACAGGAACAAAGGCCTTATCCATCAAAGACTTAGTGCATAGTTCCAGGATGCAGGAAAGTCCTAAGTGTACTAAGCATGCTTTTTTGGTTCTGTAGTTTTTCTTTTTACTGTTCTTGTTAAGCAAAGCAAATCAACCAGTGTGTGTGTGTGTGTGTGTGTGTGTGTGTGTGTGTGTGTGTTTATGTGTGTGTGTGTGCCTGTGTGTGTGTGTGTATGTCTCTCTCTCTTTCTCTCTCTCTCTCTCTCTCTGTGTGTGTGTGTGTGTGTGTGTGTGTGTGTGAGAGAGAGAGAGAGAGAGAGAGAGAGAGAGAGAGAGAGAGAGAGAGAGAGTTTTCCACAAAAACCAAAGAATGGTGAGACTTGAGGCTGCATGATTTGGGCAAGTCCCCCATGCAGCTGCTGGCTGCCAATACAGACATTCTATTTGGCATTAAGAGTGTGCAGCCAGGCAGTGAGTTCTACAGAGTGAGTTCCAGGACAGCCAGAGAAGCCCTGTCTTGAACTAACCACCACCACCACCACCACCACCACCAAAAACAACAACAAAAGAGTGTACAGCCACTTGAGGTCATGTTGATGTCTGTGATCCATGCTGCCATGGAAAGCCTTGCCAAGGTCCTAATGTAGCTGGGTATGATGATTTTCATGCTCCATCATTACCACTTAAGACCAAGCAGATGTCTGTAGTCTGTGCCTGTAGCCATGTTGATGTCTATGGGCGGAGCTGCTGGGCTCCTGCCAGAGACCATATTAGTGTCTTTGGGCTGTGTTGTCCTAGAGACCATGTTGATGTCCTTGGCCTGTGCTGCCACTGGGGGATATGATGGTGTTTATGGTCCATGCTGCAGCAGAGGAACATGTTGATACTGATGGTCTGTAGTGTCACCAGAGGCCACGCTGACATTGAAGATCATATGGTGAAATTATTTCCCAACAAAGCCTTTCTTTGGGTAAGCCCTGACCCTGTCATTCAATTTGAAATTCTTAGTATTTAACCACCACAGTTACCACCACAGTTACCACCACTACCACCACCACCATCACCACCACCACCACCACCACCACCACCACTACCACCAAGAGAACAGGAAGTTCTTTTAGCAGCTTTAGATTCTTTTCTTGAGTTCCTTTCCATCATTTGCTGTTGAAATTTATGGTGCTAGTCCCTTCCCTCTCATTGTAGGTTACCAGCTGCTTCAGCCCCTTTGACTCTCTAGGCTCACACAACAAAACTTTAGAAGAAGAAGGAAGGTCTCCCTTACTATGTCTGCACTGTCAGGAATCTGGGACCTCATAGTGAACACCAGTTTCTCTCCTCTCTCTCTCCTTTAGTAGCTGCTGTGGAGGCTGATTTCCCAGGCTTGATCAGTGAGGTTTGGTCTCTGATTTGCTGAAGTAGCCCTCAGGGGATGCTGTTCCCTCGACCGCCCCTCCCTGAAGCTGGAGGTTTGTCCAAAATCATCTGGAAAACTTTCCTCTTCTTCTGGATGACTTTGTCTACAGAGACCTTGTTAATGATCCTAAAAATTGCTTCATATTTCGTAGACATTTTAGAATGTTTTGAAACCCTCATCATATTAATCATGTTACATGATTGTCCCAAGTCTCCTGAGAGATGTAGAGAAGCAGCCAAAATTCATTCATTATGATGTGAGCTCAGAGAGGTTAAGTAACTTAACCAGCCAGGCCAGGATAACCAAGTCTAGACATCTTCTTTTTTACCCTATAGTTTTAGATGTATCTGGATCACAAATGCAGATATCTGCCCTCCAGTGCTAAATCAGAAACCTCACCAAAAACGACTCAAGAAGTAAACTTCTGCCTCTAGATGAGTTGAGCTTACGCTCCTTATTAGTCCCCCTCACCGTCTGCCTGATGCTCACCAAAATCAGAGGACACGGGAAATGGGCTGGCGTTATCTCTCTTTGATCTGTTTTCAATAAAATCCTATTTACAAGATACACTTCACTTCTTTTGATGTGCGGCTCTTTAATTAGCTCACATCTAAGACCAGGCTCCCTGAGAGAAAAAAAAAATTAATTAGCTCATTCCGTCTCAAAAAGACACAATTCTTGAACTAATTGTGGTATTTGAATGATTAATCTGCCTTAAATACACATGTATTTAGGAGTATTGCAGTGAGGGAGAATCTATAACGAGGAGGGAGACGGCAGGTGAAGGAGCACTGGATAAGCTGGGAGTCTGGCAAAGAAGAAGGAGGAAGTTTAGAACTTCTTCAATGACGTCATTGGCAACGTTCATTCTAAGTTCTCCTTAAGTCATCTGCTCCATGCGCCTTCGCCAGCCACATTCACCCTGATGGCAAATGTTTTTTTAAAACTAAGCAAGTGACATATAGTGCCCTACTGCTGGAAAACGAAAAGGGGAAGACGTGTCTACTTCACACTAACATGTTAACAGTTGAGACTATTTCTTTGTGTCTTGTATAGCTCCTAGTTGACCCTTAAAACACTCAGCCAAAGAAGGCACAAAAGAAGGGAGCACGGTGAGTGTAAAAGTCAGGAGTTCCTAATGCTGGACCACCGCATAAACAAACATCCATAAGTAAGTAGGATTGAAAGAGGGGGCCCATGTGTCAGGGGTGTAGTCCTTAGAATTGCATGCTTTAGAGGTATGTGAACCTTTAGGAGGTGGGGCTTTGTGGGAGGTCCTTGAGCCACGGGGGAGGGGGGAGGCTGCGATGATGAGGGAGGTGGTCTTGATCCACTTTGGTCTCTATGTTGTGCTGCTTCGGCAGATGCCCTGATGCCACAGGGGCTCTTCATCAGAGATTATAAACCTCAAAATCGTGAGTCACAATGAACCTTTTTCTTTATGTACGTTAATCATCTCAATTATTTCATTATAGTAATAGAAACCTTATTAGCGCATGATGATCTGGTAGTCAAAATTAGTCATACATTATTTTCCACTTGTCTTCCAGGCCAATAGTAAATAAGCAACGTATGGCCATACAGTTATCACATCACTTTAAATCTGGTGCAAAATCCATCTGAACGAACGCATTTCTCCTGGCACTGAAGCCAGGGAGAAAATGTATCGTGTTGTGGCTTATCCTTATTAAAGATCACTGAGCAACATGATAGCCAATAACTCTGAAAAGGATTTTGAAAAAGATTCTGCAATGTTCATTTTGTGTCTGCTTTTAAGAGACAGTGTGATAACATTAAATTAAGACTTAGTTCTGAGATAATATGTAAGGAAATAGCAAAGCAGGAAGACTGCGGTAAGGAAACTTCTCCCGCCCCACCACGCTGGGTTCTAGCCTCCCCTCCCTGGCTCCCATCTCTCTCTGCCTTTCTGTGCTCTGGGATGGAGGGAAATGTCACACTGTGAGGTGGAGGCTGAACCCTGCACACCTTCCTCCACTTCAGTTCCATTTCGTAAACTGAGGTATTCTATTATGGCAAGTAGGGACAGGGGAATTGCCTTAGTTTTGGCATACTAACAGACCCTTGGAAAAGTCATTTTGCATCTTTCTTTCCTAGAAAAAAATTACATGTATATGTGTATGTGTATGATTACATATACACATACATATACACATACGTACATGTATCTGATGTATATGTAGGTATATGTGTATGTGTATATGTAATCATACACCTACATATACATCAGATACATGTACATGATGTATACACATATACATATACATGTACATAAACATAAAGACAAACATATACATATGCATATACATATACATATGTACTTGTGTTGAATTATTAAGGACTGGCAAAGTTTCCCCACTTTCTAAAAAAATATATGTCAGAATTTGAAACCCTGATGGTTCCTTCTGCAACGACTCCACTCTGTCATTTAAGTACCCACAGGTAATGGACAAAGGAAGGGGTGTGTCTGTTCTGTAATCCAGCTTTATTTACAAAAGCAGACCGAAAGACTCGCTTTGACACATGGGCCACAATCTGTTCACCATTCAATTTGCTGAGAAAACAGAGTTATGAAATACACACAAAATGCAATGTGCACTAGGCTTGTACATGACTTTAAATGCATTAACTACAGTTTTCCAAAGTCTCTGAAGGGGTTAGGGAGATGGCTCAGATGCTCACTGGGTGAACCTGGAGACCTAGCTCCCACGTATAAAGCTGGGTACTACCATGAACACCTGAAACTCCAGTGCTAGATCTTGCTATCCAAGTAATCTAGCCATATCCAGGAACTCCAGTTTCAGTGAGAAATCCTGTCTCAAAAATGAGATAGAGGGGCTGGAGAGATGGTTTAATGTTAAGAACATTAGCAGACTCAGGTTTGATTCCCAGCACTCACATGGTGGCTCATAACCTATACCTCTGTGTCCAGGATATCTGATATCTTCTTATGACCCATGTGGGAACCAGGCAAAGACATGGTATGTATGTATGTGTATATATATATATATATATATATATATATATATACACACACACACACACATATATATACACATATATATACATATATATGTATATATATATATGCAGGCAAAATACTCATACACTCTTTTTTTTAAAATTCAAAAATAGGTGCAATCAGTGGGTTATAGGCTAACTAGCAGCAGTTGAGGGAGGAGTGGCAGATGAACATGATCAAAATACACTATATACATTTATGAGGTTCTCAAAGAATTAATGAAAATATTATGTGGATAAATGAATTAACTAGCAAGATTGGGGAAGACCAGACTCCTGATCTCTACATTTACACGTATATAGACTAAAGGTTTCCTTGAAAAATATATCTAAAAATAGGTGTTTATTTCAATTATATACTTTATTGGCATTAATACAATCCAAATGTTATTTCAACACATAATTTATGAGGTATGCTGGTCTTTCCAATGCATCCTATATTTTACACATTTCACTTGGACCATTCATGTCTAAGCTGTCCCAAAGTCTGGTGGCGGCTTCTGATTCTCAGAGGCTCAGTCCACTTCTAGCCTTTGCTGGTAGTCCTGATTTCCATCACAAAAAAAAAAAAAAACAAAAAAAAAAAACAAAAAAACGATGGAGCTGTTGTTTTGTTTCCTTATGCCTGGTCGTTTAATATAATACCTAAGACTGCAAAGGACGTGGTAACGAATGCTGGGAAATGTAAGTCCCTTCTGAAATCTTGATCACTGTCTCAGCAAATGAGGTCTTCATACAGAAATGTAGCCGCTGACCCCAACACTACCTGAAGGCAGAAGAGGTGGGAGCACTGCCTCCTAGTGGTGAGTACAGCTCAGACATCAGACATCAGCCAGAGACTGGGATGGAAAAGCCCGACCCAGAATTACTTGCATAAATATGCACTGCGTTCTGACGTGTGTGTGTGTGTGTGTGTGTGTGTGTGTGTGTGTGTGTGAGTGAGTGGCTGTGGAGACCAGAAGGGGGCATTAGCTTTCTAATGGAGCTGGAGTCACAAGTAGTTGTGAGTCACCTGCTGTCAGTGCTATAACCCAAACCTGGGTCCTCCAGAGATCAGCAAGCACTCTTCGCCACTGAGCCACCCGTTTTCCAGTCCATAATCTAAACATCTTACCAGTCAAAGTGTCAGAACCCCTTTCTAGAACATTCTCCCCTCAACAATATTGTCAACAATTGTGACTAAAAATTCATGATCCAAGAAGATGGTGCCCTGGGGAATAAGTTTCCTAATATGATATTAAACAGGAGACTTTAACTGGCAGTCCCTAGACAGCTCTGGAGGACCAGGATGCAGAAACTTCCTGCAGGATTGGCCAAGTGACTCGCCCTCTCCCTCACAGCAAAGGCAGAAAGGATTGAGCAGAGAAGACAGGTGGAGAAAATGTGTCCGGATTAGTTTATGTTACCTGGACACAAGCTAGAGTCACCTGAAAGGAGAGAACTTCAATAGAGAAAAATGTCTCCATAAAATCCATCTGTAGGGTATTTTTCTTAGTTAGTGATTATGGGTGAGGGCCATGCCCATTGTGGGTGGCAATATCCTTGAGCTGGGGACCTGGGAAAGAAAGCAGGCTGAGCAAGTCATGGGAAGCAAGCCAGTAAACAGTACCCCTCCATGGCCTCTGCATCTGCCCCTGCCTCTGAGTTCCTGCACTGATACTGTTCCTGTTCTAACTTCTTTCAGTAACGAACAGTGATATGGAAGTGTTAGCCAAATAAACCTTTTCCTCCCCAAGTTGCTTGGGTCACGGTGTTTCATCACAGCAATAGTCACCCTGACTAAGGCAAAAACGTATGTGGGGAGCACAGCGCTAGGTGTTTCTTGCTACTTCCCACTCTGCTTGCCTTTATGTTGCTGATGAGAGCCTTCAAGCCAGGCAGGATTTGACAGCTGCACACAAAGACTTGTGAGATCTGATGCTGGGACAAGAAAGGAGGGGACGCTGGCTTGAGATTTTCTGGTATGACTGGAAAGTTCTAGGAAACCCCAGATACATTATAAAGGGTAGTTACAGGGCCAGGGGTGAAAAGATAGTGGTGGAAAATGGGGAAGGAAAGTGGTCCCCAAGTCCCATGCTCATGCCTAGTTGAGGATAGGTGGATGACACAGATGAGTGACAGAGGGCATATATGGTCTGAGAGTCAAGTGAGAGCTACAGTGACCAGGAAAGCAGAGGGAGGGAGGGAGAGGGAGAAGAAGAGAGACGAGAAGCAGGGGAAGAAGGAGAGGAAAGAGGATGGGAAAACCAAGCACCAAGCACGATGTGCAATGCCTTGGTTTGGCATCAGCATTAATGTTACCACATACTCTTGGCTGGTTACTGCACTCAATGAAGAGTAAGTTACAGAGAAGGAAGTGTGTCCCGTGTGAGCTCCCCTGTAGGAATTCCAGACCCCTTTCATCAGGCTGATAGAGATGGTCTTTCTGACTCACCAGACCACACTAAAGTCCCCATGATCTAATGTAGTGGGAAGAAAAGCATTAATAATAACAGATCCGTGATGGAGAGAGATGACTCGGTGGTTAAGAGCAAGGACTGTTCTTACAGATGACCTGAATTCAATTTTCCAGCATTCATATGGGCTGACAACTTTCAACTTTGTTTAACTACAGCTCTGAAGAATTTGATGTCCTCTCTGTCCTATGTGGGCACCTGAACACACTTGGCATTTACATATACAGGCATGTACACATGCACACATGCATACACTCACACACACACACACACACACACACACACACATTTGTATATATCATATAAAAACTAAAATACCAGTTAATAGTTTACTGATGTATCATTATGTCCTATGCAGTGGGCTTTTACCTATATAAAATGGGTATCTTTTATTATTCTATTACATTTTTAATAATTTTAATTTTAAATTTTAGTAGTTCATGCATATATACAGTATTATATATATATATATATATATATATATATACATATATATATTAACCCTGTTATCCTGTCTTATCTACATAGCATGCCTGTAGACACCCTTCCTTCCTAGCTTGTCCTCTTCCCACTTTCATGTCTTGTTGTCTTTCTCAGGTGACTGTCATTGTTTTTGGCTTGTGGCTACAACAGACATGTCGTGTGCAGAAACCAAGATTTCACAGCACCCCTCCCCACCCTCAAGCTTATGATCTTCCTACCTTCTTTTTCAGTGATTTCCCCTGAGTCTTGATGAGGGTGATAAAATTTCCCTATTTAGGGACAGGCATTCAACTTATTCTATTTTGTAGAAGAGAAAAACCTGGGTTTGGAGGAATTAAGTAACTCTTAAAAGTCGGGAGGTAGCAAAGGCAACATTTGAAATCATGTAAACCACTTCCTCTATTGATGCTCTTTCTCAACCCAGTGTGGCCTTCAGCCTTTGGTATCTATCTTTTTTACTCTCGTCCATTCCCTTCTCTTCTCTCCCTCTTAGTCCTTCCTTCTCCTCTTCTGCTCCTTCCTATTTCTCTCCCTATGTGCATCCCTCTCCTTCTCTCCCTCCTCTCTCCCTCCTCTGGCCTTAGATTTCATCCTCAGCTAGCATAGACATTTAGCTAATACCAATGAAATGAATAGAACTGCCCTAGATACCAATTTTGAGCCAACTAGCACTTTGGCACCAGATATCTCCCGAGACTCTTAGCCAAATCCTGCAAATTCCTGGCCAGGCAAGAACAGAGACAGAAAAGCACATTCCTACTGCTTGGTGCTGTCAGGTCTGAGTTCTGTTAACATGAGTTTGGCTGAGGATGAAGATGGATCTTTCTTTGGGCATGCAGCAAAAATCATGGCTGCAGTTTTCAGATGAAAACCAAGCTGTCACAGGTCTCATTAAGTCTCCACCCCTATCGGCCATCCTGAGAAAACATGCTAGTGTCCAGATAGGGGAGCTGTTAGTCATTGGAAAATGGGCCAGCACACAAGGTGGGGCACACTCACCCAAAGCTCTAGGCATTTTCAAAGATGTTCCCTACCATCCATTCTGTATAAGGACATTGTCTCCTTACTTTTCTTTCTTTACTGGGTATTCCCTATGGGCTTTCATCACACCCTTATGAAAGGAGAGTTAATCCCCCTAAGGGGCCAGAGGAGCTTGTGTTTCTGCCTTTCATGGAATTCTCCTCCAAACCAACTTCTTGGCCTGGGAACAAGTCAGAAGAGGATTTTGCACTAACGATTTTGTGTGAACTCCGATCTTAGGTGTTAAAGTGATAAAAGCTCTTCTCTGTGAGGCACTCATTTAGCTCTAGATTCTAGTATGTTCAATTCTGATAGTAGTAAAGATAAGTAACAAAGTGTGGCTTGATTCTGAGCACCAGAACATCTTAGCTGGGAAGGGACAAATCTTAGTACAGAAAAAAAAAAAAAGAATAAAAAAATCACACCCAAGACCAGAGAAGGAAAGCTCCACTATAAATTCTTTTATCTGTTGATTTAAACAAATATTCAATTGAATCATCCAATTTGGAGAACCCTAAACTGGTCTCACTTACACAGATGCTCAGTAAGATACCCCTATTACTCCTCTTTCCATGGCTGAGAGACAGCATATAAAACATCTTTAAGAAGGAAAAGTTTACTTTCTTCATGGTCAATTGGTCTTGTCATTCTGGTATTGAAGCAAGACAAAGCATAGAGGTAGAGATGACATGGTGAGCAGAATATCACAGAAGCCACCGAGAGAGCAGAAGGGTCTCTGGTCCTAATATTCCATCTGTGTGCATGCCTCAAATCACCTTACTCCCCTTACCCACCCACCCCACCCCCCGCCCCCAAAAACCCTATATAAGCTAAAGATGGAGGCTTTAGAATATATATTTCGGGTAGAGTTTTTCAAACCAGATTCCCCAGAAGATAGTAGATGTCATTTACCTTGACTCAATTCTGCCATTATCCACCTAAGATGGCACCAGAGTCCACTGTATTCTGAAAGACTATGACCATGAACAAGCCAGCTGTAAGCTCCTGGATGTGACCCGTTCTATTGAACGGTGATAATTTGAAGTTCTAGGACTCCAGCCTCAGGACTGATTAACTTTTAGAAAACCTTGCAAAACTCAAGGCAAGTCTTCATGTGAATTCATTTGCCCGTTGGTTACAAAGGGTATTTTAACACTACAAATGATTGAAAAGATACATAGGACATGGTATAGAAGGATCTCCAACATAGAGTCTTCTATCTTCATTGTGCTTGGGTATGCCAGCCTCTTGCCATGTGAATTTGCTCTTGGTGAACAGTCTAGAAGTTCCCTGAATTCTGACCTTTTGAGCTGTGTGCTGATTAATCTTGTCACTGGTCAGAATTTAGAATCACCTCGGAAGTAATCCTCTGGGCATGAGTATGAGAGTATTTTGAAGAATGTCTGATGGAAGTGGGGAAACCCAAGTCTATGCAGGGATAGCAATATTTTGGGTTGAATAAAAAGGACACAGGGAGAAGACAGGAAACACAGCACTACCTCTTGCCTCGTACTACTGTGCCTTCCTCACTATAACAGCTGAACTCTTGAACTGTGAGCCGAAAGCAGCTCTTAGTGCCCTAACTTGCTTTTATCAGGAATTCTGTCACCGCAACAAGAAAAGAATTAATTCTGTTATTCAATAAGATTCATAGTTACCTGTGGGCACTTCCTCATGTAGGCATAATTGATTAAATTATTGGCTATGGTCTATCAAATTAGCTGTCATCAGTTCAATCTTAAGCCCTGATTTCTTCCTCAGAGGCAGAAGTGGGGACTAAAGTTTCTAGTTTCGTAATATCAGTAATGCAGTAGGTCCTGCACCCAGCCACTGGTGTTATTATTATGCAAAACGGCTTTTTACAGGCCCCAAGATATTAAAGGAACCAAGGCCAGAGACAACATCAAGGAACCTAGAGGCTTGAAATACTTTGTAAATACCAGGACTAATAGCCAGAGTAAAAGAAATCATTTCTTATGTGTAGGTAACACATATGAATCTGATTGAATAACAGCATCAAATAACAGCTGCCCAGTTCACATAACAACCATATAATGTAGATAATATTATTATCCTTCTTTGATAATGAAAAATTTTGGATGCCAGAGAGGTTAAGGAATGTGATTAACGTTGTACAGCTAGGGCATGTCAACCCAAGACAGGACTCCTGCCTCTGATCTTTATCACGATGAAATTCTGCCCCGAAATGATGGCTCAGACTACGAGTGAACAAAAATGTCAGTCAAGGAGGAAAATTACAAACAGACCTTCAGCCTCCAGCAATATCTTGAACTATAATCTCAGGGTATTACTGTTTCCATAATCTACTGCTTCGAAATACATCACCCAGAATATATCAGCTTAAAAGACCACTGAGTAACTGTCATCACTCTACAGGCTGGCAGGGCGTAGGGGATGGTTCTGCCCACAATGGTAGCTACTTTAGCTGAGCTCTCACTAATGACCTCTCCCACTCCAAACAGGGTTACACTTGCAGTTTACTGGAAATCTCATAGGCAGATCTTGGCCAGCTCTCAAAAAACTATTATGTTTTAGGAAAAGGAAATATGGATATATTTAGTTGTCAATAATAATTTTTTTAATTAGCATAAGAGAAAGCGAAGGAAATTTCTTTAGTCAAATAAAGGACATCTACTCCAATCTGGTCCTCCACAGAAATACATTAAAAGATTTTTCATCTGAAAATGGGGAACCAGATGAAATACTTCTACAGATCATTCTTATGGGAAGGAGATCCTGAATATGAGGTGATGTTCAAAATGCTTACTCAAGGAGGCTCTGGCACTTAGTCCCTGCAGAATGGAGGGGAAGGTAGCTGGCTTGGGCAAAGAGAGTTGGCATAACAAATATCCCCAAAGAAGCCTGGCTCAACCCAAGTCATGGAGGGTCTGCATCTAGGGTGGCCCTTTGGAAGTATACCTCACTGGGAAGCAGGAACTAGCATTTAATCTGTTGTTGTATGTAGTCTGATTTTCCAAGGAGACACATCTTCCTTGAAACAGGTGTTTCAATCAATGTGTTCTCACTGAGGGCCATCCTCAGGTAGCTCTCTCTGCAGCTGGGAGAAACAGTTCTTCATCCTTCCATGGGGTCTGGATATACACAATAGAAGCTATGGGAGATGACCTTTCTCACAATATCTATTCAATATTGTCTGGAAGTCTAACCAATACAGGAAAACAAGGAAAAATTTTGAGTGATAAGAACTACAAAGACCACTGTCATTATTCACAGAAGAAGATTAATTCAACGCTCAGTATACAGGTTAATTATTGAGAAGAATAAAAAGTGATCAAGAAAGAGGCGAGAAGTAAGATTAATGTGTAAAATATCAATTGACTTTCTAAACAGAAACTGAAACAGAATTCATAAAGGGCTTTGAATATGTGCATACGAAGTGTGTGGAGAATATTCATTTGCCTCAGTGTTTATAATAGCAATGTTGTAGAAACAACTCACATGACTGTTCAAGAAAAATACATACCTTATTATATGGCCATGAACGAGATTGTAGAGAGCAATAGAAATGAATGACTTATATATTTATTAAAGCACAACGACCTACATGAATCTCAAAAATAAAGTTTGGAAAAAAAGAGGGTTGATTATAGAAGACAATAGCAATTTGTCTTCCATACCACTTTTAAAATAATGTACAATTTTTAAAATAAGTACAAATTTGCTCTACTATTACTATTTTTAAAAATTAGTAAGTAGCACATGAATAAAAATTCAGCATAGTGGTTGTTTGTGTGAAAGAGGGGTAGGAAACTGGAGGATAACATATACAGCCTCAGAAGGAGGAGAAATTTCAGGATATGGTAGGTTCATAGGCATTTGTTTATAATTGTGCTGTGTATGTTTTATATATATTACAACTTGTTTATATGTATCAATATATCACTGCAATTTTATAAATGTATCAATAATTTTGAAGTGTAATATTTATTTTTTTTATGTATAACTGTTAGTAGAGCTTTTTGTCTGCATGTGTGTTTGTTCACCACATGTCTGCAGTACCTGAAGAGGCCACAAGAGTGTATCTGATAGCCTGGAATTAAAGTTGTAAGCTGCCCTAGGGGTTCTGGCAACCTAAATCCAGATCTCTGAAAAAGCAGAAAGCACCTTTACCACTGAGCTATCTCCTCAGCCCCAAATTTGAAGTGTAAAAACATAGTTTTAAAGAATGAAAATCCAGAATCAAAGGATATAGTGAATTACACCGTTAAATTTACAAAATGATTATTACTATAGGGTAGGGAAAATTTTGGTGGGCTTTATTGTGATTGGCATAGGGACCCTCTAATGAAATTTTTACAGTGAGGAGGAGGCTCAATTCAAAATACGGCATGGGCAAGTAAAAATTTATGGCCAATAACTGTGGAATTTATAGGAAGAAACATGGATGGAAAATTAAGTGAGAGGGATTCTACCTAAACTCACCTAGAAGAGTAACTGTGTGTGTGTGTGTGTGTGTGTGTGTGTCTGTCTGTCTGTCTGTCTGTCTGTCTGTCTGTCTTTGTCTGTGTTACATGTGAGTGAATGTATCCATAAAGGCCAGAAGAAAGCATCAATCTCTTGGGATTGGAATGACAGGTAATTGTAAACCATCTGATGTGTGTGCTAGGAACTAAACTGTCTTCTACAAAAGCAAGATTGCTCTTACCAGCCAGATCACCTCTTTTATTGCTGACCTCATATTAGCATAACATGACACACTTGCAGGATGGAGGTGGTGAGGCTATAACAGGATGAGATATTGAGGGGTTGGTCACTGAAGGTGGGGAAGTTCTTACTACATGGATTCAGCAAGGTTGTTACTCAATCTAGATTTTCCAAGGAACAACAGGCAAGTGTAGCAGAAGGTTTGAGAGCCTCTCTGTAGCTTGGTCAAGCAAAGAATTGTTTTGCCAGTTCTATAGAGAAAGAACTAGGGAAAAACCCAATGGAAAAGGTGGCTGAGAGTCTAGCACCTTAAAGAATAATGAAATTCGTTTAAAAAGGCAAAAGTCCCTACCACCTAGCCTAGAGACTTGGCAGAGTTTAAACTCTTGAAGGCAAAAAAGTACAATCTCTTCCAACACACTTTCATCTGTAAATGGTACAGGGTCTTTATGACTTGCTGGGTGGAGTTGGAGTGGGATAGACAAAGGAGGTTGCACACCATTGGGGTTTGCTTTCTATAGTGTGATAAACACCACAACCAAAAGCAACATGAAAAGCAATGAGTTTAAGTCTACAGCTTAGAGACTATCTGGAAATGTCAGAGCAGAAACTGAAGGCAGTAACTGAAGCAGGGGACATAGAGAAATGCTGCTTACTGGCCTGTTTCCCATGGATGGCTCAGCTTGCTTTCTTATACACCTCAGAACCACAGTGGGCTGGGTTCTATCATATTAATCATCAACCAAGAAAATTCCCTACAGAGTTGCCTACAGGACAATCAGATGGAGGTATTTTCTCAATTGAGGTTTCTCCTTTCCAGAAGACTCTAATAATTTTTTTGTCAAACTCACAAAAATATTATAAATCAAAAATAACAAAACAATAACAATAACAATAAAAACCAGCCAGCACATACAGAATGATAATACTAACATATTAGACTATGTCCAGGCTCAAGACCTGGAATTTGATCAAGACAGAACTCTAGCTGATATGTGAAGTATGATCATTGATAGGCTGTTCTGGTTTAAGGTGGTATCACTCAAATAAATCTTAATAAATGAATTTCTACTGGTTTTGCTCACCTAATAATATCTCTGTACTTTTCTTCAACATTTCATACCCAATTTTTGCATAGAATACTATCCCATCAACTGCTGCTCTTCTCTTTATGTGGCTTCTCTCATTTCTTTCAGGGTAGGTAGCTAACCTAAGTCTAGAAAATCAAGTCATTTCCTTCCAGTTGGCCATAGTGATGGCTCAGGACTGAGCACATCATGGAGGTCAGATCAAACAGACACGACCCCAGGACTTTATTAGGATCCTAGGGAGGGAATCATTTCTCCTATTGAGTGGCAAAAGGGACAGGGTTTGTGTCTGGCACTGATGGCAGCCATCTTGCTACCATGAAGCCCTTTCTGTGAACAGAGCTGAGAGCAGAGCCAACCAACAGAGGGGGAGAGCTTGATGCTAGCAACATTGCCATCCACACTGAAAGAGATTGGGTAAAGCAGTGTGGGGAAGTAGTCAGGGATGCAACTCAGATCTTGCTCTACCACAAACTCATTGTAGGGCTTAGGAAAAAATGCTTAACCCACTAGAGTCTAAAATTGCTCATCATTAAGATGGAGATTAATAACAGACTGTCATAGATTTTAATGATTAAATATGAAGACACAGTGCCCCAGATAAAGAAGTCCCCAAATAAACATTATTTATTATTCCTCTACTTATGGTCTCCTACACATAGCCCTCTGTAGCCTCTGCCACTGTGACATTTTCTCTACTTTCTTCTCCCTATCAAAAGTGATTTATTTCAGATCCACTGATAAGGAGAGAAACACACAGAAAGACAGAGGCTCACAGATTGAGATTATTGATCCAGCCTCTATGACAAATAAAAGCAATTTAAGTCTGAAACTAGACACACGAAAAAAAGGAGTTTCTTGCCCAGGAAGATGTTGAGCACTGACTGCTGAAGAGGCTGTCCCCGTGGGCTTCTTTTGACAGTGTCAGCCACACTTTACTTAGGACTAATCTGATTGTTCTGACCCGCGAGAACTTGTCAAGAAGTTGGACAAGATTAACAAAAAAATGCCTCATGGCCCGCATCTGCTTGGACATCTAAAACTGATCACACATCTGATGTGTCCAGACACTCAATATCTCCTGAATCCTAATATGTTCTGATGAAGCCAGAGTTTGGGGTCTCTGTGACCCAAACATGCCCTTTGGTCTCAAAAGTAGACATTAACTTCTAAAATCTAGCAGTGGGGAATATGGAGCCTGAAGTGGCCACCTCCTGCAGCCAAGCAGGACTCCCAGTAGACGGATAAGGACACCAATCCACACACACAGCCTTCCACTCAAAATTTGTCCTGCCTATAAGAAGTGCAGGGACAAAGATGCACTTTGGCAAAGTGAGGGAGTGGCCAACTAAGGACTGGCCCAACTTGAGACCCATCCCGTGGGCAAGAACCAATCCCAATTAATGATACTTTCTTATGCTTACAGACAGAGGCCTAGCATAACTGTCCTCTGAGAGAGTCTACCCAGCATCTGACCAAAACAGACCTACATCCAAACATTAGGTGGAGTTTGGGAAGTCTTGGGGAAGAGTTGGGGGAAGGGTTTGGGGACCCAGAGGGCATAGGAACTCCACAGGAAAACCAACAGAGTCAACTCACCAGAACCCTTGGGGATTCCCAGAGACTGACCCACTAACCAATCCTAGGCTGGGTATGTAGCAGACATGTAACTTGGTCTTCATGAGGGTCTTCCAACAACTGGAGCAGGGGCTTACCCTGACTCTGATGCCTGCCTGTGGATCCCGTTCCCCTAACTGAGCTGCCTTATCTGTCTCCCGCTGTCTCTGTGAGAGAGGATATGCCTAGTCCTGCAGTGATTTGATGTGTTAGGGTGGGCTGTTACCCAGGGGGGCCTTCCCTCTCTCAGAGAAGTAGGAAAGATAGGCTAGGGGCAGGGGCTATGTGAGGAGGGGACTCAGGGAAGGGGGAGCTGAGAGCAGGTTGTAATGGGAACAAATAAACAAATTAATGGAAAAAAAGCAAGTAACCTGCCTAAGGTCCCTTATCTGTTTTAAATTACAAACCTCTTTTTATTACTTTTCTCTCCTTGAATGAGGAGGAAATTTGAGCTCAGGATGGCAAAAGAGATTTCAGCTCCCACGCCAACTCCAATCAAATGTACCGAGCTGGGAGAGCTCCCCAGTCTGGTCTCAGAGGGAAACAGTGCTATAATCAATTAGTGACATCTGCCAGGGACAGAGGCCAGGAGTGGGAGGCCAGACTAGCACACGTCCGTAGGTGGTTTGAGCAAGAATAGGAGACTAATGTAAAATGTTGAGTTATCACCTGGACTCTCTGACCTTCTATTCAGAAGGCCTGGAATATTTATTTTTTCCCACCATTTGTTTTTCACATGGTAGGCATAGAGCAGCAGCAAAGCATTGCTCTGTCCTTCAAAGACCAGATATAAATTACCACATTGGGTTCTGAGCCAATCAGGTGGGTTTTTTTTTTTGTTTTTTTTTTTTTTGTTGTTGTTGTTTTTGTTTTTTCCTTCTCTTACGGAATCCAATCTTCTGGACAATCCTTCTTCCCGGTATAAGACCAGCCTGGCTTTAAAATCCTATTATTATTTTCCTTGATTTTATTTAATAATAAAAATGTCACAACCTCTGGGATATGAGAGACTTGCAGATTGTATAGGGAAAAATGGTGTGTGTGTGTGTGTGTGTGTGTGTGTGTGTGGTGTGGTGTGTTGCATATGCATGTGTGTGTATGTGTTTGTGTGTGTGAAAAAGACAGACACAGAGATCTGCTCTTTGTGTAGGCACATGTACATATTCATGAATTCATATGCAGGTACATGCAGGCACACACACATGCACATGTGCATATGGAGAGCAGGGTTTGATGTTCCTTCCTCAATTACTCTGCCTCATCTTTATCTTTGTTTTATATTTTTAACTTTCCTTGAGTTTCTTATTTGTCAATTTCATACATGCATAAGTTCTGTGTGTCACTACTCCAAGGAGAAAATAACAAATGTGTAGTCATCCTAGATAGGGAACTAACAACAGACCAAAGTAGGGATACTATCAAAATCCAACTTGGTGAACCAATTTGCTATTGTTTTTTAGAAGAATGTGAGTGACAGATTGCTTACAGGAGCAGGAATGACTCCAAGGCAGCTGTGTCACCAAAGCCCACCCCAGAATGAGCGATGGCTCATAAAAGCTGAGAGCTTGAGCCTATTCCACAATCTAAAGGCAGCTCAGAGAGCAGCTTCTAGGCAGTTTATCTAGTCTGCGTATCTAAGAAGCTCGTCTGTCCTCTGCCTTCTTAGCTGGCCTGACTGTTTAGACAACCTTGAAGATGAAGGAAAGCGGTACATCTGGTCAGGTTTAGGAACTTCCTGAGACTTCTGAGATGTTTATTTCCTGAGACTTCTGAAATGTTTCTTTTCTTATGTCTTAAGTGACGTTCTAGCTTCACTTAATGGAGGAAATTCGCTAAATAATAATGGTCTTCACTCTGGTCATTATTATAGCCCCCAGTCTCCCTCCCACCCCTACGTTCATCCCCTCCTCCCCACAAGTCCCCTGCACACATTCAGTTTTTAGAGACAGGGTTTCTCACTGTACCTGGAGCTTGATGATTGACTAGACTAGTTGACCAGTGAACACTGAGGATCTGCCTGTCTCTCCCACCAGCCTCTCATACTGTAGTTTCAGATGTGCACTACACTAGCAAACTTTTCCATGAGTACTGGGGATTCTAAATCGGCTTCACACACGTGTGTGGCAAGGATATTCCCTGCTGAGTCATCGCTCCAGCATAAAATCTGCTTTGACAGATGAGAAGACTGAAGGACAAAGGAAGGAAGGGATGAGTCTGAGGGGCAGAGGGAAACTCCATCTACCACACTTTCCATGACACGCCATTCGTTTGTCTTATTCTTTCTCCATTTCTTACCTCCTTGGCTAGAACAATCAAACTTCCCACCAGGAATCTCATAAAAAAATAATAGTTTAATCAATGTCCTACTGAAATATTAGCAGAGAAAAGGCAAGGTAAATACAAAGTGACAAGGACTAGACAAATGAAAAGGAGTGACAGGAAGATTTGGGACGGTGATAGTGATGTTGTCTCACGGAAGAGCATTTGCATTTCCTAATCATGTCAAGAGTCACATCATCTGAGAGCCTTTCCTAAGGCCCCAAAATGACAAATGTTTTAGTTGTAATTTCCTTTAGAGGCAATATGTGGGTGCTGGCTGCCTTGCATCTTGATAGTTTCAGAAGTTTTAGTACTTTAGCTTTTTTTTTTTTTGAGACTCCCTAAGGGGATCAAGCTGGTTCCCAGGTAAGGTCTAGGTGATCAAGTACAGTTCTAGTTTGTAAGTGTCACAGTGAGGCAAAAAAATCATATATGGTGCAATATAAATGGAATTATAATGTGTACATAAGGTGCAGAAGAGGAGAGATTAACTTGGAAGATATCAGGAAATTCTTTTACAGAAATAATATCTAAGCCCTGCTTCAAATGATGAAGAAGGGTGGATTATTAACTCATCCACCCAATAAACTTGAGAGTGTGCCCAAGCTGTGCTGTAAGTCAAAAGACCCAAAGGATGAGCTGGGGAGGTGGCTCAGCACCTAAGAGCATGTGCTGTGCAAACACCAGGATCTGAGTTCAGATCTCTACTGTCCACGTAATAATCCAGTGCCTGTGACCCCAGTGCTAAGGGCAGAAGGAGACAGGAGGAACAATGGGGCTTGCTTTCCATCAGCTGAGCCAAAACCCAGTGGCCTCCAGGTTTGGTACATGACCCTGTCTGGACAGAATAAGGCAAAAAGTGACAGAGGGTGCTAAAAGTCCTTCTCTGACCTATGTGTATGGTGATCATGTATGTATATGCACACACACACACATATGCACACACACAACTTATTAAGAATGAAGAGAAGATAGTTTTAAGGTCTCTCAGAGCTCTGAGACTGGACATGATGGTCTTCCATGTTGGAAACAACATTCAGTGAAAGTCTCACATGTAGTTGCAGGAGGAACCTTATGAAGCATCAATAAAACTGCAAATCCTTGACTAGACTAGCCAAGAAGAAAAAATTCATGCCATCAAAAAAAAAAAAAAGTTATGAGAAGGTGGTCCCACCAGTTAAGAAGCACATTATAAAAGCTTCTCCCCAAACAGGATGAAACCCTAACAAGTAAAGAAAGTGAATTCTTAACCAAAATTTTTCAGTGATCCCACTGATGAATTCTGGTATTAAAAACCCAAAACAAAGCAATTATTTACAGACCCTTCCAGGAAAATGTAGGGGAAGAAGATACTTCTTAACTCATTGTTTGAAGCTAAGGCCAAGGGTAGCACACAAGAAGACTACTGACAAAAAAAAAAAGCCCTCATACATATGCATAAAAATCTTCCACAAAACATTAGCAAACCAAATCCAGCATTGCATATATTATATATCATAACCAAATGAAATTTCCCTCAGTAACATTGGGGAAGCTGGTTTATTTTGCTGTGAACTTGTGCCCTTCACAGCGCTCTTTCTTATATTTTTTATTAATGTTTGTTTTTATTGATCTTGGCTTGTCTGTACAATTTTCCTCCACAAAGATAAATAGCATAGAAATACACATAGGGTGTATATGGTCCTGTTTCTTGTTACACAAAAGTTATGGATCCCATTCTGTGTCTTGCTATTTTCTCACAAGAATGGCAGATTTGCATTCTGAAAAGATCACTCCCACATAGAGGAAAGGTTAGAACAGCTAGAAAGAAGATAGCCAAACATAGACACACTGTGGTTATTTGAAGAAATGTCAGTGATGGTTGGGTCTAGGGGAGTGACAAGTGGCGATTTGGAGGAGTAAGACAGAATGGCAATAAGCCCTAGAGGTCAAAGGGCCAGGACTTCAAAATTAAGTGACCACAACCTTGGTCACAGCAATATTTCCAGTGTAAGGAAATCTTTTATGGAATAAAAGACTAGACTATATAGTGTTTCCTCTTTTTAAAATATAGACACTTTTTAAAAAGTCTCTTAAATTTCAACTCAGCAATACATTTTCTATTTCAGCGTATCTTTTGCATTATTATTTAAATTTGTTTCCAAATAGTTATTTCTTCTGCATGCTCTGTATAGACACTTTATTCCTAACATTTTCAAAATCATAATTGCTATATTGTGGAAACACTACTGAGTTTCAACCTTCCAAATTTGCTTAACTCTTTTATTAACTCTGTTAGTATTTTGTGGACTTTGGAAGTTTCTGAACATATGAACATGTCACCTGAGCATAGAGAAACTTTTATTAATTTGAGTGTATACAAGTATGTATGTATATAAGTATGTATGCATGTGTGTATGCTATCAATTGTGTCTAGAACATTGAGTGTTAGAATACTAGCTGTGGATGGAAGCATTCATATCTTATTGCCACAAGTAAGTAAATGTTATATTTTTCTGGTTATTTTTTCTAAATTCATTTCATTGTAGTTAGATAATTTGTATGAGATGACATCTACCTTTTAAATTTGATTGAGACTTTTTCATTTTATATAGCATGTGGACAGCCTTGAAGAGTGTCATATGCATAGTTGAAAGAAATTAAAACACAGACGACTATAACAAACATACACCTCACAGAGATTCAACAGTTATCAATCCATGACCTCTCTGGTTATATTTATTTTCCTAACTGTTTCTATTTACCTTCACTATTAGGTCTGGGGTTCTAGGATCCCCCTCCATCTTATCTGCCCATATTGTTCAGCACGCTGGAGAGGTGCTACTACCCAAACCCCACTGTTGTTTCTCTTTATCCCTGCCAAACTGCTGACTCATTAAAGTTCGTTCTTTTATCTGAGGTTTGATCCCTTTAAAAATTCATCATGGCCTGTGCTTCAGAGGGATAGTCCCTGGACAGTTTAAGTTAAAAAGTAGAATTCATTTGTTTGTCCAGGAGTGGAGGAGGAGAAGGTCAGGTATAGAGATGCTGTGTTGCTTATTCAACCCTAAACCTGGATTCCCACCTTCCCCATGAAAACAGTGGGGTGTGCATCAGAGGAGCACCTTGGCAAGCACACTCACAGCGTGGAGGGCAGAGAGTAAAGAAGAGACAGAAAGCACCTCACTCCTCACAGAAAAGCTCCCAGCTGATGACAGCTACTGGGTCACCTATCCATGGCTTTCTGTAGAGTCGAGACTGAGAAATAACTTCTCACGTTCCAAATATTGGACGTCATGGCACAGATTATATGGAAGGCTTTTCACTTGACGCATGCATGATCACTGCTGTCTGAAGCTCTACTGAATTTTCTCAGTCTCTGTCACTGATTTCTGTTCTCAAGGCACCAAGGCCTGAGGAGGGGCTGGTACCGAGTGCTCATCTACTGGGAGTTTTCTTAGCATCCCTATTACAATCTCTTCCCCATCTCTAGAATACAGTTTGCATCACTACCAGCTTCAGGACATCAATGTGATGGTTCAATTAAATGAAGTACCTAAAACCACTGAGTGCCTTCGCTCTGGCATGCTGTTATTATTCCATTTACCCGATTTAGCTCATAGATACTGAGCTAAATCCAGTCCTCCTAGTTTATCACATATTCTGGGTGATCCTTCCATTCTGGCCACTAGATCATGATGATGATGACAAAGTCAGTGAGCACGACAGTGATGTTAATGATAAAGATGACAGGGAGGAGGAGGAGGTGAAGGAAAAGGAAGAAGCAGAAGAGAAAGCAGAGAGAGAAGAAGATCAGATTGAGTTTCAAATTCTTCTACGTAAAGTGGGATTTTGATGTGTTTTCTGAAAAGACGTTTGCTAACTGAAGAGAAAAATGGCTATAAAAGTGGCCCCCAGAGTACCAGGCAACATAAACATGCAACAAAGTCTTGGGTCATGATAAGAAGTAGGATCCAGTCTTTGGAGTGGAGGTGTCTTTTAGACAAACTGAAGAGATTTGGGTGTCATCCCTAAGGTGGGCAGAGAGAAACAGGGAAGCTGTGTGGGTGTCATGAGACATGTCTGATGTCACAGTCTGTCAATAATGGCTATCATCCTTGAAGATTATTTAGATCCGAAATATTATCTTTTTCAGACATTAAGTTCTTTGAGTTAAAGTGAAGCCTTCATAAGTCCTCCCAATCTCCAGCACTCCTAGGGGAGGTATTCCTCCCCTTTACATACTATTCCATTACATACCAGTTCTGTTTGTATCATCACCGTATGATGCTGTCCAGAAGCTAGGGGATCAACCCATTTAGATAGATAGATAAATACAGGTCCAGAACTGGGGAGCCTTTGTGCTACTAAAACCCGGCTGAACAGGCCTCCTGGGACAGTGGGTGGGAAGGAGACAGCACCATAGTGGAAAAAGTTGCTTTAATTTTAACTTTTATTCTGCATTAACCATTTTCCCACACTATTTTGCAACTCACAGTAAGGAAGGAGAACAAAGCAATAAAAGCAAAATATATTCAAACAGAGCCCCACGGTGCTGTATAGTAGTAGGTGGTGCTGTCCTTGGGGGCTCATTTTTTTTTAACTGCCTCATTTGTTTCTGAATTTGAAATTTCAAAAAGCAGAAGAAAAATCTCAGTCTTTTGACTCATGCACTAGAAAGTAAAAGTTTGGATTGTCTTTGAATTAATGCATTAAAAACATGGCTCCTGAATGTCCCTTTCCCTTCATGATACCATCCTGATAATGTCATCTATTCATGAGTAACTTACAAGGAAAACTTTGGTATTTTCTCCTTCTGTCACCCTAATCCATCTCTGTACACAGTAGAGTTGTATCATATACCCAATGCACTGTGCCTTTAGCAAAAGAGGACAGAGAGTGAGAGAGAACTAGGAAAGCACAGAGAACTCAACACCCCGCTAGCCCACAGGCAACTGCTTGTGTGTCTCAGGAAATTCTCTAATTAGAAACACACTTTTCCAGGTCAAGTGTGAGAGTATAAGAGCTCAAAATTCAAGTTCTGGTGACCAAAGGAAGAACATCACCATTGTCAAACCCTGCAGGAAAACTAACAGCCATTCAAGGGTGGTTTCCATGGTATGTACCATCTTCAAACCAATCTCTCTTTTTTTCTCCCCAAAGATGTGACTTTAGTTCAGGCCAGATGCAGGAGACACGGATTGGGATAGCTGCCCAGATCACAGGGGTTGTCTCCACGGCACCTTCTGTCCTGTCTCTGTACTAAATGCTTCTAGAGCAGAGACATCTGACCCAAGCCAAGGAAATCAGATTCTGCCTCTCAGGAAGCTGTGACCTCAGTAGAAAAATGCAGACAGGGATGTCTGTGTGCCCACCGAGTGGCATTTCCAGCAACCCTCTGGGCTGGAGTCAAACTGCCCAGTTCCCTTATTCCTATCAAATCCTAATTGCTTAATAAATTGGGTTTAACCCAATGAATTTTCATAGCATCATCAAGTTAACTAAAGTGAGGTTCTGTTTTGTTTTGATTGGGAAGGATTGCAAAGAACCTTAAAGAATGTGTTGGATTATCATCCCATTAAGTTAAGATTCTTAGAATTATAACTGAGGCCAAGAGCCAAGAGGGTTCCTGCTGTAAGAACAGCTCTGGGTATCACAAAGAACCAAGAGGGTTCCTGCTGTAAGAACAGCTCTGGGTATCACAAAAGGACAACACCAAAGGCAAGAATCAGAGTAGTGCCCACAGTGGGTGTCATGGAGCTTTCATCCAACAAGATGATATGGTCTTAACCTGTCCTAATATCAGCCAAGTTCTAAGTTAGAGAAGAGAAGTACACTAACTATAACACACAGGACATCCTTCAAATAAGGCCTCCCGATGCACAAAAATCCTCACAGGAAAGACATTTCATATGTTTAAGTCAGAATTTCTGAAACATATTTCAAATAGCTTCTAGTTTTCTCTTCCCTACTTCCTTCTCTGTCCTTGTTTATTTCCTGTGACTGTAATAAAACACTGACCAAAAGCAACTTGAGGAGGAAAGGGTTTATTTTAGCTTACAGGTCCATTTTCAAAGGAAACCAACCATGGGGTAGGGGCTCAAGGCAGAAGCTTGAAGCAGAAACCCATGGAGGAATACTGCTCAGTGGCTTGTTCCCAGACTCATCATTCAGCTCTCTTGCTTGCACAGCCTAGGCCCCCCTGCCAAGGGATGGAAGCGCCCACCGTGGACGGGGCTGACATCAATTAGCAATCCAAAAAGGATCCCACAGACATTCGACATGTCAATCTGATGGCTATAATTCCTCAACTAAAGTTCCCTCTTCCCAGGTGACTCTGGGCTCTTGCAAAGTTGACAATTAAAGGTAACTGTGACAAGCACCCTACTCACAATTACTCTACTGCCAACACTTTGGGAAGCGTGACCAGAATTAGGTGAACAAAACTTCTAGTAGCTTTGTCTTTACACTTATGACTCTAGTACAGAAGTTTGATCTCCTTCCTTATGTATTTGCAGATAACTATGGGGTCTGGCCCCATGCTGGATGTTCTAGGGACTGCTATGGTGTTGTAGGGAGAATAGAGAGACTTGGTTGGAGTTGCAGCTCCAACCTGGAACTCAGATCTGACTTATTACTGGAGACCTTCCCATCAGACAGGGTTAATGACAACCCATCTCACCTCAGCCCTGCACACTAAAACAAATTGAAGAAGATAATGGATAGGAGAACACTTTGTGAACTCCAATGCATTAAAAGAACATTAGCTTTTTAAAAGAATAAATAATTTATAAGATGATGTCAGATTCTGATATTATGATTAATCTTCCTCACAGTCTTGACTGGATTTGGACTCACCTAGGAGACACACCTCGGGGCATGTCTGTGATTGTGTTTTTAAAGAAGTAAAAGTGAGGAAGAAAGACGCTGTCTGGCCTATGGGTCATTGTCCTATGGGCTGTCAAAGAGGAAAAAGAATGCAGAAATCAGTTGAGAACTAACAGTCATTCCCCTGCTTCCTGACTGCAGATGCAGTTTGACCAACTGCCCTATATACCTGTCTCCACAGCTTGGGCTGCTCTTGCTGGTCAACCCTCCTTACCATGATGTACCCTTGAACTGTTGAAAAGATGCTTTTGCCCAGTGTTTTGTCATAGCGACAAGTAATTTATACACATGGAAATAGGCAGGTGGCCTTCATCACACAGCGTTCTATGCTATGATTTTTAATACAATTATTGTTTTAATATCACAGATAAGTACCAAGTGCTTCCAGATGAACTTCTCTATCTCAGTCTTAAAATAACTCAGTTATTTTAGGAAAACAAGTCATCACAGAACCCAGGGTCATATGTACATGTCAACATATTTACTCTTCACCATGTGTCTCCAGGTTGGGCTTGGGTCCCTGAATCGATCCAGATATGCTCCGTTTGGATCTGTAGCAGTGGCAGTGGCAGAGCGTCAGTGGACACACCCAAATGCACAAGCCCTTACACTTTGTCGAGCCCCAGTTCAGTCATAGTCACGCCCATCTTCATCCCATTAGCCAAAGCAAGTCACAAGACAAGGCCCAACCTGAATGGATGGAGGAAGACTACTTGGCCCATGGACCTGGAGTGCAGAGCAACAAAGAGAACATCCACTGTCAGCGGTCCTCCTGATGGTCTGCAGGCTGTGTTCCGCCGCTGTCCGAAGAAAGACTCAGAAGGAATTGCTTCCTCTGGCATTGTTTTCTTCACAGGTGGAAAGAAATAGAAATTATCTGAAAACAACAATGCTTCCTACTGTTCATGAAATCCCAAAAAGGTCTCTACTGTTGAGGTCAATCAGAAGCAAGAGAATGGTTTTGAAGTTAGCCTGAGGCAAAGAAGAAGAAGAAAGAAAGAAAGAAGAAAAAGAAAAAAAGGTGAGTTCACAAAATCTGAAAATTGTTAGTCACTCAGATAAAGAGATCATCTTTCTGCACAGCTGCTAAGTGCACTGTGGCTTGGTCACAGATTTAAAAAAAAAAAATCATCCCCGTGAGATGGCTCCACAGCTAAAGGTGTCTGAAGACCTGAGTTCAAGGGTCCCACATGGGAAGAGAATTAACTTCCACAAATTGCCCTCTGACTTCTGCAAGTGGGCCCTGGCAAATGCCTGTGTGCAGGCATGCATAGGCATACACAAACACACACATGTGCACACACATACACATACATGTTTACATAAAATAAACAAACAATCGTAATAAAATATTTTTAAAGAAAAGAAAAGAATTATCTTTTCCCAGAAGGACCTCAAAATAGAACTCATTACCTACCAAGACTACCGAGCTCTAAGCCATGGGCACATGGCTGGCCACTGCAATAGACTGGAGTTTAAAGCCTTCTTCCTACACTCTGAATGCTACCTCTGACCCCTTTGATTGACAAAGAATTCAGGGGAGATACCAGACTCAAATACAAGTGAGGGTGAACCTCCTATTGACTTGACATTCTCAAGCCAATGAAGCTTTGTTTTATTTTTGGTATTATAAGTGATGGTATGGCTTGGGGGAGGGCCAACTAGCCTGAGGTTGGGCCTCAGATGCAGCAATGCGAAAACAGAATGTCTAGATAAACTTACTGTGTAACTCAGGCTGGTCACCAGCTCGGCATTCTCCTGCCTCAGCCTTCTGAGTAGCTGGGATTATAAATGCACACCAACATGTTTGGCATTAAAGCTTTTGTTGTTGTTATTATTGATGTTGTTTAATCAGTAGAGGACAACTTGATAACCTAGCCATTTCTGTCCTCCTCTACATCTGACACTATGAGCCTTGAGGTTACCCTAAAGTCAAAATGAAAGAGGTGGAGGCAGCCCTCCCAGGGGGGACTTCTGGGGACACCGAGTCCTTCTGTCTCTAGTGAGCCAGGGGCTTTCGTCCACAGTGTCTCTGCTGAAAATACATGTCAGGGGAGAACAGCAGGAATTCTCACGTCCAGCCCACTTCTCTGACCTTACATCTTAATTTTAGATGCTTTCCACAATTTTCTGGACATAACTTGGTAATCTAATAAAGGTAGATTAAATTACAGCTGAGTATTTTCAGATCTGAACATGGGAAAAATGTATCTTGTTTCAAAAAAAAAATGATAAACTGTTCCACACTCATTTTGTTTTTTCTGTTATCTGGGAACCGGTTAAACAGGAACTCTCTTGGGTTATTGTATGTAAAACTCCTTACAGCTGGGTTGGTTTTTCCTAATTTAAAAATGGAAAAAAAAAAAGAAGTGCAATCCTTAACCCCACAAAATAGTACTTTATCATATATCAATAATGTGAAGGAACCTTACAAATGTATTTCATTGAATAATAGAAACTAATCATTCACACACACACACACACACACACACACACACACACACATTCCTGAAGACTCTCTAAGTAGGAAATACTGGCTACCAAATCACTTAGGTAATTCTGTGAAGGAGGGGGAAAACATGAATTTAAACCAAATGAAATATTGGGCCTCTTCTTGTTCAGCTGGCAGCATGTTAAGACACAGGGATTTTGGTGAGGCTCAATCGGTTTAGAACATTCGTGTGGAGAACTTCAGTTTTTTTTTTTATTGGATATATTCTTTATTTACATTTCAAACGTTATCCCCTTTCCCGATTTCACCTCCCTCCCAGAAAACCCCTATCCCATCCTTCCTCCCCCTGCTTCTGTGAGGGTGTTCCTCCACCCACCCCACTCCAACCTCCCTGCCCTTGATTTCCCCTACGCTGGGGCATCTATAGAGCCTTCATAGGACCAAGGACCTCTCCTCCCATTGATACCTGACAAGGTAATCCTCTGCTACAAATGCAGCTGGAGCCATGTGTCCCTGGGAGCTCTGGGGGGTCTGGTTGGTTGATATCGTTGTTCTTCCTATGAGGTTGCAAACCCCTTCAGCTCCTTTAGTCCTTTCTCTAACTCCAAGAACTCCAGTTTTTATTGACATTGGAGGACTCTCCATGAGAAAGGATGAGATACTTTCCTACTTTGCATATTTAATTTGAATTTCCCCTCAATTATTGTTAGGCAGTGTTATTGTCTGTTCTATGACAGCATAGTATAACTCCTGTAATTTAGCTTCATATTTGTGTGTGTTTCTTGACCATTTTCTCACAAACAGTAGGATGGGTATGACTCATGGCAAGGCACACAGGCTAAGGTTGACCAGCTGGCCACTGGAAGAGCAGTCTAGTCACATCTGGATCTCTTCCAGAGGTTTTTCCTTTTTGCTACAGCAAATGGACTTGGAGCATCCAAGAAGTCTGAAGACACAGAGGAGATATTCAGAGCTTCAGGACATACAAGTACAAGTGACCTTCCTAGGTCATACAACACACATCCACAACCTATTAAATGATGCAGATGAGGGTATCCCACACTATAGAAATAACAATATTTTAAGATAAAGTGAGAACACTCACATTCAAGAAAAAGAGAGAAAGGAAGGAAGGAAGGAAAGAAAGAAAGGAGGGAGGGAGGGAGAGAGAGAAAGATGAAAGAGGGGGGAGGGAGGGAGGGAGGGAGGGAGGGAGGGAGGGAGGGAGGGAAGGAAGGAGAGAGGGAATCAATAGCCAAGGGTACACTGCTTCATCAAGTAATGTAAGACTCTGGAATCATCTTTTCGTCCAGTCTATACATTACAAAGAATTCTAAGCTGTGTTTTAAAACACATTTAAAAAACATTCTAAAAATCATTTTACATGTGTTTAATTCTAAATATTATTTAGTTTTTATTTTGTGTGTATGAGTTAGTGTTTGAATACATGTATGTACAGCATGTTCATGCCTGGTGCTACAGAGACCAACAAAAAAAAGCATCAGCTGCCTTGGAACTGGAATAACAGATCGCCGAGAACTGCCATGTAGGAGCTTGGGGCAAAGCACAGGTCTTCTGCAACAGCAACAAGTGACTTCACTTCTGACCCACCCACCTCTCCTGCCCCTTTCCAAATCGTTTAAAAAGAAACAGTCAAACCCCTTCCTTGCACCACCATTCCACCAACACACTGTTGCCTTCAAGTGTGTTGGATGAGCTGCTGGATTTGATGATCTAGTCAGTCTAATAGTCTAAAATGTTCACATTTAAATTTAACCATTTTGAACTACACGGAGCCACAGCCCTTGATGTTGAAGAGGAGTTAATTATGGGTCAGAGGGACAAAGTGATGTGGTTTGCCCCAAGTTCACGATTCACAGAAGCAGGATCAAATCTTAAAGGCCTCGTCCATGAGTCAGTGCATAAAAGGAATTGAAGCCCTTAACTTTGGCTTCAAAGATTCACAGGGACCCAAATGATCCCCAAAATGTGGGTATCTGGTTTTTTGTGCCAAGAAAAAGAACCTGATCACTCTGAGGAAACTTTGAATAATCCCAGGAACCTACCTTTGAAGGGTAATCCCAGAATGAGGTCCAGAATTACCCTTAGTGAAAAGAACCTCTGAATGTGTCTGTGTGAATTCTCTCAATTAGATTAAGTTGGATGGCGGGACCCTTTGCATGTGGATGAGTGATTCCCTGAACTAGAATCCTGGTTTATGCAAAAAACGAGAAAGGAAGTTGAGCACAAACACCCATTGCTCTCTTCTTCTTGTCTAAGGTTGCAATGTGACCAGCTGCTTCCAGCTCCCACTTCTCTGACTCCATGATGGAGTGTGCCCCGCAAGTGTGAGGCAACCCTTCTCTCCTTAAACTGCTTTTGTTGTGGTATTTTATCACAGCACTAGGAAAGTTGCTAAGGCACTGCCTCATTCTTAGTTAGAAAATATCTGAGACGGGCCCATTTCCTTCAGTAATATCACTGTTCTCCGTGTGTGTGTGTGTGTGTGTGTGTGTGTGTGTGTGTGTGTGGATGCTTACCTTGGACATACCCTCTTTTCAGTCTCAAGAAGGATGGTTTGTTAACTCCAACTAAAACTATGGAGTTTTCCCAGCTTCCCTCTGAGGGTCCTGACATTTGAGGTACAGTTATTAATTATTATGGGATGGTTTAACAACACTTTGCTATTTCTCTCCTTTATACTCCACAAAGAGAACATGATTGCTCAGCTTGCACTCTTCCTTGAAGACAGCCCTGAATTGACAAAGATTAAAAAAAAAAAAAAAAAAAAAGCAAACATCCCTGTATTAATCAGTACTGGGACCTATCTGCCTGTCCATGCTAATAAAGTATAAGATGTCTCTCTATTCATCATCTTTATTTCCTCGGAGACGCCAGGAAACAGAATTCCTCCAAAACGAGAAGTGCATCTGCTAAATGCAGAGAGGCTCAGCAGACCCCTCCCCCCATTTGTCACATCATCAGGAATAAAATAAGGGGGTGGGGACATACAATACAAAGTGTCTGTGTGACCGTTTGTCCATCACCCACTGTCCTCAGTCAGATTAGCATCCCGGGCAGAAAGACGAGGCGTCTGACAGCTCTGTGCTCTTGCTGAGACTAATTTCCTTTCCAGCATTCAAGGCCTCGGCCACTGGGCCTTCCTGGCAGTTCTGGCTCTTTTGCCAAAGCAAGGTTGTCTGGGCTTTCTCATCTAGGAGGAGAATATGCTGCTTCCCTGGCCAGTAGCAGGTTCCAGGAGACACAAACACTGGGTCAGAGCTACGGATTACTGATGATCATCATGCGATGACCAACCAGAAGTCATGATAAAGCCCTTTAGACATAGTATTCACTTAAGCAAAACTTTTCTTCTTTGAAAGAGTGAGGTTGAGGGAGAATTCCGGAAAGAGAAAGGCAGGAAAGAAGCAAAGGCAGTCCTAAAATCTAGACACTGGTAAGCCCGTTGGGAGCCTGGGAAGAGCTTCAAACCCTAGCCTGGGTTTGAATCCTGTGATATCCTTAGATATCCTGTGATATCTCCTAGTCCCTGTGACACCCTGCCCAAGCACTGAGATCTTACTTCAGAGTTAAGTTCTCTACCCACCAAGGGGGTTTACTTAGGGGGATTTGCTTCTCAGACATCTTCCATCTTAGGTTTGGAGGGAGCGCTTGACTCAATACTCAGGCTTGGCTCATAAAAATCTAAAACAAGCCCAGGGCTGTTTTCTCTGGGCAAGCCCGCTGTATAATGAGATACCGGCTTCTCTTGGAATTCTACATTGATTTGCGTGATCGTTTATTGGTGTCTTTTCTTTCCTTGTGATGCTAATCTCCTTGAAGCTAGCTTCTGCTTCTCATTTCCATGGTACCTGCAGCACCCAGAGCACTTGACAGCACTTAGGAGAAATGACTAAGTAGGTACCAAAGAAATCCAGCCATGGGATGATAAACCCAAAGTCTAATTAATAGTGGAATGGAGGCTTGAATCAGGCTGCTTGCCTTACGACATTCTTACTACAGAGAGAAGTAGGCAGTCCAATACACTGGGCTTTAATCTTTACACTCCCCCCCCCATTCATTTGCCCTATAAACTTGGCCAAGTTATATGACCATCTTAATCCTCATTTTCTTCTTATGCAAAATGGAGATAAATCACATACTCCTGTCATTAATATAAGTAACACAATAGTTATCAACTAGTGTCATTCTAGGAATACCCTTGTCCTACTTGGGTTCCTATTGCTGTAGTAAACACTGAGACTAAAAGCAACCTGGGGAGGAAAGGGTTTATTTCACTTCTCAGGATACAGTCCACCATGAAGGAAAGTTGGGGTAGAAATTGAAGGCAAGAACCTGGAGGCAGGAACTAAAGCAGAGGCCATGTAGGAATGCTGCTTACTGGCTTGCTCCCAATGGCTTGCTCAGCCTGATTTCTTGTACATCTAAGGACCCATTGGTGGCACCACCCACAGTGACCTAAGCTTTTCCACAACAATCCCTAATTAAGAAAATGCCCCCATAGGCTTACCTATAAGCCAATATGATGGTAATTTTCTCAAGTGAGATTTCCTCTTCCCAATGACTCTACTTCCTGTTAAATTGACAATGAATGAATGAATGAATGAATGAACTAACCAGCATAAGGTCACTTCCCACTCCCAAATCCAGAAATTAAGATTTTGTGATAATTTGAACAAAAATGTGGTTGGTACTAACCTGGAGAATGCCAAAGCCCTAAGAGCTTTCAGGGCTTTTATGAGGGAATGAGGATGAGGGAAAGAAAGGCTAAGAATGCATACAGAAGATCTTAGCATTTTGGAGCGAGTGTCTCTAAGCTGACTAAGAGAACAAACTGTTTTTAAAATGTCAATTTGGGCATTTTTAGAAGCATTTATTTACAGACAATCCCGTTATGATAATTACAAGTGTTCTCTATTCATCAAAATAAATTCCCTAGGGCTTTCTCCCTACAGATATTTATTAACCTTCTTCCAATTAACATTGCTACTTAAGAGGAGCGAAAACTGCATTTCCCTTAAAATATTTCATAATTGATCATTTACTGCTTCCAGCAAGTCCATCAATCCTGCCTCCTTTGGTACCACGCCCAGAGCAAGGTCCCGCTTGCCTCCAAACCTTACAATTCCCACTGCTTCTTGGGGGACATCTTCCTCTCCTCCCATAGTCATAGGACCATCCGTCGTCACAGCTCAGGAGCAGGTTCATTCCTTGTGGAGAGATTTTCCAAAAGAGCCCTCTCCACCTTACATGACCTTAACATGGCTTGGTTTAAGTTGCTTTAGGATGTCCACACAGCTAGCAGCCACTGTGGAGCCCTGTGGTCTTTTTAATGTGCATCTCTGTCCTCTGGGCTCAGGGCTTCCCCAGAGGCATGGTTTCTCTTTCTCTGCTACACAGTAAGGGCTCATGTTATTTACTGAATGGAGAGAGTGTTCCCCAGACCAATTGACCAGGTTAGAAAGAACTGCTTAGAGTTATGCCCGCTAGACTCAACCAAATGTAAAGGGAGTCTGTAAGCCCCTTAGCAGGAGAGATCTCTGCTCTCTTTTAGACGTAGTATACAGTTTGAGAATCTTCACTGGAAACAATCTGCAATATTGGCAAACTTCTGGTTGTCAGGGAGATGAAAACTACTCAAATGGTTAAGATTGACTCATGTTTTAATGAAACAATGCACAAAAAAAACCTTCTGCTTTCTCCCGCCCCCGCTCCTCCCACACAAGTCCACCATGCTTAAAGGGAGCTTAAACCTAGAAACACTTGGGACCGAGTACCTTGCTTTGTGAAATTAATATAAGCCAGAGGAAGGCAGCAATGATGTTGTTTGTGTGCCAGAAATTCTAGGCTCAATAGTGTTAAATCAATCATCCAAGAAAGCTAATAGAAACAGTATGCTGTTGTTGACTTATTTATTTAAGGATCTCCCTCTGATTATGCTCAGAGGAGTCCCTGGGAAAGTTCATTATTTGATAATGAATGTGTTGGTACAACCATGTTCTAATGAAGAAAGCTGCTGACCCACAAAGATTACACTCCCTGTTGAAGGAAACAAGCCAATACCACAGGGGAAAGGAACATTGTAATTCCTCCAGCTTCTGCCCCCTGTTCACCCTCTCCACACCCTGGCCCCAGAGTTTTCCCTTCCTTAGTCCAGGTAGGAGCCTTAGACCTAAGCTCCCTCTGTCCATCCCCACAGCCTGCCTCTGGCTCTTGTCTAGTAGTAGAGACCCTAGACTCTTACCACCAACCCCACCCACCCCTGTGAGCTACCTGGTGACAGACTCTGTGTCCTGTCCCTGGGGGCCCCCCTTTCGAGGTAGGAACCCTAGACTCTTGTCTCCAATTCCACCCTTCACATATTTGAATTTTTCTCTCCTTTTTAAATCTCTATTTCCTCTTTGTCCCTTCTTGGTTTCCTTCAAACCCACCTCCCAATTATTGCCTTTGTATTAGGGTTATGGTGGTGGTGGTGGGGGTGATGTTCTAATTCTAAAAATATAAATGAAGACTTCTGAATTCAGGTAAGCTAATGACCTGGACAATGGGGAGCACTGTGGTAATCAGAGGTGGCATGGGCCTCCTCTGGGACAGCTATGCTCAGGTAGCTGCTATTCAGCTTTCGCTATTGTCGCCAGGAGAAAATGTTGCTCTCGGAACAGACCTTTCAAGCAAGGAATGCTGTCTTTTGAAGCCATTCCTTGTGTCTGAAAACCCAGTCTAGAGAGATGCCTCAGCAGTGAAGAGACTCTGGTGTTCTTGCAGAAGATCAGAGTTTGGTGAATGTTTGGCTAGAATCAGCCCACAAGCTCGTCTTCTGCCTGCTCTCATGCTAATGGTCCCTGTAACACAGTCCCTTTCCATAGCTGGACTCTGTCCCCCTCCCTGTGGCTCTCATCCCCCACCCTCCAACCCACCCCACCACCCCTGTCAACCAGGTGTTCTTAAATCTCACTCACTTCCTTTGCAGTTATTCTCTTAGTTTTTCTTCTTCTCTTCCTCTCTCTTCCTCCCTCCCTCCTGTACCCTTTCCCTCCACTTCTGCTCCTCCTTCTCTTTCTCCTGCTCTTCCTTCTTCCCCTTCTCTCTGATGTCTTCAGATTCCAGTCTGCCTAGAAGGCTGACACAGACATCAGCAGCACAGACTGGTAGAAGAAGAAAGATGGTGTTAGAGGGACTGAGTCTCAATCCTCAGGATCAGGTGGGGTGGACAGGGTAGACAGCAGGAGTCATGGAATTCAGTGTGCTACTCCCTCCTGTGCACTTATGGGATATATTGTGGAGATCTCAGGGGCCATTGGTAATATTTCAGCGGCTCGCCTCTCAGCTGCCTTCAGCTTCTTTAGCCCATGACAGCACATGGGGTTTCAGAGGGCTTTCCCAAGAACAAATAACGTTGAAGAGGGGGGGGGGACACAGTGCTTTCCAAAGCAGCATTGTAAGCCAGGGTTGTCAGGCTGGAAGCAATTGCAGCCACTTCCATCTTAATGGGTAGCATCAGCCAACTGTCGGGTCCAAGGTGATGACTGAACAGTAGCATGGACCACAGCTGTCAGCCTGGACGTTGTATCCCAAGGCTCCATTGTGGGTTCACCTTCCAGGAGCGAAGGGTCAGGAGATGCAGAGGTACCAGTCTCCAACAGAAGACTGTCAAGCGCTTTGCGTGAATTGTGCCATTTTGTCTTTTGAGATAGAAGCTACATTGATCTCCACTTTACAGATAGAGAAACTGATAAAGAGGAAGGTCACCCGATACTATATTCAAGGTCACGAACACACTTTTCTCCAGATAACTGTGGGAATTAAATGTGGAAATTGATGTAGTAATGTTTCAGCCCCGGTACACTAATAAGATGTGCATTTTAATTTTAAACAAATTTTCACAAAGCTATTAATAGGGAAAAATACGCTAATCTTAATGTATTACACTTCCCAGGAGAGTCATTCACTCAGTAAATTTTGATTGAATATCCACTATGGTGCCATAGATATAAGGCTACATATGGAAGGCTCTAGACTCATGAACCCATGAAACAAAGCATCATTACTGATGCTTCCTTCCACATACCTCTGGATTCACCATATCACTTGGTCTTGCTTTAAATGTTGCAGCACACCTTCCAAAGAAGAAAGAGTTCAATGAGAAATGTCTGGGGTTAAGACTCTGCTCGGGCCCCATGAATCCCCACGTGGTAGTCAACATCAGCTAAGCTGCCTCTGCCTTTCCCTGCATCAAGGCTCTCCTAAGTGCCTCTCTTCCCCCCCCCACTCAGGCTCCTCCCCCTCCTCTCATTCTGCACCATGCCATGAAAGCTAAGAACATGTGTCTCTTTGACTTGAGTACTTAAGTGGCAAGTTTCAAGAGAGAGACCTAGATGAATGCTCTCCTTCCCTTCCCATGCAAGAACTCGCCTCTCCCGCTCTGAGCCCTATCAAGGGCACATAAAAAGAACAGGTAATATGGTGTGGTGATGGTTCCTGTGAAAGATACTGGGACTCAGGCTAGCTAGGGCTCGTCAGTCAGGAAAATGGCTTGGGAGGAGGAGCACTCATTTTCTGCATTAACAAACTGGCAAGTATTACAGATTCCACTATGTTGTTCAAATAAACTTGGACACTCGGACCAAAGAGACCTTAGGGTGCTCGAAGCAAAGCGAGACTTTCTCATGAGCAGCACAGGCCTTCATCTTTATCATTTAATATCCACCCTTTCCCCAAAAACCTTTCTCTGAAAGCAGAAACTCTCCTGTATTATCATTTGGGTGAAGTTAATTCCAGTTAGAACACAATGCCATTTCAGAACCTTAGCTTAAAGGGCCCTTAGCTCAAGGGGGGGAGTGACTCTTGGGATTTCACAGGACATGAAGCCAGCAATTTCTGGGGGCTGTAAATAAGATAGAACACTTGGGAGCAAGGGGTAAACAGCGGATTAAGTCTCCGGGGAGAGGGACAGCATTTATCTAGTTCATTGATGTGTCCCGCAGATAGTCATAGCTTTTTTCCATCTCTGAGCCTACTTTCTCTGCTTGACAAACAAGCAAATGAGAGCAAACTTCAGGTGCTGGAAAGTGGAGAGAAGAACTGGGATGCACCTTAGACATTCCAGAAAAGACGGAGGAGAATCTATTCATGATGACCCAAGCGTGCACAGATATTGTAGGTCTGCAACTGGGAGGAAAAAGTCATATTCACACACTTGGAAGAGGGTGGGGTTAGAGTCACCATTTCTTGTCAGTTTCTAGCCTTCTGCAACATAGAATATAATAGGTAGTCCATGTGGCATGCCAGCTTAGAGCAATGGTGTTTGAAGGAAAGCACAGCTCAGTGCCCAGCACTGAACAATACCGTTAATGGTAGCGATGATGCAGATGGTGAAGCTAAGGCAGATTAACAGCTGATTGTAAGGAGCTGGGTTTACAAGTGCCACTGTCATTTGGTGTGTTGGGGAGAGAAATCAGTCACATCACATGATCTAACACAAAGGCTCGGGACTCTGGGGCTGGTTACAGATCATTTCCATACCTTGATTTCTTCTTCTGTCAAGTGAATATACTGATTATACTTAACCTCATGGAATTTGTAGGAGGATGCAATTATTCATCAAATATTTATTAAGTAATTATTTTGTGCCAGAAATTGCTCTGTGCTCTTGGGATACATCTGTGATCAAAATAGACACAGATGCTAATTCCATGAGCCAATATATAAGCCTTTGGGAGCAACACTTGTCACTAGGAAGCCCGGAGGAAAAGAAAAATAGGGTATCAGACAGGGAGCTACAGCTCTGCAGCTCAGCACAGTTCCATAAACCCAGGTCCCAGGCCCATCACTGAAGCTTTTAGAGTAGGAATAAATCCTTAACCTCTCTAGTTTTCATTCTTTCTGTGAGGATCAATAGGCACTATCAGCAGGCTGGTTTTAGAGTTACCTAGGAGATACACCTCAAGGTCTCAAGGAAGTCCATAAGGGCACTTCCAGGTAGGTTTAACTAAGGGGAAAGACCCATGCTACCTGTTAACACCACCATAAACCAGGCTATGTGCCATAAACTAGGCTGGGGTGCTGTAATCCATTGAAAGAGGGGAAAAGAGGAGACCCAGTGAGCACCAAAATTTATCTCTCTCTACTTCCAGACTACAGACACAATGTGACCCACCACCTTGGGCTCCCATGCTGGGCCTCCTATGCCACGGGGTAGCATTACATCTCAGACTGTGATTCAAAAGAAACCTTGCCTTTCTTCAATTGTTTTTCCCAGCCAAAAAAAATAATAATAATAAAATAAAATAAACAAAACCAAGTATCATACTTCCTGTCTGAAAGGGACCTTCATTCCTTCCCTCTTTCCTTGGGGGTTACATCTGAACAGAAGCAAAGCACCTGTTCTGTGCGAGGCCATCTGTGCATGTTGGTTCTTATTTTAGTTTCCTAGGACTGCCATGACACACTTGGTGGCTTAAAACAGCAGAAATGTATTCTGTCGCAGTCACAGATCTGGAGGCTAAGTCAAGGTGTCTTTAGGATTAGTTCCTTTCTGGAGGCTCTGAGGGGAAAAAAATCTGTTCACTCCTCTCTCCTAGCTTCTGGAGCTTGTGAGTGGTCCTTAATGTACCTTGGCTAGTAGACCTCTCCCACCAGTCACTGCCTCTGTCTATACCGGGTGGTCTAGTTTGTGTGGGCCTATGTGCCCTGTTCTATTCTTGTGAGGATTATTGAAGCTTGGGTTTGTTTAAATCCAGTGTAGTCATCTTAACAAAATTACAACTCTAGGGGCCTTCATTCTACTCTGAGGGTTTTGGAGGACATGGGTTTGTATAGACACCAATCTGTCCATTCACTAGAGTTCCCTTTAACCTTGTTCCTTATTGCAATGCTCTGAAGCAAAGGCTTCTGCTTGAGCTCCAGCGGCTAAAACCTGGGGAGTGTTGGACCTTCCTGCTCTACACATACCAACCCCCAGATCCACAAAGGCCTTGTTGTCTCTTAGTACATAGTTTCTGGATTATCACAGGGGATGCTTAGGAGCCCAGCAGCACTGAGATTTCTCACTCAGCAACAGAGGCAAGTGTGAGAGTCTTCCTAATCATATCTGCACAGTGCTGCTCACTTGAAAAATGAACAATGATTTCAGCCACCCAGATACCCCAAGACTCCCAGGGACTGAACCATCAACCAAGGGGCACACATGGTTCCAGACAAAAATGTGGCAGAGGAAGGCCTTGTTGGGCATCAGTGGGAGGAATGGTCCTTGGTCAGGTAAAGGCTCAACAGAGGCCCCAACAAAGGGAAACCAATGGGGGGGGGAGAGATGGGAGTGTGTTGGGTAGAGGGGCATATACGTGGAGGCAGGGGGAGGGAGGAGGGGTTAGGGAGCTTTGGGGAGGGGGAAATTGGGAAAGGCTTTACCATGGCAAGGTAAATAAAGAGGATATTCAATTTAAAAAAAGAAAAAAAAAAGAAAAGGAAAATGAGTACATTTCCCCCCCCCAAGCTACTTGGCGATTAAATTCCCCTAGTGAAGTAACCCAAGTACTAATGAATCAGTTAAAATCCCTCAGTTCTACTGCATTATAGCTACGAAGAGACCAACTGAAGGGGAGGCTTAGGCCAGGGAATTGGCCTTAACTGTTTTAAGTATTTGGAAGGTTGCTGTGGGAATGATTTTGGAGAAGGGTAGGATTTGCTGGTCATCTTACACCATCCCACTAGCCTTCTATCTATCAACCTATCTATCTGTCCATGTGTCTGTGTGTCTATCTATTTATCTATTTATTCACTTATTCGTTTATTTATTTATGTATTTGGTTGGTTGCTAGGAATGTATTTGGAGAAGGGTAGTACTTGTGGTATCTATCTATCTATCTATCTATCTATCTATCTATCTATCTCTCCATCTATCTATCTATCTATCTATCTCTCCACCCATCCATCTCTCTCTCTCCCTCCCTCCATCTATCTATCTATCTATCTATCTATCTATCTATCTATCTCTCCATCTATCTATCTATCTATCTATCTATCTATCTACAACCAAGTTCTGTGTTTCTTCCCAGTTCACTCCCCTTCTTGAGCAGCTCTCACATGCTGGGTTCTACCTTGAACACTTGCATGGAAACCATGATGAGTAGACTCCAATTCCTGCCTGTTAGAGGGTCACAATACACTAGCTTCTCATAAGTGTGGGCAAAATAAAACCAACTAGGAGACATGTTATAAAAGAGACAGGAAGGACATACGTGGGAGAAGCAGAGATAGATCTGGGCAGCAATGACGTGAGAGAGGGAACTGAAAATCTTTGTAGAAAGGCAGATTTTAGGGGAGTGGCTCAGCAAGTGGAGGTGGTGCATGCCAGGTAGAGGACCCAGACTAAATATAATCACAGAGGTGGGAACATCCAACTACTGCATAATGCTGGTCTGTTCCGTGACATGACAGTCAGATTGTCTTCTTGGTATCTGTGAGTGGTGGAAACTCCAGAATTCATCCACATCTTGATGGCAGAGGACCTGATCTGCCAGGGTAAGGCCATGGGGCTGTTCTGCCGCTCACAGCAGATGTGCAGATACCGGAGACCACCCGACTTCATAGCACTGCTCTGCCCGGCATCCTGCCACTGCTCTTGCTTCAGACATCCCATCAATTGTTTAACTTGCCTAAAGTCTTATCTCCCTGTCTATAAAATGTAGATGAGCTGGGGGTGTGGTTTCAAGGCAGGACAGTTCCTTGGCATATGGAAGGTCTTTGTCTCCAACCCTAGCATTGCAAGGAAAAAAACCCACAAAGCCAATAGTATCAGTTCTACTAGTTAGCATACCAGAGAATATGCAGTGATACAGTGAATTCAACTGTATTGGCTTATTATATTTATTAGTTACTTTGAAGGTTTTGAAGGGACCATGCTAAAATTGAATGTCTTAAAAAACAACTGAGATGCTAGCTAGTGAAGTGTCTTCTTTAGAAGAGCCAGCTGGGCAGCTTAAAGGGAACTGAAAGGCAGCTATACGAGGGCCTGCTTTAGAGTTTGAAGCGAATGGGGGAGAAGTCTTCTGTAGAGGGCTGCGAAGTGCCTCGCCTTAAAGATGGCACTGGTTTCTGCCTTCCTCCCCCCAGGGGGAGAGTGCCCTTTGAGATAAACAACTCCTTATTTGGCTTTGTGTAATCAGATGCTGTCCTTCCGCTTTGAGGTAGCCTATCTGCCTTGCCCACATGTCATCCAGGGATTGGCCAGCCTTTGAGATATAAGAGAGTGCTGGGGTCGAGGTAGGGGGAGACGCCATGGTATAAAGTTCCTGAGTAAACTGCTTGAAGAAGATCGCTGGAGTTATGTCCTTCCTTGCGGGTGGAGGTTGGGCGAGACAAGTGGTGGCCCGTACGGGGAGTTTCTCCCCCACTGACGGTGATCAGAACTTCTTGCAGTCAGGGTAGCGCTAGCAAATAACCACGGTAAGTGGGGGAAAAGGCCGCGGGGGTAAGCGGCAAAGAAAAGAATCCTGAATAAACTGCTCTGAGAAGGACTTGCATTTGTATAAAGCAGTTCAGAACTCTTTGCAGTCAGGGCAGCCGGCTGGTAAGTTCCCAGGTAAGTGGGACAATTAAGGTTCTCAGTTTGAGACGATAAGGTTCTCGGTTTGAGACAATAAGGCTCTTGGTTTGAGACGATAAGGTTCTCGGTTTGAGACGATTAGGCTCCCGGGTTTGGGACGGGTTGCGCTGAGCACGATGTGGGGTTCATCATCAGCTCAGACGGCCTGCCAGGCCCTTGGGGTTTTGTTGGGAGCGAGAGGAATTGGGTTTAAGAAAGGAACAGTGGAAAAATGAGAAAAGGAAAATGGATTTCAAAACTCCTGGGGACAAGGGGAAACATGGAGACGTCCTGTTTCCTCTATGGATCCCAATGGAGATGTTCTTAGTACTGGGTACAAGTGTTCTTTCCTCTCTATGTATTGTTATTGGTGCACCAATTTGTCTACGTGTGTCTCTCCTTGTTTTGTATGAGTGACTGCTGTCCTGTTTTATGTTAAAAGATGGTAAAAACTTTATTTGCTGGAGGTCCATCTCTTGATTCAGTCTCAGTTTACACAGCAGAGGCTGATTTAAGTTGCTCTGCAATTAGCTAGGAGTCAAGCACAGCTGAAGAATAGCTGCTTTTGAAAAGGGCCAGCAGCTGCTCAAGTTCTAGGACAAGTAGGCTGATGGTTATTTCTCCTTTTGGGTACAAAGTGCTTTTTCTCTTGAATTACAGCTAGAAAACAATTGTTTGGTTCAAATTTATAAGATTCATGTAGTTGTTTCATTTTTGGTTCTGATTGGTCTTAAAGGTACAAATATGTTTTGCATGTTTTGACTATAGAGTATTGGCCTAAAAGTTATTGGGCATGATTAAAAATCATTATGTGGTAACAAAAAGAGAATTTAAAACTGGTAACTCAGGTTTGGAGCTATCTTAACAACACGTGGCATGACTCAACCCAGGAAACATTCAAACATAAGAACTTGCAGACAAACTTTGTAATGTGAAAGTAACATGTTTGCCATTGATTTTTAAAGAGAATAAATTGTTTAAAATTGGGTTTTGCTTTCCAAAGTTGTAGTTATGCTCTAATATTTCAAAAGAAAGAATTATGGTTAACAACTGCCAGTGTACCATTTCCTGAAGTTTGGAGTTTGATCTAAGGCTTACGATTCTTAACTCACTCATATTTTGTAGTTAAGATGATTTCCAGAGTAAGTTTAAAACAGCTGTGGCCAGTATAGACCTGTTGCCACTTTTTCACAAGCTTTATTGGATACAGTGGTAAAAGTAAAAATTAACCACCCAAGATTGAAAAGGAGATCTCAATGGGAATTTATTTGAACTGTAGATATGACTACTAAAAACAGCTAGTAGAATTTTTCTGGGAACCTTCAAATTTCAGGTTCCTTTTGTTAATCAACCCTTATACAATGGGGTCCAGTTGCAGGCTACTACCCTACAGGACAGGTGAGTGTTGAGTCTGGCCTTAGCCAATAGGCTCAGATTAGAAAATAATTTACAGTTGAGTAAATGAAAGGCTGAGCTGCCTCAGTGGAGACTTGTGAGGCACTGCTTTTGTCTTGCATTTCCCACCTAGGAAGTTTCATGCCAATGTTAATGCCCACCTAAAAGGTGGCATAATGATCCTTAATCAAAGAATTGATTTGGTGCAGGAACAAGTTGATACCCTTTGGCAGGTTGCTCAGTTAGTGTGTGAATGGTGATACACGGGGCTATGTATTACCTCAGTGTCTTATCAGAATTTTACCCATGCTGCTAATTTGTCAAAGAGCTTGTCTAAGTCATCTTGCAGGGAACTGGTCCGGAGAATTTGATCATCTGCTATAAGAAGTGAGGATTGCCATCGTCCATGTGAATTCCACCTGAGTAGATGTGTCCTTTGCTGCCGGATTGGGAAACCTGGATTGCCAACGCCATGAATCATCTGAAAGAGTGGGCGGGCATGGGTGCTATGGTTGGGTTGTTAGTCTGGTCTCCCTTGTTGGCTTGTGGTGCATTTGCAGAATGTGTTTTGCTCAGCGGTGACAAGCGGCTATGATCGTACAGGCCTTTACTACCATTAAGGCAGGACAGTTCCCCCAAACTTGGCTTTCTGTCATGAAGACAGAGGCCATGTGATTCCCCCAGTACCTTGGGGGAGGCCCTCCTGTGTTTTGGCTGTGACCTTGCTTGCCTTATACAGAGAGTCATGAGGCAGCATGATTGCCTGGTGGCAGGGCAGGCATTCTTGACCAGGAGGGCTACAGACCAGAGGAGGGGTTAGTCAATGACGGGTAAGATCCTCCTGAATGGGGGACAACCTAAGACAGGCACCCTCATGGTCAAGACCCGGAGAGGGGACAGTCAATGACGGGTAAGATCTCCCCAAGAGGGAGACGACCTAAGCCAGGCGCCCGCGTGGTCTTATTTAAAACAAAAAGGGGGAACTGTAGAGGGCTGCGAAGTGCCCCGCCTTAAAGATGGCACTGGTTTCTGCCTTCTTCCCCCCAGGGGGAGAGTGCACTTTGAGATAAACAACTCCTTATTTGGCTTTGTGTAATCAGATGCTGTCCTTCCGCTTTGAGGTAGCCTATCTGCCTTGCCCACGTGTCATCCAGGGATTGGCCAGCCTTTGAGATATAAGAGAGTGCTGGGGTCGAGGTAGGGGGAGACGCCATGGTATAAGGTTCCTGAGTAAACTGCTTGAAGAAGATCGCTGGTGTTGTGTTCTTCCTTGCGGGTTGAGGTTGGGCGCGACAGTCTTTATCTGGGGAAAGCTCTGAGAGTTCTTGGCCTTGTCACAGAGTATGAATAGTTCACTCTGCTTGTCCTAGAGGAAGCAGTTTCTTTTATCCAGGAAAAGTAGAACAGACCTCAGAGTCTCTGGGGAGTCTTTGGGTGTAATTCTTAACCAAAGGGGACACTGGAAAAGATAGTACCATGGACAAGGACCAGTGCGTAAGATAGTGCATGCAACATCTAAGAGCGTCCTCAGTAGCAACCAAACTTTCCTTGTGATACCCTGGGACGGGTAAAGGTTCCTGGAAGCAGACATGAGCTCCTGGCATCCTATGCTCGTCTCATTTTTACTAGAGCCTGCAGTCTTCCTTGTTTCCTTCATATTCTCAACATCCTCCATGGCCCCTGCTTAAGTCTCATAGCCTCTGCTTAAGGACTTCCCCAAGAACTCTAGCATAAGGCCATCTACCCCTTTCCTGAGCCCCAGAAGTACTGGTGATAGCTCACCCTGTTTACTAGATGGTGGTTCTTTAATCTCCATAGCAGGGGGGGCATTGCATAGAAGTATCTCCTGCAAAGGAAACAGCCCTTGCAATACATCAGCACCCACTGGCAAATGCTCCTGCTGCTTGTTTTCCTCTTGCTTCACAGGGATATTATTATTATTATCATTTGGACACATATGGTGGATGGCATCCTAGGGAACAGCACAGTCCTCGAAACAGAGTTGTGTGGGCACTAGCTGTTATGCCAACCCCTTTTCTCCCACTCAGGAAAACATCCTGGAGAAGCAATTGAATGAATACGATATTAATATTAAGATAACCTCAAATCTACTCTAATTCATGTTTTTTTTTTTAATCATCCGAGAACACTGGTACTTTAGCTATATGAGTCACAAATTCCTTGTGGCACACCTCATAATAATAGTGTGACTCACTAGCAGGCTGTAGCCCCAAAGGTATGAATTTCTCTGGCGTTAGCCTGTGTGAGCTCTGCCTTCCCAGTTACACAGAAGACTTAGTGAGGGGCAGCCCCTGACTTATTTACCTCATCACAATGGCACCCAGCACAAGCTCCCCAGATACATTCCTGATGGTGAAACCCAGAGGAGCTGGTACACGGTGGTGTTTAGGCAGTTGTTGTCACCTTCCTAATGCTGGGACCCTTTACTATAGTTTCTCATGTTGTGGTGACCCCCAACCATAAAATCATTTTCATTTTTACTTCAGAACTGTAATTTTACTAATGTTATCATTCATAAGGTAAATACATACTTCTTGGAGCTATAGGTTTTCCAAAGGGGGTCGCAACGCACAGGGTGAGAACCACAGGCTTAGCAGAAGATGGAATGCTAAAATGAATTCAGCAATTTATCTAGCGCTGTCCAATACCTATAAGCATTTCTACGAAAGAGGAAATTTTCATAAAAAAATTATTTGGTGTATTTTTCAGGACTTTTGTGGACTGCCAGCGACAGAAAGCCGGCTCAAGTGCCAACATCTTTAACTGGAAAATAGACAAGCAAGTGGGCATAGTGGATGGTATATGCCTGAAATCCTGGTGCTCGGAAGGCTGAGGGAGAGGGATCGAGAGTTCCAGGCTGCCCTGGGCTATGTAGCAAGACCCTGCTTCAAATTCTTCTTTCATGTATGTGAAAAGTCTGAAGACACACTTAATTTCAACAAAGGATAGATCTAGGTGCCGGCCCTTTCTCAAGCATATCAAGCCTAAATTCAGTTCTCAGACTACAGCAGTTGTTTGCCCCTTTGATGTCTTTATTCTAGCAAGTTCGGTGCTACTATGGTAGGGACTGGTGCCAGCAGCTTCAGATTCACATTCCATAGGCTTGACAATGGCCAGCAACTGCTGTCACTCTCCTGGTTGTTTCAGAAGGAGCCAAGAGATCACACTTGAGGTCCTGCAACGAGTCACGGAATCACACCTAAGCAACCCCCTGCAACTCGGAAGGGTTGCATGTTCAGCTTGGAGTGGGGTGGGAGAGACACAGTTCTGGGTATCAGAGAGTGTGGGTTTCCCTAAAGATAATGCAAATGCCATTACTAGGGCTAATAGGAAAGGGAAGGAAATAGGCAGGCAAGTGTTTCTGACACTTAATGAGCCTGAGCGAGGCACAATGGTTATGCATAGAAGGCAGGAACAACAGTTTCCATGTCAACTGCTATCACCATGGTAAGGATGACACCAATATACTATGCCATTTTGGACAAAAGAGGCCCCGACATTGGCACCAGCACTGTGGAATACGTCATCACAGGCCGAGCTAGGCTCATCATAATGAGTTGAATTTCTATTACATACTGCTTCCTGTTCACTGTAAACAGAGTTGATCCTGGCTGGGATCACAGCTGCTAGGTCCGTGGAGATGTGCGCTAGCTTGGCAGGTAGCCCCCGTATCACAATGTTTTTCTTTTCTTTTTTTTTTTAATTTTTATTTTCTATATTCTATGTTTACATTCCAAAGGCTTTCCCCTTTCCCAGTTCCCCCCCACCATACGTCCCATAGTTCCTCTCCCCCCCCAACTATTCCCCAATCATTCCCCCTCCCCCCACAGTTTCTCCACAAAACTGGATCCAATCTTTACAGGCCCAGGATCCTCTCCTTTCTTCTTCTTGGGAATCATTTGACTTGCTAATTGTGCCTTGAGTATTTAGGGCTTCTGGGCTCATTAATATCCACTTATCAGTGATTGCATTTCTTGTGTATTCTTTTGTGATTGGATTAACTCACTCAGGATGATATTTTCCAGGTCTAACCATTTACCTACAAATTGCATGAATTCATTATTTTTAATTGCTGAGTAGTATTCCATTGTATAAATATACCACATTTTCTGTATCCATTCCTCCTTTGAGGGATATCTGGGCTCCTTCCAATTTCTGGCTATTATAGACAAGGCTGCTATAAACATAGTGGAGCATGTGTCTTTATTGTATGCAGGGGAATCCTCTGGGTATATGCCCAGGAGTGGTATGCCAGGGTCCAGCCCAGGCTGGCCTCGAACTCGTGATCCTCTTGCCTCTGCCTCCTTCAGCAAATCCTACCGGCGTGCGCCACCATAACCGGCCACAATGTTTTTCTTGACCAATGTATTCTCAAAGAGAAGCACACACACACACACTCACATGCACAATCACACATCAACACAGACATATCCTCACACAGAGAGACATATAAATTCACTCACAGAAACACACACACACACACACACACACACACACACACTCACACAGTCACACAGACATGACTCTCATACACACAGACACATTCACACAGAGACACACACGCATACTCACATATACAATCTTACACTCCCAAACACATACACACTCATATACATTCACATGCAAAAATCACATACAAACACAAAGTGTCGTACACATTCACACAAATGAAAGATAAGTCTTATTTTCACGGAGATACTGTTTCATTGGTTTAATTTGATTTGATTTTTGTGTTGTTGTTTGCTAGAGAACTCTATTCAGTGGTCTCAATGGGCATCAAGGCTCATTGTGGTTTAATTTTTTGTTGTTGTTGTTTTACCAGAACTGACTGCCACGGGGGTGGTTAATTTTAAAGATTCAGATATCACAAGTTCTAGATGTTGGGCAACTTAAGAGCACAGTGCCAGCTTCCTTTCGGCTTCTGGTTAGGTCCTCCTGGCTGCATCATCAAAAGGTGGAGGCCATTGCCTGGTAAGACATAGCCGCATACAAGAGAGAGGTTTTTTTTTTTTTTTTTTTTTTTTTTTTTTTTTTTTTGTTATAACTTTTATAACCAAGCCACTCATGGTAACCCATTTGTGCTTGTTTGAACAAATGTATTGATGAGGGCAGAGTCCTCATGGTCCTGTCACCTTGCAGAAATCCCTCTTGTCCACAACGCCGCATTGGAGAAACAAGCTTCCGCCCTCTAAAATTTCAGGGACTCATTAAAATGATACCACGACTATTTTACATTAACCAATTAACATCAAGGATTATGTATAGAGGCAGGAGTGAATTAAAGGGCACCAGAGAAGCTTTGAATCGCAAGTGAACTCATTAATGCTTCCAATTCTAGAACTTGGCTTCCTCATTCCTCATTGAATGTCTTGGCCACTACTACATGCCAGTTACAGGCAGACTATTTAACAAATGTACCTCCTGACTGTTTATGGCAGACATTGCTAATCAATGAGCATCCTCTCTCAATCGATTGAGGGCCATGACCTCAGACTTATTCTCATCATAGAATCTTAAAAAAATGTAAGATAATATCCCCAAATAATATCCCCCACATAAACCAAAATTGAATTGTCCCTCCTGACAAGGTGGTTGTCAAAAGGTCTGAAGAAGAAACCATTTCTCTTCAACCCTGTCACTTCCAAGTAGCAGGAAGCCAGTGTGTAAGCAGTTTTTTTTTTTTTCCATTGCAAATGGTGACTTCTCTGGGCTTGGATGTTAACAATTTCATTTTACAGCCTTTGCATCATTTCTCAGGAAATAAAAAGTTTTAAATTTAGGTGCTGAGCGAATGTCCCCAGGAGTTCTTTTCCCTTTCTTTGGTGCTAGCCATTTAGCATTTCAAGTGGTGGAGAAATGACATGTGGAATGAACCGCTCACCCAGACTACGCACCCCCTTTCCTTCCGTCTTTAACCTAAGTGCCATTAGGAAGTAGTCAATTGTGGACAATTTGAGCTCCTGCAAATAACTGTGGAGGTTTAAAGCGACTTTGTATGTAAGAGGAGCCTGGCCGTGGAAAACCTCTTTCCAGATCAACCCATTGACTAGAGCCATGGGCACAGCCAGGGAGATCATTAACAAGCCAGTCAAATTACTGTAGTGATAGGAGTAAAAAGGAGGGATAGGATCACTTGGCTAATCTGAGCTGCAGATGATCAAAAGCCCTTTTGTTGAATTGGACTAATAAGCTCCCAGATTGGCATCAGTCCCAGTAAACAAGAATTGTATTAGCAAAACAAAGATGTTCATTAGCCATAAGACCACACTTTTAATGTCCCAGCATTACATTGAATAGATGAGAAAGGAAATAGTCATTTCAAGCCAAGTGGACTTGAAAGCTATTATGCAGTTCCACAGATAAGTAGAACCCAGTAGTTTAGAGGCTCCAACACCAGTGGACTCTGGGAGCCTGATCAGCCATTCTCTGTCACCTGCTGGGAGTCAGTGAAAGCCTCTGACTCCTGTCTTTTGCCCCTGGGTGTTACTAGAATGATCTAGTAATTAAATATTCATCAGCAGTCAACCCCAACAGGTCTTTCTGCAGCTTTGCACGTCCTTTGACAGGCAGGCAGAATTCCCCTTTATAGACCTTAGCAATAGCTGTGGTCTATTGTGGGCATGCTGGGAAGGAGCAATTGAGAAGATGGACCCTAGGACTTTGGTGGGGGGGAGGAGAAGGGGGTAAAGAAGAGAGGGAAAAGGAGAAGGGGAGGGGGAAGCAGAGGTAGAGGGAGAGAGGGAGAGAGGGAAGGAGAGAGGGACAGAAGGAAAGAGAGAGGGAAGGAGAGAGGAAGGGAGGGAAGAGGATTAGGTTCTGAAGTCAGCATCTTGAGCAGAAGTGATTCTACTGTGCTTGTAAGAAACATGCATGGGAGAATCACAGAGAGGGGTCAGTAGTTTGACCTGGATGCATGCCTTGGGTCTGCATTCTACTTCTAACATTTGGTAGCTCTTTGCCATTGACTAAGTTGTTTAGCTTGTTCAGTGAGGCCTTGTATCTCTAAAGCAGGGATGTAAGTAAATGGCCTCTGTATAAAGACAGACATGGTTGTGATATCATGAAGAATACACATGAAAAACTATCCAGTGCTTAGTTCTTCATGAAACATTTACCAATATACGGCACTGATTAACAACCCTTGAATTAAAGAAGAGATTAAAAACAGTCTTTTCAGTTAAATGAAAACACAAGACATCAAATTGCACGGAATACCATTCAAACAATACTTAGGGAGAAATGTGAAAACTCAGGGGTCTACAACATCGGAAAAGATAAAAGGTCTCAAATCAATGATGTCACTTTCCACATTAAAAAAAAAAAGCCAATGTCAAAATGAACAAAAGAGAGAAGATAGCAAAAAACAAAAACAAACAAAAAAATGAGCATACTAATAACATAGAAAATAGGGAATTAACAGAAAAAAATCATTAGCATCAAAACCCTGTTCTATGAAACAGAGAAATCTTTAGACAGGCTGAGCAGGAAGCAAGAAAGAGCACATAAGTTACCTAATGTCAGTAGTGGAAAATGAAATGGCACCATGGCTGTATGGACAATTGTGGTGAATAAAAAGACAATGACATGAACAGCCTTTGTCTACAAAATAACAAATGTAGAGGATGGGGAGAGAGCACAATGCTTAGAGAGCTTGCCACACAGCATCCAACCGGAGTCTGGATGCTCAGAGTCCACAGCAAAGCCCAGCAAGCCCGGCATCTGTGTATTATCCCACCACTCAGGAGATGGAGACAGGGCATCCCAGGAGAACCTGGTGACTAGACTAACTGAAATCATGAAGCTGAATCCATGCCTCAATCGACAAAAGAGAATGATCAAGGAAGATGTTCAGGTTCATGTTGGGCCTCCACATGTACACACACATACATGTGTGTGTAGCCACATACATGGGAACACATATGTACACATACCATACATATAAACACAAGTACACATGCAAAAAAATATATAAAATGACTGCATACAGGTTTGACAACTTAAATAATTAGACAAAATTTGAAAGGTACGATCTGGATTCATAATATACAAATTCGTGTTAATTCTTCTGTATAAGATATATATGACTTGTTTATAAAAATTTAACTGACACTTCATCAAAGATGCATGGATGGCAAATCAGCACATTATGTAAATGCTCAATATCATTATCATAAATTACATGCAAATAAGATGAAAAGTTACAACTGCACACCTGTCAAAATGACTCCATTAAACATATTGACCATACTAAGCATTGTCAATGGCGTAAAGCAATCAAAGTGCTGATAAGTTTCTGGAATATAGCATGGTCACATTAGAAACCATTAAAAGGTAGTTGGGAATTTTCACCTAAATGTGTCCAAGTAAAGATGCACACATACATGTTGGCAGCAGGCTTGTTTATCTTTTCAGCTTAAAATTGGCAATACCAGGAGTTATACAGATGGCTTTAATGGATAAAAACACTTGCTGTTCTTGTAAAGGACTTAGGCTTAGTTCCCAGCTCTGACAACCTCTCCTACAACATCAGTTCTGGGGGAATTCAAGCCTTGCCCTGACTTCTAAAGGCAACAGGTATGCACATGGTGCACATTCATACACATAAGCAAAACACTGTTCTTGTTGGTCTTGTCTGTTTGTTTGTTTGGTTGGTTGGTTGGTTGGTTGGTTGGTTGGGTTTATTTCAGTCAACTTGACACCAGTTAAAGGTACCTGGGAAGAGGACTCTCTATTAAGAAAATGCTTCAATCAGATTACCCGTAACCAGGATTACAGGGCATTTTCTTGATTAATGATTGAGGGGAAGGGTCTTCCTCATTGGGTGTGGTGCCACTCTTGGTCCAGTGCTCCTGGGTTGCATAAGAAAAGCAGATAGGCATGCCAAGGAGAGCAAGCCAGTCATCCGTGATCTTTCCTAGCCTTGATTCAGTTCCTATCTGTAGGTTGCTACCTTGAGTTCCTACCTGGTCTTCCTTCTTTGATGGAACATAATATGAAATGAACCTGTTCCTTCACACGTTGCTTTGGGCATGGTCTTTATCTCATCAATAGAAACCCTGAGACATATTCATACACATGAAATAAAAATTAACATATTTTTTTTAAAAAAATGGAAAAAGCCTAAGTAATCAATAATAAAGGAATGAATTGGGAGTTCAAGGTTATCTCTTAACTACATAATGAGTTTAAGGCCAGCCTGGGCTACTTAAGATCCTGCCTCGTATAAACAAGCAAAGAATGTTGATGAATGTCAAAATCATTGCACTCACGGAAAGAAACCAAACCCAAAAGACATGCTTATCACTTGGCTTATGTAAAATTCTAAATAATGGAAATTACCCTGTAGTGATATGCAGCAGAATCATGCTTGTTTATGAGGTATACTGGAAGAGGTAAGACAGAGAAATAATAGAACACACAAATGGACTTCTACTGGTAACAGATATGGCCATAATCTTGCAGTAATTGTTTCCCAGGTGGGCACATGTCAAAACTTGTCACAGTATACACATCAGCCATGTGCAATTCATTCTGTGCCAATTAGTTCTTAATAGTGCTATTTTACTTTGTGTATGTTCATATATGTGAATGTATGGATGCATACACGTGTATATATAGAGGTCAGATGACAACCTCAAGCATCATTCCTGAGGTCTTTTCCACTTTCATAAGAGACATGAGGTCTCTTATGGGCCTGAAACTTTGTCAAGTAGGTTAGGCTAGATAATCAGAGGAATCACAAATCCAGTACCATCTCTGTCTCCCATCTCATTACTGCCTGGATTTTAAATATATGTCTAACTTTGGTAAGTGGGTTCTGGCATCCAAACTTGGTTGCTTTACTACTGACTGGTAGATCTCCCTAGACCACCATTTTCATCTGTAAATGTTAAGTGTATAGTAAGTGGTCTTCCCTTTCCTATCGTCTCTTAACTGGGCCTCTTTTTTTTCTGTTGTTTGGTTTCTTCCTAATGAATCTGTTTCAGTTCCCTTTCACACTGCTGTGACCAAAATACCCAGTGAAGAAGCAACTATGGGAGGAAGGGTTTGCTTTGGCTCATGGTTTAAGAAATATAGTCCATCCTGACGCAATAGGGAAGGCATGGGTGTAGGAGCAGCTCTCAGCTCTGGTGGCAAGAGTGAGGCAGCTTGCTCTCAGCTGAGCAGAACAGGAGAGAGGGGAATGTGGACACTCACTCAGTTTTCTCATTTTTTTCCTTTCTTCATTCAGCCTGGTCCCCTAGATCATGACATAGGCCTTTGTGCTTCATAGACACACTTAGAAGTCGTCTATGAGATTCTAAATCTAGTCAAGTTGGCAAAGAAAGTTAACCATCGCTATCTCCCAAGCAGTTTAACTGTGACCCCTTAGAACAAACTGATTGACCATGAATGGCTACCTAGAGTATTAAAGGCAGGATATCTGCCCCACTGATGTCCATACCCAACTCATTTATCCTATTGCATTATCTGTTGCTATAATGAAACACCCCAGGGCAAGTGGTGTATAAAAAGTAGAAGTATACTTAGTGTTTAATCAGGATATTATGAAGTCTAAAAGCATGAGAACAGAATCTGAAGAGGATTTATTGCTGTAACATAAAATAGCAACCACATGGTGCTAGCTTGGGTCTCTGTTTCTTCTTATAAAAGCATCAGTGGCCCCCATACCATAAACTCCTTTAATACTAATTGCCACGTAAATGCTTTACTTATAAATGCCATTAACATATGAATTATGGTTTAAGTTTGACCCATAAAGTCTGAGGGAAGAGCTTCAAGCCATATACCATCCCTAAATCATATATGAACCTTACATGATGAAAGGGACCTTGTAGGTGTGATTAAGTTTATGAATCTGCAAGTGGAAATATAATCTACTGGAAGATAATCCAGTAGATTCAGCTAATGTTATGGGTCCTTAATAACATTTCCTGGCTGTAGCCAGAAAGATACAGCATGGGAAGGATTCAACACTCTGTGACATATTGGAGACTATGTGCATGGCCTGGTCAGAGGCTTTGAGAAGCTTGAAAAGAGAAATAATGACTTCTTCCAATGAGGTTCAAAAGAAAAAGAAGAAAAGAAAGTAATTCTGATTATTTTTAATGTAGTAAACAATAACAATGATGTTTATATCATCTTTTATGTCTATCTGAACATGTGATTGACAGACAATAAGAAAGTTGTTAATGTAATGGGCAAAATTTATAAAAAAAAAAAAAAGTGAAAAAATCACTACTTCCCCAGTGTTACTAAACTCAATTTTATTTGTTTAGGTGTGTGATAAATTTTCTTTTATATTAGTTAATCTAATCAATTATTTTTACACAGTTTAATACACATAAAGATATAAATACAGATCTATATGTATAATACATTCTGATTGTTCTCTCACCTCTCTAAAACTTAATCTCCTTCCTTCCTCTATCCATCTTCCTCCCCTTCTATTCCTTACTAATGTCTTTTCGATATCCCTGTCTTCCTCTATTGTTTATGCTCCTCTGAATTTGACCAGAACCCTCTCTGTGGCCATGGGATTGGAACTATCCACTGCCTAGAAGGTTCACCAGCAAGTAAATAATTGAAGACAATGACAACCCTTTTCCCAGAGTCCATCAGAAGTCAACAGTTCAGTTGCAAGAGATAGGGTTCATTAGACTGCCCCTCACCCATGGTTGACTGTTGAGAGGACCTATTTTGTGCAAATACAGTGCAGGTAACCATTACCTGCTATCATTGTATGATTACAGTATGTGCTGGTTACTTGCCTTGTCAAATTGACACAAGTGTGGTCTCCTGGGAAGAGAGAACCTCAACTAAGAAAATGCTTCTATCAGATTGACCTTTAGAAAAGTCTATGGGCAGTACTACTGTTGGTGAGGGGTCCTAGATGTATAAGAAAGCAGGTTGCACAGCCACAAGAAAAGTCAACAAGATATAGTGTTCCTCTTTGGCTCCTGCCCCTGCTTCTGTTTGAGCTTTTAACCCAATTTCCTTTTGTGGTAGACTAACTATAAGCTGCAACATGAAATATACCCTTTTTGCTCCAAGTTGCTTTTGATCATTGTGTTCACCACAGTAGCAGAGAACAAACAAGGACATTGGCTGTACTGTGTCTAAGGAATGAGATTCTGCTACCTTTCTCCCTGTCTTCCAGCTCTTATTTTTTCTTTCCTCTCTTCAGCAATATCCCTGAACCTTAGAAGGGTTGTATAAATGGCTTGTTTATATCTGAGCCCTTATCTGTTCTTCAATCTAAGTGTCCTGGGTAGCCATGAAGTTTTTCATTCATGGGCATTTACTGCAAAGAGATGTCTCTGATTAGGGGTTGTGTATATATATATACATACATATATATATATATATATATATATATGTATGTGTATATATATATATATATATATATATATATATATCCACACATAAAAGTAGATACTTAGAAGACAATTTGGCGTTTTGCCTTTTTTGATGAACATCAGTAGCTATTTTCCTTAAAGAACCTATGACCTCCACAGGCATGAGTTTTTAACCAGGTTAAACCAGGCTTGGTTTCCTTTCTGCGGCATGAGCTTCAAATCCAACAGGAGATTAATTGGTAATCCTAATAACAGTTATGCCACTATTGCATATATGATCACAACCTATTTGAGAGTTTGCCAGTGTTAGTAGAGTCCACTGTTGGGTAAGACCATTGATGTCTCTTCTGTCTTAGCTGCCTTCATAGCACCTTCTAATATCTTAAGATCTATCCAGCATCAAGGTTCCCAATTGAATTCCAACTTAATATCTGTGTCTTGCACTGGGGGTCAAATATTGACTTTTAGTTACTAAGACTTCTTTTAGATCTATACACCAATAAAAAAAGGGAAAGTTGTTTGCTTACAAATTGCTACGATTATCATGTTTTGCTGCTGCAGCAGCAGGACTAATTCAAGAAGAAAAGAATATTCTAATCAATTAGTGATCTACAAATAGGAAGATAATCATATAGGAAAGAATATACACCCAATATCTGCCATCATGGCTCTCATTTTGAAGGTGTCCTGGAAATGGTAGGTGGGGAGACATCTTTGTTGGGGCCACTATATATTAAAGTCTACGTGAAGCTCATTTAGAAACATACTCTCAGGAAACTATACACCAGTCCATTTGATCCTTTTATTTTTATTTTATTTAATTTTGGGGGGGTTGGATTTGGTTTTTTTCGAGGCAGGGTTTCTCTGTATAGCCCTGGCAGTCCTGGAACTAACTCTGTAGAACTCAGAAATCCACCTGCCTCTGCCTCCCAGAGTGCTGGGATTACAGGCGTGCACCACCACCGCCCGGCACACCAGTCCTTTTGACCAATAGAGTTGGAGTATTAAAATCCTAAGATCTGAGCTCTAAATTCTGGGTTTTTTATTGCCTCCAACTAAAACTCTGAGCACCAATGCAACCTAAATGAAGTAGGTTTCAAGTGTTGACAGAAAACAAGGACAAACACAGATGAAGAGTCTTTGTCTTAGAACAGTAGTTCTGGCCTTAGAAGTGGTTCGTGTAGCATTATTAGCACAGCTGGAGGTCCTGGAAGAGCCTCAGAAGAGGAGGAAGAACAATACATTTCTAATATTTAGTAATTATCATGAAAAGTACTTGCTTCTTGTTTACACTTAAACTTCAGCACAGAGGCACGCCATGTTCTATCTCAGCATAATGTGTGTGATGTGTATCTAGCCAGCTGCCTCACTGGCCTCGTACCTCCTTCTGAGAGAACAGACTTGTTTATGCCTCTGACAAAGGCACTGCATAGCCACACATACTTCCTGTTCTTGGCCCATCTTTCCCAGAATGCTTTAAATGACTGACTGTTCCTTGACCACTGCTGGATTCCCTCTTTGTTTGTTGGGGTAAGGGAGTGGACAAGACCTCAGTCCAAAGAGAGCTGTGGACATAGGTCAGTGCAAGGCCACTTGTCACTTCATCATTTTTAGAAGAAAGTTTACAAGTTATAGAAACCAAAGGGTAAGAGCCTGGGTTCAACAATGAATAATTGTTCAATAAAACATAACCTCCATAAGCCTATTTTTATCAACCTATAAGAACAACAACAACAACAAAAACAACAACAACAACAATCTTCAGGCCATGATTGACAAAAACCTAGTAGACTATGCAGAGACCTTCTCCTGTCTCTCTGTTCCCCCAGATCCAGTCCCACATTCTCTTCCCTGGTGCTGCAATAGAACACCAGCTGCAGCCTTCCTTCCCTCTGCCCATATCTTCTGTGGATCCCTAGACTATTCCCTGCTAACCTCACTCCCCTAACTCATTGCTAAATCCCAGACCCCAACTACAACAGTCACTGCCTGCTACCCCAAGGGTCACAACTCCCAAGCCAACAAGTAGCTGAAGAAGGCAGATCCACACCTTTCCCACTGTTCCTGAAATCCAGTCACACCAGTCTCATCCCTAGCTCTGTTGGAAACCTATGTCTTCTCCCTATCCTCTGACCCTATGCCCAATGAATTACAAAGACCTCCTTCAGCTTATCCCAGTGATCCAGTCTCTAATACCGGCAGGCATTCCCTATGAGCACACCAGTTGAACAGGTCAGCAAAACAGCACACAATCATTACACCCTCCAAAAATCCAGAAAGGAAATAGAAACCAAGGAACAAATCACCCACCCAACAGGAAAAATCCAGAAATCAGCACTAATATCTTTAACAGTCCTGGACCCATATGCGAAGATGCCAGGATGAACGCATAATCAAGCCTAGGTATCCTATCAAAGAAAGCCTTGAATATTCCAACATATGTGAAGCACAAGAAAAAGCCTTTAAAACAGCCTTTACAAATATGATAAAGGTCCTTAAAGGCAAAATGAATAAATCCCTTAAAGAAATCCATGAAAGCACAGGGAGTGTAAGGAAATAAATAAAACTGTTCAAGACCTGAAATTAGAAATAGAATCAATAAAGAAAACTCAAACTGAAAGAGTTATAGAAATGAAAGAATTTAGGAATTTGAACAGATGTTATAGAGAGACGCTTCACCAACAGAATACAAGAGATGGAAGAAAGAATCTCATTGAAAGTATTGAAAGCATGATAGAAGAAATAGATATATCAGCCAAAGAAAACTTTAAATCTAAATTCTCCTGATACAACATGATTAAAAAAAGCTGGGATTCTCTAAAAAAATTAAAAAATAAAAAAATTAAAAATTAAAAAATAAAAAACCCTAAGAATAATAGAATAGAGAAAGGAAACAAAACCCAGTTCAAAGGCCAAAAAATGTTTTCAACAAAACATAGAAGAAAAAAGATGACTATAAAGGTACAAGGAACATGCAGAACACCTAGTAGATTAAACCAGAAGAGAAAGTCTTCTTGGCACTTGATAATAAAAAATAAACTTATTATAATTATACCCAACTTCTTAATTGAAACTCTAAAAGCCAAAAGAGACTGGACAGATATGCTGCAGACTCTAAGATGCCACAGATGCCAGCCTAGACTACTTACTATAGCCAGCAAAACTTTTAATTACCAAAGATGGAGAAAATAAGATATTCAATGACAAGGCCAAACTTAAACAATGTATATACAAAATTCAGCCCTACAGAAGATGATAGAAGAAGAACCACAACCTAAGGAAGTTAACTAGAAACATTAAAACAGAAGAAATAAATAATCTCACACAAAACCAAAAGAAGGGAAGTGTGCATATACACATACACACATACATATGAACACACATGCACACACACCAATACCAACACCAAAAACATCAACAAAATAACAGGAATTAACAACCATTAGTTATTGATATCTCTCAATATCAGTGGTCTCAATTCGTCAATAAAAAGACACATATTAGGAGGATGGATTCGAAAATAGGATCCATCCTTTTGCGGAAACCAAGAAACACACCTCAACATCAAGAATAGACTCTTCAGGGTGAAGAGTTGGAAAAGATATTTTAAGTAAATGGACCTAAGAAGCAAGCTGGTATAACCACTTTAATATCTAAAAAAATAAACCTCGAACCAAAACTAATCAAAAGAGATAGGGAGGAACTCTATATAATCACGAAGTAAAATTCCATCAATATGCAATTTCAATTTTTAATATCTATAAGCCCAAGGGTACCCAAGTTTGTAAAGAAACACTACAATAGCCTAATCACACATGGACCCTCATACATTAATAGTGGCAGACTTCATTATCCCACTCTCACCAGTGCACAGGTTATCTAGACAAAAACTAAACAGAAATACTGGAGCTAACAGATGGTATAAATCAAATGGACCTAACAGATATTTATAGAACATTTTTCCCAAGCACAAAAAACGATGCATTCTACCTCATAGAACTTTCTCCAGAACTTACCGTATACTTAGACACAAAACAAGACTCAACAGATACAAGAAAATTGAAAGAACTCCCTGCATCTTATCAGCCCACCATGGATTAAAACTGGATATCAACAACTACAGAAATCTTACAAATTTATGGAAACTGAACAACTGAATACTGAATGAAAAATGTTTCAAGATAGAATTTTAAAATGAAATTAAAGACTTTCTAGAACTCAATGAAAATTAATAAATTATGTGACACAATGAAATCAGTATTAAGGACTGGAGAGATGACCCAGAAGTTAAGAGCACTGACTGCTCTTCCAGAGGTCCTGAGTTCAATTCCCAGCAACCAGATGGTGGCTCACAACCATCTGTAATGGGATCCGATGATCTCTTCTGGTGTGTCTAGAGATAGCTACAGTATACTCATATAAATAAAATACATCTTTAAAAAGAAAAAAGAAAGCAGTATTAAGAGGAAAGTTCATAGCACTAAGTACCAACATAAAAAGAAAATGAATAGATCTCATGTTAACAACTTAACGGCACATGTGAAAACTCTCACACCCAAAGGATGATATCAATAAAATATAAACAAAGAGAATGATATAAATAATCAGTGAAACAAAGAGTTGATTCAATGAGAAAATCAGCAAGATAGACAAACCTTTATCTAAATTAACTAAAAGGCAGATGGAGAATATCCAAATAACAAAATCAGAAAGGAAAAGATGGGCAAAGCAAGAGACACTGAGGAAATAAATAGGTTCCACTTATCTAAGTTAAATCAAGATCATATAAGCAATTTAAATAGACATAAAACCCCTAGTGATATAGAAGCAGTCATTAAAAGTCTCTCAACCAAAAGAGAGAGAGGGGCTCAGGTCAGGACCAGGTGATTTCAGCACAGAATTCTACCATAATTTCAAAAAAGTTAATACTCTTCAAATCATTTCACAAAATGGAAACAGAAAGAACATTGCCCAATTTATTTTATGAGGCCACAGTTACACTGATAAACAACCACATAAAGACTGAACATAGAAAGAGACTTACTTACAAACCAATTTCCCTTATGAACATAGACAAAATAATACTCAATAAAATACTTGCAAACTGAATCCAAGAACCAGTCAAAAAGATCATCCACCATGACCAAGTAGGCTTCATCCCAGAGATGCAGGGATGATTCAATATAATGAAATCACTCAATGTAATCCACCATACAAACAAACTAAAAGAAAAAACCCACATGATCATCTTCATCTCATTCAATGCAGAAAGGGCCTTTGACAAAACCCAACCCTGCTTTATGGTAAATGTCCTGAAGAGATTAGGGATATAAGAGACATACCTAAACATAATAAAGGCAATTTACAGCAAGCCTATAGCCAAACCAAATTGAATAGCAATTCCACTAAAATCAAGAGCAAGACAAGGATATCCATCCTCTTCCTACCTGTTCATTATAGTACTTGGAGTTTTAAGTAGAGCAATAAGATAACTGAAAGACATTAAAAAGTTAAAAGTTGGAAAGGAAGAAGCTAAAATATTATCTGTGGATGCATAAGCAGCCCCACAGATTCTACCAAGGAACTCCTACAGCCGATGAACAAAAACTTCAGCAAAGTGTGTGGATACAAAATTAACTCAAAAAAAAACCAGTAGCCTTCCTGTACACAAATGACAGATTGAGAAAGAAACAAGGAAACAACACAGATAGAAGAGATAGATAAAATTGTAAGGGACATTTGGGGATAGTGTAGAAACCTAGTGTAGTGGAAACTTCCTGAAACATAATGGCCTCAAATATTATAAAATATCTTGAGGTAACTCTAACCAAGCAAGCAAAAGACTTGAGAGAAAAAAAATCTTTCAAGTCATTGAAGAAAGAAACTGAAGAAGATATTAGAAATATTTCCCATGCTCTTGGATCAGTAGATTAACAGTAAAAATGGCCAATCTTCCAAAAGCAATCTACAGATTCAATGCAAACCCCATCAAAATTCCAACTCAATTCTTTCACAGACTTTGAATAGACAATTCTCAACTTCATATGGAAAAACAAACAAATCCAGGATAGCTTAGACAATCTAAAACAGTAAAAGGATTTCTGAAGGCATCACCATCCCTAATTTGAGTTGTTCTACAGAGGTATAGTAATAAAAATCACATTGTCATGGTCATAGAATAGATGTACAGGAAATCATTCTGAGGGAGCTAACCCAGAAAGATAAATATGGCATTTATTCACTTACAAGGGGAAGAACAAATGGAGTAGGTCGTATGGGTGGACTGGAGCCAAGTGGGAATGGGAACAGGCGAATAAGGTGTGTTGAGGGATCAGAGATGGAGTGGAGAGGAAGAGACAGATAAAATTGTAAGGGACATTTGGGGCTAGTGTAGAAACCTAGTGTAGTGGAAACTTCCTGATATCTATGAAGCTTATCCTAATTAAGACTACTAATAATGGGAGATACAGAGTTTCAACTAGCCATTTCTTCTATCCAGGCAAGGCTTCCAGTGTCAAGACTGGGTTATATTCAAGTGAGTTGTTGGCTAAGGGGGACCCATGAAAATATCTGAACAACACAGGCTGTACACTAAGACAAGAGTCTGCTCTCTACAAATTGACATCAGGGCCCATAGTCAAGGCTAGCACCCATGCGATTCATTGAACATGGAGAAGTTAAGGTGGTACCTACATGGACCCCTCACCCCTACATTCTAGCCTCTTTGGTGTGCAAAGGTACTTTGCAGGTCCACGGAAGAGAAACATAGACACCAACCCTGCTACAAACCTTTGACCTATAATCCATCCTGCCTACACAATATGCTAGAGCAATGTTATCACTAAATCCCTCTCCTATGAGCTCAGGGCATAACAGGGCAAAAGAATCTTGAGATTCTTTTCTTCCTGTTGGGTCCATTCAACACCGAACAATCACCACCACCCCCAATATTATTATGTATTGTTTGTCATATTTGTTTTTTTTTAACTCTTCCTAATGCGAGACAGAAAGAGAATAAATCTGAAGGAGAGGGAGGATGGGAAGGAACTGGGAAGAGTAGAGGGTAGAGAAAATATAATAAGGATATATTGTATGAGAAAAAATATTTTCAATAAAGGAAAAATAATAACTCAGGTAGGTAATATAGTTCTCATGTTTTAAGCTCATACCATGAGCTTGAAACTGTGTTATGGGCTTATCATACAGATTTCACTCCAACAGCCTTGAGATATACTATTGCTCCATTTAACAGATGAAGAAAGGGGATCAAGTAGAATCAGTTATTGACCCTGTCATACAGTTAGCAAAGGAAGGAAGCCCCTTGAGCCTAAGTTTAGAGCCTCTAGCCACCGAAATGAAGAACTCAGAAGTTGAGTGAGCTGCATAGTCTATAGATGTGAGTTGAATTACATTGAGTTATGAATAGTTAGTGTTAGCTGAGAGCCAAGGTCTGCTTACCATCTATTCCTCTTATTATTTATCTATAGTAAAACAACACAGAGAAAGAAGAAATATTCTCAAACTGCTATATAGCACTATAAGACATACACCACAGTAGTAGTCACCGCCAGCTCTAGAAACAGAATTCCCAGACCTTCTGAAAGCCCACAATGGACTGCATCAAATAACAACATCAAAGTTGAATATAAATAACTTTACTGGATTTTTTTTTCATTTCAGTACCCAATGCTATCCCCAGAATCTACAGTTTATTCTCATTTCTAAGGGCTACAGTCTTCATACTTAAACACCCCACCTCCTGGATACCTTGAACCTTTCTTGCTTTCTACCTACCTTGGCTTCTGAGATATTCCCTCGCTCATCTATTTACCACCCTACAACTTTTGGCTGGATAGGTTGCTTTTACTCAACTCTGATGTCAGTATTCTGTTCTATTTTTATTCTATACCAAGCAATGTGTCTCCTCCATGTGGGACCCTTTCCTAGGGGTAGGGATGATCTCAGGTGATCAGTCTTGGAAATTTAAAAGAGCCCAATGATCCAACTCTTCCACAATCTTCCTAGATGCGCCATATACCCCCACTGCTAACTTGTACAGAATCATCTTCCCTCTCATGTGGACTCATGATCTTCAGTGTCCACAGTGGGTTTGGGTCTGTCTTGCTCTCAGATCGACACAAACCCCATCATTTCCCTTCCATCATCAGGCACAGACATGGCATAGGAGACCTGGAGAGCTTGCTTCTCTCTTCCCACCACTTGCATTCTGATGTTCTTGTGAATACCTTGACACCTGACTTGGCTTTTTCTGTCTGCCTTTTGAATAATTAATTAATTAATTAATTAATTAATTATTAATAATTAATTTTCTGTGTTTGCACATATGGCTCAGGAGTCCATTCTCTCCTTCCAGCCTTAGCAGGAAACCTGAGCTAACCTATCAGCCTATTATTCTATTTTTAAGTGGCTACTAGAATAAATTCAAACATGATTCTACCACCATTCCCCTACACTTCCAAAATCCCCTACAACTCTGGACCCTTTCACAGTAGAGTCCTAGCCACTTGTACCTGTTACTCCTGATGGCTGGTGGATTTACCAACTCAACTGTCTGTCCCCAGTGGTGGAAGCAATCAATACTTTCTGACAAGATGAGCCTAGGACTTCACAGTAGATTTCACTTCAGCAGAATAGCTCATTCCATCACTGCACTGAAGAGAGCTCCTAGCAGAGAGAGCAGACTTTGCAGCTTGAGGAAGCTGGTCTAGATTGAAAACCCTGTCCATCTCTGTCATCTTGGGGTCCCTGTAGAAAGAGAGAGCCAAGCATCCCCATCTTTCTTTCTTTAATACACTTATCAAGAGATGAAGATATTCCTGGACATTTTAGACCTCTCACCTTTTGAATGGAAGATATTGAAAAGTAGCCAAAATAAGACTAGACTCCACTCCTATTTTTTTTATTTCAGGCATGTAAATAGTTTTATAAAAGAAATACCCCTCCCTGAGGAGGACTAACTATATTAGGAAGTTTCCAGAAAGGCCAGCATTGCTCTTGCCTTCCTTCAGTGAACTCATATTCTTGGTCAGTATTAGGCATTGCCCGGATTTTATGATTAGTTCTTCTAGTACATATAAGCAGCCCTCCCATTTGCCTCAAGGAAAAAAAATGTCTTCTTTTTTATAGTTTGTAAGAATGGCTTGTTAATAACTTTTTATCTTTAAAAGGAGGAAAAGGGAAAAAAGTCCTGCTTATACAAAGAAGAGCTTTAAGGCTTTGGTTCTGTTCTTGTAGATACTTCTCAGCAGCTATATTTGGTAAAAACAAAACAAATCAAAACAAACAAACAAACAAACAAACAAACAAAATAGTCAGACCCTTTCAGAACACTGGTGTTGGAGAGGGAAAGAGAAAGACTCAGCTTCTTTCTCCTGGCTTTTGCAGGGGAGAACACTCTTCTGATAGATTTCATTTGAGGACGCTGTTTGGGTCCTGGTAATAGTAGGCAAGATCACTGTAGAAACCATATTTTATGGCAGCAACAAGACAAGTGCCAAATCACTAGAATGTTCTAGAATGTTTCCCATTTTCCTCTATTAATAGTTTTCAACTGCATTCTGAGAACCAAGGGGATCAAAAAGATCTCAGAGGTCCTAAAAATATACCTCAAATTTTGCTTGAAAATACATATAAATCACTTTATAATCTCCAATATAAGACATACCTCCACATATATTACACACCATTTTTCAATCCTTTTAGTCAAACACCTAAACTAACTTGCCCAACACTTTCATGTATGCCTGCAAATCCTAGAAAAAGCCTCCTGCTAATTTGCCTGATTTTACATGGCAAAGTGCATTAAAACTAGGATTATGCCCAACTGATTATCTGAGACACATTTCCCTAATATTGGATTGATCAGATACATTTTCCTTGGAGGAGACAGAAATCCAAACCAAATTGACTCCAAATGCCAAAGGGATATTGCTTACATAAAAGACCAAGGCTGAAGGAAAAGACAGGATTTGTTGTGAACAGGACAAGAAAAAATGGCACCCTTCATCTCAGAGACTAGTTGAAGCCTTTCTCCATCTGAGAATCAAGAGTCTCAACATATTTGCTTAGGGTCTTCCTTTCCTGTCATTTGTTTTCTAGGACTCTCCTACAGTAAAATCACCTATGTCTTAGTTTACCTATAGGTACTCCTGGCTTTAGATTATCAGAGTATAATCCCATCTAAGGTGCCACGGGGAGTCACTGTATAATCTCATTTATTAAAATAAATTTTTTCTTAGAAACTCTTTGAGCTGTAACTTGAGAGTCATCAGAACACTGCATGTACTGAGACAACGAACGTGCCTCTTCTCTTAAACCCACAGCTATGCCATCAGTGTGCTTTTATTATTTCCCTGGCTATCCTTTGTCCTCCCTTTTTCCTTCCTTCTCTCCTTCCTTCCTCCTGCCTCTAATCCCCTCCTCATCTCTCTCTTTCTTTCTATAATATGGTATATGCATGGGGTTGAGGGTGCATAAACCCACAAAAGGCAATACCAAGTGCCATTCTCAATAACTCTCCACCTGATTGTTTTGAGATGGGGTCTCTTACTGAACCTGGAGTTTGTCAATTTGACTAGAATGGCTGACCAATGCTCTTCAGGGATCCACCTGTCTCTATGCATATTGGAGCTGCAAACACTGGGACTACAGATGTGCACCCTTAAAACTGGCTTATACACATGTGCAGGGGTTCTGAACTCAGGGTCTCACGCCTACACAGCAGACACTTTGCTAGCTAAGCTAGCTGTACAGCCCCTTTCTTTTTGTTTTTTAATAAACTCCAGCTCTACTTTAAACTGTCATACCCTGACATTCTTTTCTGTGTCCAAGTCAAGGATTTGATTTTTACCTAAGGAAAAGATTAACAGAACTCCTCAGGCTGCCGTGGATGACATCATAGGGCTGTGCTTCTGCCCCTGCTGATGCTGACCCTTCCATGGTGTGCTGAAATGGAATGACCCTCACAGGCTCCAGACCAATAGCCCTCCAGCTTCAAGGGCTGGCTGCCATCTCCTACTCCCATTCTGGATTGGAGTAGGAACAGACAGCTCACATGGAGCCACCTGAGCAGAGGATAGAGTGGAAAAGGAGGAATAAGACTAGGCAGTGACACAACAGAAGTCTCCACAAAGCACCAACACACTGATACACCGAAAAGGCCTCCATATGGTGATTTGGGGATGAGTACATATCAAACTTTTGAATCTAAAGAATAAACAAATGGTGTCATAGTTTGAATGCCTGGGCGTCTATATAAGATTTGTCAAGAAAGAATGAAGTTAGCATCTTAAGGAAGTTGAAACTCCTCCCCGTTTATAGTCCATGTGCCAGGTGAGGGCAAGTAAGAGAGTCCTCCTGGCTCTAGGACTCAGGATCTCCATCACTGGTGAGCATCTCAGTCATTCATCTTTTGACCTAGGAAGCTGTGATACAAAGTGGGCAGAGCCTTAACATGAGAAAGGTAAGCCAGGCTTCGCTCCTTTTCTTATCTCCAAGGTCACCAGTAGGAGCAGCAGAGATGGCGTCTCCCTCAGAGCGCAGACTGCTCACCCCAGTTCTCAGTCTCCACCGAGTTTGATTGATGGCCTTACACCATTCCTCCAAGGATCAGGCTTACCCGACATGGCCTTTCTCTAGATGTCTACTGGGTCTCCAGTGGTGTCCTCTATTTGTTGATCTTGGATCGCAGGCCTTTCTTGGATTTGCTTCCAAGAAAAAATAAAAAAGATATATTCTGGGAGATGATATATGTACTGTGACAGGAGAGTTGGGACAGGAGAAAGCCACATCAAGATTAACATTTGTAAAAAGGCAGTTAGCAGAGAGAGAGAGAGAGAGAGAGAGAGAGAGAGAGAGAGAGAGACTGGAACCCTTTCACCACCCAGACTACATACAAGAAACAAATGGAGCATCCTCAAAAGCACAGTGGTACATACATGTGGGAGAGATGTGCTGTGTAAATGACTTTTAAAGGATTCTGAGACTCAGGGTCTAGATCTTTCACAATAAGGGACTTTCCCTGATACCTAACCCACTACTTTTTAATAAACTATTTCTATTTCTAACCATGTGTCTTTGGTCCAATTCCTTGTTCTGAGACACAAGAACCTTAAACCTTCAATGACACCATGGAACTCAGACCCACACCCACAATAGTGTTGGCATATTAGTTTGATTCCTTAGAGATGATTGATGGTCAGTTACCCCATATTTACCCACTGCAAATAAATGGGGGACAAAGAATTGCTTTCTAAAGTCTTCAGAATCCAGCATCATCCCAGAGTTGTTTGGCTCCACCTCTCACCCCCAGGCCTCTGGCCTCAGTGTTCAGCAGTCCTGTTCTCCATGCCCAGGCCCATTCTCACTGGGTGCTTGGACTTTCTCCTCAGCACAGGAGAAGATGAGGAACTGTTCCTTGGTTCCATGACCTCCATCTGGAGAACCCTTTTGGTCTACAAATGGAGTCATATGTTTTCCTCTGATGAAGGCATTACTGGAATATTTTGGCCTATGACCTTGGTCCTAGTTCCTTAGGAAAACCTGGTCTGTCTATGGTTGGCTGGGACTCAGGAATAGACTCTATCGGCAAATGGTTAAGAGGAAGGATTGTGGGCTAGTGAGTGAAATGTTTGCTGTGCAAGCATGATGACCTGAGGCTGATTGGCCCAGAAACTGCATAAAGAAGCTCCTGGGGCAGCGGAGATAGGAGTATCCCTGCGGATTTCTGGACAGAGAGTCTACCCAAATTAGGAAAGGCCAGGCGTGATTAGAGACCCTAGCTTGAAAAAAAATATGATGTACAATAATTGAAAAAGATACCTGGTATCAACCTCTGGTCTATACACACACACACACACACACACACACACACACACACAAACATACACACACGCAAAGAGAGAACAATCATCACAATGACCCCCACTTTCTCACCCCCAACTCCTCCAGGATTTCAACTGGAAAGCCACAACCTAAATCTGTCTCTTTTCTCTGCACCAGGCAATTCCTCTCCGTAAGGAAGAATTTCTTCACTCTGGATTCACGGTATTATCCTTCTTTTATGAGAGATCAGGGAGCTACAACAATTGGTTGTATAATTAGTGCTTTAACACAAACCTAACTGAGTGTGCACATGAGCTAGGCTCAACCCTCAGTGCTTAGACTCTTTCAAAGATAACAAAAGCATAGCAAAGACATATTCAGATGGCAGTCTTAACTTCAAAAACTGGATAATGGAACAGGGCCTGGGGTGATGAGGCTAAAGGAGAAATGTTTTGAGAAGGTGAGGTTTACCTAGAAAGGGTCTAGCCTTTCCGTTGAGAGATGACTTACCCAGGCAAAGAGCTGACACTATAAAAACTTATGGCAAAAGCTACTCAGTATAAGCAGAAAAGAGGCCATTTTAGCTGGAGCAGATCTGAGAAGATACTGGTCCAGAGTAGGGATGGAGAAGAAAGATGGAGCCAGCATTTGGAAAGTTGACCAGGGTGTGAGTTTCGCCCTAAATGCAGCTGAAGCATTGGCGAGGTTTAAGTGTGCAAATGCTATCGGAGCAATGTTTATCAGAAATGACTTTGTTACATGGAGTCTGAATTGACAATGGGGAGGTGACAAGTATTATTCTCAAAATAGAAATTTAGACAAAGATAGAAGAAAAGTTATAATTTTTCACCAGTTTGTCTTCTCTCCATGTAATAATCTTTCTATATCTAAGTCACTTGTAAACCTGGGCTAGGTCTTCTACTTTGTTCATCAGGAGAGGACGTGATAGGCACTTAGAAAACTGTTTTAGTTAGGGTTTCCATTGCTGTGAAGAGACACCATGACCAAGGCAACTCCTGTAAAGGACAACATTTCATTGGGGCTGGCTTACAGGTTCAGAGGTCCAGCCCATTATCATCAAGGCAGGAGCATGGCAGCATCCAGGCAGTTGTGGTACTGAAGAAGCTAAGAGTTATACATCTTCATCAAAAGGAAGCCAGGAGCAGACTGTTTTTAGGCAGCTAGGAAGAGGATCTCAAAGTTCACTCCCACAGTGACACACTTCCTCCAACAAGGCCATACCTACCCCAACAAGGCCACACTTTCTAATAGTGCCACTCCCTGGTCTAAGCATATCCAAACCTCCACAATAATCTACCATGTAGCTCTGTTTAGTTTTATTGCTAGCTGTTTATATTTGACACCTATAAACCCTCTTCTCTTTAGTTTACAATTAAAATGGAAATATACCTTCAGAGCCTTTGGGTTTATGTTTAAATCACAGCATAACATGTAGGAGGGCTGGGGGATTAAGTAGCTCAGTCGGAAAATGGTTGACTTGCACCATAAGGCTATGAGCTTGATCCTCAGAGACCATGTTTAAAAAAAGCCAGAGAGGATGAAGTGCACTGACACAGGACGGTCCCTGGACTTACCAGTCAGCCAGCTTGGCCTACCTGGAGCAGACCAAAGCAGTGAGAGGCCCTCAAAAAAACAAGGTGAACACCACCTGCAGAACACCACCTGAGGTTGTTCTCTGACTTCTACACACACACACACACACACACACACACACACACGTGCACTTGTATACTAATGTACACATTCAGATTAGATAGACAAGAGAGGAAGAGAGAGAGAGATGATAAATAGCAATAGATAATGATAAAAAGATAATGAATAGACAATAAATATATAATGATAGATGAGAGGTAGATGATACATAGAGACAGACAGACAGACAAACAGACAAGTGATAGAAGATAGGCAGACAAACAAATAGAAAGACAGATGATAGACAGATGACAGAGAAAAATAGATAGACAAATACACAGACAGATGAGATGACAGACAGACAGAAGGACAGAGATGTCAGGATGGTGCAGTAAATAAAGTACTTGCCATGAAAGGAACAGAACTAGAGTTCAGATCACCAACACCCACACAAAATTCAGTCAGGCATGGCAGTCACCTGCAATCCCATTACTCAAATGGCAGAGGCAGGGAATCCAGGAGGCAAGAAAGCTAGCAAAAATAGCCAGAACTGGAAAGCTTCGGGCCCAGTGAAGTCTTTATCTTGCCTCAAGAAGATAAAGGGAAGAGTGATCCGGGCAGACAGGTGAGCACCCACTTCAGGCCTCCATGTGCCTGCACACCCATGCATACCACATGTACATCAAAAGAAAAAATAGACATAAGCATACTGCCTAGAAAATCCTCCTACTCTAACCTACCAGACCAATCCACATCAGAAACATCCTCCGCTCTGATCATGCAGAAGGTTGCTTATCTGCAACCATGCGATCTGTCTTAAGTAAGCCCTTAGGTGTACTGTCTGACTCTCCCAGCCGCTCACAACCCTTGGTAATCCAATGGGTCACTTGAACATTGTTCAGCATGCCTCCATCACCTTGCATTTTGTGAAAAAAAACCTCAGTAGCATATGGTCTGCAGTTTCTGGGGCTCTGCCAGACATTGTTCCCAGGCTTTCACACATTTCTAAGACAGCAGTGACACCTGGGAAGAATGGGGACATTTCTGCCACCTTCTCTTCTGCGTTTTGCTCCCCGACTGTCTGAGCTCACAGGGAACCAGCATAGCTCCTTATTAAAGGTGGCTAAACTCCTCCAGGTGATGTGAGAAAGGCTTGACCCTTTCCTCCTGCGAAGCATCACTTTTTCTACACACTTAAATGGCACCGCTAATGGCCAGGGCGAAGAGATGCAGAGGCAGTTGGATTTCTATGGACTCCTTAGGTTGATTCAAGCCAGTCTTCTCTATGCCCCCAGGTACTTGGCTGGGTCAAAAAAAAAATGCAAGCTAAACAAAGCTGCTGCTGAACTTGTCATTTCCTCTGAAGTCAGAGGGACTTTGGGGTAAGGAACGATTTGATTCTTTAGAGTAAGACTTTTAGAAATGGGATTTGGGAGCCAAAGAGAATCCAGCATGCCATGCAGGCATCGGGCAGGTGTACAACGGGGAGGAAAAAGTTCAGTTTAACTCTGGGAACATGGAGTTAAGTGTTTTTAGCCCCTAGAGAAAGCCATCTTGCACTATCCCCTTAATCTCAAGATGTCCAAGTCTGGATTCACTTTTAGATACCCTGTTTTCCCCTAATCATAGATATCCATGATGTAAATTTAATTTACAAACTGGGCACCACAAGAGATTGATATTCAACATGACACACTAGAACCATTACAGTAACAAAGTGCAATAAAATTCAGTGACTGTGATCTCTCCACCTGAAAATATTTTTATCATCTTCTACTCACCCTCTTCCCTCTTGTGATGGCAGATGGTACTCATGATAAGCACTTTATGACTTTTTCTTAGCGGATCTGAAATCCCATCATCCCTGCCCATGCACTGTGAGGCCATTATTAAGTACAATAAGGGTTACTTGTGCGCAAGCCCTGAGTCCCTCAGATATTGAACTGAGGAAAGAGATGGCTTCTAAGTGACTCATGGCTTGGTACTTACAGGGCATGGGCATGCTGGAGAGAGGGCTGATGCCTGCCCTGAGCACTTGGAGCATGATAAAACAGGATTCCATCAAGCTCCTCAGAACGGCATGCAATTTAAAACCAATGAATTATTGATTCCTTGGATATTCTATCTGATATTTTAAATTAATTTTTTTAAGTTAGCACAAAAGTAATGAGTTTCATTATGACATCTTCGCACATGTGTGTCATCACTGTGCCTTGCTCATATTTGGTCTTCAGTTCTTCCTGCTGATCTCATCCAAAAGTGTGCTCTCCTCTATCTGTCTCTCTGGCTCTCTCTCTGTCTCTTTGTCGCTGTCTCTCTCTCCTTTGCCACCAAAATATTCTGCTACATTAATTCCCTCACACATACCACTTGGTCCATATATGTCTCTCATCTACTCACAGATCTCCAGGTTCTTTCCACATTCCTGCTCTGGCATAGAACCTCTAAGACTCTCCACTGTCAAGGATTTCTGGTGAATGTCTGGGCAACTTGCAAATTCGGCAGATAAAATACAAGATTCCAGTTATATTCAATGTTTGGGAAAGATTGGTGGAGATAGATAGATAGATAGATAGATAGATAGATAGATGATAAATAGAGAATAGATAATGATAGACAGATGATGAATAGACAAGAAATATATGATAGATGATAGGTAGATAGATGATACATATATAGATAGATTGATAGTTAATAAATAGATAAATAATAGATAATCACAGATGATGGATAGACAGTAGATATATAATGATAGATGATAGATAATAGATTGATAAATGATAGATAGATAGATAGATAGATAGATAGATAGATAGATAGATAGCAGATGATTTGGCTTTAATCTGAAATTCAAATTTAACTTTATTTTATCACATTATATTTGACAACCCAATCCCCTTGCATTTCTTTCATTTTTAATCTCAGTGGCACTTTTTTCCTTCCTGAAATCTTCAGAGTCCTCAAAACACAATTCCATATTTTTCTCCTGCTCAATGAACACTCTTCTTTTGTGCCCATGAATGGTCTCCTATTTTGATCTGGGCTGTATGTGCTTGTATTCCTACACTTTTGTTATTGGCTTCTTTCTCACTCTCTGAGACTTAATCCGCATTCCATTTCCTTTATGCAGACTCCCAAATATCTGGTGTTGATGTCATCTTGCCTTCAGTGCATGCAATGGATGGACCTGGCAACTTACTGGTCATCTCCACTTGGTTTCACATGAACCTTGGCATGCCCTAAAAAGCACCATCTCCTATCTGGGATGTTACCCGTGTTACATTGTCTACCTCAGTTAACACTAAGACCAGAAATGACAAGAATTCCACTGACCTTGTCAAAACACACACACACACACACACACACACACACACACACACCATTTTTAGGTATCTTGTGAGTTTAATTCCTCTGTATTTTGTCTCCTCTTTTATACCATGGTCACTTGTCTAGTTCATGTCCTCTTCTCTGCTCAGTGACCAGGTTGTGGCTTCTTTCTGCCAAGCTCCTGCTCTGTAGTCTTGGGACTTCAACTGGCCATCCTCTTCAATAGAACTAAGACAATCCGTAGCTTCCAGTTCACCGCACTCGAAGTTAATGATGTGATTGGCTCCCTGATCATTCAAAGCATAAGTTCAAATTCCTTAACATGATACCCAAAACTCGGCAAAATCTGGCAGCTTTTCATTCTTTCCACTTTCCTGTTTGATACATCTGTTCATGAACTGACATTCCTTAATCATAAGCCAGACTTCATTTACCTTACTGCTTCAATACCATAGCCATTTTCTACTTCCGACTAGTTAATATGCATCACGTTTTAAGACATGTCTCTATCAACTAACAGATGTGTCTTACCACCCTCATATGCATCAAATAGAATCAGGTGCTACTGCAGACTTGTTTCTTACTACCTGAGGTTAGACAATGAAGTCGGGGTTCAAGTGTGCACCAAAGTAGGATGAGAAACAGTGAAGACAGGACAATTAGCTGGCCAGAGTCATCTTTGCCGACACAAAAATGAGTTCAGTGCCAGCCTTGGCTATATATGTCAGGGGTGTGGCAGAGTAGGAAGAAGAGGAGAGGAGTTTAACATGAACTAATTAGTCTGTATCCTGTCTCACAAACTTGCTACATTGTCTTAGTATCACCTCCACCACTGCTCTACCCTCAAGCTTCCATTTGCCCAAAGAAAGCAGCCACCCAAGATAAAAGACAATGCAGTGGGTAAGCAGCCTCATTCTTTGGACAATTGCTTAAACAGTTAGCAATGCCTGCTTCTAACGCAGCAGCAGCAGCAGCAGCGAGACACACTGATGGGTTGTGACTGATATGGAAAATAAGGAGTTCTCTTGACCTGATTTTACCACTTTGTCAGAGGTATTTGCATAGCTACGCTCCCATTTTATAACCACCCAACCAGCTTCCATGCTGTTCCCAATGGGTAGCGGGCTGCCTCGCCTAAAGTCCTAGTGTTATTTACATTTCCTTTTTAAAATTAGAGTTTGTAGCTCTGAGGAGGGATGTTTAATCAGAATATTTAACTTAAAGAAAAACCAACAGATAATTTCAAACATACAATGCTAGTCAGAGAAGCATGAAATATAGTCTCTGCCTTTAAGGAATTTACTATCTGGATAGAAGACAAGCCACAAACTCATTAAAGATTTCTTTTTTTTTTTAATTATGAGAGTCAAAACAATACAAATAAAAAATGCAAACTCCATCACCATCGCTGAGTGGTTAATTGCCAAATGAGCACGCTGAATTACAGTAACGGAGAGAGAATGGAGGTATTCATTACAGCCTTGATCATTCCTGTCAAGTAGAGAAAATGAGGGTGAGTCTGGGTCCTTGCCAGAAAAACATATACTTTAAGGCATACACATATCCATGAGATGGGAGTTCCAAAGCTTGGAACATTTTGTTAAAGCATTTGCTCAGATAGTCCCTGTCTGATAGTGAGGACTCTTAGATTCTGTTTTTTCAGAAGAATTCATTGGTCTGTCTTACCGATGGATCCTTAATTCCATGACCTTTAACTTTCCTGTATTGATCTGTAACAGCTTGCTAGTTCTTACTCCCAAACCCATGTTCTGACCCACACAGAACGGGCCTCATTCCTTAGCTTCCACGTTTATTTCAGAATGAACATGTGACTCGCACAAAGGAGTCAAGCTCAGATCCTGTTATGGATGGATGTTGCTTGGGAGACCAGGAAGAAAGAGGTTCTATGTTTCCCTGTGAGACTTGCACTGTGGAGGGTCAGCCTGGCCCAACTACCTTGCCAGTATGTAGGTGCTATAGCATGTACAGTATGTAGGACAGGCATGGCACTGGGTCCGGAGGCAGAGTTCTGATAGAATCATTTGTGGAATTCAGTTGTGCCAGAAGCAAAATCCAATTTTGTTTTTGTCAGTTATATACACCAACCAGGTCCCTTTTCTTGCTTAGCCCAGTGTGGATTCAGTTCCTGTCATGTGTCAACAAACCGTATGACTTCTGCCACCCAAGAGTCCTTAGTATTTAAAATCCTTCATATCATCTCACTACAGCGTCTTAATATAACATATAACAGACTTTGCAAACAGCACTGTACACTACAACTTTTTATTAATCTGTCCAAGGCTTTCGCATCAGTTAAGTTCCTGGATTCCCTCTGCAGGTTTCTGAAATAAAACAGGGAAAATAATACGGGTCCAAGTTGATAGTTTCATTGACCAGAACTCAGGAGATCAGAAACTGAGGATCCTGATGGGGGCCCACAAATTAAAATCAGACACCCAGACTGACAAGATAGCTCAGCACGTAAAACACCTGTGACAAAACCTGGGGACTTGAGTCTGATCTTTGGATGCCATATAAAAGCAGGAGAGAAGTAATTCTACACAGTTCTCACCTGACCTCCGCAAACACCGTGATGCACACGCCTTCACCCCGTATATATTTCACGCGTGCAAAAATAAGTGGTTTGTGTAATTTATCTAATTTACAAATCGAATCACACTCCCTATATAAGATATCCCAGGCTTGTGATTCTTTTAATATATATCTGTACCAATTCCCCCCCCACACACACACACACATATCACGTCTACATCTGTCAGCGTGGGGGCAACAGCACCATGACTACTTCTTTGACTTTGACAGAACAGATGTATCTTCCCTACTAAAACCACCAACAAACAAGCAAACACACCTTACGAGGGCGGCTGCAGGAACAAGAACATTTTGTTGATTAGGGCTTCTCCGCTCAGAAAATTGCATCTATTAAAGGATAATTGCAAATGATCGGATGGGGTTTAATCTGGCTGGTGGCGCTGGTGCTGGTGATGCTGACGGCAGTGATACTGAATCAGTGCGACGAACACTCTGGAGATACAGCAGGGCCGAGGGAACCAAGACAGGGAGGCTGAACATCTATGGGTGTGCAATCTGCCGTGTGTACCCGACAACTCCCTGCCCTTAGCCATGCTGGCCCCGTGGCAGTCACACCTTATGCTAAATGAAGATGTTCTCAGATGGAGTGATGGCAGATAGCCTCACAGGATATCAGATCCCCAGGTGCGAGAAGCCACTAGAGCCTGGCACATAGGCGGAGCAGTTTGACAGTACAACGTCCCCCTTGGGAGAACACTGGTAGAGGAATAAATGAATATGACAGTATGTACCATTGCTAAGAGGGAGGGGGAAAAAAACGTTTCCCATAAGCAATCATTTGCAAGCCGGGAAGAGAATTCTGTGCTCTTGATAAGGGGTCCCTAGTGACAGTCATAATTTCGGGTGGATCTCCTTAAGTAGATCTTAGATGACAGGCTATAGAATGAACCATGACCCTGAATTCTCTTACTGCCATCAAGAGCTGATGTACCACAAAGACGAAAGTAGCCACAACATATCCCATACTCACTCTTCCCCCACTCTCCAGAAAGCTTCTCACAGGGTGGTTCAGTCTCGGCTTCTTGGGAATCAGACGTACCTCCACACTATGCCCCTCTCCTCCAAAATCTTCAAGAAATAGTATTTACTGACCGAAAAGGAGCTGATGTCGCATAACTTACCAAAGTGATTTCAATATTTTGAACTCCATCTCATGAGCAACTTCAAACTGGCTATGTATTGTATTCATTCATTCCTTTCCCACAAATATGTTTATCATTAGAGCTTCAGAATTCAAGCTATGTCAAGTCTTAAATCATATCGCAGAACCTCGTCCGTGACTTGGTACACAGATCCTTCAATAAAAGGATCGCTAAGTTTGTGGCTCACGCTAAAGTGTTATGAGCCCTGAGATCAAACTTTTGGCTAGAGTACACATTTCAAAAGGTTAAAATACAGAGTTCTACTTGGTGTCCAAATAATAAGGGCCACGGAAGATGTAAAGACTGGAAAAATTAGAGCTAACCACAAGGGGATGAGATCTTGAAGGCCCCAGGAATGAGATTTTTTCAGATGGATTTACGAAGAAACTGAAACCAGCATGAATCTGGGCTAGCAGCGGTATCAAAACTTAAAGAGATGGATTGGAAGAACGCATCTTTCAATGTCTAATGCGGCATAACTTTCTGAATAGAAAGGAAACGAAGCTAAAAGCAGAACACAAAGCTCAGTTTTTAGGACTTCCTTATACACTGTCATTTCTATGTTTTCAAGACTATTTATTGGGTTCCTACTAGATGCCAGGCCCTTTCCCTGGGTGATAGGGGCACTGGGTTGAATGAAATGGACTAATATCATGGCCTCCTGGAGTCTCTTTTTCTGGAGAGTAAACAATACATAAAGTCAGTGACTGTAAGGGCGTTTCACTGTGCTCGGTGCTGCTAAGAGAATAAATAGGTTCAGATGTTTGGAGTTCACTGGGGTTACTATTCTAAATCAATTGGTTAGGAAAGGGATGGTGCAAAGTCACTGAGGAAGTAAGACACACCCCTGAGCACTAAATGGCCTTGTAGGATATAGTCTAGAGATAAGGTTATGCCTCACAAGCCTGAGAACAGCAGACACGAGCCCTCTGGAACTGAGGAAGACAGGGAAGGACAAGAAGCTAATGGGGGGGCAGATGAGAGAAGATTCCAGGACTGTTGTGAATTTTGAACCTCTACTGACTCGCAAGCTATCAGTCCTTCATTGGTTTACACAGGGCATGGAACTCAGAGAGATGAGTTAGCTTGCCCAAGATGATACAGACGACAGGTTGGAGAGCTGGGGTAAACCCAAGCCTAGTTAGCTCTTATACATCACCTGACACCACACTCCCTCTCTGCTCACAACCACAGTCACCCCTGTTCTCAGTCTTCCAACACAGTGCACAGTCCCACTCAGGGCCCACACACTGTTCTCTCCAAAATGATCCTTCCTGATAATAGGGACCCCTGTTAAGACAGAAGCACCTCAGTGAGACCTACCTGGACCCGCTCCTCCAATTCACATCTCCTCACTCCATCATCCTTACAAGACTGCAATACTTCCTTACCATGGTAACTGCATATTAGTCTAGCATCTTCCCTCCCTCTATCCCTCAACCGTGTGTCTAAGCAGCACCTACATAACCCAGTACCTGGCACAGAGGAGACTCTCAGCAGAAACACTGTGGAAGGAACCCAGAGAGGCCTTCAGGCATCTGCTGTAGACACCAGTGGCTGTACAAGAGAGATCTGGGGTGATCTGTTCCCTGCTCAGCTGTAGCATGAGACACTGTCTGTCTCTGGCCGCTCCATCATCTAAGACATCCATCATGTGACTCACCATCCCCCCCCTCCCCCAGCAGCCTCTGGAATGAATGGTATTTGGGATAATTGGCCAAGCACTTAGGAAATGCTAAAGCTTATTTTTAAATATGATTAGGACCTATCCCTTTTCTTTCTGGAAAATCACACATGCTCTTCAGAAACACAACATAAAATTGCACCCTGAGAAACTAACATTTTAATCTCACCTTCAGGATTCAGTGGGTTGGTTTGGGGAAAGCACGTATCCCCCATTTGGTTGGTAGAAAAACTGAGACCAGAGCAAGATGAGATGCATCATCAAAAGCCAGTTATATAAATGAGGGCGGAGATAGCGCAACTAAGAGCAAACACTGTCTTTGCCACCTACTCTGCTCTCCCATTTCCAACGTAAGAATCTAGAAGGGAATTCCTGCCGTCTTGGTTTGATGTCTTACGTGGCAGGGAGGACCACCAATCATGCTAAGCAGGCCACAGGAAGCCTGTTTCCCTTTAAGAACCCATTAACAAGCTGGCCAAAAGCTCATTCTATTTCCATGTAAATAAATAAGGATAAATTTTCCCACTCAGCCTCCCAGGGCTGGACCAAAATTCTTTCTCTCTGCACATTTTTGATAACCTGCGCATTCTGGAATACCTCATAGTTAAAGATTTTGTGCTCTGGAAGTCAATAATTCATTGTGGAGAGGGGCGGGGGTGGGGGGGAATGGAAGGAGATAATTAACATTCTCTGCATTGCTTTGGCTGGGAAACAGCTTAGTAAGCATGAGACCATTGGGGGCTATAGCCAGGGTAAAATAAATAAAATGGATGCTTTTAGGGCACCGAGGCTGAGGGATAGGTCAGGTGGCTTGGCCTAAGGGCATCATGAGATGGGTTCAGACTTCTGCTTAGGAAATGGAGGCGGTCTGCCTGTACAGTCTCCACCCAGGAGTCGGCATGTTACGGGTACTGAGGGATCTTGTCTCGATACTGCTTTTCCTGCGCTTCCTAGCCCCGTTACAGTTTGGATCTGAAATGTCTCCCAGACCCAACATACTACAGACTTGGGGGGCAGCCTGGTGGCATTGGTAGAAAGAATGGAAACTGTAGAGGTGCAGGCACAGTTGGAGGAAGCAGAGCCTTGGGGGCGGGTCCTTGCAGGGTGTGACTTGTCCTGGATGCTCTCTCCTTCTTTCTCCTCATATCCTCTCCTTGATTCTCCCCTTCTCCATCTCTTCCCTTCTCTCTCTCTCTCCCCTCAACTCTCTCATGTGTCTCTCCCTGTGGGACAGCTCTTCTCCAGCTTGTGGTCCCGGTCAGGATGCTCTCCCCACGCTGCATGATCCCAAGTACTCAGAAATGAACATGGCAAACCTTGAACTGAACTGCCTGAAAAAGCGACCCTCCTTCCTCCTTTAAGTTAATTGTCTCAGCAATTGGCCTCAGCCACAGAAAGCTGGGGCATACAGGTCCCACACTTCAAGCTTTGCCATGAGCTGGTTTCTGACTTCCGGTTTCTTCCCTGACCCCCTTATCAAACCTCATAACTGCAGTTGGCCTTCCTTAGTGCACCCTCCCTCCACACAGGAACAATGACACGGGGGTGGGAGGGTTGGGGGGAGGGGGAAGGGGCGTGGGGGGGGTACCAATACAATGCTGTTGCCTTCATCTCTGTCACCACTAACCTTTCAGAACTGCCCGATGTGCTAGGGTTTGCTGGTGTGCTGGAAGGAGTTCATTTGCATTATTAAGTTTGATGCCTCCTGGGATAAATGGCCACTCTTTGGACCTCACAGTAAGCTAGAAATAGTTTTTAAAATGTGTCACATGGTGGGAAATAGCTAATGAGACACATAACCCCCTGGGGAATGGTGGAAGGCAGCTGGAAAGAGATTGGGTATATATTTATGCACAACAGAACCATAAATGGATGCTGGGATATACCTAACCTTTGTGGTTGACGTCATGAGGGAAATGGTTTTCTCTGTCTATTAACCAATATCAAGGACAGGTACAGCATGTCTCCGCTGACTGGGTGCCCACCCCATGGGGCCTCTGTTGGCAGGAGACTGTCAGCCTGTGTTGATAGAGACCATGGATCTAACCCAGTATGGCAGTTCCTGCATTTTATGTTGTTATGATGGGTAGAGGGTGGTTTTTTGTTTTTTTATTTTTCATTTGCGGCTCTGATTTCTATGCTGATCCACTATTACATCAGCATCTTTATTCCAATTCCATCTACATTCTGGTACTAAGAGTGAAAAATGTCACGTTTTACTACCATGACTCAGAAAGGAATTTTCGTAACTTTTAGGGAGTTGGTTCTGTTGGTAAGATTCTTGTTGTGTAAGTACGGGGACCTAAGTTCAGTCCTCAGAACATCATCTAAAATATCTGGTGTGTCCTTCAATCCTAGCATTGGGGGGCTGACAGGAGGATTTCAGGCCATCCAGTCTACTCAATCTTCAAACACCATGTTCAGTATAAAAGACTGTTTTTGAAAATAAGATGGGGTTGGAGGGAGAGGGAGATGGCTCTACAGTCAGGAGGACTAGCTGCTCTTCCAAAGGACTACAGTGGAGTCATCAGGACCCACATCTGGTGACTCACAGATTCCTGTTACTCCAAGGCCTTTCTCTGGCCTTTGGTGGCACATACACCTATGTGTACACACACACAGACACACAGACACACACACACACACACACACACACACACACACACACACACACTAAAAATGTTAAGGCAGAGACATACTTGGAGAAGACACCTAATAATGACTGACCTCTAGACACACATCCAGTGAAGCAGGGGAGATTACTGTGAAGAAGTGTCTGAATCTTTTAACTAGTACATGAAATTTCTCTTCCACTTCCATCTCTTCTAGCACAGTTCACTGTCCCCCTCTGCCTCCAACCAGTGTGGCCTCCTTCTCTTCATTCCTGAAGGAAGTGCGATCATCTTCCCGTCTAAGACTGATCCTGATGCTGCTGCTTTGCTTTGGGGCCCGCACCAAGAGGCTCTTCAAATACATGACATTGTCCATCAATTTTTCTTCTGCCCTCCGCCCAGACACCGTTCAACCTCCGTAGATGCAATCACACTTCTCACCCTCTCATCTTAAAAAAGAAACCACCTCCCTTCATCTCTCACTCTTTCCCAGCTGCTGTCCAATCTCCTCCTCCCCATCAAAGCCAGGGGTCTACCTCTGCCCCTTCACGCCCCACCTTCCTCCACTCCACCCTGCACCACAGCTCCTCCTGCTCAGTTGTGAGGCAGCTCCGATCTCATTCTTCAGGATTTCTAGACTTGCTGGCCGGATTTAATGGGAACATAGTCTCTTGGTTGGTAGCGGTCAGGGAAGACCTCCATCTTGATATCCTGCCTTCACGTATCCCAACACCACACTTTATTTTTAAGATGTCTTCAAGTCTTATTGCCTGCTTACTCACAAACGAACTTCCTAAATTAAACCGTCTGAGTCCATACCGTCTTCCTGGGAAATCCAAGGTCATTAGCCAGTCACGTTAGTGTCTGCATCTCCAGTGTGGGTGTTTTATCCTTAGGTCAAGTAAATCCTAGTGGATTTCCCACAATCCTCTAGAATTATCTTTTAATTTGCTTCTAGAACAGACCATATACTCTACAGCTTAAAACAATACAAGTTGAAGGTTTTAAGTCGGTCTCAGTGCAATGAAATGAAGATTCCCATAGAGCTACATACTCTTTGGACGTTTCCTAGAACAATCCATTTGATTCTGACTTTCTAGGTAGCTTGGGGCATGGCTGACTCAGTCCGACTTTATCTTCTATGGCCATCCTCCCTCCCTTTTGCAAGAACCTTTGTGGTTTCCTTGGGTCCACCAGATAGTCCAGACCTATCTTCCCCATTTAAAATCCATAATCAGAGCTGCAAAGTCTCATTTGACAAATATGGTAAGAATGTATGAAAGCATCTTTGAAGGGCCATTATTCTATCTATCCTGCACACCAACCTCAAATCACCCAAATCTTGAATCCTCTTTCTCACCAAGGTTCCTCCATCTTGGTGATAAATTGCCACCCACACCATTGGTGAGCCAGAAACATGGCGGCATCTTTGATTGTGTTCCTCATATCCCTACGTCTAGCACATCAGCTAGCACATTCTATCAAGTTTCAATGTCTGGGAAATAAGCTCACATCCCCCCACGTTACTCCTGGTACTTTGCTCCACCATAGTTTCTAACATGCTTTTTCCCCCATTGTCCTCCAGTTCTGACTCCCTCTTATTTATAAAAGCCATCCACAGAGCATTCTTTCAGATGCAGATGTTAATGTCTGAAGGTTTATAAAGTCCCTCCTCCAACATCACCACTAACCAGGAGACAATCTGGGCTCCTTAGTTATGATATTTTAGTATATATTTATCTTCATTTCTGCTTCCTTGCACAAAGCTCCTAAAGTGCTTGGAATTTCCAGAGTAACATTTGGGCAATGGTTACTTCTCGGTGTGAGTCACTTGGGAAACTTTCAAACCAAAGCAGCTGATGGTAGGAATCCCTTCCTTATGAAGGAGTGATCAGTACAGGGGCTACCCTGGGACTTGGGACTACTGCCCGAAATGGGACACTGAAGCCTTGGCTTCTGAGTCTTTTCTCAGCAACACATGATTATTATTATAATCGAGTTATAGGACAGTGTCCAGAGAGCTGGAGAATCGCTTAATGTAGGGACAAAACCCATGCATTTGGCGTCAGAAGTGTTCTGTGACTACCGTCCTTAGAAATTGTGCACTCTTCCTAGCTATATTGATGAGACCCTTCATGGTCTGTCTCCTCACTTAATTCCTTACCTCAACTGTTACTCTCATCTTAGATTCTTAATGCTGTAAATATAAGGGTATTGCAGGACTATCTCAGACCCACCAGCGATACTAATCATGATGCAGAGGCTCTTTAATATTTTAAAGCTCAGGCCTTTCAGTTAAGGCAGCGTCACAGCTCCCTTAAGCTGACTAATGCTGACACTCCGTGCCACCACATGGCCAGCTCTACCTCTGTGCTCTGTTCTAGTCCATCCATTCAACTCTGTGTGCCCTGGCTGAATCTCACACCTCCTATTCTTCTCCCAGCATCCCTCTGGAGCCTGGAAGATCCACCCTCCACTGTCTGCCCAGCTCTAGTGGACAGCAGATCGGTATTACAGTGAATCAGATACAATTCTACATTGCCTTAGGCAGGAGAAGAAGAATGGATATTAACAGAAAATGAGACCATAGAAATAACAATACCGAGATCCTGCTAGCATTAAGCTCTCTGTAAGTACAGAAATAACAACTGGACATACACAGACACACCCTCACACAGTGGACCCCCACATAAGGAACCATTATCTACTCTAGATAAGGTCTTGAGTGTTTGTGCATGCTACTATCCTTGCTCCAAACTACCTTCCCACAAGTATTTTTTCATCTTTCACACCTCTCTCTCTCTCTCTCTCTCTCTCTCTCTCTCTCTCTCTCTCTCTCTAACACACACACACACACACACACACACACACACACACAACTGCATGACAACCTTCAAAACTAGCTCAGTGCCCTCCTGCCTTGGTCTTCCTCAAGTTGTAGATGGTGAAACTGGCCTGGAGTCTTCTCCTTCTCCTGGTTCCTTGCCCTTTCCTGGGGCTTCACAACTCTTCCCATAAAGAAGTATAATCAATTTCTGGACGCCTAAAGCTAGTGAGGTTTTGCACTTCCACACAAACACAGGCATTGATGGGTTTGTTTTGTTTGTATTTGTTCTGTTTTGTTTTGTTTTGTGTGTGGTAGAGATAGGGTTACCTCTGGCTTGGTTTTGCTCTGCTTTACATGACTGTGGTTCCCTCACTCTGCCGCTCCTTTGGTGGCCTGGTCCTGGGCTGGGCTTTGCAGAGCAATCTTCCCAACCGCTTGCCCCAGACACTGTTTATTCAACCTGCTCAATAACTTTATGAACTATTTAGCGATAATGTTCTAACAAAAACAAATATCAAATGCACTTTTGGTCTATTACTAATAAATCTCAACTGCTCGAACGCACCAGAGTGGATCCTTTTGTCTGCAGCTAGGAGGATAAAAAGGAAGCAAGAACAGGAGGAAATGCAGCAGCCAGGACAGTAACTTATGGACCCTTTGCGGATGTGGATGCCTTTCTAGTACTACACAGATACCAATGATATATTGTTAAATTTCTCTATAATGTGATAAAGCTATTTTTTCACTAAAGCCCATGTATATTTACTGACAGAAACAACATAAACCAATACATTATCAGTCTTAGTTGCTAGATAAAGGAGTCAAGAAGCTTTTCTTTCTGATGAGTTTTAATTGTTCTTTTATGAACATGGATGATGAATAAAAGCAGATATGCCTCAATTCCTGTGGACCCCACTCTTACTCTCTAATCTGGGATGGGAATAAGTTCATCAGACACATCATTTCTTGCAAATGGGGTCAAGGTTAAAAAAAATCAAATTGCTCTAGAAAGGGCATCTATTTTTACAGTGAAGAAAACTACAGCTTTAGGAAAATGGCATTGCAGACCAAACTTAACTATCATTTTGTTTATTTTAAAAGATGCTTTATATGTATGCGTACTGGCTTGCCTGTATGCATGCATACCATGTGCATGCAGGAGTCCATGGATCCCAGAAAAGGGCATTGGATTCCCTCAAACTGGGGATAGTGAGGATTGTAGACCACTATGTGTGTTCTGAGAAGCAAACCCAGGTCCTCTGCAAGAGTAGCCAGCGCTCTCAGCCACTGAGCCGTCTCTCCAGCTGTGTCTTATTTTATTTGCATGTACGTGTCTGTATAATATAATATGTGAGTGTGCTTGCATGTGTGCATACTTGTTTGGTGACTCCGTTCCTGGGAAGACATGAATAAAAGTCAACTCAACCAGAGAGGGAACCAATGCCATGCAAAGTTCAAAGAAATGAACATTTCTGTTTCACCAAAAGGCTACCTTCGCATGGGTGTCAGCTCATCAGGTCTGAGCCGTTTCTAGGCAGCTTGTCTAAAACCATCTCTCAGAAGTTGCTGCTGTTTAGATGTGCTTGGGGAGGGAGGAGTCTAGCAAATCTGATCTGTTTTAGGAACTTCCTGAAGACTTTTGGTTGCTTACTTCCTGAGCTTAATAAGCCTCCCTGGAGGATGGAATGTTTCACCTCCTTTTAGAGCATCCCGTATCTTAACAAGTTACCCACTAAAATAAATGCTTATCTTGGAGGAAATTAGTATACAACGTGAGTGTGGCTGTATATGCATGTGTGGGAAGCTAGAGGTCGGAGGCAGGCATCTTTTTCTGTTTCTTTCCACATTATTTTCTTTAGACAGTTTCATAGAGGCCAATGCTCACTGATTTGGCTGTCTTCGTTAGCCATTCTGGGAGTTTATGGGAATCTGCCTGTCACCCCTAACCCTGTGAAAGGATTACAGAAACTCTACCACATGGACTTTATATGCTTCCCAGGCAGGTACAGATACTTTACTGACCCGCCATCTTTCCAGCCCTTAAGCTTAACTCCTTTTAATGTGTTATCTCCATAAGGAACTAGGCAAGAAAAGCTACTGAAATCTGCAGCCTTGGAGTGCTGTCTTAACCCCATTTGGGCATTTAGTAACTGTATACACATTGGAGTCAAATGCTATTTTTTTAAAAAAAATGAACCTTTCTGTGCTGAGTCTATACAAATATTTCAAAGTCTAAAACTTCAAAAATTCAAATCACCCAGGTCCCACACATTTCAGATGAAGGATACCCGATCTGTACTCCCAGGCTGGTATGCACCACTTGTGACCTGACAGAAGTCACTTTGAAGAGAAAACCTGACAGATAATCAATTAGGGAGATGGAAATTAGGCAGGTGGAGAGGAGGTGTGGAAAGTTTCAGGCAGGAGAGTGGATGTCTCAATCCAGAGGGGCTAGCGACTAGAGGGTCTAGAGAGTAGAAGAGCCTGCAGTGAGGGCCCAGGAGGAAGGGTAGGGAGAAACTGGAAGGTAGAGCCAGCTCGTGCAGTGAACCTTGCTGAGAACCTTGCTGAGAACCTTGTGTAAGGTCCAAGCCCACTTCCGGGTTTGGAAACTGACTCAAATCCACCAATCCCGTCCCTTGACCACCCACTAATTCTTGAATTTAAAAAGAAGAAGAAGAAGAAGAAGAAGAAGAAGAAGAAGAAGAAGAAGAAGAAGAAGAAGAAGAAGAAGAGGAAGAAGAAGAAGAAGAAGAAGAAGAAGAGGAGGAGGAGGAGGAGGAGGAGGAGGAGGAGGAGGAGGGGGAGGAGGAGGAGGAGGAGGAAGAAGAAGAGCAAGAAGAAGAAGAAGAAGAAGAAGAAGAAGAAGAAGAAGAAGAAGAAGAAGAAGAAGAAAAGAAAAAAGAAAAAAAGAAAAGGTCCCTGAACTCCAAATCCCATGAATCCTTGGACTAGAAATCTCTACCCTGGAAAACTCCGCCCTCAAGAAACCTATAAGAGCCCGGCTTCTGCTCAGTTCCCTGATGCTTCCCACCCAGAGGCAGCCACCCTCTTGTGTTTCTTCCAGTCTGAGGTTTGTTGTGTGGCATGACTTTGTCATTTTCCTTGACTCCAGACTGTCAGGATACCTTTTCTCCTCAGAGTTGTAAAACTTCCACTGGGGAAAACCTTTCCCGTCAAAGCTGTAACACTTAGACTTTGGACTAGCCAGAGTGCAGGTGCACTAACACCTCCCCACGTAGCCTGCCGTGTTTGCAAGGAACGAAGACAATCAGGACTGTTTAGACTCCAAAGGGTACAATTAGTGCCACACTGATGGGAGACCAGGAAGGACTTCCCGGTGAAGAAGCTGTGTTTGGACCCAGTTCGATAGATTTTTTTTTCTTGCAAAGAGAGAAAGGGGACAAGTTGGGAAGGTGACAGGTCTTAGAATTCATTCTAGTACTCTGGATGCTTTCTTTCTGGACACTTAACGCCTAGCGTGTGGATGAAGTGGTTCAGAATGACAACAGTTGAAAGGAAGGCATGGCAACTTCTACCCACTGATATTGGCGATCAGGAAACAATTCGCTTATTACCCAACAATATTTATGCTGCACCTACTGTGTACCAGGTGCTGTTGTAGTTACTAAAAATTCATCAGAACACAAAACCAAGCCTGGCATCTCTCTTTATGTGAGCTGATTTTAAAAGGATATTATTAGTGAAAAAAACGGCATAAATCCATGTCAGATAGGTGTGTGCACAGGGACAGGGTGCTGACCCAAGGTTGGGGTGGACCACCCAATTCTGAAAAGCTCAGAAATGGTTCGTTAGTGATGGAACAGTTGTGTGTAAAAATATTAAGGAGGCATCAATCATTCAGGGCCATATGACCAACTGCAAGGATCGAGGCCCGTATCATGGGAACAATAGGAAATTTTGAAGTATGTGTAACCTGGGCAGAACTGGTCACCACACTCCACTATGCAAGAAAGCATGGAGGAAGCTGAGAGACGTAGTTCACTGGTTTACCACGTGTGCAGCTCACCTAGTTCAAGCTAGGCGAGCTTGCCAGGTTCTAATCGCCGTCTAAGGGAGGAGACATCTGGGGAGCAGAAAAGTGAAGTGATCTGCCATATTCTTAGCTAGCAGCTGAGTGGAAGAAACAGATCCAAGTCAAGATTCATCAGGCAACGGCAAACAGTGAGAGTATCCCCAGGCTCCTCCTGAGGGAGATGAGATTAGTCCGACTAGAAGGAAGCTCAAACTGGGATTAAGGGAGCCGGATGGGTAAAGAAGGAATACCTGAGAAGGGCAAGGAGCCCTTGACAAAGTAGACAAAAGATTAAGAATGATCTCAGGGCACAGCGTCAAAGGCGCTATTCTCCTGGAAGTGTGCACAACCCACACTGAAGTGTGTCTAGCCTGGGCAAAACTGTTGCAGGAGAAAAGACTAGAAAAAACCATACTAGAAAAATCTCTCTCTCTCTCTCTCTCTCTCTCTCTCTCTCTCTCTCTCTCTCTCTCTCCTTCCTGTTGTTCGTGTGTATTTTCTAAATGTTTCTATAAAGAAATGGTATTTCTTATACAAAGAAGCTGAACAGGTATGGTTATGTTTTAAGGAGATTATGCAGATTTTTTAGCTCATGCAGTGAAACATTGAAAGCTTATGCATTTTTTACAGCCAACAAGGGGGGGCCACCTAGGTGCCCCATACATAGCAGGGGCTATGAACTAATTGTTGACTGAACTAATGATGAAGAAGATGGAGATGAAGGTTGAAATGAGACAAGATGATGGAAGGCCAAGGCTGGCATTTTTGTTCTGAACCGGAAGTTCTGAGTCCTTGGCCAAAAATTGCTTCATCTTGAAACAGATCTTTTGAACTGTGAATCCACCTGTTGTTGGCTTTCCTCTATGTCAGGACCACACTCCAAGATGGCAAATTCGTCAGCTAAATTTCAGCTGAACCCTTTCAACCTACCCCGTCCTGCCGCGTCTGTATAGGGGGAAGCCTCCACAGGGCATGCCAGAGCAAATATTTTGATGCTGCCAGGATTTGTCGAGATGCGAGAAACGCTGGCTCAGAGGGCCATAACTCCCAACCAAATGGCACAACATACTATGGTGTTATGATATTAGGTTGTTAATCATGGAAACACTGACATCTGCTTCCTCAGAAGCTCCCTCCCATATGGTGCATCCCACTGGTTTCTGTCGTCTGGAACACTGCGAGGTTCCTTCAATGGCTGTAAGCTTCCAAATCAGCCTTTAGACAATGGCAGCTGGCTAATTAAGTGGTCCCTTTGTGACTGTATTTGAAAAATATTCGAGGAGAAGGGTTTATTGAGATGTGAAAAAAAAAAGCAACGGGGAGGAAGGAGCTTTTCCAACACCAATGCCTGGGTGTGGGTATCATCCAGTAGGCTTCAAGAAGAAGGAGATTAGCTTGAAGAGGCACAGGCAGGAGCTCGGGAATCACACAAAGCTGCCATCTTGATCCCATGGACGTCCAATCACGTGCGGGTTGAGTATAATGAGCAACCCAGCTGCCGTGCCTCGCTCATCTCTTTCCAGTGAGGCAGGCAGGCAGGGGATGGAAGCCTTCCAGCTGGTTCTTGGGTGACTTGTTCCATTTGAAGATATGCAATTGTCCTGCAGGAGGCCAGACAGTGTTTTGACTCCAGTGGGGAAGATTTGACTCCAGGGATGGAGCTCCAAAACAAAAACAAAAAAAAAGAAGAAGAAGAAGGTCTAAGCAGACTGTGTATTTAGAAGAGCAGACTGGGGGTGGGGTGGTGGGCACAACTCGATATTAAATGTGAGTGCTCCAATCCAAGGGCTTGACTTAGAGAGGTGGGGAAGACTCACATCTGACTTGTGAGACTTGGCTCTTCAGTCGCCACTTAGCTCTGTCTTCAAACAGCACACCACGGAGTCAGGCCTCCAGAGAAATGGAGCCTTCGGCAGAAAGTGGAGCTCTGACAGCTCCTGTCCAGTGTCCAGGAAGAGATAAATCAGCCTTGGACTGGATTGCAGGATCTGTGGTTTACCAGATGACTTTGCCTTTCCCGCTGGTTGAACCTAAATTCACTCGTTCACGAAATACATCTCAGTTAGTCATCTTCTGGGAGGGGGGGCCCAGAGGTGTCGAAGTAATGGCCTGGCAGATGTACCTTGGCCCCTAAGGGGCATGGATTCCAGCAGACCCATGATTCCATGAGCCAAGTGGAACCAGCTTTTATCTTCAATACCTACTGAGTACCTGATGTATAACAGTTACTCAGCAAATGTTTAGGAGGGACTTCCTGAATGAAAGCTGATTTCTTCTTCCCCCCATGTGTCATACGACTTTGTGTCTCTGTTCATTTACTCCAGCTCTCACTCCTGCTTAGTGTTCTGGCTTTGAATGGCTGCAAAGAACAGCCACTTCTCAACAACCACACGTTACTGCTTCATACCCGTGCAGACTGTTAATAATTCACTTTTGGGGGGACTTGGCTTCTTCACCCACTCGGGTCAGTAGCTGTCCTTGGTCATCCGGAATAAGAATAGTTTCTTATGGAATCCAATGGTCCCCGTGCAGTTTGCAAGTGTTTTCATTTATATGATTTCTTTTTCTTTAAGGATGACCAGAGAGCTCTGAACAAGTGTCCAAACTGCCTTTAGCCAAATTCTATCCTTAACCCCGAGCCTCACCCCCCACTGTACTCTCACCTTTAAACTTTAAACTTGCAACAAATGCAGTCTTTCAGAATACCATTCAAATACGGTTCAAAGAGACCCCTCCACTAAAATAGGCACCTTGGGGACATTTAAAGATTTTTACACTAGCATGTGTACTCATAGTGATCCAGTACTTACAGTGGGTTATGACAGAGAGGAAATAAACCTGGAAACCCACAGAAGAACCTAGAAATTTTTCCCTAGGCCAGATTGGTACAGCATCAAACATTTGACCCTAGCTGAAGGACTCAGTAACAATGAACATATTTGTTGTTATTATTATTGTCGTTGTTGTTATTGCTACCGTTTTCCCAGTCAGTAAAACACCCACTATTACAGTTAAATAGCTCAGCAGACCCAAACCCGACAAATAACCGCTCCTTCCATGCGATGGAAGCTCTGATGATGATGTTTTCATGACGACCCACAAACGAAGCCAATCTTTTTGTTTTCATTCACGTTAAGTATCAACAGATGTTCTCTTAAAATATTCACAAGCTGTACCAAAGGGGAGGTTTAGATGGCTAGTAAATCCTAGCAGAATAGGAGGAAGCAGAAACAATTTCTTTTGGGGTAATGGGCACAATGTTGTAGTGGGATTTTTGTCATGCATCCTTGGCTATCTCAACTGGCTTTCCTCCTTCCGGTTAGGAAAAACTCTCCACTCAGCAGCTGACTTCCCCAAGGGATTTGGGGGAAAAATTTTTTTCCCGTTATGTGTTCAGGTGCTGAGCCTGTGGCATCCTGAACTCTAAGCTCAAACTTCCTACTTCTCCCTGGTCCCCAATTTCTTTTTCCTAGTATGCCAGACCCCCCCCCCCAAAGGGCTGGGCAAATGCCAGGAAGCTTGCTCCAAAAACACTACACTGAAGAAGACAGCCTCAAGGTAAGTTATGTCTTCTACAAAACACAGATTTCAGCTGCATGCTGAGTGCCTGTCTAGGAGGAAGTCACTTTGAAGCTTTAACGCTGCTCAGAACTCCCCCCTTTCCATATTGTCTAGACTCCTCACCTGGCCCCTGGTCCCCTAGCTTTCAAATTCTGTGTATTTCTTGACTCTTCATCTACAGTCTGTTCAGACTTCCCATCTCTAGAGGTTTCTGAGGCACATCTTGCCCCACGGCCTGAGTGCTCCATAGGCATGTGAGTGCTCTAACCCAAGAACTTGACTTAGAGAGCCAGGGAAGACTCACATCCTCCATCTACCACGGTCAATTCCCAGGCATCGCTCATGAAGGTGGATTAGAGAATTCTGGCTGTGAATTACTGGTTAAGAAATAGGTCATACCTTGCTGTAAATAGGACCCTGATTGTCCTGATTATTCCAGTCCATGGCTTCAGCACTTTCCCACACAACTGGAGCTACACACACCCTACTTTTCTCCTGATTAGCCCTCCTTGTTAGATGGGAGACATTGAACACTAAATGGCTGGGCCATAAAGAACTGGAGTGATCATTTTCTCCGCTTACCCTCACCTCTAAGGAGATGTGATTTCTTCTAAAAACATAGAGGAGAATGTGGAGGGGTTCTTTTAGCCCCCAAATTGATATAAATTATGTTAGAAGCAAAATCAAGCAAAAAAATTGGATTATTTTCTTATAACTCTTGCCTATACTCAAGGTCTCCCCCAGCCCGCATTCCCCCGGCATGGTCCAGGTTTTATGAGCAATGAGCCTGCGTTGACATATCATAATTGCCCATGGCTCATGGTTTACACTGAGGCTCACTATTGTGTTGCACTTCTGTGAGTGTTGATAAACACATAATGACATTTTCCTACCGTTAGGGCCTATCACCAAATGGTTTCATTGCCCTAAAAGTTTCCTAGACTCCATATATACATTCATCTCTTTCCACTGGAAATCCCTAGAAACCACTAATCATTTGCTACTTTTATAATTTTGCCTTTTTCTGAATGTGAGAATCGTACAGGCTACATCCATTCCTGCTTAGCTTTTTGCATTCAGGAATGTGGATTAAAGCTTATCCACGTCTTCTCATGACTTCAAAGTTTATTTCTTTTCATCACTGAATGCTTTGTCATCATCTAGACACATGACAGTTGCTTATCCATTCACATAATGAAGGGTAGTCCATTTGTTTCCAAGTTGGGATAATTACAAATTGACATTACAAACGTCTTGAGAATGATTTCATCCAGGACAGGCTCAGTTGTTGCCAGGGTAACAACTACCCAGATCTCCACAACTTAAAAGCACAAAGGTTTTGTTGCTGGTTTCTTTTCTGGTTTTCCTTGTTTTCATCCATTGTAACTTTTTTAATATTGGAGTAAACTATAGTAAAATTATATATAGCTCAGAGTGTCAGACCAACCCAAGACTAACTGATAAATTACAGGCATGGAAATTGGAATTGATACCTCTTTTTGAGTTCAGTTCCCAAAAGACTGACTCAGTAAGTTAGGCAGTCACTGGGTTCAAATGATAACCTACAAATGGAAGGAAGGAAGGAAGGAAGGAAGGAAGGAAGGAAGGGAGGGAGGAAGGAAGGAAGGAAGGAAGATGAAGGAAGGAAGGAAGGGAAGGAAGGAAGATGAAGGAAGACCATTGAAAATCTCCTTGTGGGGAAGAAGATGCACATTAACATCCCAAAGTCATCTTAAGGAGACATTCTGTTCTTCTCTGAGCCTCTTGGGGAAATGACATGGTGACTCAAAGAATCGTTGATATGTGTTGTCCTTCCCCATTAAAAGGAGCTAAAAACAAAGTCCTGGGCACCAAGATGTGAACTATTTCCTTCAGGGTAGAATGGAGGCACTAAAAATAGCCTTGGAAAATAAGAAGTTGTAGAGGTCCAACAAGGAAAACAAATCAGAAATAAAGTTGGCACCGAGAACGAAGACAAACCCTCACAGGCAGTAAGAAAAAGAGGCTATTAGCTTGAACACATAAAAGCAGGTACATTTTTCCCACCCACGGAGCTGCTAGCTGGCATTCCTGCAGCGTAAATCAGCCTCTGGAGAAAAGGAAGATGAGTCAGAGAGTCAGCCAGGACAGACTACATTGTGCCAGGGTACCAAACAACTCCCCAGATCTCCACACTTTTCAAGCACAAAGATTTTTTTTTTCTTCCCTCGAAATGTGAGCCCATGGTGGACTCAAGACACCCAGGTGATGGGGGTTTTACCTCCCTTTAAGCAGGGGCCAAACGTAATGGACGTACCGTTTTGCAGCTCCCCGGAAGTATAGCAGATTGTTTCCTCTTTCATTTCATAGGCTGATGCAGTCACATGCCCCGTGAGCTCACAGTAGCCTAAGAGAGCAAATCGCACCATGTGCCAGAAGGAAAAAGAAAAGTTAGCTGAAGTAACAGCTCTGCTGTGTAGTAGGATAAGGAGCCTAGGGAAAAATGGTAGAGAGGAGGAATCTGAACAGCAAGTTGGTTTTCTAGCTCTCACCGAAACAGGAGAGAAGAGCAGCCCCTCAACCCCGCGCCCCCACCCCAGCATAGCTATGACTTTTACTTCCTGCAAGGATATCTCAGGGTGAAAAGCCAGGATCATGGAAGCAAGCTGTCATCTGATCATGTCAGGAACACACCAGCTGTATGACCTTGCCTGAGGCAAGTCATTTAATCTCTCCGGACCTCACCTGAGCTGTGTTAGGTGGATGCCAACACCTATTTCACCTGGTAGTTATGAGGATAAATCATACCGGGGGGAGTGCTTCAGATCACAGTTGCTCAAACTGGCCTTTGCCAGTGAGATTCAAGAGCCTGCTAATCCCTATTTGTGACTCAACAGGTCCTATTTGGGGCCTGAGATCATGTTTCTAAGAGCTGGTGCCAAGATAGCTGGGCCATGGACTTCATATTAGAGCAGAAAGTAGTAAGCATAGTTGATAAAAATGTGTCCTAAAATCTATTCGAGAGACTCCAATAGTTCTGTCTTCCCTGTGTCAAGAACAGAAATTACAATTACCTCTTGGTGCAAATATCCATGTCATATGCTTCCAGAGAGAAATGCTTCGTGAGGTCTTCTTGGTTAACAACATAGGTGCTAAAATCAAGAGACCCAGTTTCTTGTTAGAAACTGTGTCACTTGTAAGCCATATGACTAAGATGAGAATTCCCTGCCCTTCTGTGTGGACATCTGTGAACAGATAACACAGAACACAAACCCACTGTAATTCCCTAGGTTAAAGAACTCCATGGAGCCACAATGTCTTCATTAAGGTTGTTATGCATTGGCCTGGGTGGGAAAGTTGACCTGGCCCATTTATACCACCTTCTTATCCTCTTCTCTATTTCCATGTTCCATCACAGGAATGTGAGTGTGTTTGCTATCAAGATGCCACTTCAGACAAAGTTGAAGATATTAGGTGATGTATGATACTTATACCTATAAATATACACATATATATGAGTATTTGTATGTATGTATGTATGTATGTATATGACCTTTTTGAAAACTAGAAACAAACACTTCAGAAACACATCTAACCTTGGTGGTATTGGAGAAGAAACTGGATATGTGTGAAGTACCCCTTTCTCTGCTTCTAAAGTCAAACAACAACAAAAGATATAAGCAAAGCACTGAGCACATACTAAGTGCTCAATAAATAGTTACCAATGAACCCCAAAGAGATGTTATTTCTCACAGACAGTGGTAAGAGAATATGGGAGATGGGACCTTTAAGGACCTATCGAGATAAGAAAGGATCAAGGGCGTCCTTAGCAATTTTCTACCTCTTGACTTACCTTCCACTTTCTCAAAGAAAGCAAAAATTTTGGGAATTCAAAGGATTTAATTCATGCACCAGAGTACAATCGGGATTATTCAACAAAAGCAGCGATGGGGCAGGTGACAAGGTCTCCCCTAGACCTACAGAGGCTGCACAGTAAGAACCCCGCTCCACAGCCAGCCATTCTGTGATGTCCCTGTGAATACACCGTGCTTTTGAAGAGTCTCTCTCAAGCCAAGGGCTCTGAAGGGAAATGATGGAGTTTCTCCTCCTTCCTCAGCCTCTCACCCGCTGGGGGAACTTGGGGATTCCTTCATCTTCTGGGATCTTCATTTTCTTGGGTGAGGATGGGCCAGTAACTTGGGTTATGACTGCTTTATTGAGAGGAGCGCACAAAAGCGATCACAGAGCTGATAGCACTCTAAGAGTGATGTGTACTTTCCCCGGGCGGCATGTAATTATTCATCGAGTGCAGGTAAAAAATGGTAAGAGGCATGACGCCACCCAGGGCATGCTAGTTAGACCTTCCTTTAATTACAACTCTGGTGTCAGCCCTAATAGCACAGGCTCTCATGCTTGGCTCCCTGACCTTCACCAGAGCATTCAGGTTTGTCAATTATGACCAGTTCGATTGGGTTTTCACAAGAGGTGAATTAACCCAAACACTACAAACTCATTGACAGACAACAAAAGCAAGGTTTTATGGAATTTTTTTAGCCTAATAAATGAAAGTCATTTTTAAAATTCATAGAAAGGGCTAGCAGAGTTGAGAATTTGTATTTGAATGGGAAAATGAGGAAATTATTACTCCTAGGTATGGTGGAGGAGATAGTCTTTATTGTAGATATGAGCCGAAATATTACCAGTTGCATCTAGAAGAATTTAACCTGAACTGGTCCATCACACTGAGCTAGGCTATAGGGTATCAAGGGATTGAGAAAGGAAGAGAGGGTCAAGAGAGAAGCCAAGAGACCAAGAGCCACATAGCCAAAATCTCCGCGATGTAAAGGAAAGAGGCTTGGGCAAGGAAAGGGAAGCTCACAGGCTGTAGAGGTTGAGGGTAAGATGGTGGCACACCAGCCACAATAACTCTGCAACAGGTATTTGAGATACTGAGAGATTCTGGGAGAATCTGGTAGCCACTGTCCTCTCTGATATGTTAAATAGGCCATTTGTCCTGGGTTTCTTTGAGATCTAACATTCCAGCCTTTTTGAGGCTGATAAAGAACCTATCAGCTCCTTATATAACTACTTCCGGCTAAAACTGGGCATCCATTGTTAGGGCCCAGGATGACAGGAATGATGGTCAAAGCCAGAAAGAGAAAAAAGTACGGTCTGGGGGACACCTGTTTGGCTAACTGTCCAGGTTCTATGGGAGCACCTGGGGCTAGGGAACTGCAGGTGACGTTGGAGCAGTCTATGATGTTGGACCACCTGAAGCTAATGGCCTTGGAACTGCTTAGGATATAAGGGCTCAAGTTGGTTGGAAATGCTTTCAGAAGTACCGAGGGCTGGCACATTTGGAGAAGTTTGGAGTCTTCAGTTGATTGGAAATCTATTGGGACAGGTATAGACCAGGAAGAGAAAATAAAGCTAAGGAGTTAAGGAAAATCTTTATCTTGTGTGTACACTTGAAACTTCCGGGCCCATCATCCTAGTAGTTGGGAGAGGGGAGGAGTCCCAATATCAGGGGAACAGAAAGATTCTGCCCTCAGGAATAGGCAGGTAAAAAAAAAAAAAAAAAAAAAAACAAAAACTTAAGTTGTTGATTGACGGGAATACATATCAGGAATACTTATTTGGTCCATTTGACCTGTGAGAGGTAGATCTCATGAGCTTTTTAAGTTTACAAAAGAGATAAAAGTTTCAGACATATTAGAATACCTATGAGTCTACTTCTTTCTCTACAGTGTGGATTACAGTACAGATTATGAACAGTAAGGCTCTTCCACAAACCTATTGTACATCTCTTGGCGGCTTTCTGATCTGTCTCAGCCATTGTGCCTTCATCTTTGGGATATGAATAATTAGTGCCATCTGGCACCCATGCTCTATGGTATAAATGTAGGCACAGAATGTTCAACTCCGATTCCTATTGTGTCTAAAATTTAATTAAAGCCCCTACTAGAATTCAATAGAAGCAAGTAGATCCACATGGTGCAGGAAGGTGCTACCTCCCTTCCACACACCTAGCAATGGGCAGCATAACAGAACAAGCCTAGCAACAATAACTACAGCGCTTGCTATTTTCTCTATGCTGTAATAATAATAATAATAATAATAATAATAATAATAATACTGAAAGGAAGCAACTTAGAGGAGGAAGGGTATATTTTTGTTTTACAGTTCATGGAAGTAAAATTCAATGGTGGAAGAGAGAGCATGGCGGCAAGAGCATATGCTGGTGGCCATACTGCCTAAAGCAAACAGGAAGTGGGGCTGGCTAAGAACCTCAAGTCCTATGTCCATCCAGTGACATACTTCCCCTAGTTAAGCCCTACCTCAAATCTCATCCCCATCTGGGGACCAAGTATTCAAACACATGAGCCTAGGAAAGGCAGTTTCGTCCAATCCTACAACTCATTAGCCAGCAATAGACAATAGGTTCAAAGTGATTGCATGGTCTCAGAAACAGATGCAGTTGCATGAACTCCCCCAAGCTTGGGAACAAGGGAGGAAGAGAGGAATGCAGCCAGGAGCATCCTTCAAGGGGCTCTGGAATCTTGATGGACCCGATGCAACATCCTCAACTTAGTTAACACGTTATGAGACTTTGAGGTAATTTGGTTTTCAACTCAGCTATGTAATTCCCAAGGAGAAACTTTGCAGGTGACAATATCGTGCCACAATGTCACAAAAATTGGACATCACTAAATGGATTTGAGTCCTGTATTGGGTCTTTGCAACAGGGAAGAGTGGAAAGACCTGGCCCTTTGGTGAGGTTTACTGTTATTTGTTAACTTAATTGAGAATCATCTAGGAGATGGATTTTGGGGCATGCCTGTGGGGAACTATCTTCATTACACTGATTGATTGACACTGAGAGAGCCAGACTAAAAGTGGGCTGTAGCATTCCCTAGACTTGGGATCCTGGGCTGAATGAAAGAAGAAAGCAGGCTGACCAAGAGTTTGCCACTCTCTTCTGACTGAGGACACAAACAGCCAGCTGCATCAAGCTTCTGTTGTGACTTGCCTGCTGTGACACACTATAACTTGAGCTTTTCGCTAAAGTAAGCCCTTTCACCATTAAGTTGCAGTCCTCAGAGTATTTTAGCATCACCCTAGGCATAAAAACCAAAAACATTCAACATTGGACAGAGGTCAAGGGAAGCAGAGGATAGCTGGCACAGTATGACACACATTTGGTGATTTTGATGACCTCAGAGCCTTGTCTGCCCAGAAGGCAGGCAGTAGAGTGGAATCGTGGGCCATGGTAAGATCGATCAGGAGACAGGGATGGAGGGAAGATCGTGCTAATGGTTTGACAAAGCAAACCATGGAGTTTCTCAGGGACTCCAAGATCTCACAGCCACCGCACCTCAGCAGTGCTGTGTGGTGGAGGGTACAATCGGGGAAGCCACGGATTCCTGTCATGGAAGGTCTTTCATGTGATAGTGGTCCATCAAGAAGGCATCTGTCCCAAAGAGAGTGTTAGTGGCCACCTGCAATGTCCCTGTAAGAGCATCCATTTCCCCTCATCGCTACCTCTTTCCTGACTCTAAAGACATCTAGACTCTGGGCCAGGAGAGAAAGGATGCCACTGTCACTACCACTATACAGGTCTTGACTAAGCCCTTAGTAGATCTCTGTAGCCTGATCTGGGGTCAGGATGGACTTTAACTGGGGTGGTACACTAAAGTGTGAATCTAGCCTCATAGAAACTATTTAGTACCTGAAACTGAGTGTAATTGACCCACCACACACATCAATGAAAACCAATAAAAATAGAGTGTGGACGCACCTCAGGTGTCATCAGGAGGCTGAAGGGAGTCTTCAGAGCATTTCAGAGCCCAGCATTTGAAGGGAGAAAGAACTCCATTTCCCATCTGTGCTCCCCTTGAGACCACCCCACTCAAGAAATGGATCTGAGATGGGAGCATGGCTCAGCGGTCAGATGACAGTGACTATTAGCACATCTGTGTGTGTATGTGTGTGTGTGTGTGTGTGTGTGTGTGTGTGTACATGCTCAGATGTGGGAGAACTCATGGACACATGTGTATGTAGGCCTAAAGTTGACGGTGAGTGTCTTCTACCTCTCTCTACCTCATATTTTGAGGCATGGTCTCTCCTTGCACCCAGAGCTCACTATTGTGTCTTGTCGGGCTATTGATGGCACCATGCCCACTCAACTTTTAAGTGGTTTCTGGGGATCAGAAGTCTAGTCTCATTCTCATATTGCAAGCACTTTACTTATGGAACCATCTCTCCATCACCTTGTTATTGTTCTCATCAGAACTTCCATTATAAACGGATTCACACCTTCTTGGTCAATACTGAAATACAACATACCTTGTGCATAGGATGGTGTCGTGCTTTCTTACTCTCTTTTCATTATTTTTAAATCCTCATCGTTGAGGCTGCAGAGATGACTTTATGCTAATAGTACTTGCTGCACAGTCATGGAGACCACAGCTCAGATCCCAGCTACCACTTACCAATATGGGAAACCTGGAGCTGTTGTAAATTCCAACTCCAAGGGAGTCACATGCTCTACTAGCCTATCTCCCACACATACATATGGAGATGCAGTGCAGTCTCAAGACATGTGTGTACATATATATGTATACACACACACACACACACACACACACACACAAATAAATAAAATCAACTCTCTAAAAAGTTCTCATCTTAGCCGGGCGGTGGTGGCGCACGCCTTTAATCCCAGCACTTGGGAGGCAGAGGCAGGCAGATTTCTGAGTTCGAGGCCAGCCTTGTCTACAAAGTGAGTTTCAGGACAGCCTGAACTACACAGAGAAATCCTGTCTCGAAAAAACCAAAAAAACAAACAAACAAAAAAAAAAAACAAAAAACAAAAAAAAAAGTTCTCATCTTCATGGAACCAACATATCAACAATCTATATAGCCATCTGGTTCTAAGGAGAACTTCTTAAAAATTAAAACAGAGGACCTTCTCATGCTTTGAAATATTGTAACAGCATGCCCATGACAAGAAATGTGTGAGGAATGGCCTCAGCTGGTCATTGTTCTGATGCCTGGTGAAGGCATAACAAACAGAAGATGCTGTGACTCTCCATAGGAACAGAGTCCCTGTGTCATTTCAGAGCCCTTTCTCCTCTGCCTCCTATAGACCCTCCTACCCTAGAACTCATTTCCTTTTAGACCCCTTTCTTCTTTCTTAGAATATCTGATCAATCAATGCTACAACTCCATAACCTTGTTCTGATATTTGCATTTCCCATATGGCTTCTACATTCCAACCTGTGAAATGAGAATAACAGGGTCTACCCTGGTTTTCCTACAAGTCTCTTCTGAGGGTCAGCTGCAGGTGTAGATGTGGTGGGTTCAGGAAACTTTGAAGCGCACACAAATGATTTCCAGGAATTCCAGAATGTGGTGTCTGTGTTCCTTACAGACTGCACCCTTCATGTGGCTATGTTAGATGTCAATGCACTTCGGAGGTGAGTTTTAGCAATGGGGCAGGATTAGCACGAAACACATTTTTGACAAAGCAGTGCCTGTCCCTCGAATGTGCTTCTGATAGCAAAATGTCTACAGACTTGGTGTTTGATCTGGCCCAATACAGCTTCTGTCCAAATGAAAATACTTTGATAACACTTAGTGCATGTGTGTGTGTGTGTGTGTGTGTGTGTGTGTGTACACACAGAGGTCAGATAACTTGTAGGAATCATCCTTCTCTTTCACCATATGGGGTCTGAAAATGGAACTCAGACTGTCAGATTTGGTGGCGAGCACCTCTCTCCACTGAGACATCTCAGCGATCCTGCTGATTTAAAAAAAAAAAAAATTATCAAAATAGTAGGTTTTGCTAGAATATTCTCCCTCTCTTAAGTCACCATTCCCCAGGCTGAGTACTTGTCACTTCTACAACAGTCTGTTCGATGACTCAGCCCAGACCACTGCTCACACAGAACACTGCGTTTTATTTAATTGTGCCATGAGAGTCAGCTCAACTGATGGTCTAGTCACTCACCTGGGCTGGGATCTGCCCCTGGCCCAGGATCTCTTGAAGAGAATACTTCGTGTTTGCTGCTGACAGGCGACCCAAGGACTTTCAAGCCAAGAAAAACATTTCCATGGTTCCCCAGGAGGTAACAACGTCCAGTTGTGGTTTCAGACTGAATCGAGCAATTAGATCTGCGTCTGCCCCTGCCCCAAACCTCAAAAATGTTAACATCTTGCGCGTGTCGAGGGTTATTTATGAAACTGTTTGCTTGTCAACCCCAGGAGGACATTTTGTACTTCTTTCGCTGAAATACTGGGTATTTATGAGCTGTGGCCCAAAAACTAACTTTGGCGAGAATATTTGTCAGAGAGAAATTCTATCAGCCATCCATGAAGCACAGGCCACACTTGGTCAGCATCGGGGTAACTGGGACCATCCTGCTAAGGAGCTGGTCTGCGGCTGGCTTCTGTAGGGAATGGATTCCAGATGTGTGCTTTTTTTCCAGATGTGTGTGTGTGGTGGGGGGGAGCATTTCAAGTTCAGATAAGATGCTTGATTTTTCTCTCCTTCCTTTTCTTCCCCCTCTCCCCATTCCTACTCTAGAAGCATGTGCGGACAACTAGCCTTCACATGAAGAATGCAGAGAGGCCTACCTGTCATCTCCCGATCTTGCGATCCCATCTGGGCTTCTGACTTCCCAGCTTTAGTATCCGGTTATCCTACAGTGTGGCACACAGAGGGCCAGTTGTCTTGGAGAACAGATTGCTCAGCGCAGGGTGAATACGCTCTCATCTGGGATGGTAGAACACCCACGGGAGCCTGTTGGCAGTCACTTCTCTAGGCGCTGCCCTTGTCAAAGCCGTGAGCCTCCAACATGTCCTTGTGGTCGGCTCCATTGGCCAACAGTGTCCTCTCCTGACAGGGTCCCTGAGCCCATCCATCATAACTGATTTCTTGCTTTCTCAAGAGCGTGGCCGATGAACTTAACAATCATTTCCCACTCTCTTCAGGGCTGAAGGACCCAAGGGAGGTACAGTCTGTGAGTGTGTATATTGTTCAGTGACAGAACTGAAAAGACAAGGGCATATACACAGGGACCTAGAGAGACTCAGGGGGATAGAGATATCTTTTCACTTAGAGAAGTAACAATGGGGCACAGGCTCCATGGTCTCTGCAGTAGTTCCCGTAGCTGCAAAAGTGCATTTTTGTTCATAAAAGACTTCTGAGCATTGACTAAAGGCTTACTTCTAAATGTCTCCATTCGCAGTGACATGCATGGCATGTAAAGAGATAAAGTAAAACCTTTTATCTATTTCCTTACTATGCCACAAGTGAGATTAACAGTTTAGTTAGCATTATCCACCCTTATTAAATATTAGATATGCAATACACTCTACTCTCTGATTCTTCCCAACTGCAAAGATTGGTCTGAGGGGATGGCACCCATTAAAGTGCTTGCTACACATGCAAAAGGACCAGAGTTTTGCCTAGGCATGAAGGCACCACATGCCTTTACTGCCAGGTTTTGGGAGATGGACAGAGGCAGGTATGATCTCTGTGAATTCTAGACCAGCCAGGGTTAGAGAGAAGCCTTCTCTCAAAGAAAGGCCAATGTTCTGATACAAGACCCAAGAAAGTCTAATACCAGATGAGCATGGTGGCTCTCCTGTTACCACTGAAGGTCTTTAGGGAAGAGGACTGCATGCAGTCCTTGGGCCTTTTGGCAACCGTGGTGCCCACAGATCCAGCAGGGGGTTATTCGGGGCCAAGTCCAAGCTGAAACCCCCTGAAAGCTTTCAGGCCTGGCCTTTGGAACTCAAGGTCCCCGGAGTGTTTCTGCCAAAGCCAGGAGACACAATCAAGTTGTCTACATTCATTCATCTCTTGTCCTTGGCTTTAGCTTGTCTTGCCAATTGTGCCCAATGCCTTCTGGGAAAGGAAAGAACCTAGGGTCCCAGATCACAGTACATGTTATGGATGCTCAGAAAAGGTTCTCCTAGAGGTGTGAAAGTGGTCCAGCCATAAACCCCAGACTCAAGTGTGGATATAGAGCTGTTGACTCAGCCAGCCAAGAACATAGAAAAAAATGAGGAAGACCTTGGCAGCTTCCAGAAATGACAAGGAGGGTGGAACACGCATGGAGGCTCCATTGAAGCAGAACTTATATCTTGGAGTTACCAGTTCTGCAGTTCCCAATATATATTCTTTCAAATTTGAGCATAGGTAAGACCATCATGTCTTCTCTCTCTCTCTCTCTCTCTCTCTCTCTCTCTCTCTCTCTCTCTCTCTGTGTGTGTGTGTGTGTGTGTGTGTGTGTGTGTGTGTGTATGTGTGTTTCTTACCCTTATTCTACTAATCTGTGGGGTTGGTTATTAACTCTACCTAGAGATCTCAGTCTTCTCATGTTAAAAAGAAAGAAACAAAGAAAAGAGAAACATTTTATCTTCCTTTGTGGCAGGGAAATGTGTATTAGAACTCTTACTTCAGACAAATAGCTTTGCTCTGTGGATACATATACATATATACATACACATACACATATACATATATATATACCGTGTACATCGTCTACATCATGTACCTCATATGTATCATATACATTACACATACACATACTGTGGATAAGCTACTACCTTGGTTTTTTCTGAATATTTTTCCTGTTGCTGTGATAAAATGTTGTGACAAAAGCAACTTAAAGGAGAAAGGTCTTATCTCACTTCACGGTTCAAGCATTGGTCTGTCATGATGGGGGCTTGAAGAAGGTGTCCCCGTTTCACGTACAGTAAAGAAGCAGAGAGTGATGCTTGCATGCACGCTAGGGCTCAGCTCATTTGCACTATTTTGTTTAGCCTAGAATCCCCTGTTCATGGAATGGTCCTACCCGCAATTGATAAGGTTCTGCCAACATCAATTAGTATAATCCAAATAATCCCCACAGGCATGCCCGGAGGGTCATCTCCTGTCCCCAGATGACTTTGGATTCCATCAAGCTAACCAGTAACATTGTCATAGTTTCCTTAAAATGGGACTAATGGTGTACACATTCTGTATAGGTGTTGTAAGTTTATACGACAATGTGAATACAAACAGATTGTGTCCTGACACATACTAAGTACTCAGTGAGTGAGCATTTTAAAATAGCTAGTTAACTATACTCCACAAAGGCAAGCTAAAGCCTAAGAACTATGAATGTACTTGAGCACCGTGTCAATAGAGAGAATTATCAGTCCCGTTCACAGTGAGGTAAATGAAGTTCGGGAATACCAAATTTGGTCAAGTTGTATAGCTCAGTCATTCAGACAATGAAATCATATCTAAGGAAAAAAGAAATCTGCTTCTAGATAGAACATGCATCTGGAAATACTCTTTGCTGGGGAGGGATACAAGCAGTTTGTTGGCAGGACTCAGGAAGCGGGGGTGGGGGGGGGAGGGGAGCCATAGATTTGGGAGGAAGGCAGTATACGTCTTGTAGATGGCCCTTGCCCAAGGTCACCATCGGGAAGAATTGAAACTCCATCCCAGCCAGGCTAGCACTATAAAAATCCCAACTGTTTTGCAGAGAGAAACTCCTCAGCTCAAGTCCTCTGTTAGCTGCCTTCTTCCTGACCTTGGAAATTTGTTTCATTTCTTTGAGCCTCCTCAGACTCTGACATCTGGGTAGCAAATGCCTAATTTTCCATAAGAAGCAATGCGTACCTTCTCGCTATAGTTCTTATGCTTTTTCTTGCTCCCTTCAGCTGTGAAGAACTGAGTCTCTGTGGAAGCCCACAGCCTCCTCAACAATGTCCACTGCTCCGTGCAAAATCCTTACTGGCCGGGGTCATGGTGACAGCATGCTGATCTCATAGACACAGAGATGAGACCAGTGTAGACTCAGGCACTGGAGAAAGATCAACCGTGAATTGCTGGGTGTGATCCTGGTACTGGGGAAACAAAAACGGGAGAATTGGGAATGAAAGGCCAGCCTCAGATACACAGTAAATATGAGGTGCCATCAAAAGGGGGAAAGGGCATTCATCTTGAATTATCCAAAATGCTCATTACCCAGAATCCTGCACTCAGCTCTAAAATTTTACTCTAAAATTTACTATTTCTCTCCAGAGATGATTACTCTGACTTCTCTTCTCACCCCCAAGCCTCACAACGTCTAGCCGTTTTTCCATATTAGTCATACATACACATGCTCACACATTAACACAGCATTGCGAGCCACCGTTACAATGCCTCCAGGCAAATTTCCAGCTAAGAAAGAAATTCCAAATCACTAATGTTGTGAGTGAAAAAAATCAAAGGGAAGAGCACACACTTCGAACCAGTGGCGTGGCCCAAGCACATCGCTCATGCCTACGTCCAAACGCCTTCACTTGCAAAATAGTGCCAACTTCAGCAACATTATGAGAATGAAATAAAACAAAGTATCTGAGCATTTATTACCGAGAGAAGTGACGGCTGTGGTTGTGAACAGGATACTAATGAGAGGTCAGAGCAGTTTTCCCAAGATGCTAGTGCACTGACTTTCGATGATGTCACTTCCCAGGTCGGCTGTTTACCGAGAAATGAGCTGGGTCATATTATGTAACCTCATTTAACCTTAGACTGTGTCTCTCTTTGTCTCTTTCTGTCTCTGTGCCACTGTCTGTCTTTCTCTTTTTCTCTGCCTCTCTCTCTGTTCTGTCTCTTTCTCTGTGTGTGTGTCTGTTTCTGTCTGTCTGTCTGTCTGTCTGTCTCTCTGGAACAGGGCTGCCGGGCTAGCTGGCTATAGAACATCCTTGAATGCTGTTCCTCACAGACTCTCGTCTTTACTCCCTGAGACAGAGTCTCTCACTGGCCTGAAACGCATCAAGTAGGCAAGGCTATCTAGCCGGCTAGTCCTGGGCGCCGGCCCATAGCTCTGCCCTCCCTTATACTGGGATTGCAAGTGCACAGCAGCACACCCAGGCCTCATTTTCTTAACCTGAAAAATGGAGGTGATGGTGTCATGGCATATTTATTTTGTTTGTTTGAATGGTATTTATTATTGATTTTAAAAAGATAGTTTTGATATTGTGGGTAGATTTAGGAATCAAACCCAAGAGGTTATCCCTTTTACTACCATCCTTTGTCCTTTCCAGGCTTCTTCATGTTTCCTTTCTACTATTGAAAGGATGGGCATGATAGGGGTCATACAACCAGCAAAAGCACATCTTCTGCTAGAAACTGGAAACCTATTTAAAGCCTCTCTCTCTCTCTCTCTCTCTCTCTCTCTCTCTCTCTCTCTCTCTCACACACACACACACACACACACACACAAATGGCACTGCCACAGTTGCTCCCTCAGACTCATTATGTAATTTCTCATCATTATGGAGACAGCCAAAATATCGGCAGCTAAAATCATAATTGATGGTACTAGGGGCAACGCGAAGAAGGGGGCCACACAATTACCGACCAGTAAAAAAATCAACCTCCGGTAAACAACCCTGGCTAATCGTCCAGAAAAGAGACGCTTCCGTTTCCCCACCCATCTCTCGCATTCTTTTCTGAAGTCCATGTCAGAAAGACAGAGACATAAATATAGATTAGCACTCAAATAAGTGGCCAGTGAATCAAAATATTTGGGGGAGGGGGGAAGGAGTCTCTCTGATTTGCTTGCCTTTGATTGCAGCTGTGATTGCTCCTTTCTCAGTGAGTTGGCTCCCCGGGAATTCTGGGAAATTATGAAGCCCTAATGGAGAGCCAGGCACAGGGCTTTCCCCTTGCATGACTGGGCACCAAACCTCTAAACTTAAACTCACTCAGCAACTGAATGTCGGAGGCCGAGTGGAGTTGGGGGAGCACGAGTGTCTAGTTCCCTTTTCTATTGCTGTGAAGAGACGCTGAGACCAGGGCAACGTATCAAAGAAAGCATTTAATTGTGGGCTTGCTTACAGTTTAGGAGGGTGAGTCCTTGACGATTTCGGTGAGGAGGATGGAGGTAGGTACTGGAGCAGTAGCTGAGAGCTAACATGCCGATACACAAGTTGGAGGCCCAGAGAGGCTGGGAATGGAATGGAATTTTTGAAATCTCAAAGCACACACACACACACACACACACACACACACACACACACATCTGCCAATCCCCCACCCCTCACCCCCGCCCACTCGCATCCTCCAATAAGGCCACACCTCCGAATCCTTTCAAACAGTTCTACCCACTTAGGACCAAACATTCAACTATACTAGGCTAATATTTTCGATCAAACCACCACAATGAGCACGTTGGTCTGAACACTTGTAGTTGGAGTGCTAAAGCCAGAGACTAGTAGGGGTAATTCCGTGGTTATTTAGAATCCGTATGGTGAGGGACACATGTGCTGTCCGATCCACCACAGCCTATGCAGCCTTTGACAAGTGAGTAAAGCCCCCGTCCCTCTAAGAGTTGTTCTCCCACCTGTGGGGTGCACGGGACTGTGGAGAGGATTCCGCTGGAGAGCAGGCATCATCACAAGGTTACCACCTGGTATATTCATTCAACATCTACTTAGCCAACAAGGAGCGACTCGATCATTTAAATGGAAGCCTCGGGTCAGAAGCTGTGGTTGCTTCAGGACCAACAAGAACCTACTGAGGTCTTTGCAGAACCAAAGAATTTCATCAGCCCACAGGGAACGGAGAGAAGAAAAGTTGGGCAAATGCCCAAGTGATGTGTCTCATCAATTTTATTTTAAACATGGCTTTAAAATCCTTGCGCATGCTAATAAGAAACCTTCCACTGGACTACGTCCCTAGGCCTTGTGTTTTGTTTTGTTTTGTTTTGATTTTTTTAAGACAGAGTCTTGCAGTGTAACCCATACTAGCCTTGACGGTTTCAGTATTTAGTACCTGCGGTCCAGCTCTTAATTCTTCTATATAGTGTGTTATCTACATGGGGTTAAACTATAAAACTTCATGCAAAGTAGATTATCATCTGTTCTTTAGCTCACAGAGTTCAAATTAACTGGGTACGTGACAAAATTAAGGATGGTTTCACAAACAGAGAAAAAGAAATATGCTAATTAGAAAGAGATAGGGAGATGGAGAGAGAGAAAGGAGGAAGAAGGAGGGAAGGAAGGAGAAAGGGAGGAGGACAGGAAGGAGGGAGGGAGAGAGGGAGAGATAAAGGGAAGGAAAGGGGGATGGAAGGGTAGAGGAGAGAGGGAGCGGAGAGGAGGGAGGGAGGGAAGAAGGGAGGAAGGGGGAGGGGAGGGAGGGAGTTTCCTTATGTTCAGAGGGAGCAGGTGCTTGCTCAGTTCAACTCACCCAGTTCTGAGAGCGTGGGAATCCCAGTCTCCACGACCAGTCTATACGATGGCCTGGGTGGTACATTATCAATCATTTCTCCAACTCCCGAGTGTCCTAGGCATGAAGAACCAAGCTAGGTTGGCATTAGAGCAGGAAAATGGCCTCACAAACAGCATGAGATCACAGGTATCGCAGAGAATCAACAGAAAATATATTTAACATGAAACGAGGATTGTACTGGGCTCATGCAATAACTTATTCATCACCATGGCTGCTCTGTCCTGTTTTCTTTCTTTTTTTAATTTTTTTATTTTATTCCCCTCCTGGTCCACCCTCCGACTGTTCCATGTCCCAAACCTCCTCCCCTCCCCCCTGTATCCATGAGGATGTCCCCACCCACCCACACCCACCTGATCTCTAAACTCCCTGGGGCCTCCAGTCTCTAGAAAGTTAGGTGCATCTTTCCTGACTAAACCCAGACCAGGCAGTCCTCTGCTCTATATGTGTTGGGGGCCTCATAGCAGCTTGTGTATGCTGCCTGGTTGGTGCTCCAGTATCTGAGAGATATTGGGGGTCCAGGTTAATTGAGACTGCTGGTTCTCCTACAGGGTTGTCCCCTCCTCAACTTCTTCCAGCTTTTCCCTAATTCAACCACAGGGGTCGGCAGCGTCTGTCCATTGGTTGGGTGCAGATATCTGCATCTGACTCTTTCAGCTGCTTGTCGGGTCTGTGGGAAGGCCTTCTAGATTCTCTCAGCCTGCTGTCAAGTACTCCATGCTGCCTGGATTAGAAAACCGGACTGAACCTCCAGCATAAAGACAGGGCATCAGCCGGGCGGTGGTGGCGCATGCCTTTAATCCCAGCACTTGGAAGGCAGAGGCAGGCAGATTTCTGAGTTCAAGGCCAGCCTGGTCTACAGAGTGAGTTCCAGGACAGCCAGGGCTATACAGAGAAACCCTGTCTCAGAAAAAAAAAAAAAAAAAAAAAAAAAAAAAAAAAGGACAGGGCATCAAGTGACGGATGGAGTTGCTATCCTATAGTCAAAACTCTGACCCGTAATTGTTCCTATCTGAAAGAACTTCAGGGATGGAAATGGAGAGGAGCCTGAGGGAAAGAAGGTCCAGTGACAGGCCCAAAGTGGGATCCAGCTCAAGAGGAGGTCCCAAGGTCTGACAGCATTACAGAGTCTATGGGGCACTCACAAAAAGGGACCTAGCATGGCTGCCTTCCAACAGACCCGACAAGCAGCTGAAAGAGTCAGATGCAGATATTTTCACTCAACCAATGGAGAGAAGCTGCTGACCCCTGTGGTTGAATTAGGGGAAAGCTGGAAGAAGCTGAGGAGGAGGGCGACCCTGTAGGAGGACCAGCAGTCTCAATTAACCTGGACCCCTGAGATCTCTCAGGTACTGGAACACCAACCAGGCAGCATACACAAGCTGCTATGAGGCCCCCAACACATATACAGCAGAGGACTGCCTGGTCTGGGTTTAGTCAGAGAAGATGTACCTTACCCTCAAGAGACTGGAGGTCCCAGGGAGTTTAGGCAGGTCAGGTGGGTTGGGGTGGGGGTGGGGGTGACATCCTCGTGGATACAAGGGGGAGGGGAGGAGGTATAGGCTGTGGGACAGTTGGAGGGTGGACCAGGAGGGAAATAAAATAAAAAAATAAAAAGAACGAAAGAAAACGGGGCAGAGCAGCAATGATGATGAATAAATTATTGCATGTGTCCAGTACAATCCTTGTTCCATGTTAAATATATCTTCTGTTGATTCTCTGTGACATTTACACTTGTAATTCTGCTGCCTTTGCCTCCCGAGAACCAGAATCACGTCCATTTCAGGATTGATCTTTCTACAGTACCTGAGTCCACACTGGAGTATTTTCTGTGCCTGCAAGATTGGTACACTGTCCCCTGACCCTATCAAATGAGGATTTTGCATAGATCAGAGGGTGTTGTTCTGGAAAGCCTTGGGCTTCCTCAGTGATGTGGGTGGAATCAACCTTAAGATGTCCCTCTTTTGTGAGGGATAGCTAAGACATTTTGGAACTGAATCCCAGATAAGCTAGGACAGTAGAAAACCAAGTGCATCGCAGAGGGAAACTCCTAAGCTCAATTCATCTGTTGCCTGCCTCCTTTTCTGACCTTGGAATTTTTTACTTAATCTATTTGAGAGCCTAACATCTTCAAAGAAGACCTAATATGAATTCCATCTAAAGTCTCAATTCTTAGGGACAGGCCCGGGCAGGTCCTATGGGCAGAAGACAGAATAAGGAAAAAGATCTGGGTGACAAAACCAAGAATTTGACACTGTTCGGCAGTAGCTCATCTGGTCCGAGTGTCATATTAGAGGAGAAAAGCTGCACATTGTGCAGTCAGCCCCAGACACTAGGAACTGCCTACATAAGGCACACAGAACCTGGCAGCAAAGGGAAAACCCTCATTTGCAGAAGCTGTGAAATGGGCTTTGGCTGCAATAATGCAATGCTGTGTCTGAGAAATTGCCCTTAAATTTTAAATCTAAATCACACGGTCCCACCTTTGTTTGTATTCTCTGATGACATAGGATGGGGAATAATCCTCTTACAACCATACAAAAATTTAATTCTGTCCCTGAGCCCAGAAAACAGTGCACCCTGCCCAGAGAGATCCCTGCTTCTGCGATTCTCCAAAGCTCCCATCTCAGATGACTCCAGTCCATCGGCATGGCAAAGGGTCTCAAAAAGACGGTAAATGCATTGGCTGATGAGCTCGGTTCCTTCCCAGAAAAGAGATCTCTAAACCGGAGACTACAATGGGATTCCCATGAAAATAAGTTCTTCATCTCCCCAAGGACAGCACAGCAATTTCCCATTTGCAGTGTTGTCCTAATAAATATAAAGGAAGTCATAATTCACTGTTATTATTTAAAATAGTCCTCACTTTTATGAGTCCTCTTTTGAGCAGGATGTTTTTGATTCAGTAGCAGCTGGCTTTCACAGAATCCAATGCTGGTATAAGGTATTTGCTAACCTGGGTGGGAGGTGGGGGTATGGCGGGAGGGGGGGGTGGTGTCAAGAAAGCAAGCAGAAATGTCTGCTCAGTGGCTAAAAAGGTTAAACTATAGAGACAAGCCGGGTGTGGTGGGGCACGCCTTTAATCCCAGCACTTGGGAGGCAGAGGCAGGCGGATTTCTGAGTTCGAGGTCGGCCTGGTCTACAGAGTGAGTTCCAGGACAGCCAGGGCTATACAGAGAAACCCTGTCTCGAAAAACCAAAAAAAAAAAAACCCAAAAACTATAGAGACAAATACAAATCTGTCACCTTGAAATGAGTTGATGGAGCCTCTGGGTTTGGAATGTGGGGGGAGGAGGTCCCCGTTCTAATCCTTGCTTTTGTCCTTTTCTGGTGGAAGAGCTTTGAGTGTCTCTCTGAAATAATGACAGATACTGGTCAAGATCAGTGGCTACAGAGACCAGTGCCTTTTCTTGATGCGCCCCACACACACAATAACTTGCTAAGGTTAGGACAGGAGAAAATAGAGGCCCTGGGGGCCTTTGGGATGGCTTATAGCTGTAGGGGCCAATATAGGGCTACTGAAATTCAAACTCAGTTACAGAGCATTAGATTCTAGAACAGTGGTTCTTAAGCTTCCTAATGCCGTGACTGTTTAATACAGTTCTTCACGTTGTGGTGACCCCCCCCAACCATAAAACCATTTTTGTTGCTACTTCATAGCTGTAGTTTTGCTAATATGAACTATAGTGGAAATATCTATGTTTCCCAATGGTCTTAGTGACCCCGTGAAAAAGTCATTGGAAGAATGATTTTGGTTTTGTTACAGCATGTTTGTTGTTTGTTTTTGTTTGTTTGCTTGCTTGCTTGCTTTTACAAGCCTCCTGGTGCCTAGGTTGCCTTATCTACATGTAACTCCAGTTTCAGCTTAAGCCTTCAGCTTCCAGATACCTACACAGCCCTGGCTTACCCAGCATGCCATCCCAACCATCAGTGACGCCACCCTTTCTGCAAATGAAGGCTGTGTCTTAGGGTGAGCATCTTTAACCTCAAATACGCAAGCACTGCCCCCTACGTGTATCAGGGCAACATCCTTGGATAAGGAACTCATACCCCTTGCATTAAAAACACAAATGAAGAAACAACCACAGACGTAGAAGTATAACTCGGGGGCCTGTTCTCATTGTGATAAATAACTGACTAAAACAACCCGGGAAGGAGAGGGTTTATTTCATCTTACACTTGCAAGCAATAGCAACTCGTCGTTGTGGAAAGTCGGGGCAGGAACACAAGATTGCAACCTGGAAGCTAGAACCAATGCAGAAACCACGGCGGAGGGCTGCTTACTCGCCTGGTCCCCATAGCTTGCTCAGCTTGCTTTTATTTTTAAAGAGCCAATTCCACTTTCTCATGGATAGTTCCACCCCTAGTGCTGTGGGCCCTCCCTCCACACCCATCCTTAATCAAGAAAGTGCTTCATAGTTATCTACCCATAGGTTCCTGATGGAGGCAACTCCTCCCCCATGATCCTTTCTTCCAGGATATGTCTGGGTTTGTTTAAACTTAGCAAAACCTAACCAGTGCTAACCTATGGGCTTAGTGACTTTCAAAACAGTTTAAGAGGTCTCAAGAACACGTAGCACAAAGTATAGTCAGCTGGCCTCTTGATCCTTCTCCCTTCTCCCTGCAAGATACCCCAAATGAATTCAGAGCAGCAGGTTTAGCCAGTATTCCCAGGACGGCCGGGACCCACCAGTCACGCAGGCTCACCTCGTCAGTGTTGTTCTGGCCACAAGCAAGCTCTCTCTAATTTGGTGTTCCAGGCATTTGTTGAGAAAATAAATCTTTTTTTTTTTTTTAATGCTTCACATGCAAAAGAGATAGGGCAAAAAGAGACCAAAGCTTCCCCACCCGGGCTCCTTAAACCAACAGGACCAGAGACTATTGTCGAGTCTCAGAATGTGATACAGACACTGTACACAGTGATTTACAATGAAACCAAATATGATGCCTGATGTCATTGTGGTTTAAAAAGATATCATTGCTGTCCTGGGTATCTGTGGGTCTCTCACGCTAACCAGAAACCCTGTTCGGCATCTATTCATGCTTCTGGTTAATTAAAAGAACTCCCATAAATCTCTTCATTCACATTCGCTCACTCACTCATTCAATAAACATTTATTGACTAATTGCACTACGTCGGGCTGTGCATTCAGTGGTTAAAAAAAAAAAAAAAAAAAAAAAAAAAAAAAAAAAAAAGAGGAAGTCCCCAATTTCAAGGAGGTATCATACAGCAAATAAATACATTTGCAGAGCAGTGTTGAATGGTGGCTTGCGTGGTTAGAACTCGGAGATCTGTGCCTAAGTCTCCCACTCAAGTGCACTTTGAAGATTTCTCGTTAATCTAACAAATATTTCTGTAATGATTTTGATCCCGAACATATTCCAGCTGAGGATGTAAGCCCAGGTGAGTCTGGATGCCAGTCTGCCCTGGATTAGGAAGAGGAAAATGCTTCTCTTGACGATAGAAGTTGGTTCTGCAAATGGAACAGGCTGCACTACGGCGCTGCTGGTGTACTATCTCATTTGCATACAATACATCTTGGATCTTAATTTAGGACCGGGTGCCAAAGCCTTTTCCACTGAAAGGGAAGAGGGCAGAGAAGCCAAGAGCAAAGTGCCCCCAAGTTCCTGGCTTGCTCTTTTCTGTCTCCACGGAAGCACAATTAACCAGGCGACCCCCTTCCCATGGCTTTCATCGTTCAGAACCCAGCTTCCGGGGGGGGGGCACAATCAAGTGCTTTCAGAGCTAAAAAGTCACAGCTCTTCAGCGTCTGCCGATTGTCCGTTCCCACTTCATTTGGGACATGAAGAAAAGCGATCGCTCTCTGTCGAGTGGATAAGAACTGGGGGAAAGAGAGGAAGACAGAAGACCCAAGAGAATTTATATTCCAAGAGCAGAACAAATAACTCCAGAGATGTGTAACTATACAGGATTGGGAAGCCGTGCGAGACTTGGTAGGTCACACAAGGTAAAGCTGGAAAATCCCAGAGTTCAGTCGCGTGTGTGTGTGTGTGTGTGTGTGTGTGTGTGTGTGTGTTAATATAAGGTGAAACTGAGTCCACAGACAAGTCCCTAGTCAGCCACATGGTTGGCTGGTCCTAGAACAACAATCAGAACCTTGACTCAGTGTCTGCTAGTTCTGCTACCACATCAGACTGCTTCTGTCTCTTTTTTTTCCCCTGATCTCCATGCTGCTTTGATTAATTTATTATAGCGTGTATAATCCTCTCTGTTGCTCTAACACAGACATCGTCTCATTTTCAAAGACCATTCCCCCATCATTCTATGTGCTTTCAGAAGCTATGCTAATTTCCATAGGGATCATTTCTACTTTGTTTACTGAAATCACCACATTTGTAATCTGAGTCACGCATTTGTTTGTGTGGTGCTCAGCGAGTGACAATTTACAATTTAAATTTCGTTAAGCACAAAGTAAAATGAGCGGGTTTTTGTTAGCTGCAAAATTGAAAAGCTCACAGGTAGCTCTCTCTCTCTCCCTCTCTCCAGGCAAGACGTGGATGCTGGTGTCAGGAGTCATCTCAACCTCTCCCATCTCTCCCTTTCTCTGGGCTGGCTCCTTTGTCAGGCAGTCTCCACCTCAAGATGTCAAGATAGTTCCCAACAGCTACATGCCAAATCTTGCCCTATTCATAGCACCATCCAGAAGCACATTCTTATTGTCTGACGGTGGTTTAGATTCCTCCAATAGGAAGTTACAGGCTCTGCCTGGATCCCATGCCTCTTGGAAGCCTGGTGTGCTCATCTCCTTTGGGATTTCTATTGTCCTGTCATCACTAAATAGTTACAGTATCAGCATACGGACACTTGGTTGTCATAATATGACCCATCCTGTAGTATGATGCTATTAGCATAACAAAGATACTGCCAACACATAGTGAAGTCTTTTTTTCTAACCATGGCTAGAATTAAATAGCATGATGCTAAGAGCTTCCTAAGCTGGCCAGTGGCACCTCTTACCTGACAGGACCAGATTCCTTTCCAAAGTATCTCCCACAGAGATCTGGGCGTGTCATGAACTTGAAGTCTCACATCTCACAACTTCTTAAAACCCTGGTACATTCTACAGACAATAGATCTTCTAACTTTGTCACTGTGAGTCCAAAGGTATCCAAGAATTTAATTCAGAAACCATATTTTGCCAAACTTTTGGTAAAACCATATTTTGCCAAACTTTTGGTAACTTCATGCCCATCTCTGAACCAAACATTGTAACCAGAGAAATATTATGCACCAATTAGTTAAGTAGTTAGGCCATATGACTATTTAAATAGCTTCATAATGCTCACTATAAAGTTGGATACCTTTCATCACAAATATGTTTTAGAGACTGGATAATAGCCTCTAAGAGCATGGAACACAGAATGACAGTTCCACTGAGGAAAGCAAGGGTCTGTCACCCGAAAAACAGGAAATGGAATATTGGGGGGGGGGAGAAGTGGAATCTATGTATCCAAAGTCATACTCTTCCATTATTTCATATGCAAAAGTCTTGATTTTTCCCAAACTAAGCTTCAACTCCTTGAGGGTGAAGCAGGGCTCAATATTTAAACAATGATCTATACATTCTTATTGATTAATCAAAAGCAAATATGTATGTATGGACATAAAGAACACAGTAGTAGAATGTTCAGAAAAATCTCAAAGATCAGTGCCATTCCCGATGTGGAACTCAGGACAGCACGACAAATGTAGACTGAATCTATGCCATGTCCCAAGGTGGTACTTTTGATGAACACACAAAGTTAATATGATATGGTCCCTGCCAGGGTTAGCTGCTTATGTTGGTGCTGGGGAAACCAACAAAAGCAATCTAAGAAAGGAAGGGTTTTGTTTTTGTTTTTTTCTTTTGTCTCAGAGTTGATGGGCCTGTCCACCATGGTGAGAAAGTATAGCAACAGTCCCTTGAGGTCACATGGTGTCTGTACTTAGGAAATTATTAGAGTAATGAATACTGGCAGTCAGTCACTGTCTTCTTGTTTAGTTCGGGACTCTACCTCACAGAATGGTGCCACCTGTAGTTAAGGGGTCTTCCCACTCCAATTAACCTAACCCAGTATGTCCCTCAAAAACACATCTGTGGGCTAACCTAATCTGGCTAACCTTTTACTGACATATCCAGAGGCTTTCTATTAGGTGTTTCTAGACTTTGTTAAGCTGATAATCACAGTTAATTCTGACCACTTGTTAGGTATGTATTTTGTACCTCTGTTCCATATACATGCATCTTAAATCTCTATACAACCGTGAATTTGTGTATGAAGTGACGGCTAAAGCTTTGTACTCTGCAGTTTGGAAAGTTCTGGAATATTTAGGACATAGAGCTAACATTGAGGAATATACCTGTCTCCATGATATTTTAGCCCTGCCTCCAGCTGTACCACTCCTGGGCATATATCTAAAAGATGCTTCATTATACCAGAAAGACATTTGCTTAACTATGTTCATAACATCTTCATTCATAATAGCCAGAAACTGGTAACAACCCAGATGTCCCCCAGCCAAAGAGTGGATTGGGTGGAGGGAAGAGGACTTATGGGACATATGGTGAGGGGGGAAACTGGGAAAGGGGAAAGCGTTTGGAATGTAAACAAAGAATATAGAAAATAAAACAAAATAAAAATAAAAAGAGTAACAAAGCCAAAAAATATATAATGTAGCACATTTACACAATGGAATATTACTTAGCTATTAAAAATGATGACATCATGAAATTTGCAGGCAAATGGATGGAACTAGAAAATATCATCAGAATGAAGTAGTCCAGACCCAGAAAGACAAATATGATATGTCCCACTTATAAGTGGATATTAACCATAAAGTTGAGGATAACCATACTACAATCAACAGACTCAAAGAAGCTAAATAAAAAGGGCCCAATGAGGGTTGCTTGAATCTCACTGAGAAGAGGAAATAGAATAGACATGGGGTGGGGCAAGTGGAAGGGGGTAACTAGATGGGTGAGAAGGGAGCAAGAGGCCAGAGGGAGAGAGTACTGGGAGAAAGAACTAGAATCAGTAGGGGGATGGCATCTCTGGGGTGAGATCTAGAACAATGGAAACTACCGGGAATTTATGAGGGTGAGCAATATGGAACCTGAAACAGTCATCTTCTGTAACCAGAAAAGACTTCCAATAGAGGGACTAGGACCCCAGACAAGCCACAGAAACTTTGACAATTTGCCCTGCCTACAAGATGTGCAGGGGTAAAGATGGAGGAGAAATTGAGGAAACAGCCAATCAATGACTGGCCCAGCTTGAGAATCATGGCATGAGAGAGAGCCCACCCCTGTTACTATTAACAGTATCCTGCTATACTTGCTAACAGACACCTAGCATAACTGTCATCTGAGAGGCTGCACCCAGCAACTGATGGAGACAGATGCACAGCAGAGCTTGGAGAATCCTATTGAAGGAGGAGAGGAAGGATTGAAGGAGCCAGAGAGGTCAAGGACACCGCAAGAAAGGATACATAATTAACTAACCTGGGCCCATAGGGGCTCATAGAGATTGAGCCAGCACACAGAGAGAGATCTTGCATGGGATGGACCTAGGCCCTTGGCACATACATTAAGTGGTGCAGCTCGGTCTCCACGTAGGACTCCTAGCAACAGGAGCCGGGCTCTCTGACTCTGTTGCCTGCCTTTGGATCCATTTCCCCTAACTGGGCTGCCTTGCCTAGACACATAGGAGAAGATGTGCCTAGTCTTACTGCAGCTTGATATGCCAAGGCAGGTTGATATTCATGGGTGGCCTCCCCTTCTCTGAGGAGAAAGGAAGGACTGGAATGTGGCAGGGAGGGGACATGAGAGGGAGGGACTGGGAGGAGAAGATAGAGGGGAAGATGAGATTGGATGTAAAGTAAATAAGAAAAAAATACAGCAGATGCAAAGGGAGAGTAAAGTTTTCAAATCCATTACAGAATTGCTTTCAGTAGTCTGTCATTTCTAGAGAATTCTGGGATTCCCTTAAAGGCCTTATTGCCTGCCTAACACACATACACACACTCAAACACCCCTTTAATTTTGCTTTTTAATAAATTGCATCCCAACCACTTTTCTATGGGAACATCAAAACCATTCAACCCATTAGAAGAGCTTTTGCCAGATAAATACAATGCTTTATAATTACCACTTTGGTCATATTTCTTTTTTTCCCTTTTAATGGAATATATTCTTTGTGGCCACTGAACACTACTTCTGGTTGATTAGACTCTTAGGATTTAATAAGCTTCAATAGGAAATGAATAGAATTAGTACAGCATCTTGAATAATGAGTTGTTAATGCATTTTTAATGACCAAGATGTTCTGACAAGGAACTTGTTGATTTTTGTCACTACAACGTTATTGGAAAAATGATCTTCATGTACACTAGACGGTCTTTCATTATGTGGAGTGGAATGGTGTTTTAGTACATTCAAGAACACTTTTGAGAAGCCAGGGTGATTTAGGGGAGTTGCCAGAGAAGAGAGAAAAGCTTGGGGATCAGGATTGAGTGTGCACTGGATACTTGCCTAATATTCTATTCATAGAAAAACATTCTTACACATTCTTGGTTTACCTCCTTTGTCAAAGCCCATTTTACAGATGGACACAGCAGGAAAGTTCCCCTTGACGTTTTCTTTTTGTAAGTCAGAAAAAAAAAACATTTCAATGCAAGTGTGCACTTTTTAATTTTTAGCTTTGTTGTGATTTCTTTATCTGATAAAGGAAGATGAAAACATGCACATATGACATAATGACAAAAGACTTCTCAGCCCTTTGGCTAAGATCAAGTGAAGAATAAAAATGGATATCCCATGTCAGATGGATATCCCATCCACTAACTCCTCTCTCCTGCCTTCATTGTGTCAATTAATATCTCCTACATCCTCTGCTCTAAATGCTCTTTCATGGGGAAATTTTTCATCTTAATAGTCTTGAAGGCCCTCTTCATTTTTGAGCTCCCTAGGGTGAAGAGCTGTATTTTACACATTTTTAATCTCTTGCACTTAGCACAAAGTGGGTCTCTGTTATAAGGCTTGGATACGAAATGTCACCTACAGGCTTGTGTGGTAAGTGCTTAGTCGCAAGTAGCATTACTTGCAGAGATTCTGGAAAGTTTAGGTGAAGCCTAACTGGAGAAAATAGGTACTGGGCACGCCTTTGACAGTTTGTACCTGGCACTCAGTCTTCTCTTTGTTTTCTTCTCCTTATCCTCCATGAAGTAAGAAACCTGTCACATGATCACACCGCCATAATGTTCTGCCTACCCATGTGCCGGAATCCATGGAACCAAGGACTATAGAGCGAAATCTCTGGCGAACAAAATGAATTCTTTCTACTTTTGGGCGGTTTTCTCAAGTACTCGTCATTCGACATCAAATGACCTCTCAGAGCAGGTGATCCAAAGATCACCCATCCAAAAACTGGCCTCAAGTACATACATGCTATGCCTGCTTCCAACAGACTTGTCAAGAAAATGTAGACTGTCGATTGATACCTAGACTCTCTTGTTCTTTTTGTAGCTTTGTGGCTTAAGGATCCCAGGGATCAAATTAAGAGGCATAAAAATTGTTCATTTGATGGTCCTTCCTGATGTCATCAAAATTGCAGCATCCTATGATTGCAATGATTTCAATTATAGTGACTCTATAACCAGACGCCATCTATCTAAGGATGATGTAGTTTCTAGTGCTCCCTGAAAGAACGTTTGAAGGGCAATAGTAAGTAGAATTGATCAAAAAGAAAATGAAAGAAGCAGTCAGTATCTGGCAATTGTACTAGTAACATTTTATTTTAGACAAATACCTGAGGAACCTAAGTTGACTGGGATATTTAATATAAGGAGAAATAAGAAAATGAATAAAGATTTGCCATTAACGATGGTTGTGGTGGTTGCTATTTTTATCAATTACAACTTATCAGCACTATGCCAGCCAGCTCACATGAATTATTCCACCTTCATAGCATACAAGGAGACAACTGCATTTGGGGAACGGACATTTAGAGAAGTGAATTCCTTTGGCAAACACATATAACTGACAAAGAGTAGAGAAAATATTAAACCTAGTTTTGACATAATCAAAATTAACATATTTGAATGCTTAGCTAAACCCTGAACTTCTTCCTTCTTCTAAGGCAAAGGATAAATTAAAGAGAAATTTACATTTTAAGATACATTTTTATTATTTTTAAATTATTTGTACTTGGTAGGGCTGCACACTTATTACATGCAGGGCTCTGGGGATCCAAAAGAGGTTACCAGATTCCCTGGAGCTAGAATTACAGGTGGTTGTGAGTCCCCTAAGGTGGGTACTGGGAATTAAACTTGGGTCCCTTATAAGAGCAGAATAAATCCATAATCTTGGAACCAATCTCCCTAATCCTTTCAACTTACTTTTTAAAATGACTGCTATCTGTTAAAAAGGATGAGAAAAATGTTATTTATATGGACAGATTTATTCAATATTATAACAGTACAGATTGACAGGACATGATCAGGGCTTAGCAATAGTCCAAAAATTTTACACAGTGCCATTGTAGATTTCCTACCTTATCTACAGCCCTGTAAACTGATGTAATAATCTTCTTTAACACTAAATAAATCTTAGTTTAACAAGAAACTAAGCTTGTATCAGATCAAATAGCCTCTCCTAGTTCCCAGGGGTGACAAGGCAGAAGAGAGAGATCTTGAACACAGACCATGTTATTGTCGCTCCATTCTGACCTTCTCCTGGTGGCTTTATACCAGGAATATAGTCTACTATACAAAAAGACAGCCTACTCTGCTTTTCTTTCAAATTCTAAAACTTGAAAGGCTTTTAATTTGGTTTACTTTAAGGGGACTATTCAAAAGCATCTCTCGAATGTTTGGGATTTGAGAAAGGAATGTCAAAACATACTTGTTCTCTTGAGAACTTCTTCTCCCTTAAAAATCTTCATGTGATTTCAAACAAAATCTAACCCATATGCTTCTGATTGACCTTTCCAGAGTTATCACTATGTTTTGTGGGGCCACTGGACATTTGGAGTCACTCTGAGCTACTTGTCTTTAAAGCATGAAGTTAATTTCCCACCAGAACGGAAGACTTAGCTCTCAAAGGAGACCATGTGTGTGCCAAGTGACAAGTCACAGAGGGTATGTGACTCCCAAACCTGGTTGGCTTCTGCTTCTGGCCCCCTGCATAAAGCCACTGAGTACCAACATACCTTGTAATTCCCAGAATCAGACACAGATTTGAGTCCCTTTTCTGTTCAGAGTTTAGGGTAGTATTTTCGCTCTGATTTCAAGAAGAACACAGTCTGGAAAATTGCATAAAGGCCATCCAAATTACAAAGGAAGGCATATAGCTATGCTATTTGTTAATAAAATGGTTGTATGGACAGAGAACTCTAGATTCTACAAGATAAAAGATTTTAAAAATAAATTAAGAGACAAATACCTGTGGGAACTAGTAAGTGGATTGAGTAAAATAACAAGATAGAAAATTAAAATTCAAAACTCACATGGGTTTTTACCACAATAAACTATGCAAAGGGGAGAGAAGGACCCCCAGATATGGGAGGTAACTCAATTGGTAGAGTGTTTGCCTACATTCAGGAAATCCTGGGTTCAATCCCAATGCCATAATGAGCATAGCCATAAAATAAGACATATATTTTAAATTATATATTGAAACAATAAAGTGAAGAGAAAATATAAATACAAAGATAAACCATTTTCATGGATTGGAAGATTTAATAATATTAGAACCAAAATATTATTAGACCCAAAGTAATCTACAAATTCTGTGTCATCTCTGTTGAAACCAAAAAAATGTTTTACTCAGAGAAACAGAAATAAAAGTAACTCTAAAATTAATTTGGAAGCACAAAAGGCTCCAAATGGACAAAAAACAATCCTGAAAAAGGAAAACAAAGTTAGAGACAGAATACTTTCTGATTTCAAATTATGTTACAAAGCTGTTGCAGTAAAACCACAAGGTTCTATGTTGGAAGAGACACAGACAGCCAAAGAAAACACTAAGTAATAAACTCAAACATGTAAAGACAATTAAGTTATAAAATGTGTGCTTGCTGAGAGTATAGAAGAGAGAAGCAGGCATGGCAGTGTGGACCTGTAATCCCAGAACTCTGGAGGCTGAATTAGAAAGGTTTCTCTGAATTCAAGGTCAGCCTGAGGTTCGCGGGGAGCACCAGACAAGAAACAACAAGATAGTGAATAAGGAAGAAAGGAAGGAAGGAAGGAAGGAAGGAAGGAAGGAAGGAAGGAAGGGGAAAAGGGAGGGAGGGAGAAAGGGAGGAAGGGAAGGTGGAAAAAAGAAGAGAATATGGAAAAATAGTCTCTTTGGTCTAAGTTTCTTTCCTATTTCTAGGATTTAAAAAAATGGCAAAGGCGGTTTAAGGGAGAAGGGTTTTCTTTTGACTCACAGTTGCGGAGAACAGTCCATCGCGGTGAGGCAGCAAAGCCAGTAGGAGTATAAAGCTCCCACAGTAACGAAGCAGTAAGCATTGAAGGAGAGCTAACACTAATATTCAGCTGCTTACTTTTTCAATTTTGTGCACTTTAGGATTTCCTTCTGAGAGAATGATCCTGCCCACAATTAAGATGGGTCTCCCTACATCAATTAAAGCAAGATTAATAGCCTACTGGCATATCTAGAATCCCCTGGGAGGCCGGGTGGTGGTGGCACACGCCTGTAATCCCAGCACTTGGGAGGCAGAGGCAGGCAGATTTCTGAGTTCGAGGCCAGCCTGGTCTACAGAGTGAGTTCCAGGACAGCCAGGGCTATACAGAGAAACCCTGTCTTGAAAAAACCAAATCAAAAACAAAAAAAAACAAAAAACAAACAAAAAACAAAACAAAACAAAAAACAACCCTAGAATCCCCTGTGTGATTGGCATATTGACAATACTCATCATTAAGATCAATAAATAATCTCTCTCTCTCTCTCTCTCTCTCTCTCTCTCTCTCTCTCTCTCTCACACACACACACACACACACACACACACACACACACACACAAGTTGGGCAACAGAGAGATAAAACAGAGAAACTCAGAGACAAATCAAACTGGATCCTCATCTTGCACCATACACAAAAATAAATTCAGAATTGGTTAAGGCCTTGAAAGTAAGACTTAATTAAATTTGGTAGGTTAGAATTTTAAAAATCTAATTTGATAAAGTAGACATTAAGTTGGGAGATGGACATATTTGGATGTACAAAAGAGGATTTTGAAAGGGACAGTGGGGTTAAATATGATCTAAATACATTGTGTGCATTGTGAACTTTTTTCTTTATGTGTGAACTTTTAAATGTACTTGCACAACTTAACAAACATCATGTAAAAAGGCTGGGTATGATATACATCTCTGGTGGTTCCTGGTTCTGCCTCTCCTCTTGAGGTGTCCAGAAGAGAATAGAGCTCCTTAGTACACCTCTTCCCTCTAGGTTGTTAGACACTGCCAACCAGACTTTCTCTGAGAATCTTAGTGATACAGCTCTTTTAGGCAAAGGCTTTCTCCAATGATCTTTAGGTTTGAATGCACACATTTTATTTGGAGTGAACCAGTTTTGTGGAAGGGTGTGTGACTATCCAGGGAGGATTAAGATCATTGGCTGAAGGCTAAGGTCACTGAGAAGCCTCATTAGCTTGAAAAGGTGTTCCTTGCATCACCTAGTTGAGAGTCATCTGGTAACTTGCTCCAAGCACAGAAACAGGGAGAGAGCTAATTCCACTCCTACTGGTTTTTTGAGATCAATAGGGTTTGAACATGCTTTACCTCACTGGTTCTGTGCTAGGTTCTTTTGTGGCACTGTCCATGTGCCCCACAATCTCTCACCCTAGTACTTTGTACAGCAAGATGGGAGATAGGGGTAGGTAATCCAGAAGCTCATGGTCCAACTGGCCTGGCATGTATCAGGTGAGGTACAAATCAGAGAGTCCTTGCCTCAAACAAGATGAAAGGAGAGAAACAACTTCTGAAAGTTGTTCTCTGACCTCCATACATGCACTGTAGTGTGCACACAATTACTGTGATATACACAAGCACATGCATGTGTGCACATGCAGTACACACAGTACACACACAAACACACACACAGAGGGAGAGAGAGAGAGAGAGAGAGAGAGAGAGAGAGAGAGAGAGAGACTCTTTCAATATCTTTAGTTGACTCTTCTACTGTAAGTCTACAAAACTAATTAGAAGTAACTCGTAACTAACCTTGAAAAGAGAGCTGAGATACCAGTCATCATAGTCAAGATTATGCTTTGATACTTGACATGATATTTGGATGCTTTATAAACACAAAAACAAAAAACAAAACAGTCAGGGACTATTGTGACTTCAATATGAAATGTCCCTTCCACACTCATCTGAATGTTTGATTCTCAGTGCTGATGTTATTTTGGAAGGTTTAGGAAACTTTGCAGAGTAGGACCTAGCTGGAGGAAGTTGATCACTGTGTTTGGGTCTCTGGTTTCTTGTTATTGTCTCCTGACTCATTCTCTACTTCTGGTTTGCCATAAGCTGAAGAAATTCCCTACCACATGACTACACTGTCATGATGTTCTAGTGTAGGCTTTGATTTTTCAAAACCTACTTTTACTGATGGTTCCTAAGTGCTTTAACCTTTCTTCTAGGCCACCACCCACCAGAGGCAATAGAAAGGAAAGGTTAATAGGACAAAGGAGGATGTGGACCTGTTTAGAAATAGTTCTTTGGGGGGGAATACAATTTTCATTTTCAGGCTATCAGCAGTTCAGTTCACACAAATCAGCAGCAGCAGCAGCTCAATCCACTCTCAACACCAGTCACAAATCAGTAATGGCAGGACAATCCAGAAGAAACTGCAAGGCTCTGCCAGTGGGCTCCAGACCAGGGAAGTGGCAAGAAGCTTCAGGAACACCACCAGTTCTTTGGAGGCATTCTCTCTATGAAGTCACTACTAACAATGACCAACAAAGAATGATAAAGCAAGCCAACACCATATAGCATCCATCAGTGAAGACCAACATCAGCAAAGCATGATGGTAACCAGCAGAGAATGGTAAGGCATATCAATACCACACAGCTTCATCCACTGTCTGTTAGGTTATATTTATATCCTTTCCAAACATCATGTGTTCTCACAAGCATCTGCTCTAACAAAACATTACATGAGAACAGTTTCTTGCAGTTTCTTCTGGATTGTCCTGCCATTACTGATTTGTGACTGGTGTTGAGAGTGGATTGAGCTGCTTCTGGTAAAACACTGTTCATAGCAAAACAGCCTCCCATGTGTCTGCTTCAGTAAAAACATTCTCTCATAAGACAGTATCCAGAAAAACAGCACATGACACAACTGAGTCTCCAAAGAAAGCAGAAATTTTCACTTGTCTCTACTCACTAGCATGGGGCCACAAAACCATTGACTGACCCCTATGAAGCCATAAGACAAGACAAATCCCTCTTTCCTTCAAGTTGTTCATTTGAGCCTTGTGTCATATCTCTGCAAACTTAACTAATACAGTGACAGTAACCGATTGAGAGTCTTCACAATGTAGGCTTTGTGATATGTAATTAATAACTTGAAATCAAACAAGACAAAGAATAAAAAATAAATAAAAATGAGAATCATTCTCTAGAATTGACCAAGTGCCAAGATGACCCAGATGTTGTTATGAAAAAATGACTTAAAAGCAACTCATTTAATTGTGCTAAATTGCACACAAGAAAGTAGACTTACAACATATTAGTAATGAGAAATCTTTAAAATGGAAGAAATATCTATTTTAAAACATGGTAGAAGCTATAGAAATTAAAGAATGCACCTGAGTTTGTCTCTAAAACATATTAAATAAGCTTAATAAATTAAAGTAAGAGGAAAGCACAGAGGATGAAAGAGAGAGTCATAAAATATGTAATCTAAGAATGAAAAGATTAAAAAGCAAACATTGAATCTAAGAACTATGAAATATTATCAAATCTCTACCAGGTTTAAGTTACCTTGATAGGCCTACAACATAGATAGTTAGATCACACATAGCAATTATGGCATACAGGATACAGAGAAGGAAGCCTGGGGCAGCTGGAACTATGCCATTACAAGAATTTCGGATATTTATGTGAGGTGGCAAAATATTCATTCAAATTATAGTATTCAAGGCAAAAAAGGTTTTACATTGTAATCCTTAGAGTAACCATTGAAAATAGCTGAGAGTAGCTGAGGAGGTATAGCTGAAAAGTCAATAGAAAAATTAAAAGAATTTCTGAAGGACATTCAGAAAATTTGAAAGAAGGAAATAGGAATTACAAAATAGGAAAATAATCAAATACTGAAATGGTGATATGTCTAAGTGCAATCACGTCAACACTCATTAAAAGGCGAAAACTCATAACTCTGGTTGTTAATAGCGGAACCTAAATATAGGGTTAGTGGGAAACCCTTCAGAGAACATTTGAAATTTCCTGTAACTCTAAAATTTTAATAAAATGTTTTAAAGTGTTTCATAAAAGAGATAATGGATAAAGCACTTCACATAATCAAAAAGAGTGAGAGATTAGATATAAAAGCGAGACACAATGAAAACCTTTCTGCACAGAAGTGTTTTAAGCTTAGACGCACATGTAGTCGGAAAGGAAACAGATGTCCCATGGGTGTCGTGAAGTGTATAGATAGATGTACGACACAGAAAAGAATCATAAGCCTAGTAAAATCTGAAATTAAATATATGTGAAGGCAAATAAGTCAAAGAAATAGGTATTATGAACTAATTGAGGGTCAACGCATCAGGAAGATGGAGTATTTATAAATATGTAGATTCCCAATGAAAAATTATCAAAATAGGTGAGGGGAAGACTGGTAAAGTCAGAGGAACTAAACAACTAATAACCACAGCAAAAAGCTTTAAATCTGCTTTCTCACTGACTAATGAAATGAGCTGGGTAATATAATGGAGACACAAAATATTAGTAGTTGATATCAGGAAGGAAGATTGTCTCTATCTTTCCTTCCAACTTGTTTCCTGATACATTGTTCCAGGGTGTTGCCCTTATCTTTGTTGGCCCAACATCATGTTCTGCAAGTAAGAAGAACAAATTGCGGAGGGGTGGGGGTGGGGGGGATGTCCTGCCACTTACATATTTCTGCTCACATATCATTGGTCATAATTCAATTACATGACCTTCCCAAATCTGTAACAGGATAGGAAATACAGTCCTATTCTCTGTAACCAATGGTCTTCCTTAAATCAGGGTCCTGGTAACATAGAAGAATGAGGATATGTATTAGTTATTATACTTGTCTCCTTGTATGACAAAATAGCCAATGAAAGCAACTTAAAGAAGAAGGAGTTTCTTTTGGCTAACAGAAGACACAGCAGCAGGGACATGAGGTGACTGGTCACTCTGCATCTGTAGTCAGGAAGCAAAGAGAAATGGTGCTCATATTATGGTCTCCTTTATCCGTTTTTATTTAGGTATCAAGGGATAGTATCATTCACATACAGGATGGATCTTCCTTCCTTAGTTAAATCTATCTGGAATCACACACACACACACACACACACACACACACACACACACACCCCACAGATATGTTTGCATACAATTTGAAATCCAATTCTCTAAATAATGAGGATTAACTATCACAGAATATGTTTAAAAGTCTTTGATATAACTTACTTTTTTGTGATTCCCCTTGGTTGTTGTTTTTTGTTTGTTTGTTTGTTCTTTAAGTTAACAAAACAATTGCTCTTTTCTCTAAGGTGTGTGTGTGTGTGTGTGTGTGTGTGTGTGTGTAAGAGAGAGACTATATCTACCTATATCTGTCTGAGAGTATGCATGCCCACGTGAATGACACCCCACTTGCTCTGAGTGCTGGGCTCTGAGCTCTAGTCCTCATGATTACACAGCAAATGCTCTCAAGTATTTAGCCATCTCTCCAGCCCCCACAATTAGTCTTCTATTGTTTTGATTGCTATGTGTCATGTTATCCCAGATATTAAAAGCAAACAGGCCGAATGTCATTTGGAATGGCTTCCTCTTTTAGCTTGAAAGGTAGAGTCAAATTTTACAGACAGCTTGGCTTGGAGCATGTACTCGGTTCCCCTCACCCAGGTCATGTGGTGAAATCTAACTCCCACAGTGATGGTATGTGGAATTAGGATCATTTGAAGAATGATTTTGTCATGACAAAACAAGTTCAAGGGAGGTCATTTGTCTTTTCTACCACATGAGGACACAACTGTGGGAGGATCAAGCCTTCAGCAGGCGTTCAATCAGCAGACATCTTGATCGTGAGCTCTCTCTCAGCCTTCCGAACTGTGAAAAATAAATGCGTGTCATTTATGAATGCCTTTACTATAATAGCCTGAAGAGACAGAACAAAAATAAGTAGCAAGAAATGGATAGGCGGCTGAACAAGTACTTCAGCGTCAGAAATGAGCAATGCATCATGGGTAGACAAGTTTTGAGGTTCATGCTACACAAAGCCTACATTGCTGTGAATGGACATTTTAGCCAGGGCACAGAAAAGAAAGAGGAAGTCTTCAGAGAACGCCTCAACGCTTGGGGAAAACCCAAAGTGAACATGAGCAGAATTGATAGAGAGGTGTTGTGTTCCTGAGGAGACTTGTACAAATATATCTACATCTCAGATGAGGAAAAACAAACAAAAACCAAACCAAACCAACCAAACATACAAAGTAAAGATATTACCACAGTCCAATTAGGCGAATCAGCAGGTTTACTGGGGTCACTTATATGAGCCTGGGTGACTCAAAAGCAGTACTGTATTACCAAATGCCCATCCTAGTATAAGTGACAACTCAAGAAAGCCTGAAACTTAGAGCTTTCAGTATAACTCTCAGTTTGTTCATAAATTGAAGGATCTGTCCTTAGCAACGCTTACTGCTCATATAGCCTTGTTAAGGAGCAGACTTGTGGATTTGCTTTCAGGGATTTCCTGAGACTTGCGAGTTGTTTGCTTCTTGAATGTTAAAGAGCATTCCTTATTTCATTTTAAAGGAAGTTGCTGCACCACCACAGGTCATTCTGATAAGCTCTCAAAGAGAAAGGAGGAATGTGTTGTTGGACAGCTGAAAGGCAACCCTTGCTAAAGCAAGAAAAACTTGTCTAAATCATGTTCATGTGCCAGTGTTTTATGGAGGGCGGAAGCTTAAGTAATGAAAACAGGTATTTACCTGGCGTTATCTCTAAGCAAAGTGTTCAGTTTGTCTCCTCTGGGAACGTCAGTAAAATGAGAGAAGAGAGAATCAACTTAGAATTGTTTATCGATAGGGAAACAGTGCTTTTTAAAATATGGATTCCTGGCCTATCCATATTGGAAAATATGAGAAAGGCTCTTTGGAAGGATATAAGGATGTTCCATATGACCTAGTGATGAAGTTAGCATGGAAGGTGGGTATGTTTTTCAACACAATGGACCAGTGATTCCAGAGGTACACAGGAGACCATAAGCCAAGTGTACCAGAGTGAAGCTTCCTTGACAGGTTTCTGTGCCCTGGGACTTAGGCTGCCCTAGGATTGGCTCCAGCAGACCTCAGGGCTGTTGTGAATAGCTTGATTGCAACCCACCACCCCTACCAGGGTATAGGCAATATATTTGTTATCCACAGGATTCTGTCTTTGGTGCTTCATAACCTATGAGTACGTAGCTGCCTCTATTTGCAGTTCAAGGCATGTCCAGAGAACTCTGTGGCAGAACCCTAGTCAACTTCAAACACAGAGATAATCAGCCTAGTATAGGAAACTCCCACTAGAGTATCACCCAGTGACGCCGATGGTGTGGAAACATCCCTGAGATCCCAGCAGCCAGCTTGAGACGCCAGCCTGTATTAGATCTTCAGTGAGGACAAGACCTTCCAAAGGTTACGATTACCGGGGGTAAAGGGACAAGCACTGCTCAGAAAACCAGCAGATGCAAGCCTCCCCCACTGAGTCTGGAGGCACATGTCAGACTTAAGATTCTTCCTAGGCATTAAGGTTTAGGGATTGCTTGAGACCTGCTACCGCTTGCTTTTTTTCTCAGTTCTCTCTTTTGCAGTGAGAATACACTATGCCTGCCCCGCCATTAGGTTTTGGAAGCACATAACGTTCACTTTCATAAGCTCACAGCTGGAGAGCAATTTTCCTCGGGATGAATCATACCTTCATATCTGACTTAGATGATATTTAGATGAGACTTTAAAATTGATGATGGAACGGTTAAGACTCCGGGGTTACTGGGAAAGAGTGGATATAATTTACATTTGAGAAGGGCATGTTGGGGGGTGGGGTGGGAGTGGGTAGCAGATTGCAATGCTGTGGTCTGTGCCACATCTCTCAAACTTTGTGTGTTAAACCTAAGTCCCAAAATGATAGCATTATTAGATAAGGCCATCTGGGAAAAGATTCCATTTAGTTTCCTCGTGAGAGGCATCAGTGCCTGTTTTGTTAACTTTTCCCGAGGGCACATACACAGTGTATACTCACCAGTGACGAACCAACATCCATCTTATTAAGTCTATGAATTTATCAGGTCAAGGGATTGCTTAACCGAGTGTGGTGATCCCAGATCATCTGTGTTGCTGATAGAGTTTCACCCTAGTACAGAGGATGACTTCCCCATAGCTCCTAGTCCCCTCTTCAGTTAACCCTCTTCCTCAGAAGATTCCAGCACCTCCCGAGATAACAAAGCCACAATCAGTTATGGTAAGAAGTGCACAAAGCTGGCAGGGGTGTGCAGGGGGTGGTTGAGATTTCAGATGGGACTCTGCTGGCCGTTCCCACTTCCTCCTCTGAGGAAACGTTAGCAGGACTGCTCTTGAGGGTATCTGAGGCAGTCAGTCAGAGGTGCTCTGATAAAAAGGACAATTCCTGTCAATGCTCACGGGACAACATTCTATAGCAGTGCTCTTAAAGAAATTAGCCGAGCATGCTTGTACACGCTTGTAATCCCAGCAACTTGGGAGATGGAGGCAGGAGGATCATGATTCAGAAAATGGCCTGGTTTACATAAAAAGATCTTGTTTCAAAAATAAAAGAAAAAAATGTAAATGATGTTCTCAAACTAGAGGAGCTTGTTTTCCCCTCTACCACATGAGAGCATAGCAGATGCCACCATCTTGATCCTGAAAATCTCGACCTCCAGAACCAGCAGAATAAAAGAGAAGGGTTCTTATGCCTCCGGCTTATGGTATTATAGCTGCCCATGAGGATGAAGATAGGAAGTCATGGGTGTGTTTGTTCTTGCCGCCTTGGTGCCTGAAATGCTGTGTGACACATAGTAGAGATTCAGTCGCCCTTACTGGAGGAGGGAGAGAGAGAGAGAGAGAGAGAGAGAGAGAGAGAGAGAGAGAGAGAGTTTCCCAATTGATGCTCCCATTGCTTGGGAGTTTCTGGACCTGTTCCACTAAAAGCATAAGTCAGAAATAATTTGGGGACCAATTTGACAAGAAATGTTAGGAATCTTCTAAAACAACTTAAGGAAGAGCTTTTATGAGCAAGAAAGGAATAAAAGAGAAGTGTCACAGGTCGCATCCAAGTGGAAAAGACTCTGTGTGAAACACTCAGCCTTCCTTCCTTCCTTCCTTCCTTCCTTCCTTCCTTCCTTCCTTCCTTCCTTCCTTCCTTCTTCCTTCCTTCCTTCCTTCCTTCCTTCCTTCCTTCCTTCTTTCCTTCATTAAGTCATGTCAGAAACAGGCTCTCTCATCAAATGTCTCCCCCATGGACTTGTGGGATGCCTGAGAGCGTTCCTTTGGATTAGTTGATGTCCCTATTAGAAGATGAATAAGCTAACAGTACATTATAACACATCAGATCACTTGGAGTTAACCCGTCCTAGAAGATTCCATCAGACTGTAGCAGGCAGGGGCCTGAGAAACAGAAACAGGAGCAGCCAAACTCCATTTGATTGTGGGAGGAGCCCAGATCATAGCAAGCTAGCAAGAAAAAAAAAAAAGCCAGACAGAGTAAGGAGAGGAGAGACACACCTGCCCAACCCCGAGGCAAACTAGGACAATAGAGGCGAGAGACAGGAAAGAGGAGAAAGGAGTCTCAGCTGTCTGGTGGCATTGACTCTCACTCCCCAGGTGGTTCGGGTGCTAGAGAAATGTTTGTTGAAGAGAGCAATGGGGCGTGATGTTTCTTGATTTTCGTGTTTTAGAAAATACTTCTATCATGTTTACTCTGTGCCCAGCCCCATTATAAGCACTTAGCAAAAATGAACTTAGCCAGAGTATTGCCCTTATCCAAGTCAGAGTTTAGGAACCAGCTCTGCCAGTTTCTGACTGTGTGACCTTGGCCAGCACCTTGTGCCTTGTGTGGTTCATCTATCCCATATATGGGGACAGAAGGAGTGAAGGTTTCTTATGGTTACTGTGAGGAGCCCTTGGGCTAAGAGCCATCAAGAGAGTTTGTGGGCTATAAAATGTTTTACAAATGATGACTGCTGTTAGAATGAAGCCAAGGATTGGTTCCGCCTCTAGAGAAAGCAGTAACAAAAATAATGTCGTCTTTTTCAACTTATAACTGCTTCTGTCTCTTCCACACCTTGTGCGTTCTGGAGTTGGGCAATTTCGTTCTAGCCCTGGTTCCTAACCCATTAGCTACATGACTTCAGGCAAGCCTTTTAATCTCCCTGTGATTCGCCTCTCTCCTCTACAAAACCAGGCTAATAATAGATCGTCTCCGTTGGGTTGAGGCAAAACTTTTAACAGAGAACGAAAATAAAGTACTTAGGACAGTGACCCGGAATAAATGTACCGTAAATGGCGCACCTCTCTGATCTTTTAAGCCCTGCAATGTTATAAAGTAGGGATAATTATTGTGATTGTCTGCATTTCCAAGGAGAAAGCAGAAAGCCAAAAAGGTTAGGTAACTTGCCCAAGTGTGCATACCTAGGGGCTGATGGAGCCAGGATTCTTTGACAGGTCCGTCTGCCTTGGACAATCTTGTGGTTGCTAAGCAAACGCTCACAACCGTTCATGAGGGCACACCAGAAACACACAAGGGAAACTCGAGCCAAAAGAACTAGAATTACAAAGTTGGAAAAGAAAGAGAGGCGACATGAACCTCGCTTCTCCTTAAGTGCTGAGTTATTACCTAAAAGGGGGCAGGGGACAGAAAATCAAAGCCTAGAGATGCCAGGAATCAGAGAGACTCCCAGAAGCACGATAGAGCCTAGTGTTTGTAAACCAAACTCGTTCTTCTTCCTCCTGGGCCATGACCCATACTAAACTCTTCGGGTCAGACAGGCTGGGGCTCTAGCCAATGGGGTCTGAGAGGGAGGATAAGGCCCTCCCCCAGATCAGGCCGCTCACCCTCTCCTCCCATTCTAAACTATTCCATAAATAAATAAAAAGCCTTAAACAAAAAAGGAATGGAGCCTTAACATGAGTGGGACCTAAGGACCTGAGATGCCTCCTAGAGGAAAGGCCAGGCTTTAGGACAGGATCTGTAACTCCCTGCAATGATTGAATCATTAGAGTTTCAGTTGGTTTGGCACCGAAACTAGAATATGTTGGCCGATATTTTCTAATGCAGGGGGTGGGTAGGTGTCCTGCCTATTTCCCACCCGACTTCTGCTTTAATTCTCAGTCATGAAGAGCTCCTTTCCTCCCAGACTGTTCCTTCAGTCACTCCCCTCCCCCCTACCCCCTCCTCTCTGTCAACATTTACTAAGTTCCTACCTGGTGCCTGGCACTGAGCTGGAAGGGAAACAGTGGAGAACAGGACATCAGGAGTTAGCTTGGAATACCCAAGACACATTTCACATATCAAATGATGCCCAAGAAGGAGGAAAAACAAATTATGGATACTCTGGTCCTTCTTAGACAGGGGAACAAAATACCCACAGAAGGAGACACAGAGACAAAGTGTGGAGCAGAGTCTGAGGGAAAGACCATCCAGAGACTGCCCCACCCAGGGATCCATCCCATATACAGTTACAAAACCCAGACACTATTATTGTTGCCCACAAATGCTTGCTGACCAGAGCAGGATATAGCTGTCACCTGGGGAGCTCTGCTAGTGCATGAAGAATACAGAGGGGGACACTCTTAGCCAGTCATTGAACTGAGCACTGGGTCCCCAGTGTAGGAGCTAGAGAAAAGGACCCAAGGAGCTGAAGGGGTTCACAGTGCCATAGGAGGAGCAACAATATGAGCCACTCGGTGCTCCCAGAGCTCCCAGGGACAAAATCATCAACCAGAGAGTGTACATGGAGTTACCCATGGCTCCAGACACATCGGCAGTAGAGGATGGCCTTGTGTGATGGTTTGTATATGATTGGCCCAGGGAGTAACCCTATTTGGAGGTGTGGCCCTGTTAGAGTATGTGTGTCATTGTGGGTGTGGGCTTAAAACCCTCACCCTAGTTGCCTGGAAGTCAGTCTTCCGCTAGCAGCCTTCAGATGAAGATGTAGAACTCTCAGCTCCTCCTGTACCATATCTGCCTGGATGTTGCCATGTTTCTGCCTTGATGACAATGAACTGAACCTCTGAGCCTGTTAGCCAGCCCCAATTAAATGTTGTCTTTTATAAAACTTGCATTGGTCATGGTGTCTGTTCACAGCAGTGAAACCGTAACTAAGACAGAAGTTGGTACCAGGAGTGGGGTATTGCTGTGATAGGCTTGACCATGCTTTTGTTCAGAAGAATGTGGATTTTGGGACTTTGGATTTGGAAAGCCACAGAATTCTTTAAGTGGGGCTTAATGGGCCAGACTAGTAGGAATATGGAAGACAGTGGTGCTGAGGGACATTTGAACTGTGTAGGCCTGACGGCCCAAGAGGTTTCAGTGGAGAAGAACTTTAATATGTGGCTGAGAGACTGTTTTTGTGATGTTTTGGTGAAAAACATGACTGCATTTTGCCATTGTCTGAAGAGACTGCCCAGAACTAAGGTAAAGAGATTTATATTAATTGCATCTGCAAAGGAAGTCTCAAAGAAGCCCAACAAAGACTGTTCTCTGGTTAAGTCTGATAAAGAGAATTTTGAACAAACATAGCAAGTTGAGAAAGGAAAAGTACAAAATATATAGTTTGAGTATTAAAGGGACTCCAGGAAGTGAAATGGAGCTGAATTCAAGGATATTAAACTGAATTAAAGGAGTGGTGACCTTGGGGGCAAGATTCACCCAGTTAACTTTAGGTCCAGGCATGGTCGTAAAAGCCTTTAATCCCAGGAGGCAAAGATAAGCAGATCTCTGAGTTCAAGGCCAGCCTAGAATGGAGCAAATTCTAGGTGAAGAAAAACTTTAATCCAGGCTTGGTGAACCACACCTTTAATCCCAGTGCTTAGGGGACAGGCATGCAGATCTCTTGAGTTCAAAGTCAGTCTAAGGAGCAAGATTCAGCACAGCCAATTTAGGCAGTGAAGGATCTGGGTAAAAGGAAGCTAGTGGTAATGTAATAGAACAAGGGGGCCAATGTTCCAGCTCCTGCAAGCAGCAGAACTCAGCACCTTCAGCCATGTGTCTCTGGCTTTATATTTAAGAGGAGAAGGAGATTACTGGGACAATTAATGCTGGTTAGCTGGAGCTAAGAAATTAGTGGTGATTAAGAAAAGACCAGCATCACTGAGATGAAATATGGGAAGTGTTTTCTGAGAGCACAAAGAAGCTGTATTCCAGAGATAGCCAAGTATTCCTCATGCTACAGCTGTACTTGGTAATGTGTAAGAATCATCCAGGCGGCACTGGTTTTGAAGGCATGAAGGCATCATTAAGAACAGCTGAGGCTTGGTACTGTGAGAGGCCATGGAAGGCCATTGCTGAAAGTGTACCCTCACTTGTAATTGACAGCCCAGGACTGAAGGGGTCATGCAAAGGAGTTGAGACTTGGTACCATGAAGAGAGCCTATGAGAGGCTTTGGTGAAGTATAGTTGCAGTGGAAGACCCTAGCATATTGGAGATGCCAGTACCATGGGATGACCACCAAGAACAGCAGTGGCAGGGGAGTGGATCAATCTGAACTTATAGTGCTACAGAGGGCAGAGCTGGAGAAGTGACACCAGCTCTTTGGAGATGTACAAAAGATCATGTGTGGATCTCAGACATTGGAACAAGAAGCTGTGAAGCTGAAATTGACTTGGGGTACCCAAGATGTTAAAGATGCCAGAGCCACAGGATGCCTGCCAAGGAAAGCTGCTAACAGGGAATGGAACAAGCCCAGAAGAAAGAACCTTGTTGAAGTCAACAAAGATGAAAAAGGAGTTGGATATCTGAAGACTGCTCTGCCATCAGACATGGAGATGCAGAGTTTGGACTTTTCCCAGCTGGTTTCCTGTCTTGCTTGGAGGATTACAGTTAAGTGACTGGATGAATCTCAAGAGAGACCTTGAACTTTGGACTTTTAACACTGTTGAGACTGCTATAGACTACAGGGACTTTTGAAGTTGGACTAAATGCATTTTGCATTAAGCTATGTTTAAGTATGGCCCCCATAGACTCATGTTTGAACAAGCCTATGGGGGCCAGGGAGTGGAATGTGATGATTTGTATATGATTGACCCAGGGAGTGACCCTATTTGGAGGTGTGGCCTTGTTAGAGTAGGTGTGTCATTGTGGGTGTGGGCTTAAAACCCTCACCCTAGTTGCCTGGGAGTCAGTCTTCTGCTAGCAGCCTTCAGATGAAGATGTAGAACTTTCAGTTCCTCCTGTACCATATCTGCCTGGATGCTGCCATGTTTCTGCCTTGATGACAATGGACTGAACCTCTGAGCCTGTAAGCCAGCCCCAATTAAATGTTGTCTTTTATAAAACTTGCATTGGTCATGGTGTCTGTTCACAGCAGTGAAACCCTAACTAAGACACCTTGTTAAACACCAAAGGGAGGAGAGGCCCTTGGTCCTGGAAAGACTTGATGCCATAGTGTAGAGGAATACCAGGACAGGGAAGCAGGAGAGGATTGACTGGGAAAGGGGAGATGGCTTATGGGATTTTCGGGAGAGGGGGGAACCAGGAAAGGGGACATTTGAAATGTAAATAAAGAATATATCTAATAAAAAGTTTTAAAAAATAAGATAAAATAAAAAGAGTTCTGTCCTCACCAGGGTTAGCTTTCAACTTAGACTGTGGAGCAGCAAACAAGTAAGGAGGCAGGGACAGAGATATTTCTTGAATTCTGTAAGCATCTTGGAAGAAAGCAACAGATTGAGGAGACAACATCCCTGGAGGGATTACCTTTAGATGGGGGTTGGGAGATAAATGGAAAGTTGACACTGCAGAGATGTCTAAGGTCGAGCAACCACAGGGGACAACTCTATACATATATTAAGTATACATATCATATGTATATATACATAAAGTATATATATGTATATATACATATATACACTTATTCATATATCTTTTTAAAAATGTATTCATTTATTCATTTTACATCTCAAGTGCTGACCCCCCCTCCAGGTCCCGCCCTCACAAGTCCCTCCCCCCACTCTCCATTCCCCATCCCCTTCTCCTCTGAGAGGATGGGGTCCTCCTGGGTATCCCTCCACTATGGCACATCAAGTCTCTGCAGGGTTAGGCGCATCCTCTCCCACTGAGGCCAGACATGGCATCCCAGGTAGGGGAACAGATTGCACAGACAGGCAACAGCTTTAGGGACAACACCCCCCTCCAGGACATATATCTTATATTAGGACAATATAGTTCCTTTAGGCACATCCCCTTGTTCCTAATGACATATTCTGGGTACAGAAGACTCTACTGCTTCAATTTTGAAATGACAGCCTCCAAAATTTGCACTCGGCTGTCATGTTTCTGCCTTCACTCAAAAGCCCTACCTCCACCTCCAGAAGCAACTCCACAGAACCGGGAGAGCCAGACCTTGGCAGCAGGCATTGGGAACAGCAAGCGGCCTGCAGCAAGGATCCAGGAGTATGAGGAGGTCCCAGAGATTCCATGCTGGAGGTCACATCTTGAATCACAGGAGTCCGCTCCCACCTCTTCACTTTTTCTTTATTTCACAGGGCCACCTGCCGCCTGCCGCCTGCTGACTCCTGTCAGCCATTCATTTTTTGGCATTGGGAGGGATAGGGCAGGGTTAGGAGCCTTCAAGGACTCCAACTGGATCTCTCTCTCTCTCTCTCTCTCTCTCTCTCTCTCTCTCTCTCTTTCTCTCTCTCTCCTGAAAACAATTTAATTTTTCAGGGTTAGAAGCATGCCCTGCCCCCTCCAGGTTTGAACACCAAAACAAACCCAGCTTTCCCCAAGGCTGGGCTGAAACCGCAGGAGTTTGACTGGCGAGCCAAAGAGCCAGCAGGGAGAGCCACTCAGAGGCTTGCCCCTCCAGATTCCTGCTATGCTCTGCACCAGGGCAGAGAGGCTGAGTGCCTAAGGCTCAACCCCAGTCTCATTAGATTCTCCAAGCACTTTCCCAAGGACAGTATGTCTGCCGTCCTCACCAGTTAGGCTCCTAGGCAGTGGAGGCCCACACTGCACACCCGAGTCCTCTGAGCTAGCTACCCATGTCTCGCTTACCTCAAATAGTAACCCTATTGCTTTGGGGCTCTTAGACAGTCAAGGGACTTTAAGCCCCAAAGCTGGACACTGTGGTTCAACTGTTATCTGGGTTTCACTTAAGAATTAAAAACAGGCTGTTCCTGTCTTCTCACACTTTCCCCTGAGGTCAACGGGGCAGGACTGAGTAAAGACTTCCAGAGGATGTGGCAAGGAAGCAAGGAGTGTGGCTCTAAGAACAGGACACCGTGTCCCGCTCCGTCCCAGGCAGGGAAGTCAAGACAGAATCATACCACTTTGATCTGATCTTCAGGGGTCTTTCTGCTATTACCTTTACCTTCTGGGTTCTTCTCCCAACCTTGATTTACAGATTTGATGGCCTTCTTCCCTCCCTGCCCACTCCCAGACTCTAGGCAGTCCAGGGAAGTACCTGGGAAATACTTGGCTGGGGCCAAATCCCACTCTTTGTTATGCTAGGTTGGGGGTCAACCACAACAGTGAGCACCCCAACCCACTCACCTCATGTCACTTCTGGTTCTGACATACGCCCCCCACCTCCATCTGCAGCTCTCCGAGAAAAGATTCAGCCCAAATCTCTAGGAAAAGTCTATCGGTGGCTTCATATCTCTATATAAAATAACAAAGGTTTAGTTGAGGTTTGATTTCTGACCAGAGAGTACTTTCGATTTTTGCCTATGTTTAAAATGCTTTTAAAAGCAAAAAGACAAAAAAGCATATTCTGGCTTCCATGGAAAAAGAGATACAGTCCAGACAGGCTAAGGAAGAAAGCAGTGGCTGCTCTTTGAGGCCCCGGGTTCATGCCCTGTGCCTCCAGGCCTCACTCCTACCTGTGAAAATGCACATTTTTCACCCTTCCTTGCTCATCCCTATAGGAATTCCAAGTCCCCCCATTTGTTTCCGAAAATCCAATTACACTCAAGCAAAAAATAATTTGTCCCTCTGGCGTGAGTCTGGATGTAAAGACAGGTCCTTCTGAGAAGGAAGAAGCCAGTGGACGGGAGTTTGTGCTCTTGTGGTGTGTGTGAAATCAAGCTATAGACGTGTGTTCCCCTTGCATAGTCAGGGTGCACAGGAGTTGGGAACTGCAGTTTGCAGATGGAAACATGTCACGGGACAGCATGAGAAGTGTTAATGAGACCGAGGGACTAAGACTAAGACAGAACATCATTGACTCAGGTCAGCAGCCCCACATGGGCCTCCTGTGCTTCTTCCTACTGGGTGACAGTATAGCAGCATATTCTTTTCTTACTGAGCAGCGTCGGATGGGTGATCTCCCTTCCAGCTTGAGCTGTCTGGAATTCAATGCTTACTATTCTTAGGTGAAGTTATTCTAGCAGAGGTGAGTCTCAGAACCTTCGGGCCTGCCTAGAGGAGCAATCGAGTGAAGCTATGGAGCTCTGTGTCCTTGATAACATGGAATTTCACAACTCTTGCAGGCCTCCACCTCTCCTCTTGTAACCCCTTCAGTTCTGCTGAAAATACACACTTAGAGTGTTGGTATTCTGTCCAAGCTCCACCCCACAGTTACCTGGCAATAGCCAGGTATGCCCCGCCCCATATATCTGGCCCACTATAAAAGGGGCTGCCTGCCCCTCCTCACTCTCTCTCATTCCTCTCTCATCACTCTCTCATCACTCTTACCTCTCTGCCCCTCTTGGGCTCTCCTCCCCTCCCCCCTCTCTTCACATGGTCATGGCTGGCCTCCACTCCTCTCTACTCTCTACTTTCTCTGCCTCCACTATACCATTGACTCCCATCCTCTTCCCTGAATAAACTCTATTCTATACCATGTCGGTGTGTGCGTGGTCCTTCAGGGGGAAGGGGTGCCTGGGCCTGGGCCTGCCTAGGTACCCCCCTCTCCCCACGCCGCCATGCCACACTCCCTAATATCCCTTTCTCTCTTTTATATCCCATCATATGGTGCCGAAACCCGGGAACAACATTAAGCAACAACACTAAATCATCATAGAGATTTTCAACAATAGCCTGACTCAACAATCTTCGGCCTTAACAATCACTCCTCCACTTGAGAATTCAGGTGATGTGAAGTCTACTTTGCTAAAGACTGTATCATTTTACTCTCCTGAAGATGCTGGGGGAGAAGAAGGCTCTATGGCTCTGCTGTGCAGGCAATCAAAAGAGACCAGGGCACAAACAATAGACAGACATCAGGAGTACAGCGTAGTCCTCAAAGAGATTGCAGTGTGGCTTGGCATTTCATCATAGCCAAGGATCCCAAAGTAGGCTTCAGCATAGAGAGCCCTATTAGGGTGCCATGCCACCTGGCAGGAACACATTGACCAATGTGATGTTCCTCTCCCAGCCTTTGAGCAGGAACTCCTGTGTTAGCCATATCCCCTCCACCTGGGGTGGAGGACTCAGACCAAGGTGAAGCCCATTGTTCTTCAAGGACCTGCAGTTTCCTGAAAAACACTAGCCACCTGTAGAGCAACCAAACTGGTTTTGTAGAGAAGTTTCCAGCCTTTGGGGAAAGGGTTTTCCTCTGCCTGTATATTTGGAGTTCTCCATTAAACTTTGAGACCTTGAACAGCAGTGTTGTCTTAGTCTCCATCTCTTTTTGCCGCCTTCCCATACATCCCCAGCTTCCCTTCCAGGCAACCCATTTGATGTAACTGAGGGCAGTTATACCTCAGTAAGACCACAATCTATTAGTTATAAAGTGCTAGAAGAAATTTAAAAGAAACATATGAGACAGGGGACTGCCAGGTGGTTCAGCAGGTCAAGACCCTTATCAACAAGGCTTGGTGACTTTAATTGAGTTCAGGTCCCAGGACCCAGATGGTGGAAGGAGAGAACCAACTCCAGCAAGTTGTCCCCAACTTGCACATTCACACAGTAACTCTGTCTTTCTGTCTCTCTTACACACACACAAACAGGAAAGAAAAAAAGGAAGGAAGGAAGGAAGGAAGGAAGGAAGGAAGGAAGAAGGGAAGGAAGGAAGAAAGGAAGGAAGACTGGAGATATGTCTCAGCGATTAAGAGCACAACACTTGAATCTCTTCAAGAAGACTGGGATTCAATTCCCAGCACCCACATGATGGCTAACAACCATCTGTAGCTCTAGTTTCAGGGGACCCAACAACCTCTTCTGTCCTCTATGGGCACTGCAAGCACCTTATACACAGACAAACATGCAGGCAAAAACTCATGGACATATAATAAGAATAAATCTTTCTTTAAAATTCTGATAGATAAACACAATTTTTAAAGCTCCTAATTAAGGAGTGGGGTTTGGGCTCATAGAGATGAATGAATGGGAATTCAACAAACATGAATAAGTAGGAAGTAACTCCATCTCCATCTCTTCATCCATTCACCAGGTATGACCAGATTTGCCAGTTTGGTGGGTGCATTTTCTCAACTGAAGTTCCTCTTTCCCAAATGGCATGTGTCAGGTTGATATAAAACTAGCCAGCACACTGTCTATTCACAACAACTTTGTTTAATATTTTTCAGCTTATTTAGCAGATGAAAATATTGTGTATATTCATCTATGTCAACCACTAGCAAGAGAGCAGGGCTCCTGCCTATCTCATGACCTCTCATATGCCAGGCTCTAGAGCAATGACAGGTGGAACCACTCCTAGGCTGATGGTCCTAAGTGTTATTTAAAAAAAAAAAAGTAAGTAGAGAAAGTTATGGGGATCAAGTCAGTAAGGAGCTTCATGGCCTTAGCATCAGTTTCTGACTGGAGTTTCTTCCCTGACTTCCCTGGATAATGGTCTACAAACTGTAAAATTAAATAAACTCCCTTTTCTCCCCGTTACTTTTGGTCATGATGCTATAGTATAACAATAGAAACCCTAAAACAGGAGTGACTGAAATACTGTCGGGGGAGGGGGGAACCTTCATGAGAAAGATCTAACAGATCTGAGTCATGGCCAGGAGACAATCATGCCATGATTGGGAGCAGAAGTAAAAAGGTCCTGAGGCAGAAATAATAAAAGTACATGATGCGTTCACATCATTCTTTTACAGGACTGGGAATGAGAGAGGAGCTTAGAGATAAGTCTAGAAACATAATCAGGAGTCACATTGCATGTAGGCCCAGTATTGGTTAAATGCAGTCCATCTGAGCATGAGAAGCCAATGGACATAAGCTAATCTGTAATTTTCAAAGATTCTCTCACTATTGTACAAGCAATGGATTGAACAGGTTCAAATACAAATAGGGAGATGTTATCACTCTACTCCAATGTTTATAATACATGTATCATGGACTGTGTGTCTGAAACAACAGAAGCATACACACCTTGGTTCTGGAAGCAAGATCTCTAATATTAAGGTGTTGGTAGGTTCAGCTGCTGGAAAAGATTCTCTTTCTGACTTATATAAGGCTCCTTCTTACTGATCCCTTACATGGCCTTTCTTACCATATGGATGCAAAGACGGCCTCTCTCACTCCTTAAATGTCACCTATCCTATCCAATTAGAACTCCATCCTTCTATCTTAATTCAGCCTTGATGGCCTCCTAAAACCCCATCTCCAAATTCAGTCAAGTCTTGGAGTTAAGACTTCATGGCATTAGCAGAAGATGGAGAACAGGGATGTATTTCAGTGCTTAGCCCATCAATTGCAATGACTGATGGGTACCCTCCCAAGATTTCACCCAGGATCCCAAAGATCTGGGTAAGGAAACAGGTTTGACCTTGGTAATGGGTTGTGATCTCACACAGTCTGGTCTATATCTACTTCATCATTAGATTACTCATAACCTCTAGAAAATGAAAGTAAACCTCTTTATCCACATCCAGTCTCTGTCATCCTTGGCTACAAAAGGTGGAGTGATCTACATTCTTTACAGGAAATGAAAGTAACAGACAGACAGACAGAGACTGAGAGGCCCCACTGCACACTATGGATTAAATGCCACTGCTGCTTGTTCTCATTTTTCTCTCCCCATTGAAGTTAACACTGAGTTTTCTCCCCACTGTCAAATGAGCATTTTGCCACCAGAAACTTGGGTGAGGGGACTTTCTTTAAGCCAGGTATAATGGCTCACACTTACATGTCCATCACATGGAAAATAAAGACAGAAGTATCATGAATTCAAGGATATCTCCAGCTAATCTAACCTGTCAGCCACACCACGTGACAGCACCACTAGCTATACTTCCAGTTCTAGGCTGGCTCTTCTCTTTAATACCAGATGGCAAATTAATTCAAGCAGTGTTGGGGATTAGTTCTAATGCTTTGTCTTAACTCAGGCTCCCAGAATCACACGGGAATCTGTGTTCAGACACTAAAGGAAGCCTGCCCCCAGTTGGCTCTGATTGGGAAAGTTGCAAATGGCCAATGACTGGGCAGAGTGAAAGAGGCAAGACTTTTAGATTGCATGGGCAAGGAACAGATAAAGGAGAGGAAGAGAATTGCCCTGACTCAGAAGCAGAGGGATTAGACCTAAGAGCTGGAGGAAAGAAAGCAATGAGCCATGTAAGAATTCAGGGAAATGGCACTGGGGCCACTCCCCCGATTGGGTCAGAGGTAGCAGAAATGAAATGTTGATTTAGCAAGTTGACTCAGGAAAGTTGGAGGGGAGAATGTATGCTAGCTGTGGGAATGATTAGAAACGGCCAGCCATTGAGCTAGTCAAGGCATATCAAAATTAGCTGGCATGGGCGTCTCTCTCATTTGCAAATCCAGAGAGCTCTTGGGCAGGTGCAGTGCACACACCCACTGATATAAAGCAGTGGCTTGAATCAGCCTTTTTTTTTTTTCATAGAATCTAGAGATGTACCTGTCTCTCCCTCCCAAGTGCTGGGATTAAAGGTATGTGCCTTTATTTTATTATAAAATTTGCATGTTGGCTAGATGTTCTCTGACTTGTGCTTTAAGGTTTATAAGAATGGTGTGGTGGTTTGAATACAGTTGGCCCAAGGAGAGGCACTATTAAGAGGTGTGACCTGGGTGGAGTAGGTGTGACCTTGTTGAAAGAAGTGTGTCGCTGTGGGGGTAGGCTTTGAGACCCTTCTTCTAGCCATCTGGAGCCCAGTATTCTCCTGTTTGCCTCCAGAACAAGATATAGAACTCTCAGCTCCTCCAGGGCCATGTGTGTTTGGATGCTGCCATACTTCCTGCCATGATGATAATAGACTGAAACTCAGAATCTGTAAGCCAACCTCAATTAAATGTGTTCCTTTATAAGAGTTGCCTTGGGAGATCTGGAAAGGGGAAAACATTTGAAATGTAAATAAAGAAAATATCCAATTAAAAAGACTTAAAAAAGAAAAAGGAAAGAAAAAGTTGCCTTGGTCATGGTGTCTATTCACAACAATGAAATTCCTAAAACAAATGGGAAATTTGTTGTTTTTGTTTTTGATTTTGTACTTTTTTTTATAGCTTGGGGACAGCATGACTAGACAACAATTAGCTGCAGGTTCATCTGAACTACTAGTCATGATGGTGTCACATGTGGGTAACAGGTTAGACGAGGTGGAGACTAAAGTAAGCTGGCGTGGTTGAGCAGGGACTCCCACCATAACAATAATTTTTGAAAAAAGAGAAGGTGGAAGCCATGTGTTTTTTCTGATCTGGTCTAGATATAGGAGACATACAATGTCATTTCCATTTTTACTGTATTGCTCAATAGAATTACAAATCTACGTATTATACTCAAGGGATAATGCCAGTCTAAATTCTTAGATTCAAGAAGACTCTAAAACTTTTGTTGATTCTTTGTGACTTTCACATCATGCACCCCAGTCCCACTCATCTCCTCATCCCCTAATATTCAGCCTCTACCTTTGAAACATCCCCCAAAAGAAAATAAAGAACACACAAACTAAAAATAAATAAAACAAAGCATAGAAAATACCTCATCATGGAAATTACAGTGTGCCACAGTGTATTCTACAGTCTACCCTCTGTCCACACATCTTCCCTTGCAAATGTTCATTGCAATGACTCATTGGTCTGCTCAGAGATCTCTGGCTTCTGCTACACCATCAATGTTGGATCCTCATCAGGACTCCTTCCTACCCAATCGCTATCCTTTGTCATGAAGGTCCTACAGTTTCGGATCAGGAGGATTGGCCCTTTCATGCATTCCCAACAATTCACAGATGAAGTAGATTTGGCGGTAGGCCGACTCAAAACCCTTGAGCCAGGATGGTTAGCTGAACTGATCCCACATCCACAGCACCAGGGTGCTCTTTCAAGCACTGTTCTGGCTAGACTGCCATTGGCAGGAAGCAGAGTCAGCTCTCATGCCCTCATCCCCCCTGCCCCAGGGGACCTGCACCTATGCCTCCAGCTCCAGCTCCACTGTGCTGCCCAGTCAAAGTGCAAGTCCTGATCTCCCAAGTGTTACAGTCAGTAATCTCAGGTGGTGGGCAAGAGGTGGGGAGAGAGGGCATCACCCCTGTGCCCACTCACTTCACGGCCAACAAGTGTCAGGGATGGCTCTCCTGTGGCCCTTGCAACCAGAGAAAAAGCTCTACTGCAGACTCTAACTCTTGTTCAAACAGAGTCATGGGTCATCTTAGAGAAAAGCAAACCAATGGGCAATATTGCAAGGCAGGCCGTCATGATTTTGTTTCCTGTAGCTGCAATAAAATTCCTGGACTAAAGTAATAAAGGGAGAAACAGTTTATTTTAGCTCACAGTTCCTGGTGGCAGTCCATTGTAGCAGGGAGCCTGAGGAAGGTGACCATATCACATTCACAGTCAGGAAAGAGAGCAATGCATACATGCATGCTGATGTGCTATTTCTCCTCCACCTCCTGCCTAGGGAGTAGTGCCACCCACAATGGATGGGTTTGCCTACCAAATTAAAGAAATCAAGATAATCCCCCCACACGCGCATTTCAACAGGCCAACCTGGACTAGACAACATTTAAAAGCATCCTTTGTCTGCTGCCCAGCAGATATCAGGCGATCAAAGTTAGAAGCATGGCAATCAAAATCGTCTTCGGAGACTGTATGTTGCCAAATGTCTGGGTAACAAAGACACCATCAAACCTAGCTGAAAGGGACTTAAACCATACAAGTCATGAGATCTCTGGAGTTAATATGGTTCCCTTTTAACCCAAAATCCATACATCCAAAATATGAGACAAAATCAGAGACAACATAAAGTGGTCCCTAAGAGAGAAAAAGACAAATCACTCCCCGAATAATGTTGTCTTGTCTGCATATTATCTAATTCTGAGGCTCTTTTGTAACAGTGTTGTGTTCGGGTTGGTGACACTGGGTGGGAGGCAATGACTCCTGAAAGCATTAGATATTCCAAGCCAGGGCTTTTTGCCACCAAAAAGCCCTTGGTTTCAACTTCCTCTTTCTGATGATGGACAAGGCTCTGCAGTCCTGACACAGGACAATCAGGCAGCATCAGACACTGATCTTAGCTCGTCCTGTTCTTTAGGGTTTTACGGGCATGCTTGGCTGTGTTTTTAGTCTAGCTGCCCTTTTTTCAGACCCGAGGGAAAACAAAGAATGACCCAATCAACAGCCATGGACCGGGTACCCACTGCGTCCCCAGTGCCCCCCTGATCCATCCTCTCCTGTGGCACAAGTCACTTTCAGTGCGAAACAAACGGCTAGCCCTGGGGATGGCCGCAGTGTAGTCTCGTGTGTCAACCCCAACACAGAACAAGCTGCCGACGTAGAGCAAGGTCACCTCCTGGGCTTTGGATGCCAGGCCAAGGAATTTCAATCTCATCCCACAGGGATGTGTAAGCAAGAAGCATCGCTTGTCAGTCAAGGTTGGGAAATAGTGCTTCTTCACACAGAAGGCTGAGGGACCCGACAGCCTTGCCCTCTTCTTCAATCCCAGAGGGCTGTAGGGTTAATGTTCACCTTCAGCAGAACTGACCTCCTGAACTCGCATTCTCTCCAGGCCTGTTTCTTCACTCTTTTGGCCCAACTTGGTGAGGGGAGGACAGGAGCCCGAGCCAAGAGCCTCACTGGGGGAATGAGCCCGGTCCTCTCTCTTGCTCCATTGCTCAAGGTGGATTCTTGACCCCACAAGGTCACCATGCTTGCAAACTCTGAAAGGAGTGGAGACGAAGCTGCTTCGGTGGTGGAGCTCAGAAAACACATTCTGGCTTGGCAGCACTTGAGAGGATTCTAGAGACTTTGTACCAGATTTTATGTTGTTTTGTCCGTAGACCCTGAAAGGGAACTGCTGCAGCAGCCTCTCAGGGCTCGCTCTCCCATCATTCTCCTCCAATGAGCTGCCAAGAACCTGTCATGGCCCAGGTCCATCCCCAGTACCCTTCACACACCCCATCAGGGCAATCACCTTCTTTCCCAATGTGTGGCAAGCTTTCCTGAGGTCATCTCCAGGCAAAGGCACAGGGTGCTCAGGCTGCTAACAACCACCACACACCTGTCCCTTACCTAGTGGTTGCCACATTCCAAACGCCAGTTTAAACATGTCACCTTCCATGTAAGTCGGGACAACCTCGGGAAGCAAATATAATTACTGTCTTCATTTATAAGTTATCCTGAGGACACAGAATGATTTGTTGGTGGCCCACAGATCATATTCAAACCTGGCTCTGACTCCAAAGCTGGGTCTCCTTGGCTCTCCAATCCCTCTGCTCTGCACGTCCTTGGGTAGCTGCACCTTGCTCTGCCTCTTGGAACCCTTTGCTTTTGGTTCTGTATTTTCTCTGGTAAATTACCCAGTTCTTCTGATCTATAGATCCTGTGCTAGGGATAGCATCAGCTCTGCTGTGAATAAATTGTTTTTGTGTCTTTATTGGCATATATTACAATATGTGTGTGTGTGTGTATAAGTGAATTTCATTATGAAGTTTTAATACGTGTATATAATGTGTTTTGTTCCTATTAATATCTAGAACCTTTCTTGTCTTCCTCCCATGCCTGCTGATCCCTCCCTCTTTCAAATGAGTCCCCTTCTAGTTTCATGTAATGTGTGTGTGTGTGTGTGTGTGTGTGTGTGTGTGTGTGTGTGTGAGAGAGAGAGAGAGAGAGAGAGAGAGAGAGAGAGAGAGAGAGAGAGAGACTATCAGTGAATTCCAGTAGTTACATACAGAGACACCTGATCTGTGGCTATAGCACCTTTAGTAACCATTTCCTGCCTACAGATCCCCAAGGATAGCCTCACTTGCTGAAATGAATTAAAATTAAAATTCTTCTGACGTTTAGGCCCTCAGTTTTCTCATCAATAGCATGCTGGTTCCCAGCCTATGTTATTGTCATCATGGTAACTGTGCTAGCCTATGTGCCTCTGAGTCCTCAGAAGCACATACCTGAAAGGTCTTATCCCATCGATGCGGAGGTAAGACCCAAATGTCCTAAGGCTCGGGCTCTACCTGGGACACTGAGCAACCCATGAGATCTCCACAGATAAACACAAGCAGGCTGCCTGGTAGCTTCCCAGGACACTGACAATACCTGTCCTTGGCTCTTTCCTTACAGAGAGCTCACATTCCTTGGCCTAGAGGCCCAGCACAAGAAAATAAGGCTGCCAGACATAAAACATTAGGGGCTTTGATTTGCTTTGCTTTGGTTTTTTTAACTTCTGAAACTCCAGCTTCTCTTGCTTGATTCTGAGGCAGGAAGAGGAGGGTGGAGGGATGCTGGATTCAGAAAACAGGGGAGAAGTTCTTTGCTGGCAGTTGTTAAATAGAAACACTGTCAAACCAGGGCTAAGGCCAGTGGATTTCACTACAGTCAAACTGTGAACAGTACTCTGTAGACCTCAGACCCAAGCTTTGGTTAAAGAGAGACTCAGAGGACCATTTCAAAGGTCTGTTGTATCTACTGTATCCACTCCTGGGTTTTCATGACCAAGCACCACAAACTTGTATCTTAGAACAGCAGAAAGTATTATCCCTCTGTCCCTTAGGCTAGTGACCCAAGATCAAGGTGTCATCACCCTGTGGTCCTTCTAAAATCTGTAGTGGGAAAAAGTCTTCCGGCTTCTTCCAGCTTCTAAGGGTTCTTGACTGATGACAGTATTATTCCAATCTCTGCTTCTTCTTTCCCTGGTAAACCACCCTGGTGGCTGAGGACCAAGCCAAGGACCCTTGAAAGACAGGTAAGCACTCTGACTCTGAGCCCCATGCCCAGTTCCGTTCATTTTGCCATCTTGCCTTCTCCATGCCTTCCTTCTGCCTGCCTCTCTCTCTCCTTCCATCCTTCCCTCCCTCCCTCTCTCCCTCCCTTCCTCTCTCATGTGCATGTTCATGTATGTAAGTAGACATAGTGTACAGGTGTAGATGCACATATATGTGCATATGTGTGAAGGCCAGAAGACAATCTCAAGTGTCATTCCTACTCAGGTACCATCTACCCCTTGAGCATGTTTGTTTGTTTGTTTGTTTGTTTGTTTCTTAGTCAGGGTCTCTCACTGGCCAGCAGCTCCCCAATTAGGTTAGGCTAGATCACCATTGAACCCCAAGGATCCAGATGACCCCCCCAGGCATGGGCTCCTTTATGTGGGTATTGAACTTGGGTTCTCATGAATTCACAGTGAGCGTGTTAGAGACTGAGACAACCTTAATGACTTGTTTGTTTGTTTAGTACTTCTATAAGGTGCTATTTTCAAATTAATTCATTCTCCAATCCTTGGGGGTAGAAACCCAACAGGCCATGTCAGGGGACTAAATAATTAACTCCTAATACCCACCCTCCCCACACCATGTGCCTGCTAGACAAGAAGAGGCTTGAAAGGTATAAGTTTGGGTCCCAGTCTGTCAGTGGCTAGACACTTGGTTTTGACAGGTGATTTGGACCATAGACCCTCATCTAACTTGCAAAAAAAAAAAGTTTAAATGAGATCAGAGGACTCAGCCAAATCTATAGCTAGAGATAGCCCCTGACGTCATTCAGCACTTCCTGAAGTATGCTCACCAGAACATTACTCCCGTACACCTTGGATAAGGAATGTTGAGCCTGTTGAGTCCTTCTCAGGGCTTCCGGGGTAAATCAGCACGGTGAAACCCTGGAAAAGTGACATGGTAAAGAAGGTGTCTCCCAAACTCAGTTTATCTCAGAAATCTGTTTCTTAGATAATCCTGAGAGTGCTTTTGATCAGTGTTCTACACTTGAAAACCTGTGTCGAGCCACCTTTCAGTGGATATTGGAAAACCCAGAATTAATCTTAGATCATGCCCCACATGGATTCCCTGCTCCCACGACATATTCTCAGACACAAGGTTAAGGGGGACTGTACGCTGTCCTGAAAACAGACTTACTGCTGTTTTTGAATTTTTAATTCTAAAGTTGTAATGCTACATACTCATTAGTAAAACGTTACATGTCATAGAAAGAGTGAGAACGGTTTATAAGAGTCATCTTCCATCTTCCCATCTTCAAATAACCAACCAGTCTGGCCATCAGTTGTTTCCCAGGAGGACTAAGAGGCTAGTGAACCAAAAGAAGTGGGGACCATGACCAGAGTTCAGAACTATGTCCTAATGAGAGCTACCGAGGAGACTGCAGCCAATCCCCCTGGCCTCCTGATTCTCTGCTTCCTCCTTAAGATGAGGAGGAGAATTGTCTATGGAGAAGATTGCTCTTTTGGGGTACCTGCTTAGTATATACAGCATGATAATGACGAGTGATGACAATGACAATGACATTGACGATGACGATGACGATGATAATGATGATGATTGTACAATTGGTCCCAGAAAGGAAACTTCTCACCTACCAGAGAAGGTAGATAACATCACTGAAGCCTTGAGTATCCACGTGTGTTGCCTTGCCTCAGGTCTCCCAGCTGTTAACATGTGCACAGCCCAGAGAGGAAAACCAAGAGCTTGTCTCTAAACTCTGTCTTAATTTGGTTCTGAAGATGGTGCCTGAAGCAGAGGCTGTGTGCTGTTATGGATGCACATGAGGATCTAGGCGCTGAGTATGAAAACATGCAGTGTTGGCACCCATGCACTGTGATCATAGTCTTCTGGGTTTGCTGAGACAGTAGGAAGGGCAGTGCCTGGTTCACATTTTCTCTTCTCTGTCCACCCAACCATCAGAAGCTTTGCGTATTCATCACCAGAGATCCTGACGATTCATGATAAATAGGTACCTCCTATCACACAACCCCAGCAGCCCTGAGTCTACAAACCACACGGTAATGGACCATTTCTAATCAACAGCATTAACACACTGAAAATCATTCCAATCCCCCAAGTGAACTTTGTCCCAAAGCTGTACAATGTGATTTAAGCCATGTTGCACCCGTGACCCATCAGTAGTACCCAAACTTTCTACTTCATGTCATTTTTGTCTAGATGTCAGAAGCCAAAAGAAAACTTGATTTGTTTGAATGGTCTTTGAGTGGAATTAGTTGCAGATTATGTTTATCCTTTAAACCAGAGGTTCCTTTTCTGTGGTCTCAGAATGCCATCACTGTTGTCAAAACCCCAAAGCCTCAGACAGCTTTATTTAGCAGTGAGTTGTATCTCTCCATAATAAGAAGGGTGTCATTGTTTAACATTTCCTCTGGCACTCTACTGCCTGATTTTATTCTGGACAGTGGACTCTCATATTTCTTGCTGCAATTAGCCTACCCTGTATCACATACCTTATAGCCTCTGCCACCTCCTTCTGTGACCTAAGGAAGAGAAGAAAAGGTCAAATACCATGTTAACATTAAATAAAACAGCTTTAGCATCGCAAGGCTCCTGAACAGACCTCCAGAGTCCACACATTGAGAACTAATATTCTAATAACAAAACCTCATGCTTTGTACCTATAACCTCAAGTTCAAGACCTAAAGGACTTGGGTTGTGGGTCACCTTATATCCTCAGCCTTCTAATGTGCTATTGTCTTCTAGAGCCTTTCTTCCCACAACATTTTCATCTCACTGCACTGAGGAATTACCAGTTATAAAAATACCTCTCAGGGATCCTTATTCTGCTCCAATCTGATGATGTGACCTCATACAGGACAGGGAGCTTGAATAGGTCCATTTTTCCCTCTGGTTCCTACCTATTTTCGTCAAATAGACATAAGCTTGTCTCATGCAACAGTTTGAAGTCCAAATTCAACAGTAAATAAGAAAATGTTTTTGGTATATTATTCCATTCTTTAGAATATTTGAGATTGCTAGCAATGAAATAATCTAACTCAAACAGGATTACATTTTATTGAAAAGTCTAGAAGTGTTTTAGACCTCAAGTATGGTTTGACCCAGAGGTCCCTGATGATGGAATCTAGAGGCTCGTGTTCCTACAATGGTCTCAATTCTAACTGTGCATAGCTGCAGTCTCAACCATTCCCTTCCTTACTAGTGACCACAGCTACAAAAGCTTAAAAATACCACCTTTGTATGCATCACTACCCAGAGAATAAAAATCACCAATTCCAGATGCTTTCGCGAACAAGAAGCTTTCTACCACAGAAGTTCTCTACAAATGTCTCCTCTTCAGTGCAAACTGCTTCAAGTGCACATTCCCCAAGAAATGCATAATAAGATCATCTATCTAGTGGGCAAAGCTAAGCAAAGTGCACTCTGCGGAAGGACCACAGCATATTGACGCTCTCCTGTCATTTTGCTTGGAAAGTCTAAATTCTGTTAAGAAACAAAAAGGTAGAAACTGTTCAGAAAACAAATGATGAATGCCCAATATATCACAGATCAATCAGTAGTATTTGTCACATGTCTTACTTAGAGTTTTACTGCTGTGAACAAACACCATAACCAAGGCAAGTCTTATAAAGGACAACATTTAATTGGGCTGGCTTACAGGTTCAGAGGTTCAGTCCATCATCATCAAGGTGGGAGCAGGCAGCATCTAGGCAGGTGCCATGAAGGCAGGCTGCTAGTAGAAGATTGGCTTCCAGGCAGCTATGAGTAGGGTCTTAAAGTCCACGCCCACAAAGACACACCTACTCCAAAAACCAAGGCCACACTTCCAAATAGTGCCACCTCCTGAGCCAAGGGTATACAAACCATCACACCAAGGAAGGGGCTTACACAATAAAACCAGCACATCTGCTAAGATCCCTATCTCACACAACACGCATGTGCATGCATGTCTGTCTGCGTGTGTCTGTGTGTGTTTAGTGGTAATAACAGGGATCGGATTATGTGTGATGACACGCTTCTCTTTGTTTACTGTTTTGTTTTTATGCTTTTTTTCAAAGAATGAAAACTATAGTGTTTCATGTGAAACTTTCATACAGGAAGTAGTCTAGGCCTGAGGTGACACATGGTCTCGAACCATCGAGCGCCCAGCACGTGTGGAACTCTCTAGCTTACCTTGGATCTAAGACTGGCCTCCCTCCCCATCCATCAGACCATCTGATTGGACCCTGACCAAAAAGCTGAACCAGCCTCCAGAACCTCCTCCATCTTTATGGTTTCATTTTCACCAACACACCCGAAGAGCCATCAACCAAGATCTCTGATAAAAAAAAAAAAAAAAAAAAAAAAAAAAAAAAAAAAAGCAGCCCATTTTCGTGCACACACAAGTCTGATTTTTTTTTTTTTACTCATCTTCTTTGCTCTCTATTCTCCCTTCTGCTTCAAGCCGTCCATCAGCTCCTGTGACCTCATCGTGATATTTAGAATAATAGTGTTTTCCCACAGGTCACCAACTTCTGATGTAAATGTATTTCCATCAATGGAAAGTGCAGAGTCACAGAAATTATTCTACCTCAGTTCAGAGTCACAGGCTCATTAAAGACTGATTATTGTTCCTTCCAAAGAAAAAAAGAAAAAAGAAAGGATGGCAGAGGAAGAAGCTAGATGATTTACTTTTTATTTAACTAAGCAAAGAGCTGCACGGGAAGGCAGTCGAGGCAGCTGAGAGGCAAGAAAATAAGAGGGGAAGTGAGTAAACCACTAATGTCTCAGGGTATAGTTTATTGGCTCCTGAATTTCAACAGCAATGAGGCATTTCAGTCAGAAGTATAGAAGCTTAAGGGTAAGGGCAGGGGATGGCTCAGTGGGAAGGAAAGAACACTTGCTAGCCAAGGCCCAAGTGTGCATCCCTGGCACACACATAAAAGCAGGCTGTGGCCATGAACACCTGGATCTGGTCCCTGGAGCAGACAGACAGGGAAATCACTGGGGCTTTCTGACTACCAGAGCCGCTCCAGGCTCAGTGAGAGAATCTGTCTCGTGGGAACAAGTGGAATGCACTTACACACCCAAGGTCTTAAGAACGGAGATTAAGAACTGGAATCCCAAGGCAGACATTTATTCCAGGCAGGACCTGGCCTCGCCACTGGCCTTGAAGGTTGCTTAACATCTGGGATGACAGGTGATAAACAACCCTCCTCCGCACTCAGCCTCCTCTTCCAGGCAACCAGCTCTAATCCAACACAGCATCCTTCCCTGGTAGCCCAGATGTAACCCGAGAATTACGGTCAGTCCCGCAAGCAGCCTCCCTTTATTTATTTATCACGAGGAACGCATCAGGCTGTCTGCTATCCTAAGCTAAAGGTTCTAAAGTGCCCGTAGACTCCCGACACCCTGTTTTTCTCTCTGCTGACTCAAAGTTCTTCATGTGCCAAATGCTCACAGCTCTCATAGCTGGCAGTTAATACTCATTCCTAATATTAATAGCATCATTCATTAAAAAAAAAAGCAACTGTTATTGAATGCTGCTATGGAAATGGTATTGAGACTATGGCAACCCACCCAACTCTGAATGTCAGAGAAATTGCTATGTGCACAGGAGAGTGATCCCAGGGGCTAGGAGCCTGGATGGTGAATCCCAGGAAGAGCTTGGTAGCATCTGCAGGACAGTGAGCTGAGCTGGAGGGCCTCAGTCCTTTGTCTCTGGATATATTTTGGATCCAGTGGTTTAAGTCATTTCTCTGGGAAGGACAGAGTAGAATACCAGATGAGACATAAATGTAACATTGTTATGTGGGCAGAAGAATCCTTGTAAGAATCACTAGGTGTGGTGCGAGGGTGAGAGTCAGCAAAAGCATAGCTGTCTGAGGAGGTGAGCATCACAGGGTTTGAAACCCTTGTAGCCTTCTATGCGTCTCTTTCCTGCCCTCCCAGCTATACAAGTTCCTCTGCTCTTTTCCTGAGAAGTGACCTGTTGGTATGTGTCTTCAAAGATGTGTGTGTGTGTGTGTGTGTGTGAGAGAGAGAGAGAGAGAGAGAGAGAGAGAGAGAGAGAGAGAGAAATGCGGGGTTAGTATATGTGTCATACACAAGACAGGACAAGAGATGGATATTGGATATAGTGGGTTGATGGAGACTTGCCAAAGTGCAAGACCTCATCTCTAAATTCTAAATAGGCATACACTGCTAACATACTGAGTTAAGAAAGGAAAGCCCCAAAGCAGAAAGAGAGCTGGACAATGGTGCATGAATAGGAAACCACTGGGGCAGAGAGAACAAAAAAGAAGGAAGAAATAAAGTATAAAAAAGGGGGGTTCCAGGAAGATTACAAAATGTTCAGATGCTCCACAAAGGTCCGTGATCTGATGGTGAAATCTGCCCACTGCCCCCCAACTCTATTAGAATGACCACCTTAGCCTTCACCCCACTCACAGATGCTCTGGGATGGGATAGGAAACACAGGACCTGATGATTGAGTTTGGAGGTAGAGAAGAGAGCCCTCCAGCTAAGTGAAAGGAGCTCCTTCTGGTCACACAGCCAGGGCACGTGTGTCACTCAGCCCACGGTCAATGGGCAAACCCATGACAACCTGCATCTCGCTAGTCTGCCCTCTAAAATGTACCTTATATGAAACAAATTTCTGAGCATAATGATTCTTCTATGGAGACAAACATCTTTTGTTCAAACCAAAGGGAAGGGACCAGTGGGCTTTCAGAGACTATAAAACTGAATAAAGTGGTAGAAAATAGTTTTCCTCTTGAAGGACAAACATGAGGGAGAGAAGAATATGTCTTTTGAGTTTGCTCATGTGTCCACAATGCTCTGCTTTCTTAGCCAAACACACCACACCCCTGGAACCTCCACATATAAAACATTATCATTTTCCAGGAATTTCCATTGGGAGAGCAGGATTCAGAGATATCTTGTTGGGATGGAAGGAAAGTGAAAATCAAAAAAAGGGGATGGGGGAGAACAGAAGAAAATTGTACCCTGGATAAAAAGGAAGAATGACCAAAGAATCAAATTTTCTTGGTAGTTTCTCAGAAGCAAGCAGCCCCTGTGGTCCAGAGCAGGGCAACTCACACACGGTATCCTTTTGAAGGCACAGGGACACTCACAGAGCACTGACCGTGAACCAGAGGGAAGTGTAGATCACAGGGAACCTGGCCTTAAATGTGAACACTAGTCTCATCGATGCCAAAATTTGGCTTCAGTGAGCTGAGTGTATGGGGTCCTGGAACCCCATATCAAGTGTGAGGCATTCCATGACTACCCATACAGACTGCCCTACTGGGAAGCAGGGATGAGGACCACTGCCAGAAGCCAGAGGTACTGATGCTGATGAGGATGAACCCAGAATCCTAGATTGCTTTCCTATACATCTCTATGTAGATGCTCCCAGATGATGTCCCATTTTGTTTGTCATTTTGGTGCAGTCCTGCATACATCCCACTTTCTCCAGCCTTCAGCAGCACTAGAAAAACAGCACAGGTGAGGTTAGCTATTCTTACCGGAGCTGTCTGGCCACAGGTCCCGAGTCCATACTGGTCATTTGACTAGAAAATGTACCTCCATTTTCAGGATTCAGAGATATCTTGTTGGGATGGAAGGAAAGTGAAAATCAAAAAAGGGAGAGAATGGGAGAAAACTGCAGGAAGGACCCCTTGCTTCCTCTCTCCTCCAGAACCCTGCCAGTCTCTTTCTCCACACTCTCTCCATGTGGCCACACCCTCTTCTGCCTAGTATTCCTCCTCAGACCCAAAGCCTGCGTATAGCATCCCCATCACTTTGACACACATCCTCTTCCAACTTCTCCCCCTTTCTCTCTCCCGAGCTCAATCCACTTTCAAAGGGCTGTCTCCGCTTACCTCCTCCAATCTCCCTTCCCAGAACTACCCATCACCCTCTTCAACCAGACTTCTAACCCTCTACTCTTCAGAACTGCTGAGTTTCAAGATTCATAACTGTCACCGTATCACAGACCTAGTGGGTGACTGACACTCAGCTCTCATAGTTCTTACTTCCTCCAATGTGAGCTTCATGTCACATCTGCCACCTCCCCACTCCTGATGTTTCCGTGACCTCTTTGTTCCTCATTTTCAGGTCTGACCTGACCTTTAGCTGGTAGAAGAGTACTCTCCGCCTTTGGCTCCTTTTCAAAATGTGTCCTAGAGCCCTTGATAGTCTCATTCAGGATCTGTAAAGGGTCCCCACCACCACACAATAATGCCCTGTCGCAGTTTGATTGTGAAGTGCCCTCCCCCACCTCCGAATCAACTCATGTGTTCGTACAGTTATTTCTCTGCTTGTTATATTTGGGACAGTTGTAGAATCTTTAGGAGGTGGAGTCTTGCTGAAGAAAGGTGGATCACTGTGATGGGCCCAAAGGTTTTAGACTCTGGCCCTACTTTCTGTTCACTTTGTTTCCTGACTATAGATGGATTGTAACCAGTCAGCCTCCTGCTCCTGAGCCATGCCAGGCCCACTAGGATGGAATGGTCCTCTCCAACTGTAAGCAGAATAAATCTCCCCCTGCCCCAAACTCTCTTCTTGACTGCGGCAATGAGAAAAGAAGTTAATACGCTCTCCTTGGCACCTCCTGCCCAGCGGTGACCTGACTCCACTTTACATTGCTTTACTTTAGAATGACTCTACCAATGCAGCCTGCATTCTGAGCTCCCAGAGGTGTCCACATCCTAAGCCCTAGATCCTGTGGCTTGACTACACCGAGGACCAGGGTGTCTTTATCAGAGGGAAACAGAGGGTCAGCAGAGCTGTCACAATTGAAACAGAAGTTTCAGTGATATGAAGAAGGAATGAGCTCAGGAATGGGAGACGTTTCTAGAAGCTGTGTCCCCAGAAGGGACACGACTCCACCAGCACTTTGATTTTAACCTAGTGACACCACGCCACGCTGCCGGCTCTCAGATCTATAAGATAATGAATTTGAGTCATGCTGGGCCAAGAGGTTCATGGCAATTATTTTTTCAACAACAGAAAATGAACACCACAAATGAAGTTATAATAACTCGTGTGAATTTGCTAAGCTCTGTCTTTGCTCTTAAAAGGCAAACTCTCCATGAGGCCAAGGTCTTCCTTAGCTTGTTCCTGAAGCTTCCCCAACACCTGAAGCACTCTCTGGCAGTGTGGATCGTATTTGCTGAATGAATATACACCACTGTGTCTGGGCCTTTCTTTTCAGTGACAGTGGAGACACAGAGCTTAGAACTAGAAGAAGACAGCTTCCTGTGTACTACCACCACCCTCTAAGTGTGAAGACCTAGATTTTGAGAAGATGGTCCTTCATCTCTGGGAATAGGTAACACCATCATCTTTTTACTGTGTCTGAGCTCACAAAATTCCTTTGACACAATTGTAGCATCCTACCTGATAGCCCTCCCTCTTCAACGCTTCTCTACACATCATCTACATCATGATTCCGGTCACATCTGTTTCAATGGGTGTGTATCAATGGAGATATTTTGAAGTGATTTTGCCAATACTGGGTTATACAATCAAGTGTCATCCTTTTCATTTTTTTTTTTTGAAAAATTACCTTTTCCACTTCTGTCTTAAGCAGAGATCTTCTGGGTGTGCTGGGGAAGACTGGGGGCCAGCTCTGAGCTCGGCGTTCCGCTACTTGTAGTGTGCTACTGCTCATAAGGCAGACTGATGATGGCATTAGCTCCTCCATTGACACATCAGAGAAATAACGTGGCTTAGCGAGACTGTAATGGAGCACATGGAGAAGCATAGCCCGTGCTGCATACTGTAGCCACCAAGGACTCTTGTTGGCAAGGGACTAAAATCCCTCCTCACGGGGTCTCACCACACACTGTGTTGGCTCCTGTGGCTGATCCTGTGACAGTGCCAACTTCAGTCATGATTTCATGTCCACCAGAACCTGCCCCCGTTCCACCTGATGACTCCACTGCTCCTCCTTCTCACGGTGTCAGGAGAGGCATTTTCTCCATAGTCCTTCCCACTTCCAGTCCGGTGAGGAAAAGAGCCAGTTTTCTTTGGCTAGAAATAGGTCACATGTCCATCCCCAACTAACCACTAGAGACAGGGTGGATGCTAGGTCCAAATCTCACAGGCTCATCTGTGAAGCCAGGGCAGAATTCCACAGTCTTGCCTTAGACATTTAAGTTGTAAATAGAGATTTTGGCAGGAATTCTTAGAGAAAAATCAAGCGCACTAGCCAGAGAGGGGATATTATCTGCGTACCAACTGCTTAATGGACAAATTGTACAAGGTCACCCTGGGAATAGAGAACTAGGCATTTTAAGAGAGCACTCTATTCTGTTGTTTGTGCTATGACATTAGAAAACCTTACACTAAACTGAGCAGTGGTGGCACAAGCCTTTAATTCCAGCATTTGGGAGGCAGAGGCAGGAAGATCTCTGTGAGGTTGAGGCCAGTCTACAAAGGGAGTTCCAGAATAGCCAAGGCTACAGAGAAACCCTATCTCAAAAGAAAAAAAAGAAAAAAGAAGAAAAGAAAAAAGAAAAAAAAAGAAACCTCATATCTGGGAACATACAACTTACATGAGCCATCCAACTCTGTTCTGAGAGTACCTAATATGTATTAGAGAAGAATTAAAATTCAAAGGGAAAGTGAATTCACGCCCCCCCCAAAGAAAGTGAATATTTCACATATTATCATCAAAGAGAGCTGCCTCTCTGAAGAAGAGTATTGCCACTCAGGAAGCTCAGCAGTAGACTTCCCCCACCCTCCCAGGGCTGGAAGAGCCTGGCCCACACAATCAATGGCTTCCCCTCAGGAGGCACCTTGCCGTTTAAACTTGGGTTGAATTGTGTATCTGTCTCAGAAGATAGAACTGTCTATCTGTCTACAGGCTCAGAACAGCAAAGTGCTCATACTCAGATCCCGAGGACATGAGGCTAGCCAAGAGAAGAGGATATCAACAAATGCTGGTTCATTTTAACCTGAACCATACAGTCATTGAGACGGAGGACAAAAAAAGACTCCCAATAACTGAGCGTAACTGATCCCGCTGTGCGCTCTCTCTCTCTCTCTCTCTCTCTCTCTCTCTCTCTCTTTCTCTCGCTCTGTGTGTGTGTTTATGTGTGTATGTATGTTTATTTCTATCTATGTCTATGTCTTCCAATATCTCTTTCTCTCTTCTTCCATTCCTAATCCAGACTCCCCATCCAAGCCCATTATACTCTTAGGAGTCACTCCATACTACCGTATCTTAATCTTATTCTCAATAAGTCTTCCATGGTTTTAATCCTGTAGCAGAAAGGCACTTATCCAGCCATATCATCCTAATACTCTATCAGTTCCCAGATTCTAAATATTTATTTTAAAATCTGCCCTTTTGAGGCAGTTAAGAATGGCGACCGCTTTCCCAGAAGGCCAGAGATCAGTTCCCAGCACCCACACCAGATTATCTCACAAACAACCAGTAATTCTAGCTTCAGGGGATTTGCTGTGCTCTTCTGACCTGTGTTGGCATCTGCACGTGTGTACATAACTCTACACACATACACATAATTAAAAATTAAGATGATTTTTAATCTATCCTTTGCCTACCAAACATGAAGCCCCTGGGTCCAGTCTTTAGCATGGCATAAAACATGCATGGTGGCACAGACCTATAACCCTAGTGCTGGGAAGGAGGAGACAGGACGAAGGCCATCCTCCAATGGTTAGCAGGTTCAAGGCCAGCCTAGAACACAAGACACCTCCTGTTCAAATGTTTAAAGCTACTTGTGTTTAGTTTCAAGCTGTTGATTTCATCCGTGATTCCTACCTAGAACAGTCATGGTGAGATCCCAACTCTGTCATACCAGGCACGTGAGACCCTTCCAGGTGAACATCAGGAGAGATCTGGTGACTATGGTCCAGAGAAAGTGTTGTTAGATATATGGCTCAAGACCTGGAGAGATGACTAAGCCAGCGGAGTCCCTGCTGTGTAAGCATGGAGGCCTGAGCTCAGATGCCTAGCACCCAAGTAAAAGCTATAGAGCAGTGCACACCTGCAGACCCAGCACTGAAGAGGAGGAGGGTGGACTCCCTGGAACTCTCTAGAAGACCAGCTTAGCCAGAGTGCTGACCTCCAGGTTTAGCAAGAGACCCTGTCTCAAACTACAAGGTGGAAAACAATTGAAAAAGACATCTGATGTTTCCTTCTGACCTCCAACTGTACATGCATACACATGATTTACAGAGAGAGAGAGAGAGAGAGAGAGAGAGAGAGAGAGAGAGAGAGAGAGAGAGAGATCTCCATTGCTGAGCCCTCAGGCTTCGCAGCAAACCTGTTCATCTCCATTTGGTCACTGGAAACAAATGAGCCATGCAGCCCTGTAGCTCATCTCAGCCAAGAGTCTCAGCTCCCAAGTTCTGCTGAAACCCAGACTCACTGCACATGCCATGCCATAGGCCACATTGCCCATTTCAGAGCCACTCAAAACCAAACGAGCTCCATCTGGCACGACTCTTAGAGAGCCCGACTGAATCACACAAAACCACTCCTTAACCCAATTGCTCATCACCATGCAAATACTCACTCTAGTATTTTTTTTTTCCTTTCAATTGCCAGCAAGCAGAAACTTTCGCCTCCACTTAGGATCCCAAAACGATCATCTGGCTTTTACTGTACCGTTCAAAAATGGCTTTCTAAGGTTTCCCATCAAGCTTGTATTCATTCTAGAAGAAAACCAGGAATTGTAAAAACTTCCACTGAAATGGCTCCCATAATCCTCTAGGTCATGGCAGACCGTGTCGATGTTCCCAGTGGTTGTCGGTACAGAGATTGGACATCACCACCAACTTTCAGCGCCCTCGCATGGAAAGCGGCTCTTCCCTGCCCCGGGAGTGTTTAGCTTCATCAGCTGGTTTGCTTTGGCTGGTAAGGAATGAGCAGACGTGAAGCATCCCTAAGTTCCTGATTCCTCCATCAGAACCATATCCCAACCTGGACCAACATGGAAATTCCAAAGTGTCAGCACATAAAGGTATCCGACTGAGCACAGCCCATGACAGGAGTCAAACCTTTGGAAGTGTCCTTTGCTGCCTCCACAAACCTCTGCGTCATCCACACCTGGCCTTTACATGCACGGACATCGAAGCTCTAACACCTTCCATAACTGGCTCATCCACACTGCTATGTTCTAGCTATGAGGACAGCTTGAACTCAGGCGTCCTTTTACTCCCCATCAATGGGCGCACATTGAAATATGGCCAGGGAATAAAGGAGCAGACTGAAAGTGCACGGGAAACCATTCTCATGAGGTTAGCATGACCACTTCACTGATATCAGCGGACATCTCCTGTGATAAGAACTAAGAAGAGTCATATGGGAATGTGGACATCGGGGCATGTCCTAGCCACACTGTAACATGGACAAGGTTAATCAGGGCCAAGAAGCCCAGGCCTGTGACCTCAGCTACTTGGGAAGCTAAGGCAGGAGGATCACAAGCTCATGAATGTCCCTGGGCTACAGAGTGAATCCAGGACGACTCTGCATGACTTAGTAGACCTCTGTCCCAAACAGTAAAAAGAAGCCCCTGGGAATCTCTCTCCTCTTCTCTCTCTCTTTCTCTCTCTCTCTCTCTCTCTCTCTCTCTCCCCCCCTCTCTGCCTCCACTATACCATTGACTCCCATCCTCTCCCCTGAATAAACTCTATTCTATACCAAAAAAAAAAAAAGCCCCTGGGGTTGTTTCTCAGCTGGTAGAGTACTTGCTTAGCAAGCACAAAGCCACGGGTTCAAACCCCGGCACCCACTGCATAAACTTGAGTGTGATCCCAGCCTTCTTTCGCTTTTTGAAAACAAATAAACGAATGAAAAAATATTAAGCAGAATAAAACCAAATCACAAAGCAAATAGATATAGGTAAACTAATAAATAAAAAAATAATAGAACAAACCACAAAGTCCGATATCATAATATACAAACAAAAGACAGAAGATGGACACACTGGGCGTTGCTTCTAGCTCCTCAACCACTCATGGCGAAGCTACCTCACAAAAGCTCTAATGAGCTCAGCTTGGTTTGTGCAAATCCTTCACTGGGTTTCTGAGGGAGAAATCTTCCTTTTGAGTGATTCCTGTTTCTTCCTGCAGACCTTCTGTTGATAGCCTCTCCTTCTTCTCAACAACTAAGACCCCCTCACCCCAGTCAGGTCAGATGCAAGGAAGCTTCCAAAACTGGCCTGGTCTTGAGTCCTCCCTTTCCTCTGGTCTCCTTCATGTTTTACCATCATAGCTCTATGGCCTAGGTTCATAGGACCCTAAATGGGAATAGCTTCATGCAACTCTAGGATCTATCCTGGACACAGTGATGCAATCTTTTCTGGAAGAAGCCTTCTTGTGCTGGTCAGGAGATAGGGCTGTTTTAGCTTAGCAGGTTGTAAGTCATAGCTGGAGACAGCTGCCCACTCCCCGTTCTGCGAGATGTTCTCATTCTCCACCATCCTGCTGCGGCCCTTCTGGAATGTCACCCTGACTCTGCAGTATTGACACTGAGCCAAAGTGTGTGACTCACCTACGTAAAGCACACTGCCTTTCTGACCAAAGGCACAGGAGTCCAACAGCAGAAAGCATTTGGCTCAGATCTCATCTAAGTCTGCCATTCTCCTGCCTGTGTGAGTGTGTGCTGTGTGTGCAGGTGCAGGTAGTGGAAAAGCACAAGCACATGCGTGCCCCGTGCACTGTGTGTTTGGAAGACAAATTCAGCTACCAGTGCTGTCTATCTTAATCTTTCTTTTTTGTTGGACGTGTTCCCTCATTGGCCTGCAACTTACCATGTAGGCAAGACAGACAGGGATCTGCCTGTCTCTGCCTTCCCAAGGCTTAGTAAGCAACAAGTCAACCCCTTAGTTTGCAAAAGGGAAAACTTCGAAGCTAAGCTACATTGCCAGTGTACAGCAGTGGGCTGGTGGCCCACGGATCCAGGATATTGTCCATTCCACAAAGATGTGTCAAAACAGCAACAGCCTGGGAAGGAGCTGTGTGTCCACAAACCTGCCGGGTGCGAACACATATGCATATATCTGCATATGCTCTTAAAAAGTACAAGCGCCACCCATGTGGGTCTGAGTGGTGTTTGTTTGGTTTTCCGCTTAGTAACATTTGAGCATCTCCCACATGGCTACAGATGGCTCTGTCTCCTTCGTCTCCCTAATCTCCCTGTTGTGTTTTCCCATACCTGTCCTACTCACACCAGTCAGAATAAGCCTTGAGAAATGTAAATAAGATCCTATTACCTCCAGCCTTAAAACCCTCGAGTGATCTCTCAATATTCTTATGCTATAGGTCATTCTGCCCAACTCAATGACCAAGGCGCTGAGTGGCGTCACTTCCTGGGCCTTACTTCCGTCTGGTCACACAGATTTCCTTGCTATCCTTAAAGGCACCAAGTTTTCCCCCCAACCTGACAGTCTTCAAGAATGTTCTCCATTCTCAAAGAAGCACCCTTTCTACACGTGCATGCCTGTACCTGTGTGCCTAAGATCACCTCATCTGATCTCAAAAACTCATCTCACAAGGACCAACCAGAGAAAGCAGAAGGACAAATGGTGCAGAAGCCAGGACAGTGTCTGCTGCACATGAAGGGACCACTGGACTCATGAAATCACAGTAGCTGGGCTTGCTCTTACAAGACCTGTCCAAGATCAAGCCACTTGTCATTTCGTCGTAGACTCAGAAGCTTAGGAGGCCTCACTTAGCCGAGGAACATTGACAGTTGAAGACTTCTAAGGAAGGGAAAGTCAACTTTCTTTTAGGGCGTGCCCCCTGCTAGGTTACCCAAGTTCCAAGGGTTGGCTTCACACAAATGACTATGTTGTCAGCACAAGTTAGACTCAGTGGGTTGTTTGTCATTGTTGTTTTTGTTTGGGTACCAAATTGTGAGGGAGTCAGGGGATGGATCTGGGATGGGGTTATGGGAGGAGTTACAGTTGAACATGATCCAAATTCCTTGCCGAAATGAATAAAATTCTCTAAGAATTAGTAAAACAATATTTTTTTACAAAGCTCAGCTCAGATGGTGCCTCCTGCCTCTCCTAACCCCATCCTCTTGCACCCAGACACCCCCACATCAGATCACCCCCACAGCAGTAGGTCTTACCCCTAGGTTGTAATCTTTGTGTATAGTGTATATATAAATATCTGTAGGGTTGGCTGATGGGTGTGTCTTCCCCCACAAGCCAGGCAGGGGTTGTGTGCACACCATGAGTGGTCTCATCTCACCTTCAGCAGAGGACCCGCAAATAATGTTCACATAAGTGAGGGAATCTGTGGAAACAGAGAACACCGGGAACAGAGAAGAAAACCCCAGCCAGCCAGCCAACTGTGTCTCACCCCAAAACCCAAAGGACACAGGCCAACTCTGGACCTCAGACTCAAGTTTAATAGTTGTCCCCTTCTTTAAAACAAACAAGAGCTCAATTGATTTCCTACTGTAAGCTTCAGTCTGCTAGAGTGAAGGGTTACAAGAGCCCTGTGGGAACTGCCCACTCTGCTTCCCAGTCATGAACTAGAGGGGCAGCTCTATCGATCATGAAATTTGATCACCCAAGTGTGGCATGGCTACACTCTGTGTACCTTGCATAGGACACAGAACCCCAATCCCAGGGGACACCAATAGCCTTCTCTGTGAGATCTTCTTATCTCCTTGGAAATACTCCACAGAAAGCCACCCAAATCAACATGGCCTTTGAAATATCCCTGCACAGTGCAGGAAGTGGCGTGCTGGGAGATGGAGACCTAAGTGCCTACTACCCACCCAGGCCAAGCCTTCCCTATCTACAGAGCTAGTTCCGGGATACCCAAAGCTACACAACGAAAACCTACCTGGAAAAAAAAATAAAAACAAAAACAAACAAGACAAAAGATTCCAGACCATTTGTAGGGTGAGACTGCTTCTGCTGACACTAGTCCTGGGAGTAAAAAGGCCAAGTAAAAAGGCCAAGCTACGCCCTTCACATCCAGACAAGACATTTACACTTCTCTCCCTGCCTAAGCCCAAATCTCAGCCACCTGCCACCTATCAAAACGCTTAGGAGGTGAGGCGAGTGTGTTGAGATGAGACCCTAGCAAAAAGAGGAATATTACAAGGGATTAAGATGCAGTAGGTGGACATCTGAGAGGCCACTGTGAAAGCTACACTTGGAGACTGTCCTCCCAGTCGTGATGTTCACCCTTATTTGCCTTTCTTACTGTAAGACTGTCTTCTGTGGCCCTGATGGTGTAACTGCTTATACCTTTGTAGGGAATTAAATTCAGACTAACTGGGTGTTGGTAAATGTCTTCATCTACTTTCCATTCCCATAATGCCAGAAGCTAGATACTTTACAAAGAAAAAGAAGTGTGCTAGAGTTCTATAGGATGAGTGCTTACACCTGGATGGCCCATCTCTTCAGCCCCTTCAGAGGAAGGACTTCTGGCTATGTCCAACACAACAGATGGGAGGAGTGTGTGAGATAGACCATGGGTGTTGAGAGGGAGAGCAAAGCCCTGGAGAAGGGCCAGGCTCTCTAACAGAGCTCTCTTATAAGACCTGATACACAACTGCAGGGCACCATTGATCCATTTGTGGGTTGAGCTCCTCTTAAGGGTTCTAGCTCCTTGATGGTACCATACTGGGGAAGAAGCTTCCAGACCATAAATATGCTGTAGCAAGCCCCCTCCTATCCATAGCATCATAGATGAAGGACTCAAGGACAAGATTCCTATAAGGGGTGTGTGGCGAACAATGAATCCAGGTAGCCCTCCTGGGATTGGGCTACTAAAGAGAAAGGTCCTCAGCCCCTCTTCTCATCCAATCAAACCAAAAGGATCTACTCACCCATAGAAGCAGAAGGGAGTGTCCCTCTCTTATCAGCCTTCCCCCTCCCCCAAGGTCCAGGGAATACCAAGAAAGAGGAAATTGAAAGAATTTAAAGAGACAGAGGAAGGAATATTGTGGCATGCTGCCCTCTGGTCAGGATGCAGCCACTGCACACAAAAGCACTCAGCTTCTGTAATGATCTGTTTAAGACCCTTACAAGACTTGTCCTGTCAATATTCCTCTATGAACGAATGAAGACCTCACAAGGCCCTACCCCTCTGTGGGGTGATACAGGCCGTTAGTGGTTGCTGGAGTGAAGAAAGGTATGTTCTTCAGTGGTATAGCCAGTAGCAAGACCCCATGCTCCTGTAAATAACCCCTACCTGTGCCCTTGCAAGACATTCTACAAAGGAACCCATGCCCACCCAGCTTGTAAGCCACAGAATGCAGAAGCCAAGCTGAGAGGAACTTGAGAGTCCAGCCTGTCAACAGAAGCATGGTCAGAGACTTTCACATCTGAGCTTTTGACCAGAAAGCATTCACCTGAGCTCAGCTGTTATCACAGCAGCTTCTGGCCCTCCCAGGGCGACCTGCCCAACCCACTCTGGCTGCTGCCCTTGGTTGAACCTCAGGAGACTGGGAGGAGTTATTTTCTTAGCCGATCTGCAACAGCCCAGCTGGCTCATACCTCAAAGGCAAAGATTCCTCCTCTAGTTTGTTGGCACTGGTTTGTGCCAAGGATCCAGAGAAAGGACAGGCGCTGGCCTCCCGTGGGCCTCTGCCAGGCATGTGAGTCAGGACCAGGCCTGTAGTCGGAGAAGCCATTGTGACAGAGATGTGGAACTCAGTCCGTGGTGTCCTCTCAGGTCAGGTATCTCCTCACCAGGAATCTGTACTGGGTCTCTGAGGTGTGATAAGGAGGGCGATTTCAAAAATCTTCTATTCTTCTTGTCCTACATGGAGATAAGAAAGCCAGGAGACAGAATCCCAATGTTCATCTGGACTATCAACAAATGGCTATGAGCAAAGGAGTAACTGAGGGAAACACATAGCTTCACAGGGGCACATCCTAACAGCAAAGCCTTCTGGAACTGTCGGAGATGCTCTAGGGTATAAAAGGGTCATGCTGGATTCTCCCCATTGCGCAGTTACTGCCCAGGTGAAAAAGTCAGGCTGTGCAGTGAGCTGTGTTCATTCCGTGTCCCCTTAATGGGCACTTGCTCCCTGGGAGTCACTGTCCTGGGACAAGTGACAAACAGCTCCTGCGCTCACAGGGGCTGCCTGCTCAGGAACTGAGGGAGTATCTTACACAGAAGAGTGGATCCAAATGAGGGTAAAGGGAAGGCTTGCGAGGGAAGGAGCTCTCTATAGGAGCTTCTGGGAAGGGAGATGGAAGATGTCAAGGAGAGACCTGTGCTGCACAGAGTCAGAGAGCACTGTGGGTAGAGCAGTCAGTGCTGCCACGAAGGAGAGAGGACGACCATGCCTGGACCTAAAGTTAACTTCATGAATCTTGCCCCCAAGGCCACCACTCCTTTCATTCAATTTAATATCCTTGAATTCAGCTCCATTTCACTTCCTGGAGTCTCTTTAATTCTCAAACTCTATATTTTGTACTTTCCCTTTCTCAGCTTGCTATGTTTGTCCAAAATTCTCTTCATCAGACTTAACCAGAGAACAAAGTCTTTGTTGGGCTTTTTTGAGACTTCCTTTGCAGATGCAGTTAATATAAATCTCTTTACCTTAGTCCTAGGCAGTCTCTTCCAGACAATGGCAAAAAGCACAGTCACATCAGTGAACAGAAGCTTCACGGGTGACACCATGCTCACATGAGCTGAACAAAAGCCTGCATCCACACCACTTTTAGGGAAAGAAGTTGTGGGACACGGGGTCAAGCCATTATCAGGTGCCCAAGAAGGAGAAAGAATCTACCGCAAGTCGTTGTCTGGCGGTGAAGCAAGGTGGACCCAGCGTCAAGCCCTGCGCTGGGACAGCGGGAGCTTGGCTTGACTCTGCCTAGCATCCCAGTGCCTGCACGCTTCAACTCGCTCCCAGCTCTGCCTCAGTTTTCCCATCCACGGAATGGCTCAAATGTTGGCGCTGGGCATGCCTCAGATGTGGGGTGCAACAGGAGCAAAGAAAATGTGATGGAAATAGTATCCCACGGAGGCCCACAGATGATTTCTTGTACTCTTGTGATTCGAACGATGCATTGGACTGAACCCTCAGTAAAGACAAGGAGACCTGGGTCGCATCTATTCTTCGGTTGGCCTTCCAGAGTTCGAACCTGACTCTAACCTGACTGTGCCTCCATACCCCCTTGGGGACATCGTTAAATGCATCCTGGTTCAGGAAGACTGGGGTGTCCCCAAAGGAGAATGCTATTGGGTCACAGAACATGCTCTGCATGTGGCCAGGATCCCCAGAGACCACAAAAGCCAAGTGGTCATATATCCCATAGTGGGCAGGTAGAGACAAGCTCACCGGGAGAAGTGGGCCAGCAAGTGGGTTCAGGATATACCGCTGAGGCCCTGACGACAAGCCTTGTGGGTGTCAGGTGTTGTCTAAATCCTATCATACTTTCATTTCCCCCGCAATGCTCCCAAACGATGGGTGTATTTCTGACCTGCTTTCACAGATTACAAAGAGAAAAAGAGCTACGGTCCGAAGAGATCGCGTCACTTGCCCAGCATTACACAGCACGCCATCCACAAACCTCCAGCGTCAGAGCTGAACCCAGGGCAGACGACAATGACGCTGACGGTACATTCTAGGGGTGCACAGAGCTGCCCCTCTAAACCGCACAGCAGAGGGACAGCCCCTGACTCAGCACACCCTGAAGCTTGCTGAGAGCTGAGTCATTTAATGGCAGTGGCCTTAGGAGCCAGTCTCCAGTCTCCCGGGCTCCTGCCGCACGCATGTCAACAGCTACATCCAATGTCTTCCTTTCGTGTTGTGCAGGGTTTAAAAGCCTGGATTCTGACCTCGGCGTCACTGTCTATAAGTCACTTAGCTTTGAAAGACTCTGCTTCTCTAATCTATATTCTGGGAATAATCAGTGTGAACTCTAGAGCAGGAACTGCTATGTATTTCTCTTATATAGTTTTGTGTAGCCCATGCTGGTCTCAAACCCACTCTGCAGCCAAAGATAACCTTGAACACCCACTCCTCTTTGCCTCCACCTCCAAGTGCTGACATTACAGGAATAGCCCACCTTGGCTGGTAGATTCCATGCTGGGGATTGAACCTAGGACTTTATGCATATTAGCCAAGCACCCCACTCGCCATAGCTACATCCCCCAGCCCTGGAGAGAATTACTGTGAAAATGAAGGTTGAGCATTTACCCTGCTGGCCCATCCTGCCCCTACCATAGCATCACTATAGGTGTGATTATTAAGGCAAAAAATCAGGCCCCCCAGCCTTTGCAGTAGTTCAGCCACTGAGCGCTGGGGTGTGAATGACTCCACTTCTAGCAAGAAGTATTCGGGCTATTGCACCTGCCAACATGTATACACTCTCCCATAAAAAAAAATGGAGACCTCGGTTACAAGGATGGGGAGGGGGGTGTAATCACACAGCGGGGAAGCGTTTTGCACAAACAAATGTTGCATCAACTTTTATGGCTCTGGCCCCAGGCCGGGCTATGAGTCAGGCTTGCAGTCCCATCATCAAGCTAGGGCTTGTCCTGAGGCTTCGACCTACTCATTCCCCTCCTACCTGCCCTCTCCAGCCCCTGCCCTGCATCCCCAAGGAGCTAGGGATCAAAGAGAGATGCCTGTGAGCAATTGCCGTGCTGGCCCGCCAGGAGTTGTTCATGCTATTAAAAGATACCCCGAGTCATTACTGTGGCATTGTGGGACTCCGCTGATTGCAGCTAATCTCTGGCTCTTTTTGTGTTCCTAATGGAGAGGAGCCTAGTGTTTTAAAAAAAAAAATAAGAAAGAAAGAAAAAAAAAAGCTCATTCTGTGCCCTCTTTTTTTTTTCCTTAAAATTTAGTTTAAGAAAAAAATAGCTAGGGGCAAAAAAGTGATATTCAACAGCTAAAAATGAGTGAGATAAGAATAAAATACAGAGAAGGTGAATTGAAAAATAGAGCTTTTTTTCCAGCCCAGCAGACCCTGAGACAATAGCCACCCCTGATGAGCTCAGGGCCAGAGGACAGGAGTCATTTGGTGAGCATGCTGTTCTCTCTCCCTCCTCTTTCCGCCACCTCTGATTACATCAGTGAGAAATTCTCTCAGTGCTATTGAGGCTCCAACACCCTAGGACACAGTTAATCTCCCTTTCCTAACAGCAGGAACAGCCTGCCTGCTCCAGTGTTGGGGGGGGCGGGTGTACAAGGCTCCAGGCTGCTGGGGCTACAACCTGAGCTGGGTCCCAGAGACTCTGTGAATATACTGCTCTGTAGCTCACCTTTTTCCAGATGTAAGATGTGATTAATGAGAGTCTCCTTCCCTAGAGTCAATCGTCTGATATTGTGGGTGCTGGCAAGGTGGGCCAGGAGAAATTTGGCAACACTGAAAGGTTTCCAATCACCAGACAACCAAAACTCAATTGAAAACCAAAAAGTAATGAACACAAAAGTGCTTCTGAACATGCACAACCACGCTATACCGTGCATCTTCACTGAACGCACACCATGCACACTTCACACTGTACACGCGTGCCCTGGTATCAGGCCGCAAGGCACCAGTAGGCTGCCTGGAACCTCTTAGTTCAAATAGGAAACTGTTGTGTGCTGTGAACTTCATGTTCTTAATTACATGAAAAAAAATTTCTCTGCTCTTAAGGAAACATAATGGTTTAATTATGGAAAACAAAGTCTTTTAATATCTTCCGACCATCATGCAAGCATCAGATTAGTGTATCTTTGAGTTATATTGTGTCATGTTAAACAAGTACATCCGTCTTAGCTCATAAAAATGCAAATTGGCCCATCTTTGCTAAATGGTAAAATCATATGCATACCAAAGAAGGGTTTAAAAACAAAGGTATTTATGAGTTCTTCGAAGCAAATGTTTGACCCCTATTTTATATATCTATAAAACCCTCGGTGGCTTAAAATTTGTGTCTCATGAATAGGGTTTGTCTTGGTTGGTTTCAAAAATCAACTTGACACACCCTAGAGCCATCTGAGAGGAGACAACCCCTCCCCCCGTAAAGGATTGGCCTGTGGCAATGTCTCTTAAGAATTATTTTGATTCTTAATTGACGTAGGAGGGTCCAGCCCATGTGGTCGAGGACTATATAAAAAACCTAGTTAGCAGTGGTCAGCCTATCTGTGAGACACAGCTAGCCAGCAACATTCTAAGCTTCCTGCTGTACTTCCTAGACGATAAATGAGTTCCTTGGTGTAAAGTAGTGCTGCGTAGAATAGGCCGCAGGCCTCCCTCCGTGACGGACTGCTGCGGCCTGTAAGCTGAACTAAACTCATTAGTCCCCAAAGCTCTGACGCAAAAACCACGAATACTAGTGAGTAACTTCCCGGGAGACAGCCTTGGCTACGGCTGCTAGGAACGCATTACATGACCGATGTGGCAAGGCCTGGACTGTAGTGGGGATTCCAAGCTTGTACTTATGCAGAAGATTGCCTTCCACTTGGGGAAATGGCCCAGGTGTTCTGTTTTTAACAACAACATTTTAAAAAATGTGTAAAACGGGTATTTGTTTGGTTTGGTTGTTTATTTATTTATTTATTTATTTATGTGAGTACACTGTAGCTATCTTCAGACAGACCATAAGAGGGCATCAGATCCCATTACAGGTGGTTGTGAGCCACCATGTGGTTGCTGGGAATTGAACTCAAGACCTCTGGAAGAGCAGTCAGTGATCTTAACCTCTGAGTCACTTCTCCAGCCCTTAAGAAGAGTATTTCAGAGATAGTTTTAAAAGATGTGTCAACCTGAAAGAGGAAGCAGAAGACTGGGACAAGAACTGTGAGGATGATGCTGCCAGGGCTAACTATGGGGACACCCAAGCCAGTTCAACTCATGAACATTCCAAGAAAGGCCCTAAAACTCAGAGAGTCCCAATAAAGGACATCGTTGGTCATACCACAAGCAGGCCACAAAATGATTCTAGGATCCTGACACATGGACTGTGGTAGTGAGGTTGAAAATCTTTAGAAAGTACAAAGGTCTACCTTAGATGGGGAAGAGGGATCGTGAGTATTAAACAAAACTGAGGACATATCAGAAGACCATAACGAAACCTGATACTTGGTAAACAAATTAAAGCAAAAACACTTTTAAGACTTCGGACAATTAAAGGCTCACACCTTTAATCCCAGCACTCAGAAAGCAGAGGCTTCCTGAGTCTCTATGGGTCCTAGGTCCTGGTGCCACCCAAAGAACACATGTTATATAGCCATTGTCCTTTGTGGCCCACAAGAACTAGATGACAAGACTCTTTCGCTGAAGAGACTACACACTCTGGTTACAGGAGTACAGGACATTGAGAGAGAAAGATGGAACTGAGATTAAAAAGAAAAAACCAACTTCCTCCCTGCTAGTCAGCTTTCACAGGGCCAGAAGGAACTGCACATGCTAATAAGGAAGAAAAGTCATTAATGGTCTGCAGTAAACCCTGCATGTTACAACACTGACTTGCTGGACAATGGGTGTGCTGGTACAATAATGGCACAAATGTTATGGCAGCAACCAAATGCTTCCTCGTTATAACTGAGGTCCTCTACACGGGAATGAATTTATGCCTGGTACTGTAAATCTGGTCAAAAGCTAATGGCTGGGCAAGTAATAGACACCAGGGGGAACCCTGCTGCTGCTGTTTTGATAAACAGACAGGTTTCAGCTATCAAACGGCCCTCTAAATATTTGAGTTGATTAGTTGATTAGTGCCACTGTCATCTTTGGTCAGAGAAGCTCCTTTTTGCTATAGATAGTGGTTGCTGCAAAAATTAAAAACCTGGCCATAGTGCTGTGCACATAGGACTATTGATTGCTCAGCCCTAAACTGGACATCTATCTATACTACAGAAGAGGGATGGAAAAGAATGAATGAACCAGGGGAAGGGGTAGAGCTCTGTTGAATGCTACTGTCTAGGCCTGACCTGATTGATGGACTCATGAACTTATAGTAGCTTTGATTGCTTTCATGGGGCTGAGCCTATAAACGTTTTGTCATAGGTGATGGGGAAACTGGCTAGGCCCCCCTCCTTCCTAGGGATCTGTAGGTGATTAATGGTTACAAGCTTTCAGTGGAGAGGCACTGTCTTCAGCGGTGTAGCCATTGGTAAGTTGCCCATGCTCCTGTCAATAACCCCTTACCCACGTTCCTGTGAGTAACTGTAACAAATCTCTTGGGTCTCATACGCTCAATGGACACGAAGGCAGAAGAACTAGTTGAAAAGAGGATGGAGATTAGAGGGGGTTGTGGAGGGCCAGAGAAACACATGATTACGTAGAATTAAGATGTACTAATAAGGAACCAGAGAGAAGACTCAGTAGGTAAGGGTGCCTGCTGCCAAGCCTGATGACCCAAGTTTAGTCCCTATGCCCCATGTAGTAAAAGGAGAGAACCAACTCCTATGCGACATCCTCTGCCCTCCACACTCATACACCATGGCCTATGCATGCCCACGTGCATGTACACACACTAAAAAGAAATAAAATATATTAATGTATACCACTAAAAACAAAAATAAACAGAGCTAGAGAGATAGCTCAGTGGATAAATCACTTGCCACATAAACAGAAAGACCAGAGTTTGGATTCCCAGAACCCATATTAAAAGCAGATAGATGTGACAGTCAGCTGTAATTCCTGTACTGGGTGTCATGGAGCAATCTGGATTAGCTAGACTCGCAGGGATAAGAAAGTTTTGGTTTCAGTGAGAGATCCTACCTCAGTAAAATAGAAAGTGATTGAGGAAGACATCTGAATGCCAACTTCTTTAGGCCTCACAGGAAAGTACACACAGATGTAACACTACATATGAAAACATACATACAACACCACACACACACACACACACACACACACACACACAAATTAAGAAGTAGCATTCCTGGAAATGAACGCCCACCCCTATGAGGCCCTAGAAGAGAAGATAACTACCAGGAAGCCATCAGCTACAATGAGCCACTTTGCTTCACAAATCAAATAAATAAATAAGGAAATTAGATCATTTTCAGGGTTTTCAAAGAATTCAGGCAGGGCACAAAAACAACTCAGAACTCTGGATAGTGTTTGCTTTGGCGCATGTGCAGAACATGCCTTTGGGTTCCTTTTTTCATGAAAACGTACTCAGGGGGAAGCAGAAAACACTTTGATGACTTCGCACAGAAGCAAAGGGGGCAATGGGAGAGCCTCTGGCCCACTGCAGAGCAAAGGATGAATTTGTGTGGTCATCAAGTAACCTCTGCTTAACAAGATTACATCTCAGGGTGAGATCAATCCAACAGAACTAACCAATAACAGTTTTCCAGCCCACACTGAGTGACTACCAGCCCCTGGTGCAAACATTACATTTCCAGCCCTCCTTCATTTTGCTCTTTAGTAGGCAAAGCTAGAGGTCTTGTTTTCATCTGCTTGCTTGAATGATTGACTGGTTGATTGATGGTTGCTTTTCTTTGAGATAGGATGTTACTGCATAGACCCAGCTATCATGGAACTTGCTATGTAGACCAGTCTGGCCTTAAACTCATAGAACTCTGCCTACCTCTGTCTCTGAAGCATTGAGATTAAAGACATGGTCCACTCTACCCACCTTGGAGGCCTTTCAATTCCCAGATTTCCTTGGCCAATTACTCTGGAAACTGAGCACAAGACTGAACGCTTTAGTATGAGTGAACAATTCGTCCACTCCCCATTTGCAACTTCTATTGTATCCATCCCTTTAGGGAGACCAGGGACCACAGAAAAGAGAAGAATTTGAGAAGGAAAAAAATGTCTACCTGAGAGTACAGGCTCCAGATAATGCAGGTATAGCCAGGCTGGTGCACTGTTCATTGAGAATCTCAAATGTGCACATCTTCAGCAATCAGGCAGGTTTTGGAGTAAGAGGAATAGGCCTCTAGGGACATCTGGGAATCAAGAGACTGTGTTCATCTCTCAGAGGACTACTCAGTCCCCATCACCTGTTTCCTTGTGATTCAGGTGTATCATCAAATATTCACACTGTGTCTCCAGCCACTGAATGCCTGCCTAGCATGCACAAACCACCCTAACTACTACATAAATCAGGTGTGATGATACAAGACGGGAATCCCAACACTTGGGAAGTAGAAGCAGGAGGATCAGATGTTCAAGATCATCCTCAGCTACATAGTAAGTCTGACAACAGTCTGGGCTACCTAAGATTCTGAATCAAGAGAAGGAAGAGGAGGGGAAAAAGAAGGAGGAGAAGGAGAAGGATGGGGAGAAGGAGGGGTGGAGGAAGAGGAAGAAGAAAAGAGGAAGAAGAGAAAAGAAAGAAGAAGGAGGAGGAGAAGAGGGAGAAGAGAAGAAGGAGGAGGAGGAAGAGGAGGAGGAGAAGGAGGAGAAGGAGGAGGAGGAGGAGGAGGAGGAGGAGGAGGAGGAGGAGAAGAAGAAGAAGAAGAAGAAGAAGAAGAAGAAGAAGAAGAAGAAGAAGAAGAAGAAGAAGAAGAAGGAGAAGAAGAAGAAAACAGAAAACACAGGAGCCTCTCCATGCATCTATAGCCTGCAGAGACTCTGTACCCTGTCCCTGCAGTAACTTCAAACACCAAGCCTGAACCATGACTCCACTGTTGACACTCCAATCTGTTCCTCCCAATAGCTGTAGACCTAACCTTGTCCACCCAAGTCCTGCTCTCTGCTTGAGGAGGGGCAGTGTTTCATTTGTTTCAGGTTTTGTTTTTGTTTTTCTTGGGGTAGAACAAATAATATTTAAGGCTAAAAAAGAAAAAGGAACCAGCAACAAAGAAGAGAGGAAGTCAAGCAAGCCTCCCGAGCCTGATGAGTAAGCCATGCAACCTCTCATCCCTCCTTTTATCCTAGGCTTAAACTCAGTGTCAAGTACACAGTAGACAGTAAATGTCGGTGACCTAATGACACAGTGAAAGGACAGACTTGTGGGCTCATATAGTTGTCATGCCATCTATTCTGTAAGGAATGGCACCCAGGCTCTAGAGAAGAAATGGTCAGCCTCTGAGATGAACAGGCTGTAGCTGATGAAGTCGGGGTCAGACTGTTAGAGGAGGAAGGTAGAGAATTTCAAATCACTTTGTCTGAGTCAGAGTTGGGATATGTCATTTGGAGACAGAAAGTCTGTATTTGAGTCATGGCTCTCCTAATTAGGAACTCTGAGATTTGGGACCAATCGTGAATTCCACACGAATGCAGTTTCTGCATCTGGAGACAGAAACCAGGAGTACAGAGTTACCCGGGGTAATGGGGGGTCGGGTGGGAGGTGAATAAGAGAAAGGATTTGAAAGTGCTTTATAAACAGAAAATCAGCCCAGGCAGGAGAGAGAGGAACAAGAGAGTCCAGTCACGCAGAAGCTGGTGAGTCAGAGGGACAGTTCAGGGCCAGCATGTTTCCTGGGCCATCTGCATCACTGAACTGTCAAGACAGCTGTTAGCTTAGCCCTGCCTTGAGTCACCCTGAGTAACAGGTGTCTGGCTCATCCAAAGCTTGACTCCAACCTTGTTGGTTGGATGACCTAGTGGGAATAAGCTTGGGAACTTGGCCAGTAAGTGAAGAGATACGACTAAAACCGAAAGAGAAAGAAACGTTCCCCCACCTGGTCCAAGGACATCTGGATCATCTCTGAAACTCAACTGAACATCTGTCTCCCAGGTCCACCTGTATTGATTCTTCCTGGACCTTCATGTTGGGAAGGAAGGCTCACAAAGGCACAAGTGCATCCAGGGTGTGAATTATTTATGTTCACAGCATGTGAGTTTACACAGATCTTTGAACAAAAATTATGTCTGGCAACCACTTTTAAACAATCACAGAATCTCTGGTTTTCAGTAGGAAACAAGGCAATAAAAGTCAGCAGCAGGTTGGTTCCCTCTGGCCTTAGCCTCGGCAGCCTGAGGCTAGATAAATGATAAAGAACGTGGGCCATCACCAGAGCTATGTCACTTTAGGCCACTTAACCTCTCTAAGTCTCAGCTTCCTCATGAGAAAATGGAAATAAATAATGGCCACTTTCTAGAAAGGTTGCTAGGACTAATGTGTCTGCAAGATGCTAACTACAATGCTTGTCTCAGGGAAAATCTAAGGTGGCAGCTAAGAGGTCTACTTCTACAGAAACCTAAGAAATAAAGCTTAGGTCTAGGCCCTTCCTTATGGAGATTTGGAATATCCTAGATGGTTAAAAGTGGAACATCCACTGAATCAAAACTACTTAGAATGCGACCCGGAGAGACAGCTCAGTAGTAAAGAGTGCATACTCTTCCTGCCAAGGCCCTGGGTTTGGGTCTCAGCACCAACACCATCTGGCTCATAACTGCCCCATAACTCCAGCTCCAAGAGATCTGACACCTGCCTCTGGCTACCAGAGGCAGCATAGCTATGTGCACACATACACACACACACACACACACACACACACACACACACACACACCTCACGTCCTTTAAAGCCACACACTATTTTGAAGGCCTGCCGTAAGCTCTTGGAGGAGACCACGAAGACCTCTCTTTTGGAGAATTCCAAACCACCCAGTATGATGCACTGCATCTGTTTTGCTTTGCTTCCTATTCCTGTTGTTCCTGTTTGTTCTCCTACAGGAGGGTTTGGGACTTTGCTTGATGAAAGGATTTTCTCTCTTTTTTCCCTATATTATTTGTTTACATTCCAAATGGTTTTCCCTTTCCCGGTTCCCCCTTCCCCCTAAGTCCCATAAGCCCTCTTCCCTCTGCCAGTTCCCCAACCAACCCCCTCCCACTTCTCTGTCCTGGCAATCCCCTACAATGTTGCATCAAGCCTTTCCAGGACCAGGGCCCTCTCCTTCCTTCTTCTTGGTAATGATTTGATATGTGAGTTGTGTCTTGGGTATTCAGAGCTTCTGGGCTAATATCCACTTATCAGTGACTGCATTCCATGTGTGTTATTTTGTGAATGAGTTACCTCATTTAGTGTGATATTTTCCAGTTCCAACCATTTGCCTAAGAGAAATGTTCAGCATCATTAGTCATTAGGGAAATGAAAATCAAAACAACCCTGAGATTTCACCTCACACCAGTCAGAATGGCTAAGATTAAAAACTCAGGAGACAGCAGGTGTTAGCGAGGATGTGGAGAAAGAGGAACACTCCTCTGCTGCTGGTGGAATTGCAAGCTGGTACAACCACTCTGGAAATCAGTCTGGCGGTTCCTCAGAAAATTGGGCATGACACTTCCAGAGGACCCTGCTATACCTCTCCTGGGCATATACCCAGAGGATTCCCCAGCGTGCAATAAAAACACATGCTCCACTGTGTTCATAGCAGCCTTATTTATAATAGACAGAAGCTGGAAAGAACCCAGATGTTCCTCAATGGAGGAATGGATACAGAAAATGTGGTATATTTACACAATGGAATACTACTCCGCAATTAAACAATGAAAGGATTTTCTGTTAATAAAATAATTACTCAACCTCTTTACTATAGAAATTCAGAAATAGGTCTTCCGGCCACCATTTGCACCAGGAAGTCAGGAAGCCCCACAGTCTTCTGTGCACAGCCCACCAGAAGAGAGTGATCTCTCAGCAGTGCCTCCACTTCTGAGCATGGAGGTAAGATCTCCACCTTCTCTCCAATATTTCTCTGGAGGAGAACAGCTAGAAGCTCATAGGGCACACGATCAGTGGAACAACTGGGACAGGAGCCTTCCAGGTGACATTTACACCAGGGAACCAGATAGCTCTACAGCCTTCTGTGAACAGACCTTGCCAAGAGAGAGTTGGTCTCCTAGGAGCACGGATACAGGCTTACAGGTCCACAGGAGGGACAAGCTCCAGTCAGAGACAGTAAGACCAACTAACACCAAAGATAACCAGATGGCAAAAGGCAAGCACAAGAACCCTACCAACAGAAACCAAGGCTACTTGGTAACATCAGAACCCAGTTCTCCCACCACAGCAAGTCCCAGATACTCCAACACACCAGAAAAGCAAGAGTTGGATTTAAAATCGCATCTCATGATGCTGATAGAGGACTTCAAGAAGGACATAAATAACTTCCTAAAAGAAATATAGAAGAACATGAGTCAACAAATAGAAGCTCTTAAAGAGGAAACACAAAAATCCCTTAAAGAATTACAGGAAAACACAAATAAGTGAAGGAACTGAACAAAACAATCCAGGACCTTTAGGAGTAGAAACAATGAAGAAATCACAAAGGGAGACAACTCTGGAGATAGAAAAACTTGGAAAGAAATCAGGAGTCATAGATGCAGGCATCAACAACAGAATATAAGAGATAGAAGAAAGACTCTCAGGTGCTGAAGATACCATTGACTTGATAGTCAAAGAAAATGCAAAATGCAAAAAGCTTATAACCCAAAACATCCAGGAAATCCAGGACACAATGAGAAGGCCAAACCCAAGGATTATAGGCATAGAAGATAGCAAAGATTTACAACTTAAAGGGCCAGTAAATATCTTCAACAAAATTATAGAAGAAAACTTCCCTAGCCTAAAGAAAGAGATGCCCACGAACATACAAGAAGCCTACAGAACTCCAAACAGACTGGACCAAAACAGAAGCTCCTCTGGGCACATAATAATCAAAGCACCAAATGCACTAAACAAAGAAAGAATTTTAAAAGCAGTAAGGGAAAAGATCATGTAATTTATAAAGGCAGACCTATCAGAATTACACCAGACTTCTCACCAGAGATGATGAAAACTAGAAGATCCTGGGCAGATCTCATACAGACCCTAAGAGAACACAAATGCCAGCCCAGACTACTATACCCAGCAAAACTCTCAATCACCATAAATGGAGAAACCAAGATATTCTATGATAAAACCAAATTTACACAATATCTTCCCACAAATCTAGCCCTACAAAAGGTAATAGATGGAAAACACCAACACAAGGAGGGAAACTACACCCTAGAAAAAGCAAGAAAGTAATCTTCTTCCAACAAACCCAAAAGAAAATAACCACACAAACAAAAATAACAGGAAGCAACAATCACTATTCCTCAATATCTCTTAACATCAATGGGCTCAATTCCCCAATAAAAAAACAGACTAACAAGTATTTTTCATGTAAATCTTCAATTTTATCAGAAAATGTTTTTAATTCCTCTTTCAATTAATTTAATAATGTTTTTATGTCTACCATTTTATCTGTATTATTTTCCATGATAATCTTCAATTTTAACATGTTTTTCTATATATTTCTTCAATTTTATCAGAAATATTTTCCATGTAAATCTTCAATTTTATGATAAAATGTTTTACTTCCTTTTTCAATAAGAAAGAAAGAAAGAAAGGAAGGAAGGAAGGAAGGAAGGAAGGAAGGGAGAGAGAGAGAGAGAGAGAGAGAGAGAGAGAGAGAGAGAGAAAGAAAGAAAGAAAGAAAGAAAGAAAGAAAGAAAGAAAGAAAGAAAGAAAGAAAACTACAGGAAAAAAAACAGAAGGCCAGTTCTCTGGTATGGCTCAGAAGACATTGTGAACAGTCATCCACCCCGGATGATTTTTCAGGGTATCCCTTCACATCAAAAACCCAAAAAGGGATCCACCCTCATCCAAGGGCTTGGGGAAACCAAAACTAGCCACACTGAATCACAGGGGCACTGGTCAACTCTAAAATACCTGTCAGGATTTCCAGCAAATGACTAGTCCTCCCCACCTGCACCCCCATCTAAAAAATACAACAGAGTTAGGGCACCTTCTAAGAAATAAACAGGCCTCTACATCTCTTGACCTTAAAAAAAAGGAAGAAATTCAGAAGTAAAACCCACAGAGTAGTAACTGGTTCAAGGACACACTGGAACTGTCTGAGACAGAAGCCTGGATTCCACGTCTCTGAATGCTTGTTAAGCATAAATCGTAATTAGTCTGAATTATTAATTAATTATTGGGTAATTACTGCCTCTGATGCAACTCTCCTGTGCTCAGGCTGGTGTTCTGGTTTTGTGCAATCCACTCCTTCTCTTATAATACACAAGTAGAAAAGGTCTTTGTTCCCATCCAGAGGGAAGAGGAGACCCCTCTCCCTACCCTATGCACTTACTTGCCTGAGATCAGTAATACCAACCAAGAGACTTCATCTATTGGTTTTCATTGATATTCAAGTTTCTTCACATAACTACAAGCCACAATAAATAAAGGAAGGAGAACATAAAGGTTGGGGAGAATCCATGAAATCCCTAACAGAAGGGTTCTGTATTCACACTGTATTTACTCCCATGAATCTCATTAAAATTTTCAGTGTGATATTCCCACATGTGGATCCCAGGCAGTTGTTGAATATTTATCCGAGCCAGGCTGGCCCCAGCACTTAGCACCTGTCTTCTCAGGTAAGTCTCTCAAGAAGCCAAACAGGCAAGTGTTATGTTTGCCATTTCATTGTCGGACAAGAAAAGGCAGAGGATGAAACAAGCAATCAAGGCCATAAGACAGGGAAAGGCATCATTAATTTGCAAATGGTATCCTCACTCCATCCCATTAGTCAGCTGTTACTATAATGAAATGCCAGAGGTAATAAACCTAAGTGGCAGAAAGCTTTATTTGGGCTCACGGTTTTGAAAGTTTCAGATCAGGAGAGCTTGGTCCTGTTGCTGCGTGTGGGAGCATTGGATAGAAGAGACTTGGTGGTCTAACGCCTATGTACAAAAGAAAAAGAGGAGACCAGGGATCCACCATCCCTTTCAATGATACCCTACAGACCAAAGGCCTTCCACCAAGCATTTTTTAAAGGTTCTACCACCTCTCAATAGGAGCCAAGCTTCAGACCAGGCTTTTAACATATAGACCTTTGAGGATATTAAGATCCAAACTGTAGGGTGCCAGCAAGATGAATCAGCAAGTAAAGGTGCCTGTTGCATAAATCTAGTAACAAGGAATACTTCTTCACTGCACTTAGATGTAAGCCAGGCACATCACCTGAGATCGAAGAAGTTGCAAAACTGTGGTCCAATGCTGGAAGAAAAGTAGCCATGTTTTGTCGCTATCTGTCTCCAAGAGCTGGGTCCATGTGGAGGGGATGCTCAGAGGAAGTTTGTACCCTACCATTTTTCTTAGATATTCACCTTAGAAGCCACCTCCCAAAACTATGCCTTCTGTCTCCTGACCAAAGAAAGACAGTTGGTGGTGGAAGAAAAGCTTGCTCTTCAGGTCCTGCACCTTACCTAGGCGGCACGGTAGAGCTGATCGTGGTGGTAGGGGCTTGGGTAAGCTGGCCCCAAGGGTGTGAGCATGGGAGAGCTGACCTTACAAGTTTGTCTGCTATGCAGTGACATGGGCAAGGGAGCTGACCCCGAGGTCATCAGAATGGGAAAGCTGTCCCTGACCCTCACGTGTTGCAGCCCTCGGGAAAGCAAGCCCAGCACCTCACCTGGGCAACACAGTAGGCTCTGGATGTGGGGGTTGCAGATGAGCCCACCCAAGTGCATGAATATGGGAAAGCCAGCCCTGCCTCTGATCTGCTAGGCAGTGGTGTGGGTGAGGGCGACATACCCTCCTCACCTGCCTCATCTCTTGCTGTCTATGGCAGGCAGAAGACCGGGACCCCAGTTCATGAGATGCTGGAACTGGTTATGTCTCTCACCTGCTGCAACACTCAGGAGAGTGGGCCTTGCACCTTGCCTGTGTAGCAGGGTAGACCTGGCCCTGGTGGTGGGAGTTGCAGGGGAGCAGGTCCTGAGGCCATAAGAGCAGGACAGCAGCAGACTGACTAGCTCAGACATCTCTTGGGCTTTGAATTGCCCACCCAACATGTACCCCATTGATGAAATCCTGGAGTGCATGAAGGGGCCGGTCCTACAGATCCAAAACTACAGGCTCTCCATGACACAGGGCAATAACGGGATATCTGAGAGGAGTCCCAGTGAGGTGCCAGTATTGATGGACTAGCAGAAACCAAGAGGCCTAAAAGCAAAGAAGTGTGAACCAGAGTATAGGATGGAACATACCGTGACGCACTACAGTTTCCACTGCAAGATTCTGTTTCTCTGTTGTGGGGGAGGTAGAGGGCAGGTAGAGGGGAAGGGACAATGAAGAGGGCTGGGGTGCATGTCGTCATATTCTCAAAAATAAAAAAATAAAAAGTTTAAAACATAAAAAATAAAAAAAATTGCCTTTTGCTCTTGTTCCTTACTGTCATCAAATGGATGAAGACAAGGGAGGTAGAGGTAGCTCAGTGGTTAGGGACACTCATGGGGTCTTCCAGAACCTCCTGTAACTTCAGTTTCAGGCAATTCGTCTCCCTCTTTCTGGTCTCTACCAGCAATAAGCGCATGGTACATATAGACAAACTTGAAGCTGCACCTAAAGTTGAAACGTAACTAAGTAATTTCTTAATGGAGGGAGATACGACCTCTCTCCGAAAGTGATAACTGATGTATCCAATTGGTTAAGAAACGTTCCCTTTGAACATGGTTCAAGTCTCTACAGCCTGTGGGGACTGAGGCAAACCGAGCTGAGCTTTACTGGGGGACCATCTCCACACCCTCAGGGCACTCCAGTCACGTGGCATATACCCACCAGCTTCCTTCCAAGGAACCCCGTGTTATTTAGATCTTCTTCCTGCTTCCGTGGCGGGGATAGGAAGAGAACGCTTCTTGGATACCTCAGGGCTGGAGCTCAGACACAGACGTAAGGCCCTCTCCGACCAAATAACCAGCCCTCCTGCTCAACCGCAGCCACCGGCCACTTGATAACCCATGCCTCTGTGACATAAAGACAGTGGCAGGAGCTGAGAGAAGGGCATCGATCTTTTCCAGCCAACTTACTACAGCTTCTTTCATTAAAAATAAAAGAGGAGTATGGTGGAGGGGGCAAAAGGAGCGAGAAAGTAGCTAAGAGGGAACATTGAAAGGCACCGGCAGCCTGTAGTGTGGGTCAGTACCATGCCGAACAACCATCCGTGGTGTCTTGGTGCTCTTGTAATGAATTGCCCTGTTTGTTTGAACAAACAGGGCAATTGTCACCATGTCAGGCAGCGTTGTCTTTCATATTCCCCTGCAACTTGACAAAGCCCCTCACAGAAGAGCCTTGCATGCCTACCTGGCTGATGAAACAGGCAACGTAACCACATGGGCCATGAGCCAATGAGATTGCTGGAGGGGGAAGTCGACCATCACCATCTCTGGCCCTCAGATCTCAAGGGAAAACTCTTTGGAGCTGAACCCCATCATGGTAGTTAGATCCTCCCCTCGTGAGTTCCACTCACAAGGACTGGAAGGTTAGACTAGAGGCTCTCAACCTTCCTGATGCTGTGACCCTTTTAACACAGTTTCTTGGGTTGTGCTGACCCCCAACTGTAAAGTTATTTTTGTTGCTACTTCATAACTGTAATTTTGCTGTTATTAGGAATCATAATGTAAATATCTGTGTTTTCTGATGAGTCTTAGGTGACCCTTGTGAAAAGGTTGCTCAATCCCAAAGGGCCTGGGAAACACAGGTTGAGTGCGGCCCGCAGCTCTAGAGACACTGCTACTCCTATTTGGTTTTCTGCTTAGAACTCACTTTGTGGTGTGATGTGCCCTGACTCCTGTGGCCTGTGCACTGGGGAGAGGCTTCATGCTCCTAACTAGGGTCCTCTAAGGGTCTCCTTACTTGGGACTGAAGACCCAAGTTCTTCCATGCTTCCAAAGACTGAGACAAGTAGCTGCTATTGACACACATAGGATAATCGTGCATGTGTCTTTAGTGACATAGTTATCTGTAAAGATATAAATGCATACCTTACTTGTTAAGCCTGTGAGGGGGTGACACAACCAAGAGCGTTCACCTCCTGCTGTCTGTTCGTGACTCTTGAATTGTCTTGTGGCTGCATTTGTTATTTTGATGTTGCTGAAGCAAAACCAGCGGACAGATGCAACTTACGAAAGAAGGGCTGGTGGTGGCTCGTGGTTGGAGGGGACCCGAGCTCCATCTGCTTTCTCCTTTGTATTTGATCTGGATGTATTTGGTGGTGCTGCCTACATTCAGGGAGAATCATTACTCCTCAGTTAAACATCTCTGGAAATGCCCCTGAAAAGATCCCCATTAAGTGTGTTTCCTAGGAGACTTCAAATCTAGTCGAGTCAATCATGAGGATGACCACCACAGCAGGTTTTCCTTCCCCCTCTGTTTTCAGATTACATGTCTGGGACGCATATATCTCCTCAAAATGAAGAAAACATCCCCCGATCCTAAGAGGATTTTACAGGAACATTTTTTCACTCTGAGGCTTGTCTTTCTGTCCCAGATCCCAGCACAAGGCTAGCTCATACTTGGCACTCGGTAAATATTTAGCAGCCTAATCAGAAGCTTGATTAAAAGGCTGACTGGAGTCAGAGGCGTTTTCAGGTCCTTGGCTCTGCTTCCTTGGTTAAGCAGAGCTGGAAGGGACTGCAGCCATGACCTAATAAACACAGGCACCCATGACACTGGACGCTCCACAGAATGGATTAGAATCCCTGGTCCCTAACCAAGCATTCACGTGGGCAGGGACCCTAGAAAGCACCAGTGAAGGGATTTGGGAAAGAAATCCCTAAAATGGCATGTGTTAGTGCACAACTGAGTGTTGCCCCCAATGGGCACAAAATAGCATAGCCCCCTCCCCCTTCCCTCCTCCCCCCACCGACTGCCTACACTAAGGGCTATTTGCTGGTAACACCCACCTGTCTCGTAAAGGCTACCACTGCACGAGTCAGTTTCTAGCACTTCCAGAAAGCCCTGCACATTGGTTGAATACAGTGTTCCTCCTGCTGCTGCTGCTGCTGCTGCTGCTGCTGCTGCACAAGGAATCTGAGGAACAGAGCCCTGGGTGTATGCAATAAGAAGCTGCTAAGTAAAGTATCATAGAGCTCAAGAGGCCAGGGCAGCTGCATAAGCAAAGCTAGCACATCTGAACTCAGCCTGGTATGCAGTGCATGCTAAATACATACATACAAACATACATACATACATACATACATAAGTATATTCTATTGGTTTATAAACTTTTCTCTCTTAAAAAAAAAAGAAGCCACTTCTTTCTAAGGGAAATCATGTAAGCAAAATCCAAAATATAATAGAGATTAAAGAGGAATTCCTGGGGCTGGAGAGATGCACCTGTGGTGAAGAGTGCTTGCTGCCCTTGGAGAGGACGGGAGTGCAGCTCTCAACCCCCGCCTTGGGCAACTCACAACTTCCTGTAACCGCAGCTCCAGGGATTCTGGCTCCCTCTTCTAGTCTTTAAAAGTACCCAGACACACATGGCAAAGGCTCACACAAACACGCATGCACATAAATTTAAAAAACTTTTAAAGAGGAGTTCCCTGAGCTAAAGCTGAAAACCCCATCACCGTCCTGCACCTCACACAGGCCTATGAGAGGAACATGGAGCAGCTCAGCGCTCAGAGGCAGGCCCCCTCTCTAATTCATTCGTCCTCGGTTTACAAAGAGAACCTTGAGAGCCATGTCTCTGGTGCGGTTGCGAGTTCCTGCTAGTAGCTAACAATAAGCCAGCAGAAAGGGGCGATGAGGATAGACACCATGCCCGAACTTGGAAAGAACAGGAGACTCAATGGAAAGTTCCGGGGAACTCTGTCTGGGCACTGAGATGTTCCTATCCAAGCCAAAAGTCACAACCCTCCTTCATCTCCAGAAATATACCGTCATTAATGTCAATATGCCAGGACCACATGTTAACAGCCAATCATGTCAGCACAATCATTGTCAGCATCCCAGCATCTCTTTCCTCGGGTGCCAGAGGGATGGTCACCATGGCTGAGAAGACTCAATCCACCCACGTGGACGTGGGTCTCCTCACACTTTCAGGTGTGCTGAGCACTGCACCTTGCACGAGTGGCCAGGAGCAAGACCCCGGAGAGCTTGCCATCCACATGTTTCGTCGGGGAAGCCAAGTTTGAGGTCAGGAATCTGGAAAGAACAGTCTATTTCTCTGGACAAGGAGAGAGAGAGAGAGAGCAACATGGAAGGAGCTCGCCTTGCCTTCCAGGAGCGGCGAGGTTTCCGACAGCAACATCTGGATCAAGAACATGGCGCCGGCCCACCCCTACCGGCTGAAGCCAGACCTCTCACTGCCGATACGGAAATTCCCAGGCCAGCTGCTCTCCTTCCAGGCCTGACGTTAGTCCAACTTGTGTGTGAGGCAGCCAAGTCACCTACTGGTTTTACGGATCCATGGGGAGGAGGGGGGGGGGAATAAAATCTCACTTCGTCTTGATGCAATGGCCGGGGATTCATTCCCTCTACTGAACGGGAAGGTGTATGGAATTACTATAATGTGTGATCCAATAATGAACAACAGTTATGTCTCGATCGGAAAAAACTTTGTTCAAAAGACAAAAAACAAAGAACGGCTAAGGATAAGCCCCAGTGGGAAGGTAACGCTGTGCTCTGAAGATAACACTGATGCCTCCTCTCAAACAGAACTTCCCTGACCTTCCCGTTTTATTGATTTATTTCAGCGTGTGTCTGTGTGCGGTGTGTGCACGCATACACCTGGCATACACATGGTGACCTGAGTTTCACATTGTCTTCCTCAATTGCTCTCTGCCTTAGTTTTAAGATAGTCTCTCACTGGACCTGCAGCATATTCTTTTGCAAAGTCTGGCCAACCGTTAACCCTCAGTCTCCATCTGTGGCCACACCCTTCAGAGCTGGAGTTAACGGATGTGCACCTCGGTGCCTGGATTTTATGTTAGTCCCGGGGATTCTGACTCAGATTTTCATGTTTGGACAGCAAATTCTTTACCACTGAGCTCCCACCTCAGCTCTCTTCTGCTTTTAAAGGAGGGTGTGGTGGTTGGAGGTGAACGGTCCCCATAAGCTTGCTCCCCTGTTGGCGGAACTGTTCGGAAAGGACTAAGAGGTGTGGCCTTGGTGGAAGAGGTATGTCCCAGAGGGCAGGCCTTTGAAGCTTCAAAAGTCTACACCATTCCCATTTAGACTTTGCTCACTGGCTTGCTCACTCACTCTTCCTCCCTCCCCACCCCTACCTCGTGCTTGAGGATAGACATGTGAGCCTTCGGCTACTGTACCTGCCTAGCTGCTGCCGTACCCCACGCCAAAATGGTCATGGACTCTAACCCTCTGGAACTGTGAGCCCCAAATAAAGCACTTCTTTCTATAGGTTTCTATAGGTTGCTCTAATGGTGTTTTGTCACAGCAATAGAAAAGTAACTGAGACAGAGGGGGCGTTACCTAGCTGAGATCATGAAGGTATTGAATGGAATGTTCATTGCTAAAATGCCAGTGCTCTCTCCCTCCCTCCCTCCCTCTCTCTCTCTCTCTCTCTCTCTCCCACCCTCTTTCCCTTCTTCTTCCTCTCTCTCTTTCTCCCTCCCTCCCTCCTTCCCTCTTTCCCTCCTCCTTCTTCCTCCCCCCTCTCCCTAGTCCAACAGGTTTTTCTTTTCATACATATATTATTAGTTCTTTGAGAATTCCATACAATGAGAACATTTTCCTATATCAAGCTAAAATGAAGTCTTTTCATTTATATTTTAACTCTGTTTTTGTCTGCTTTTTCTTTCTTTCTTCCTTCCTTCCCTCCTTCCTTTCTGTCTTTCTTTCTTTCTTACTTTCCTTCCTATTTTCCTCTTAGCTCTGTGTCTAGCCTATAGATTCTCATCAAGCATTTGTTAAATGGAAGCTGTTGTTTGAATGAAAATGGCTCCCATGGGCTCATAGATTTAAATGCTTGACCCACAGTTAGTGGAACTGTTTGAGAAGAATTAGAATGTGAGTCCTTGTTTGAAGAAATGTGCATTAGGAGTACACATCCCCCCCCCTCTCTCTCTCCTCCCTCCCTCCCTCCTTCCCTTCCTTTCTCCCCTCCCTTTCTCCCTTTCTCCCTCCCTCTCCCACCCCGAATTTGTGGATCAGATTTGAACTTTCAGCTTTTGCTCCAGTGCTACGCCTGCCTGCCTTCTACCACACTCCCCATTATGACAGTCAGTCATGGACTAACCCTCTGAGACTGTAAACGAGCCCCCAATTAAATGCTTCTTCCCTTGATTATAGTTTTTTTTGTTTTTTTTTTTTTTTTTTGCCTTAGCAATAGAACAGTAGCTTAAAAAGTAGCTGAGGCAGGAGGATCAATCTTTTTTTATTTGTTCTTAAATTCAGTGGGATTTTTTTTTTGGAGAAAATTTTGCATCTAACTTCTGTAATTTGATTTGTTGTTGTTGTTGTGTGTCCATCTGCTTTGTGTATCAGGGAAATAATAGTTTCATGCTAATAGCTTGGAAATGCTCCCTTTCTATTTTATGGAATAATTTGAATTGGTATTAGCTCTTCTTTGAAAATGTGGTAAAATTCATCAATTAATCTGTCTAAGCCTGACAGATTATTTTTAGATAGGAGGTTTTTTAACTCTGCTTCAGTCTCAGGATGTAATACATGCTTAAACTGTTTAATCTCACCTTACTTTAATTTTGGTATGTCCTATACATCTAGAAATTCATTCATTTCTTTTAGACTTTCCAACGTAGTAGAATATATGTTTTCAGGTAATATCCAACAGTTTTCTAAATTTCACTGGATCTGTTATTCTTGCCCTTTCAGCCCTTATTTTTTGGACCTTCTCTCTATTTCTTTAATTAAATTTGACTAAGAGATTGTCAACTTTATCTTTTTGAAGAGCATCTTGTTTCATTGATTCTTTGTTGTTTTTTTTTTTCATTTTACTAATTTCTGTTCTAATTTAATGACTTTATCTCTGCCTATTGATTTAGGGTTTAGATTGTTCTTTTTCTAGGAACCTAACATGCATCATTAAGTTATTTATTTTCAATTTCTCTGGTTTGTTGGTTTGTTTGTTTTATGCACATTGCTGTTTTGCCTGCATGTATTTCTGAATGAGGGTGTCAGATCCCCTGGAACAGGAGTTACAGAGAGTTGCAAGCTGCCATGTAGGTGCTGGGAATTGAGCCCAGGACTCTGGAAGAGCAGCCAGTGCTCTTAACCACTGAGCCACCTCAGCAGCCCCCCCTCTGATTTCTTAATCTAGCCACTTGAAGCCATAAATTTCTCTCTTAGAACTGATTTCATTGTATCCCGAAAGTTTTGATACAATGTTTATATGTTCTTCATTTGATTGTAGGATTTATTTTATTCTTCAGCTGAGAAAGCAAGAAAGATTATATATTGTACACAAGTTACATTCGGCCACAATTGAGAACAGAGTTACCCCATGCCAGAAGTTCATGGCAGAGGGTTAGTGGAGGCTGTATGGATTGTAAGAAAGACAACTTTTTAGAGGTGGTCTCTGCAATATGGTAACGTTCCAGGTCTGGTAAGACATATTATCACCACTACCATACAGTTCAGCAACTTATACCAGCATGCCGGCCTCAGCATCCTTTATTTCTGTTTCTTCAGCCTCCACAGATGCACAAGCTAGTCTCCTTGGACCTCTGCCTCCTCTTTCCTCTCTTGCACCTCAGCTTGTTAACTTCTGCATCCATCCAGCATTATTAACTTCCTCTCATGGCACAGAAGTCTCATAGAAGAAGGAACTAAGACGGAGTGAGCCTAAGAATGTTACTTCCTTCTGACTTTCTTCCAAAAACCTGCATTTCATTTGTTGGCCTGTTATACAAACTCCATGAGTTTGTATGTATTCTGGATTTCTCTTGCTGCTGATCTGTAGTTTTATTCCATGTAATCAAATAGATGTCTTATCTATTTTGGTGACAGTTTTATAGACTCCTGTAAAGAATATGCATTCTATAGTACTTAGATACAATGCGCTAATATGTCTGTTTTAAGTTCATTCGATCTATTGTACCATTTAATTTACATATCCCTGTTAGTTTTTGTTGGCATGTCCTGTCAATTAGTGAGTGTGGGCATTGAGGTCATCTACTATTGTTTGTGCTAAGGCTAACCTGTGGCTTTACTGCTTTGTTTTTATGAAACTGTGTACATGACAAATATGTTTAGAATTATAGTATCCCTCTTGGTGGATTGTTCTTTAACCAGTATAAAACATCTGTATTTATCTTTTCTAGCTAGTTTTGTTTTGAAGTCTACTTTTCTCATATACTAGAACTGTGATACTTGCCAATTTGTTTGGCATATTTTTTATAATGTTCCACTCCAAGATAAAGTCTGTCTTTTGTAATGAGGAGCTTTAATTGGAAACAACAAATAGTTAGTTACTGCTTTTTTTATAATTCAGTCCTAAAGTCTCCATCTTTTAATTAGGATAATAGAGACTATTAATATTCATAGTTATTATTGAAAGGTGTTTGTTTTTCTTTTCATTTGGATTAGTTTGTTTCTTTTAATTAGGATAATAGAGACTATTAATATCCATAGTTATTATTGAAAGGTGTTTGTTTTTCCTTTTTCTCATTTGTTTAACTACTATTCTAGTGTGCTTTATTCTTTCCTTTGGTCTTGTGGGTGGGTTTTTTTTTCCTTTCAATCTAAAGAATTCTTTCAATATTTTCCATAAAGCTGAGTTAGTAATCATTGATTCCTTTAGCCTATTTCTATCATGAAAAGTTCCCCCCCTTTAACTATGACATGTAGTTTTGTTGGGTATAATAGTCTGAGTTGGAAGTTGCTGTCTTTAGAACTTTAGATTTGCCCAGGTCCTCCTGACTTTAGACATTCCAGGTCAATAATACGCATTAGTCACTGAGCCTGCTTTTATATATGACTCAGTACCTCTCTCTTGCTGCTTTCAATATACTTTCTTTGTTCTACATATTTAGAATTTTAATTATAATATGATGAGGCTAGGATTCTTCCTGATCTTGTCTGTTTAGTCACCCACATCAGTGTTATCATCATGTTTCCTAATCCAGGGAATCTTTCTGTTTGATTCTTGGGGGTGGGGTTGAAACAAAATCTCTCTATGTAGCCCTAGATGTCCTGAAACTCAATATGCACACTCTGATGGCCTTCAGTTCTCAGAGATCTGCCTGCCTCAGTCTCTTAAGTGCTTCAAGTGCTGAAATTACAATATTGTAACCTTTTAAAAACTGATTTCTAAACCATTAAACCTAGGTTGTCCTCCTTCCTGCTTTTGATCCATAGACTTGGGTTTTTTGTTTTTTGTTGTTATTTGTATTGTCTTGTTTTGTTTTGTTTTGTTTTGTTTTGTTTTGTTTTGTTTTAGATCTGTATATAGCTTGGAACTCCAACTGTCATACTCCTATTATCTTTGTAGTCATTCAACTGACCCAGTTCTTCCACCTTATCTTCAAGTTCTGCTGTTCCATCCTTTCATGATCCAGTCTATTGGTGAGACTCATCAAAGATGCTTTCTTTAATTGATGATTTTTCATTTCCAGAACTTCATATTGGTTTTTGTTCAGCATTTTGATCTCTTTGTCTAATTCTTTCATATCTCACATTGCCTTCCTTATTTAATTCACGTTTGTGGTCTCAGTGGGAAGTTTTATTTTCTTCTTTGACTTATTTGAAAGTATCACTATATAATCATACATAAATAATTATTCTTTTGATTTCTCAGTCTGGGGTTTCACATAACTCATTATTGCTAGATGCCATTCCTATAGGGTTAGTGACCTGGGAAAGAATGTGCTGTCTTGCTCTTTTGTGTTTCTTGTGTCAATGAATTGATATTTACACAGGTGACAATGGTGTTCTTGGATTATTTTTGTCAACTATATTCTTTCATTTGGAGTACTTTCAGTGTTCACATAGGACCTTGAAGCAGTGGGGTTGAGTTTGTAGTTCAAAAAAAAAAAATAGTACCTCTGTCTAAGATAGTAGTTCTCACTCTTTCTCAGTTCACCACCCCTTTGGGCATCATGTATCAAATATCCTGCATATTAGATATTTACATTACCATTCATAACTGTTGCAAAAACGCAATTTTGAAATAGCAACAAAATAATTTTATGGTTGGGCTTATCACACGTGAGAGAATGTATTAAAGGGTCACAGTGTTAATCAGTTAGTTAAACAAATAATTAATTAAAACTAATTAGGAAGGTTAAGAACTGCTAGTCTGGGAGCTCAGTGTACTTTGTGAACATTCAGTATTATTCCTTGCATGGACTGTAAGCTGGAACAACAACCACAGCTAGTTACAATACCACTGCGCAAATGCCATACTTGCCAACTATGACACTGGACCACTCCCACTTTGACAACGGTTGAAGGATAAGCAACCAAGAATGAAATGGAGTTTACTTGGATTTTAGTTAATAAGATCAGGAGTGAAAGATGTTAGATGTTAAGGATAATGATTATTAGATAAAATTTGAAAAGAAAAACTGGGTAAAGAAGTCAAAAAAAGAAGGTTAGGATACCGCTAGGGTTTATCGATATTAGAGACAAAGCTGCCGGGCAGTGGTGGTGCATGCCTGTAATCCCAGCACTCTGGGAGGCAGAGGCAGGCGGATTTCTGAGTTCGAGGCCAGCCTGGTCTACAGAGTGAGTTCCAGGACAGCCAGGGCTATACAGAGAAACCCTGTCTCGAAAAATCCAAAATCAAAAAAAAAAAAAAAATTAGAGACAAAGCTATGGAAGATTATGACCAATAATTAGAGGGAGGGGTGATAAGGATGAATTAGGAAAGAGAAGACATTTGGGCATAAGAGGAGGAGCCTATGAGATGTGGCTGGGGATAGAGCCATAGACTGGATTATTCTGGATCTTCTCAGTAATAAACTGAGAGACACAATCAGCAGACATAAAACCTTATTAAGTGATATAGAAATGCAAAACCCATCATGGGACGATAGAGGGAGGACTGAATGCTATAAAATACGAGATCAAAAGGGGTATTTATGAAGTGGACTTCTGGCACCATCATGCTAAGTTGAAAAGTAAAGTTCTCGGGCTCTTCCGGGTGCAGCAGGCTCCCTGTGGGGCTGTGCCAGCTCCCGTTTTTATACCCTTTCTCTGTGCCAGGCGCTGTGCTCTGAGTCCCGGACCTTTACACCGAATCAATAGAGCAGATTCTACTGTATTGTTGAGAAACCCAAGGCAAGAGAGGACTGAGTGACCGTTCCCAGAATCACGCGGCTGATAAAAGACAGCCAATGGGGCGCGGATGACAGCCTAGTCAGTAAAGTTTAAGGCATGCGCAAAGACCTGAGTGCAAACCCTACAGCCCTCGTGGAGGAAAACAGGCAGGCATGGTGTGTCTCTGTGATGCAGGCGTAGGGGAGGCCGAGCCAGGTAGCCTTGAAGCTTGTTCACCAGCCAACCTTGGTGAGTTCCAGGCCAATGAGATGCTGTCTATTTGACACTTAAAAACCCCTGAGCTTGTTCTTTGAGCATACATACATACATACATACATACAGGCACAAGCTGATTCACACTGTACAACATACAAACATATACATGTACACATATTCCATATTCACCCACAGGTGGCGGGAGGAGATCATAAACAGAACAGAGGTTTCAGGCTCCTAAGTGAGTTCTTTCAGGGTGCCCCGCGCACCACAGACTGAGGCAAAGTTAGGCAGGAATAGGCTGACACTCTACGCTCTGTTTTTGTAATGTTTTTCACACAGGTAAGGGCCTCGGAGCTCCTTCCTGCAGGCTGGAACAGCGGGAACCCAGCCTGCTCCACTTTGCCCACGATTCCATCACTCCTCCTTCTGCTCTCCCCCTAAGCCCTGTCCACGGAGCTAAAGCACATCGCCCTCCTGGGAATCCGTTCCCTCCCCTCCAGTTTACCTTCCCTCTGCCACTCAAGCCTGCTTTACAAACCAGCAACGTAGGCAGATCCCTGAAGAAGAGTTGGAACAAATTTTTAGGTGAAGTGAGAATAACCATAGCAATTAAAAATAGTATTATTAGAGTTCTATAGTATTAGACTTCAGTTTTCTATTTGTTTGTGGGAGTGATTGATTTTCATTTAAAACTGTTGTGTAATGTATTTTGAGCATGGCTCCCCCTCCCCCATCTTCCCCTAGCTTTTTTTACCTCCCTACCTCTCTCTCTCTCTCTCTCTCTCTCTCTCTCTCTCTCTCTCTCTCTCTCTCTCTCAAAACAAACAAACAAAAATTAAAAACCCAGGCTGGAGCCATGGCTCAGAGGTTAAGAGCACTTCCAGAGGTCCTGAGTTCAATTCCCAGCAACCACATGGGGTCTCAGAACCTTCTCTAATGGGATCTGATGCCCTCTTCTGGTGTGTCTGAAGACAGCTACAGTGTACTCATATACATAAAATAAATAAATCTTTTTCAAAAAAGTGAAACTATTAAAAAATAAAGAAAGAAAAGAAAATTAAAAACCTATGAAACTAAAAGCCAAAACAAACAAGCAAAAGGCCAATAAGACAAAAAAAAAAAAAACTCAAAACAAAACAAAAAATCCACAATAAAATAAAATAAAAAAACATAGAGAATGCTTTGAGTCAGCCAGCTGCTCTTGGGCACGGGGATGTGTTAGATATACCCTGGAGAAATTATATATATACACACATACGTCTGTGTGTGTGTGTGTGTGTGTGTGTGTGTGTGTTCTACTGGAGAAATTTTAATTTCCCTTTGTCTGTGAATATCTATTGGAAATCGCTTTTTGATTACTAGTAGGACCCCATGTCCACTTGTCTGTCTCAGTGCTGGGATCCCATGTGGCTTAAACCGGTGCAGGTCTTGTGTGTGCTGCCATGCTCTCTGTGAGTTCCTTCTTATGCAAATGCTTATCCTAGTCATTTGCACACTTCTACCAAGAGCTGAGGAGACAGCTCACTGCACCACCCTGGCAGCCAGTCCTCTAATCTTCCACACAACCTTGCTTTGTCTCTATTTGCCGGACATGCCCTGGCTCCCTCAGGGGGAGGGACCCCTCAGGGGGTCAGCCTTAGTAAAACAGTCAGCAACAGAAATTCTACTCACTGAACCCCAAAACCTCTTTGGAGTTGAAAAATAGAATGCAGGTCAGCTGTGGTGAAACACTCTTGTAATCCCAACTCGTGGGAGGAAGATAGTGAGCAGGAGTTCTAGGGTTCTCACCTGTAGCCTGGGCTACATTCCATTAGACCCTGCCTCAAGAGTGAGATGGGAAGAAGGTGAGAGGAGGGGAGGGGAGGGAAGGGGAGGGAAGGGGAAGGAAGGGGAGAGGAGGAGAGGAGAGGAGAAGAGAGGAGAGGAGAGGAGAGGAGAGGAGAGGAGAGGAGAGGAGAGGAGAGGAGAGGAGAGGAGAGGAAGGGAGGGGAGAGGGGGGGAAGGAAGGGGAGGGGAGGAAAGGGGAGGAGAGGAAAGGAGAGGAAGGGGAGGGGAGAGGAGGGGAAGGAAGGGGAGGGGAGGAAAGGGGAGGAGAGGAGAGGAGGGAAGAGGAGGGGAGGGGATGAGAGGGGAGGGAAGGGGAGGGGAAGAAGAAAGGAAGAATAATACCCAGTGTTACCACTTCTACAGAAACGAGGAGATGAAGTTTCATTGACAGGAAACCCAGGTTGCTGCTCTGAGGTTGGCTTACCTAGATCAGTGGTTCTCAGCCTTCCTAATGTTGCCACAATTTAATACAGTTCCTTATATTGCAGTGATCCCCAACCATTAAATTATTTCCATTGTGACTTCACAACTGTAATTTTGCTACTGTTAGGAATCATAATGTGAATAACTGTGTTTTCCAATGAGCTTTGGCGACCCCTATGAAAGAGTCGGTTGGTAACCACCACCACCACCACCACCACCCCACCCCACCCCACCCCGATCTAGCTGTGTGGCTTTGGGTGAGTCATTTTACCTCTCTGGTCATCACCTTCTTTACCCATCAAATCATGTGTGGAACTAGAACAGCCCTGGCCCTTGAAACACTGGAGTCCTAATTTCGTAGGACCTACGAAGGAAACAACCAACCTGATAGTGCTTTCTCCCGTCGATTCTTTTGTCCAATCATTAACCAGGACAATATTTCTGCAACCTAACAGCAAAGTTCACTTAGAGGGAAAAAAGAGCAATTGGGGGACAGCAGACATTACTGGACATCTCTGAGGACCTAACCCTGGGTTGGTCTTAGCTTCACAGCAACAGGAAATCTTCAGGATTGTCACAGAAACAGCAATCTCCTGGGAACGAGCACCTTCGGTGAGTACAAAACTGTCAGCTGGCTGAAGCCAAGAGATGAATCTACTTTTTGAAACTGGGTTTTTCGTTTGTTTTCTTATGAAATTTGGCTCAACAGCTCTTATGTAATTTTGGATGTGGCGTCACAACCATAAGTTCACAGAAATCTCGGGGTGGGGGGGTTGTCAGTAAGTACAGCGGGCAAACTTAAGACAGAATGGGAGGTTTTACATGAGATGTAAGAGACGCGTATTGCACATGGGTTGTAGCCGCATTGGTCGTTGATTCCCCCAGTTGCTGTCTGACTCTGTCTTGTGACCTGGTTTCTCATGCTGGACGCACCAGAGAGAGCTATACCCCTCACCACTGTAGTGTATTTTCCCAGAAGTCTTAGAGAGATACCACGGTCTTAGTGATTCCACAGACAGTTGAAGATGGCCGCTTTCATTTCCTGCCTAAAGAAACTCAGAAAGCTTCCTCCTTGTGCCCAAATTCCTTATGTTCAATATGCTTGTCCGTGCTGCCTCTGACTCCTGTGTGTTCATTAAACTCCCTTTATAAAACATAAATACTTTCCTCCCAAAGCCCACACGGGAAAACACAAGTAACCCCAGCTGGGGCTAGCCACTAAGGGAACAATAGGAGGTCCTTAATAAAGTTGATTTAACTAAATTTATTTCTAAGGTGGTAGATAGGTGTGATGAGGTTTCTCAGAAGCAGCCAAATTATCTTTTCCTAAAGCCTATTCAGTGATGCATTCATGACACAAATAAGCTTCCCAGGAAGAGCATGGAGACTTTTGTGTTCACTCAAAAACTATAGACTTCCAAGTATCATGCTGGGCTGCTAAAGTTACACATAGATAATAACTCTACTTATCCTTGTGTCTGGCCATGTATACAGCGATAGGGGTATAAAATCCATTTCCAAGGTGTGGACCAAAATGAGAGCTACTCTTAAGATATAAAGGCTTTGTTCTAGGTCCAACAGCAAGAAAGTTCCAGAACAAAGATTTCCTCACAAGTCTGAGTACAGATTATTCCCAAAGACACCCTACAGCTTTTGTAATTGGAAAGTTTTGACCAGGCAAAGTAAGGAAAAGAAACTTTCTACACTGAGGTTCTGTTGTTGGAGGGATAGGGTTGGTTCCAGTAGGAACTGGTGAACAGGCGGTAGAAGAGAGAGAGAGATTTCCAAGCAGAGTCCATGAGAGGAGAAGTCCTACAGGTCAGCTTTAAAATTCTCCCTGTCATGGTTGGAGAGAGGGCTCGATGGTCAAGAGCACTGGCTGTGCGTCCAGAGGAACCAGCTTCTTTTCCCGGCACCCACATGACAGCTTACAACTGTCTGGAGCTCCAGTTCCAGGATATCCGACCCTTCACACAGACACGCATGCAAGCAAAACACCAATGCACATATAAAACAATAAATAAATCATTAAAAATGGAAGTTCCCCCTGTCATCCCCGAAGGATGCCTGACCCAAGAGGGTTAGCCCTCAAGAAACGTCTTCTCACTCTTTCTTCACTTTCGCTCAGAATCGTCACAACATCCTCTTAGAGGTGTTACCAGTAATGGACATTCATTCCCTGAAAAACTTGCAGTTTCAGTGATGATGCTTTGAACTCCAGGTTCTCAGGTGTGGCTAAGTCTCAAATGGGTCTCAAGATCTTTGGCTTTTCCTGGCGTTGTGGCTCGTGTCATTTACCTTGTTAACCACATCTCTCCACAGGTCCCGAGAAACAGTCCTTTCTTAGTTTTCTATTTGTGGATTAGAGATGCAGCTCCATTGATTGGTTACATGCTCCCTTAGCATGCACAAGGCCCTGGGTTCAGTTCTAAGCACCACGTAAACTGGATGCATGCCTGTAAACTCAATACTTGAGACATGGAGGCTGGAGGATCAGGAATCCAAGGGCACTCTTGGCTACATAGTGCCCGAGGCCAGCCTGGGATGGGTGAGATACTATTTCAAAGAAAATCTGTTTGTTCTCAATTCACTGATGACTGTCTGATGATAGTCTGAGGGTTGATTATACAGACCATAACCTAACCCGGCTGATTAGTTCTCTCTTTGTGGCTCTACAATCCTCCCCTCGAACTACCCCTATGCCTTCTGCACAATCAACAGAATTTCCTCTCTGTTCAGACACAGCTAGACCTTACACCCTGAAGCTCAGGGTGGACTTTGCCAAGGGCTTGTTCCCGCACCAAGGTGAGTCTCTTCAGAAAGTCTTTTCTGATAAGTTACTATATCCAGAAAGTTTCCTCCTGTCCTCTGGTTCAATACTGAGATCAAAGACGGAAGATTGCTGCTTATTATCTGCAACATTTCTTTGGCAAAATAAAAAACAGGGCCTATGAGGATGACTAGGTCAGCACAGTGTTTGCCGCTGACTATACTGGATGTGAGCAAGCCTGATTGGTATCTAGAATCCACATACAAAAGGCCACAAACATAGTAGGGGTACATGTTTTTTAATCCCCAGAGCTGAGAAGGCAGAAAATGAGACTTCCTGAGGTTCACTGGCCAGGCAGCCTAGCCACAGTAGCAATCTTTAGGCCAATGAAAGGCCCTGTTTCAAACGGAACCAAGGTAGACAGTTACTGAGGAACACCAGTGGAGGCTGATCTCTAGCATCTGTGTTCTCACACATGTAGCCAAACATGCATGTACACATGCAATAGATGGATGCATGCATGCATGCATGCATGCATGCATGGATGGATGGATGGATGGATGGATGGATAAAATTTAACCTAGAATGCTATAGAGAATAATTTTATTCTGCCCCAGGAGTTGTATGAATGGAGTAAGTATTCCTCCAGTTCTAAGTTCCACAAATTCCTCATCACATCTGTTTAGACAGCAGATGTCCTCATCTCTCAGGTAAGGAAACATCCAGGGAACTAATTCCATTCTACTTCGAACTACATGGGGTCATTCAATGAACATGTTTTGACTCAGGAACCTTCAAAAGTTTGTGCCTAAGTTTAAATACTAACTTCTTTTCAAAAACTTCCCAGCTATAAAGTCCGAAGGGAGGTAGCTTCTCCATTTCTTGATTTCTTTATCTGTAAAATGGAACATGCACACACAAACACACATACACACACACACACACACAGAGAGAGAGAGAGAGAGAGAGAGAGAGAGAGAAAGAGAGAGAGAGAGAGAGAGAGAGAACTTCCCATTTGTATTGTCACTGTAAAGAGAAAAGATTCCATGACAGAGGGGAGGGGAAGGCTCCTTTAGATTGGGAGGAATAAGAAGACTCATCAAGGAACTACTATTTAACCCTTCTCCTTTTCTCCTTTTCATAAAGCCAAGGGAGTGGGGCTGCCCTAGGGTGGCTCTTAACTCAATCAACCTAGCCAAGATGAGCCTCTCAGAGGTATGCCCAGAGGCTTGTTCCCTATGTATTCCTAGAACATGTCAAGTTGACAAGCAAGATTAACTCTCACAGTTGAGTATCAATCTGGATTTGAAGCCTAGTTTATCTGCATCTGAGAGTTGCAATTTTGTCATATTATTCTCTTTCAACCATCATGAGGATTTCACTGGCTTTGACCAACAGCTATGGTCAAAAATTAGCCCAAAGTGCTAAGAGACAGCTTCACAGATAATTAGCAGAAAGGCCTTCTCTGGATTCAGCACATATGTACTCTCTTATAGGATGTTGAGACCTACCACTCATACTCATACCTACTTTCAGAAAGGAGCACACAGCTAAAATTGCTGACAAACACCTAGGGCAGTTTAAATTTACTCTAACCAGCTTCAAACATGCCAGAATGGAACCATTCCACACAGGCCTAGGTGAGTAACTGCTAGAGATTTTGCCGCAGAGGCCCACTGGGAGACAGTTCTAGTGAGACACTGTCTCAACTTCCTCTCTTTTCTTTTGCCTCCTCTTCTTCTTCCTCTGAGCATCCACCCCTAACACCAAACTCTGCTCACAGCAAGCTTTGGTAACTTGACTGTTCCCATCTTAGCACAAAACCCCTCCTTCCACACGTGGTTACAAACTGTGCCCACTGTGGTGGCAACCATGATAGACATAGTTTCATCAGCTTTTATCTCTACGCTGATTTTTTTTAGGTTGATTTACACTGCTGAATGAATATGCCATCGGATTATATTCTTGATGATTGATCCCTGCTGTCCTCTCTCAAGAACAAATGCCAAGTACTAATTGGCAGATCTGGAAACATACCTCATTGGCTCGTTAACCTTCCCACTTATTGTTCTATGGAGAGAGAAAACTTGTCTTCTGAACAACTTGCTGCTCTGGTGGCACTTCTCCCCTGAGATTGAAAACATTGTAGCCTAGGTTTAAAATGGCCACCTGGTCCTCAGATGGCGATGCTGGGCTGTGATTATATTACAAGGACTTCTTACATGGCCTTTGATGAAGTCGTACCTGAAGGGGTGAAGTCTAATGGGAGGAAGTGGGTCGTTGGGAACTTGACTTTTTAAAGGTCGTTCTTGCTCCCTCCCCTCTTCATCTTCCTCTCTATCCTTCCCCTCTCTCCCTTCTCCCATCCCTCCTGTACACCACCAAGGGAGACAGTATGCTCTACCACATGCCCTTCAATGTGATGTTCTGCTTCACAATGCAGTTCCACATGCAACAAATGACCATGCATTGAAGCCCCTGAACCAAGTCAGACAAAATCTTTCCTCTTGTATGTCTTTTCTCTCAGTTACCTTGCCACTGTGACACGTGACTGATACAGACACATTCTTGGGCTCCTTAGCAACTTTGACTTGCCCTCTAAACACAGCTAAGTTGTCCCTGATCTTCTACACAATGTTCCATCTGAAGATCCCAGGATGCTTTCAGAAGCACTCGGATTCGCTGGTACCTGTCATATCCTATAGCCGTGATTAAAAGCTCAGAGCCTGACAGAGCTTCTAGAAGCTGTCAAAACTACTCTTCTGCCCCTCGAGAAGGATTCACCACCAACTCCTGCACATAATATTCCTTTCCAATGGAAGAAAAAGTCTTCATTTTCTTCACAATTCCAGCTCACCATGATCCCACCATATGGCCACAAACTGCTCAAACACTCTAGCCATGTAGGGGAGCTGCCCTCCCCTACCCCCACTTTTCCTCCCTGACAGCGAATACCTGCCCTTTGCCGCCTTGTGTCAGAACTGCATCCATTATTCACAGTCTCATTGGCATTTCGTCCAAATTCCTGAATCTCTCGGTGACTCATTCTGTCTTGTCATTCAGGACCGTCACTGTGCTGTACATGGTGCTCCACATGAAGTTCCTGTTAGCTGTTCTCTGACACGAAGTGTGATCAAGGGGCTCCAAAGACTTCATTTGATGACCCACAGGCAAACCTGATGGTCTCCAGTTTTATAACTGGCAGGGTTAAATTAGATAATCTGCTTGGCCCCTCTTGGGAGAGAGCGAGGTGCCTGGGTCATAGGACATTCATTTGGGTAAGGGGGCATCATGTCCCTAGCTACCCAGGCCTTCCTTAGAGGGATCTAGTTGAACTTTCCCACCAAAGTACTATTGACACACACAACCCTTCAATGCAGGCATCTTAGGGTCATGTCCTTACATTCCCCATGAATGTTTTTATTTTTCTGAAAAATAGAATAAAATAAACCTGATCATTCACTCAGATGAATAGAAACTCAGAAGTCTGCTGTGAGAAAAATACTATGCATCTTCCTGGCACTGAGAAAGCCGTATAAAATAGCAAAATCCTAGAAAATGCATTCAATGTCCTAGCTTCATAGCTGCTGTGGTTAATCTTCATTGTCAATTTGACTGGGTTTACATTCTTCGTGGAAACATACCTCTGGGTGTTGGTATGAGGGTTTTTCCAGAGAGGTTTGACTGGGGGTGGGGGAAGACCTCTGTGGTGGTTTGAATATGCTTGCCCCAGGAGATGGCACTATTAGGAGGTGTGGCATTGTTGGAATAAGAAGTAGATGTGGCCTTTTGGAGGAAGTGTGTCACAGTAGGGGTGGGCAATGAGACACCATGTGGAAACTAGTGACCTTCTAGTGACCTTCAGAGGAAGATGTAGAACTCTCAGCATCTCCTGCACCATGCCTGCCTGGATGTTGCCATGCTCCCATCTTGATGATAATGGTTAGAACCTCTGAACCTGTTAAGCCAGCCCCAACTAAATGCTGTCCTTAAAAGGGTGCTTTGGTCATGGTGTCTGTTCATAGCAGTAAAACCCTAAGACAGCCTCTCTTGAATGTGGGTGGTACCATGCCATAGGCTAGGATCTCAGATTGGATAGAGAGGAAAAAGCTGCACTCATTTCTTTCTACTTTCTGATTATGAATACAACATGACCAAATACCTCAAGCAAGCTCCTGCTACCATGCCTTCCCTCCACGATAGGCTATATCCTCGAACTGGAACCAAAAGAATCCCTTTCTTCCCGAAGTTGCTTCTTGTCAGTCCTTTGGCCGTGTGAGTGGTGGAATGGAGATGTGTTGCCTCCAGCCCATTTGTCATACTCAGCTTTTCAGCTCTACGACAAAATACCTGAAATAAGCAATTTACACAAATACAAGGTTTGTTATGGCTCATGGTTTCAACCAACTGTTTGTCCTATTTGTTTTGTAGAGACATAGTTTATAATGAAGAAGTCTATGGCAGGGGATGACTATTTATTTTTGGTTTTGGTTTTTTGGTTTTTTATTTTATTTTTTGTTGAAAAAGGAAGTAAAACATTTTCTGATAAAATTGAAGATTTACATGGAAAATATCTCTGATAAAATTGAAGAAATATATAGAAAAACACGTTAAAATTGACTATTACACAGAAAATTATACAGATAAAATGGTAGGCATAAAGATATTTCTAAGTTTATTGAAAGTGGAATTATAAACATTTTCTGAAAAAAATTGAGGATTTACATGGAAAATATTTCTGATAAAATTGAAGAAATATATAGAAAAGCATGTTAAAATTGAAGACTACCATGGAAAGTTATACAGATAAAATGGTAGGCATAAAAATATTTATAACATGATTAAAAGTGGAATTATAAACATTTTCTGATAAAATTGAAGATTTACATGGAAAATATCTCTGATAAAATTGAAGAAATATGTAGAAAAACATGTTAAAATTGAAGGTTATCATGGAGAATAATACAGATAAAGTGGTAGACATAAAAACATTACTAATTTAATTGAAAGAGGAATTATAAACATTTTCTGATAAAATTGAAGATTTACATGAAAAATACTTCTGTTAGTCCATGCCTTTTCATTGGGGGATGTTTAATTGGGATGTTAAAAGATATCAAGGAATAGTGATTGTTGTTTCCTGTTATTTTTTGGTGTTATTTTTATGTTTGTGTGGTTACTTTCTTTTGTGTTTGTTGGAAGAAGATTACTTTCTTGCTTTTTCTAGGGTGTAGTTTCCCTCCTTGTGTTGGCGTTTTCCATCTATTATCCTTTGTAGGGCTGGATTTGTGGGAAAATGTTGTGTAAATTTGGTTTTATCATAGATTATCTTGGTTTCTCCATCTATGGTGATTGAGAGTTTTGCTGGGTATAGTAGTCTGAGCTGGCATTTGTGTTCTCTTAGGGTCTGTATGAAATCTGCCCAGGATCTTCTAGCTTTCATCATATCTGGTGAGAAGTCTGGTATAATTCTGATAGGTCTGCCTTTACAAGTTACGTGAACTTTTCCCTTTCTGCTTTTAAAATTCTTTCTTTATTTAGTGCATTTTGTGTTTTGATTATTATGTGACAGGAGGAGTTTCTGTTCTGGTCCAGTCTGTTTGGAGTTCTGAAGGCTTCTTGTACGTTCATGGGCATCTCTTTCTTTAGGTTAAGAAAGTTTTCTTCTATAATTTTGTTGAAGATATTTACTGTCCCTTAAGTTGTAAATCTTTGCTCTCTTCTATGCCTATAATCCTTAATTTTGGTCTTCTCATTGTGCCCGGGATTTCCTGGATGTTTTGGGTTACAAGCTTTTTGCATTTTGCATTTTGCATTTTCTTTGACTGACTCTTGAGTCAATGTTTTTAATGGTATCTTCAGCACCTGAGATTCTTTCTTCTGTCTCTTGTATTCTGTTGTTGGTAGTTGCATCTATGACTCCTGATTTCTTTCCAAGGTTTTCCATCTCCAGGGTTGTCTCCCTTTGTGATTTCTTCATTGTTTCTACTTCCATTTTTAGATCCTGGATGATTTTGTTCAGTTTTTTCACTTGTTTCTGTTTTCTTGTAATTCTTTAAGGGATTTTTGTGTCTCCTCTTTAAGGGCGTCTACCTGTTGACTCATGTTCTCCTATATTTCTTTAAGGGAGTTATTTATGTCCTTCTTGAAGTTCTCTATCAGCATCGTGTGATACAATTTTAAATGAGTTCTGGTGTGTTAGGGTATCCAGGACTTGCTGTGGTGGGAGAACTGGGTTCTGCTGTTGCCAAGTAGCCTTGGTTTCTGTTGGTAGGGTTCTTGTGCTTGCCTTTAGCCATCCGGTTATCTCTGGTGTTAGTTGGTCTTCCTGTCTCTGGCTGGAACTTATCCCTTCTGTGGGTCTATAAGCCTATGTCTGTACTCCTGGAAGACCAGATCTCTCCTGTCAGGGTCTGGCACAGAAGGCCATGAAGCTGCTTGGCTCCCTGGTGTAATTGACAACCAGAAGATTCCTGTCCCAGCAGCTTCACTTATCGTATGCCCCAGTGCACTCCTAGCTGTTCCCCTCCAGAGAGAAGGTGGAGATCTCACCTCTGCACTCAGAAGTGAAAGCTCTGCTGGAAGATCACTCTCTCCTGGCCGGCCATGCACTTGAAGGCTGTGGAGCCTCCTGGCTCCCAGGTGCAAATGGCAGCCAGAAGACTCCTGTCCCAGCAGCTCCACTGAGGGAGCTGTGTGCGCCTAGCTGTGAGGATGACTATTTGTGGGTCTGGTATTATGCAGATAAAGCCAAGTCCACTGTGTGATCCTTAGGCTAACAGTTCATAGACAAGTTGGTTTGGAGCCTATACTAGCTCTTCTTTAATCATTTAAACATGCACCTCAAAATTGGGCAATACCACACAAAAATCTAGCTTCCGGTTTCTCCTGAAAACTAAAAACATCTGGTCTCAGTGGCATAGCATTCCAGAATCAGAATCGACACCACCAGTTACAGGCACTCTTTTACACGAGATTCCCAGTCTCCAGCTTTATACACTTTCTGATATTGCCCTGACCCTACAGATATGTGAGTTTGAGTCCTTTGAATTAAGCCAGGAAAGGAGGAAAGAGGGGAAGCCAAATAAGGAAAGGATCCAGCTGCTGTATTTGTTCAGCTGCTTTGGGACAGGTGTGAATATGGAATTTTGTTGTTTTATTTAACAAAAGTCAACATGTTGGTTACAGGGTTCGAACGGGGCTTGAGAACACCGAAGCTCTAAGTCTACTTCTCTATATTTTTCGCTTTCCCCTTGGCTGGAAAAACAGCTGCCATAGCTCCAAACCTTATATCCTTCTCTGATGACATGCAAAAGAAAAGAACAGAATATCTCTTGCTGTGCCTTCTCTGGAAGGAAGGAAAATTTTTCCAGAATATTCTAGAAGACTTTGACTCAGGTCCCATTGGCCAGAATTGGCCAGGATGTATAGCTAT